>JBAIZL010000003.1:78807927-79439177 GCA_036971475.1 Prosapia bicincta | reverse complement strand
TTAACCTTTAAGGGGTCGCATAGAGTTTCAAATGGGAGCGGGCTCTTGCGGAAGTTTATTCAGCACAAATAACCGTTTAAATTGAAATTGTTTTTGTTTTTATATTCGGGTAAGTTTACAATTAAATACTATATAAATACATTGTAAACAATTTCAGAAATCATTATTATACAATTTTGAATTTCTAAATGAAATGTTTCTAAAAATATTTTGTATTGTTAAAACGTGTAAGCAATGTATACTAGACCACTGTTTTCATTACAGGAGAGGCGTTTGCAGGCTATTTTTCAGTAATAAACAGGGTGCCCACTGATCTGGAAAACCGGGAAAAGTCAGAGAATTCAGTTGGTCATGGAAAAGTCAGGGAATCTTAATAAGAGTCAGGGAAAAATTAGATTGATATTCGAATAGTAATATTGCACAAAGCTATAATGATTTGGGGTTGTACCGCGCTAAGATCACATTCGAGTGATACGTTATTTATTTTTCCAAGAAGTTGCGAAAGCCAGTGGAGTATGTGCCGTAGCCGTGACAACAGTTCGTGATAAGCAACGATAGCAGATGTGAGGGGGAGGAGGAGTAGCGGTTTGGAATGGTCGACGCTTAGGACCTGTGTGACAGCTGACCTTGAATTGTGCCGTTGGTTTTGTATCTGATAACCCTCCTGCGTACGGCGTCTTGCAGTTTTGTCTTGAATCGCTGTTAGCACCAAAGGTAAGGTAAGTTAAAATGACAAATTATTATTACATTTAATTTTCATTTAATTAAGTTTTGTTTAAAGTATTTGTATAAATTTATATTAAAAGTATGTAAGATACAAATTTAATTAGTCGCCGTAATTGGCTAAACTAAAGAGAATGTAAAATAAAGTGTTCATATTGCCCACGCTAACCCGACTATAGCTGACTACTGTAGACGCGGAAATTATGTACCCCTGAGTTTGAGCGTTAACAATCAGTGAACCGTTCGAGCTAGAAAAAACTATTTGCACCATTAATTAGTGTGTTTAATTTTGCGTTTGTTTGAGCACGTAAATGAAAAAAAATGTGATTTTTGCAACACTACGCAAAAAAGTACAGCTTCATCATTCGTTTTTTGTTTAAGTTCAACTTTGAAACAATAGTGCTTCAAAATCACTGATCCAATTTTTGTGAAATTTTTACACCGTATTATAAGACTCACTAGCCTAAATATTCAAATTTCATCTAATGTTTTAGCTACTGTAGATTTATTACAACAACTTTATCTCAGGGCTCCTTTTTGCGATATAATCGGAACATTAAATTCGATAAGTTCTTATATTTTATTTGATACAGGAATAATGTGAGCAAAAGTTTTCGCGGCCTCCCGAGGTAAGAGTAGGCGTATACATTCTGGTCCGCCGCTCTCCACTGGAGAGGCCCACTGGAACCAATTGTTTAAATCAGATTTGAATGGAAAGTGTTTTTCTTCTCACGTAACATTATTTGTAAATAAAACTGATTCAAGTATGTTTCCGGCTCACTATTTTACACACTGAAATATAGGAAATGGCTCAACCTATTTTTGTTAGTTTTTTCCTGGATGTCTGGGTAATTTAAGTATTTATCTATTATACATAGCGCAGTCAGACTGTGGACGCTTTAACTGCAAGTGCCTTGTGTACAATGCCGATATTTATTTCATTCTATAATTTGTAGATTTATAGTTGAATATTCCTTATTTTCACTAAATTTTATACTCAGGTTTACATTCATGAATATAATATTTTTATTGAATATTTCTCATGATTGGTCGTTGGAAGGTTAAAATGATACTAGGCTGCAATAATTTTCCAGTGAGTTATTTAATTTTTTTTATTGTGCACAATAATATGAAAACCTGCTATAGCCATCAGGATAGACTGTACATTCCCCGTGTGTTCACGAACAGTTTTCACATCAGCTCATACTAACTCTGTATCAAATAATATTCAATAACGTAACGCATCCAAAATCACACAAAACTGTTTATAATAATTTTTATTTGAGATTTTATTCTTTAAAACAAGTTTGATCAGACAAAGGAGTCGTGAGATAAAGTTGCTGTACTATAATATCTGCAGTAGGCCTAAATGAGATAAAATTTTAAAACTCATAATAATATGAGTCAAATAATGTGGTATACAAATTTCACAAAGATTGAATTAGTGGTCTTGACGAACTATTGTTTTAAATTTGAACGTCAACAAAAACGATTGATTAAACATTACTTTTTTCGTTGTATTATAATCTGTGTTTTGCAAAAATCATGTTGAAAATGTTTTTGTCATATGATTGAACGGTTGGTTCACTTGTAGTTAGCGCTCAGACTTGGAGACTATAATTTCTGCGTCGACAGAAAGCGTTTTGACTCTTATCACAAAGCTATGTAAACGTATCACAAGTGACGAATGCTCGAGTGTAAATATTTTGTATTAGAAATCAAGTGTCAATATATTCTGTCTTCCACAACAATATTTATACTTTGAATAAACTTTCTGGCGACACGTAACATTCCCAATTGTACTGTGTCTATTCACCCAAAGGCTTTTAATTACACCTATCTGTGCTCGGCCAAGCTACTTCGACGGGCGAGTATGTGATTACTTTTTGTGCTGTTATGGACGAGACAAACGAAACATCGGAAGATATCGTGCCATGCAGTGCCTAAACTTTAAAGGGTTTTAATTACTTAATCAGAAATAAATTTTGAAACGTAGCCGATATTTCAAAATTTCACTCGCTTGGCTCATTACACTAGCCATATTTTTTTTTAATATGACTACTAATATATATATATATATATATATATATATATATATATATATATATATATATATATATATTTATATATATATATATATATATATATATATATATATATATATATATATATATATATATATATATATATATACTTCACCTTCTGGCTTTATGGGGTTGGTGTTTCAGTAAGAAATATTATCATTTGAAAATTTATAATGCTTGAGAGTAATATTTGTATTTACAATAAATTTCAAATTCTTTTGGTATTGTCAATTTATGGGACTAGTTAATTTTGTGTAAATTGTTTTGTTCTTTTCAGTACTAGTACATAAGTGGCCATTACCTATTTTGTCCTGCAAATTTTAATTTTACAAGTTTATTAGAACCTACTGTTTTGTATTACTTCTTAAAAGTCATGCTTTATAAATATAGGTAACAACAAAATTTAAGCTTTTAGACTTTTTAAATTCAGAACGATTTCTGATTATTGCATATTCTTAATCTATTCTAGTATTTCTAAATAATGTGTAGCGTGTTTTAATAGTCCTTTCTTAGTAATTTTTTTAATAATTTTTAAATATCATTAACAAATAAAAGTCATACAAAAACTTACAATTTAACCATTTATTCACTCAGATGCATTTCAATGTCAAAGTCATCATCAGTAAGTATTGATACCTCAAACTCCAACTTCCACCTAAAGTGAAAGTCAGGTTACATTCTGTATTTATACCTTGGACGTGGCCACTGCCTCTAGTCAAAATGCCAGCTATTTACAATATTTCAAAATGATTACATAAACAGAAATTTTACACCAAAGCTTAGCTTATTAATTATAATAAAATTCTTAACAGCTTTAATTAATAACAGTTACTTATAAAATTTGTTCCCCCTTATAATTACAATATTCAAAAATTGCATACAAATTTACTTGTCACAATAAACAAGTGTTCAGTGGTTTGATTTGTATCATTAAAACTAAAAAAGTACGTGACAAAGTAAAATAGGTGGTTGTATGAAGGCATGTTGCTAAAAAAAACTTTTAGAATACTAAGTGTTTTTTCATCAGCGATACTGTAGTAATTAGTGTGTTTTCAGCAGCGAATGTATGAAGCTTATTTACGTGGACACATTAATAAGTTACAATGGAAATAACCCCAATACCTCAAAAATATTGAGGTATTAGTTACTTAAGATTAAACCCTTATGTACATTTGGATGACCATGTCATCATCATCAGAGGGTCATATTACAATCTAGCACAATAATTTAAAAACTACAGTGACTACAAGAATCTTAATTAACTTCTATTATTTGTTTATATAGTACCATTGTGCTCTTGATATTGTATATTATCATGGTTTCCCCTTCAACTGAGCAAAACCTTTTTAGTAAGATAAGTTTAAAACTAAGGTATAGGTGTTGACTACACCATCTATGTTATTTTTGGCAGTGTTGAGTGAGATAGGGAGTTGCTGGTTGATGTGCTTCCGCGCCTTTTTTTGCCAGTTCGTTTCCTATTATGCCCACATGACTAGGGATCCATTACAGTTTAACCTTCCATCCTTTCATTATGAGCCTCTCAATTGCCTGGCAGCAGCTGATTGTTCTTAGACAGTCAGTCAATGCGTTTGAGGCAAGGGCCAGAATGGCTGCTTGTGAGTCTATAAAAAACACTGCCTTTGCTTATGGATCGCAAGATTGTAGTAGCGTGGTTGCGGCTTCTTGGACGGCGCTGATATCTCCATCAAAGTTAGTGGTATTCGTACCGACAGCGGAGAAGCCCTCAAACTCCCTACAGAACCATCCTGCTCCTGTTCCTTTGAGTGTTGGGTTGTACGAGCCATCCGTGAATATATGAAACCACTTGCTATGAGGGTATTGCGTGACAATGGTTTCCAGGGCATGTGCCTTTAGTGCCTGTCGGGTGGAGTCTGCCTTTTTACCAGTAAAATTGCTTAAGGTTGTACAAATATGAGGTAGGTGAGCCACCATGGGAACGTAGTTACACAGCAGCTGCAGTTGAGACTGCGGAAGCTTGTATTTGTCCTTTATGATTTCGCATGTGACATAGGGGAGATATTTGAGTTTTGAGCCGCTGGGAGGCCGGTTTGTAGCCATTCCAGAAATAGCCATCCACTCTCCTAGCTCTTTCCCAAAATTTGAGAACACTTTTGTTCCGTCTAGCCTCTAGTGGCTCGATTCCAGCCTGGAGCTGCATGGCTGTTATAGGAGTCGATTTAGCACCTCCAGTAATTGTTCTCAGTGCATTATTCTGTATGGTTTCGAGTTTGGTTAGATTGATGGAGCTAGCAGTGGTTATGGCTTCCCTGCCATATTCCAGGATAGGCCTTACGTAGGATTTATAGGTGGCTATCAAAACGTCGTGCGTTGCTCCCCACTTGGTAACAGTCAACCTTTTCAAAATGTTGTTCTGTTTGTTCCCTTTTTCAGCGGCGGACCTATTGTGCTCATTCCATGATAATTTGGTGTTCATTGCGACACCCAGGTATTTAGATAGCTTAACTTGGCACAGAGTTTTTCTACCATAGTACACTTTGAAGGAGTGTGGCTTGGTTGACAGGGAGATCAGCTGGCACACGGTTTTCTCTGCATTGACTTCCATCTTATTTTGAGACGCCCATTCCTCGAGTCTAGTCATGGCTGAGTTTATGGCTTCTTCTAGTGCCTGTGTATTGCTACTGGTTGCCCATATGATGACGTTGTTGGTGAAAAAAACAATTCACACCTGGTATTTTGCTGATGGCAACCTCTAGGTCATCTATCATGAGGTTAAATAGTAGACAGCTGAGAACGGCTCCTTGTGGGAGGCCTTGTTCCAGTTTTTTAAACGATGATTGTTCGTCGAAGAATCTACACTGTATGAGGTGATTTAAAAGAAAGCTGCTAATCCACCTGTACATGTTTCCTTTTATTTCGAAAGAGTGAAGCTTTTTAATGAGTAGTTGTCGCCACACCTTGTGTAGGCTGCCTTAAAGTCGACTAGAACTGCCAGGGATGAATGTTTCTTATGGAATCCGTCTTTGACTAACTGGGTGAATTTCATAACTTGGTCGGTGGTTGAGCGGTGCTTCTGGAAGCCAGCTTGATTGTCGCTAATTGCACCTGATTTCTCTAAAAATTCTGCCAGTCTGCGCTCAACCATCTTTTCAGAAACTTTGCAGCAGACGCTAGTAAGGGAGACTGGTCGATAGCTGGCAAGGTCTCCAGGGGGCTTGCCTCTTTTCAGAAGTGAGATTACTATGCCCTTTCTCCACTGTTGCGGAAGGCCTTTTCTCCAGGTAAGATTGATGAGCTTGAGGAAAGTTTGTTTCGCTACGGGACCCAAGTGGCGCAGGAAATCAGGTAAGATATCGTCTGGGCCAGCAGACTTGCCCTTCTTCATTGAGTTGAGTGCCGTTTCTAACTCTACAATTGAGAAACCTATGCAGAAATAAGTCCATTCTTCATCAGTAGGACAAGAAGACAACTCCATGATGAGCGTGTTTTCCTATCTGATGAAGACACTTTTAAATTGCTTACAGCTTTGTAGTGAGTGCATAGAGCATTCGCTACTATTTTGTGAGTAGTTAAGAGCTTTCCATTTATCACTATGGGTTCCCAGTGATGTGTACCCTTCTCTTTATTCAAACTGAATAAGAATCTGTGCACTTTCAAACCATCCTTTGTAGAGTCCAGCTTCGCAACAAATCCTCTATAAGTCTCTCTCTTATAAATTGTAATGGCCCGGTGGAGGTCAGCTTGAGCTTTTTGTTTTCTGCAGTCTTCTAAATGTTTCGTGGTTTCTGCTGCGTTGTGGATTCATTTCTTTTCTGCTTAAGTTCTTCCAAAGAGGCGTTCCAAAAGGGTTTATATGTCTTTACTTGACCTCTCGGTACGCTTTGGTGAGCTGCTTGAATCAGACTAGTGTGGAGAAACGTGTTGCTAAATCATCGGGGTTATCATCTATGAGATCACCTTGAGTAAACGTGTTGGTTAGATTTTCAAAAGCGTTCCATGAAGCTTTCTTACGTTTTTCTTTCCCTTGGTTTTTGTTAGATATCTCCAGTTGGAGACAGCGGTGTCCGCATCCATCCATTGCATCATTCAGTGTCAATTTGGTCCTGACAAAAAGATTTGCATTGACGATTGCCAAGCCAGGTGTGCTAGTGTACCCAGCGCAGGACAAAAAGATATAGTCTGACAATACCTGGATAGGTTGCTTGAGTCTATTAGGTCTTCAATAGTCTTGCCAGTAGCATTGCAGGAGTTGTAGCCCCATCGAGTTGAGTGGGCATTGAAATCGTCGATGATAATACTGTTGTTGTGCTGGCATGTGTCATGGAGTTGATCCTTTGTTGGTATATTGTAGGGCGGGTTGTATAGAACTATCAACGCGTCCGGCATCCAGTTTGTTGCGGTCTTCCATTTTGTGCAGTATATGGAACTTGCTAGCAATTTTGTTGCTTACTCAAGCAATTATACCCGAGGCAATTTGTCGAGATCTTAGTGAAACATAGTTAGTAAAACCGTTAATATTATAAAAACATATCGCTTCCATAGAAGTGCCAGTTTCGACAATGATAAACATGTCTGCATCGTGATTAAATAAAAGAGTCTCAGTGAATTTGGGTGGGCTCAGCCCGCCGGCATTCCAAAAAAGAATGCGAAGCTGATTGTCAACGCCCTGACAAGGGCGGTTACGTCATCTTGTCTTGTTGATCGCACCGTGCATTTTGTCTTCCTCCTGAAGATCGCTAATAATGCTCTTGTAGACGCAGTATGGCGATCGGTGTTAGCTGATTTAGCGTTACCCAGGGTGCACCACGAGGAGTCCTGCTAACATTACACCCCTGTAACATACTGTACCACTGTGCTCTTGATACTGTATACATTAATATGTAATAATTGCTTGTAGTAGCAACTTATTCTTCTTTAATGAGGACACGTGGTAAGGAAAATGTTACCCATTGTTAGCAAGACGTAAATTAACTGATCCCAGATGGCGTAGCAATGTAAGGCAAATGCTGCCTTTTGATTGGTCTGTAGCTTCTCCCACTTCACCAACAACAACTGTCAAATTCATAGAGCCTTTAGAAAAAATGATTTCAGCCTCAGACATGTAAGCCTTAAAATAAAATACATGGACCTCAAATAAATGAAATGGTTATGTTATTACAGTAAAAAATTGTAGCATTTAATTCACGCCAAAATATGTGTACTTGTACGTAAACATCGAATGTTAATTATTTCAACTATATCATTTGGTACGATTATTATTATTTAGCTAACAGGGTAGGTATTTTATAAATTACTTTGCTAATTAAGATCTTCAAATCAAATAAGTACTTACCTACTTAATTCGGAAATTGAACTAAGTAACTAAACAATAACTGCCATGCCTGTAATATAGGTACCTATGACATATTATAATATAATGTGAAACATATATGTTTTTCATTAACAAATACCAAAATTACGACTTTTTTCTAAAATAATAAAATATATATACATACCTATATACAATATCACATATATCATACATATATTTAAAGATAAAAGCTAGGTGGTTTTGTATTTTCATTCAACCCAACCTGGAGTGCCAGATTTCACAATGTTGACAGTAGTTATTGGTGGGGTAGGAGAAGCTACAAACTAATCAAATTGCAGTATTTGCTTTTAATTGCTTCATCTTCTAGGATTAATTAATATGCAGCTAAGACAGCGCCCTATATGTATAAATATGACGGCGAGTCACACTAACACAACACACCTGAGCAACAGTCTTGTTAGTGATTCACAGCATTAAATAATGCGCTGACCTAGTGCGAAACGCGTCTGCTCAGTAAGTAGTGGTTTTTTTGCCGAGTTAATACGAAAAAAATATAATTTATACAAAAACCTTAAGATTTACAGCACAAAACTGCAATTTTCATATTAAATTATAAATAAAAACCTAATTTTATTACGTGGGAAACTATAAGATTAATTTAATTATTCTTATTATAGTATGAATAATTTTGACTATGTTTGATAATACATTCAGTATTATCGTTCGATAATTGAAAATTAAATATTTTCGTTTTGAAATTGTCTTATTCGTAAAATAGAGGTATTAACATACTAATATATATATATATATATATATATATATATATATATATATTAAATATTAAATATTTAATATTATTTCCTCACACATTTAAAAATATACATACACACACACACACACACACACACATATATATATATATATATATATATATATATATATATATATATATATATATATATATATATTCTTGATATTTAACATTATCCATTGTTTTTCCGTTGCACTGACTTTATGAAGTTAATATATTACTATGTGAGTAATTTTATCCACCTGGTGGATAAAATTACTCACATAGTAATATATTAACTTCATATATATATATATTTATTTATTTTATATGAAAATAATTAAAGTCGAAAAGAATGTGATATAGTTAGTATTGATTATGTGTGTATATTATATATTATATATAATTATAATTTATATATAATTATATATATTATATATTTATATTTATATTATGTATGTATACAAGGTAAAATAGTACTATAATGAATGAATTATTTTACACAGACACCCGAGGAAAATGTGGTATCTCATGGAAAATTTTACTCATCATTTTAAACTTCCGTTTCCGGATTGTATCTGCCATTTCTGTTCGGCGGCTTTCATAGTTAGGTAGGTAGCCATTTTGTGGAGTTTAGCGTTACTATTAAATTACAGAGATTTAATTTCTAACAAAAGTTTACAATTCGGCTATTGTAGTTAGATTTTTACAGTGGTTTGAATTAAAAATTCTGAGTTGGCTCTACCTGATCTACTACAAGTAATTTTCGTCAAACGAATTGAGTTGGTTGAGACGTAATCTCAGGATTATGTCTTACAATACTAGGAGAACTGGTACTGGGAGTAAGTATTCAACTAACCATATTTCTTTATATATGATCTAAATAATTCCACATTGGTATGATCTCTTCTATTTTATATTAAGATCTCTAAAATTTATATAGTAGAGGAGAGCTCCATTCCAAGCCTACTACCCTCCATTCGGAATTGAAATAGGCTTGGGCGGATTAAGTAGTAGGCATGTTGGTTCAACTTTGCCAAAATCGATCTATAAAGGATCTATAAGGATTCAACAATCCTTTACATAAGTTTTTTAAATATAAGTCTACCATAATTACAAAGGGTATTGTTTAGTTTGCTAAATCGGGCCTATATTTTCATGAAACATGTAAAAAGGCTATTTTCATTGACATTATTTTTTTCTGTGCCTAGAAACATTATTTGGTATTTTTTATTACGGCGGCCGGTTGAAATTTATTACGGCGGCCCCACACGATATTTTGGATTATTGTTCAAAAGCACGAAAAGGTACGATATCCACAAAAAAAAAAATTTTTTTGCTTTGAGCAAAGTTACTTTTTTGGAGTTTAAAGTAGGGGAAATTTTTTTTGGCGGAAGCACAAGTTGTGAATAGGCGCGGAGTGATACAAAAGTCTCTGACGTCACGGTACACACTATTTAGACCTATCTTAGGGCTCCGAGAAGAAAACATTTTGTACTAATTTTTATGCTTTGACTAATTATTTCGCGTGGATATCGTATTTTTTCGTGATTTTGAACAATATTCCAAAATATCGTAGGTGCCAGAAATAGCAAAAATCAACGTTAACTAACCCTCCACCACACACAAAGATTTATTAAAATCCCGCATTAAAACTACTTACCAGAAGCAAACAATCACTTACAGACACTATTTCATGCACGAAATTCACTTACACACACTATTTCACGCACAAAACAGAAATCATTGCACTTAAATTCTACACACACCAAATTCTACACACACCTATTTACAGACAACCTGCAGATATAGGATTCTGCCGCTAAAATAAGAACATGTAGCCAACCTTCCAAATGAAAATTATTACGTACAAAACATCTGGTCGTACACTGGTTTCCCAATCATTAAGAAACAAACTGAAAGTAAAAATAATTATTATATATTCAATTAATATTGCACAGCAACCTTAATAATTCAAAACATTTAGTATTTCTTTCATAACTAAGTATAATTTTGTAATTTTCCAACATACAAGTAAAGTTTCGAATATGCTCGCAAGTAATATTTTTCGAACTATGTTAGTTATAATTTTATATATAACTAAGCTAATGTACATATACTACGCAAATAATTACAAATAGACCGACTTTTATCTTCGGCTAGTATAATAAAACTACCTTCAAAATCTAGAACATAAACGGCGAGTATTGAAAATATTATACTTCTTTTTCTTGAGATATATTGATGAAACAATAGTAATACTTTATAAAGTTAAAAAATGTTATTAAAGCACAATAGCAGCTGAAGAGAAGTTACGAATATACAGACTTATAACTTCAATTAGTATTACACAACTACCATTGATATTGACAAATACAAAACATTGAATATTTACTCTAACAGAGGTAAACTGTAGAAGTTTTAATTGAAATATTATATAATATCGCTTACATTTATATGTTTCATAAGTTATAAAAGTATAATTGATCATTTATAATAATATCAAGAGTTATTATTCTATGTATATGATCCATAGAGTAGACAAATATTTATAATTTTTGCTGGCAATGAACAAATGTTACGGATGCCATTGTTTTGACAATTTCATTTCCTCGGGTTATTGTGCGATAGGGAATGAGAACATTCGTTGGCATATAAAAATTTTGTTTTTATATTATTATTTTGGTCTTTGAAATTACACAATTACCTTCAAAATTTAAAACATAAACAGCGAGTATTAAAAATACAATACCTCATATTGTTGAAATAATGTTTTAAAAGAATAATAATACTTTATGTTTTTCAAAAATGTTGACTGACGATTTTATTATAGCACAATAGAAGTTACAAGAATAAACTTCTAATAGTATTACACAACTACCATTGATATTGGAAACCTTAATACGGAAAACCTCTACCGCAATACAATAAAATACTTTAACCTTTAACCACGGTATAAAATAAATGATTTATAACAAAAGTCATAGGAATAATACTTTATAATGTAGAAAAAGTAGAGTTAATACATAAATACTATCAATTTATCAAAAATGAATGTCAGTGAAGCTTCCATATATATATATATATATATATATATATATATATATATATATATATATATATATATATATATATATATATATATATATATATATATATATATATATATATATATATATATATATGCAATTTCCATTATATATATGTATACAATTTCTTGTGTGTTAGTACGCTTTGGGTTATGTTCCAGATTGTTTGAATTTTAAACATTATTATCTTTACTGACACACACATCGCTTTTCCATGTTTTGATATATTTTGTAGTGACATGTGAAGATGAAAAATATTGGAGATGATGTGTATTTGTTTTCCAAAAAAGTTAACAAAAAAAGACCTTGTTAGACTAGAAAAATTTCTCAACCCATGAGAAGACAGTTTTATGTCACAAGGATATCTTAGTTGAAATCGATGACAGATTTCTCAATTACAGTTCTATGTCGTGGAAGAGGTTGAAAGATGTTAATGTTTTCAGTATAGCCCGATTTTTGTTTAAATAATTACCACCCCTGCAAAATAGATTTTAGTTACTTGGTTTGATATTTAAAACAACCTGGATATTAATTGCAAACTAATAGCTTTTCATATAATTTGCTTCTGTTAATAAAATGTAGTAAATACAATTGATGAATATATTTCTACCTTATGCAGCTAAAATCTAATTTTAAATTCAATAGTTTTGTTTTAGTACTTTAAAAATATCAAATAAGCTTGTCAGCTTATCAATAATTTGTTATAATTTATTTCATCTTTTCATATCATTTATTATTGTAAATAAAATTGGTGAATTTATTTCTTCCTTTTAATGCAATTTCTGATTAAATTAAATAATTGTACTATAGTCTTACTAAATTTCTGAAATTTTGGTTACTGCTTTTTCATACTGTTATTGTTATCAGTTCTTGTTATTGTTACTGTTATAGTTCGAATTCTAAATTTTCACAACCAGTCTATCCTAACCAGCTGATTGTTGTATAGTGATATATAGTGCTGTTTTGTTAACCTTTTGATTAGCATTCACGTACCAGTATGTGAGATCGCGCAACTGCCAACAGGAACATTCTTGTATATGTACGTTCTACCATTTTCTCAGATTAGAATTGTTGTATGTTTACAATTTGTTTTCTTGTGTATTGTGTTGTATTTTATATATTTGCAACTATCTGGACAATAAATACTACACAAAGTACATAGTTACCATTATTTTGTGTCTATGGGTTTTCCCACATATTTACAGATAGTTTCGAGGTTTGTGCTGTATTTTACAATGAATGGGCAATTGAATAATGAAGAAATTCTTTTGTGCACAAAGTCTATGGTGTTAATAGATCATTTTGAAGTTTGTGCGGTATTTTACATTGAATAGGTAATTTACAAAAAAAAAAAAAAAAAAAACGCCTAATTTTTAGCAAAGAAATTTTTAGTAAATGTAAGGTAAAGTTGGGTTAGTATGTAAAAATAACTAAATAATAAAAATAATAACAAATATTACAAGTATAACTATAACTTTTAAAAAAAATTAGAGATAAATAAAGAAAAACATTAGTAAAAGCAAAGTGTAAAAATCTTTCAAAAATATATTTCTCCCAGGGGCCGTATGAGGGCAGGTGCATGTTGCTAATCAAAGGGTTAAAATATTGTATATGATTTTACAAAAAAAAATTATACTGGCCGACACAGAAAGTCATCAGGGATACAAAACGAATTATTACAACTCTCTCACACACCCCAAAATTAATAATTTTGAAAAATTGTAATTCCCCCATATGTAGTACTAGTAAAAATTCACATTGCCCACCCTCATTACAATGCTTATAAAACGAATCAAAAACATGTTCTGAAGCTATATTGGTAATTAATGATTGGCCAATTCCTAAAATTTTTGATTCCGATTCTAAAATTTTCCTTTCGATTCTCGATTCTCAATTCTTTCAAGTTATATTAGCTTACATGCTAGGTCTCTAATAATTAATTTAGTTAACATCTTGGTCATATGGCAAAACCTTTTAAAAGTTCTGTTTTAGTGTAATAGGCTACACAAAACCTTCAACCTTGATTTATCAATAGGAATTTTTAAAAGCATAAAAACATATCAGATAAAAGTAGTGACTTATTTCAAAGTTAAAAATGTGAACTTTACACTATTTTATGATGTTTGAAAAAATACCTAAGCCTATTTACATTGTCTCTCAAAGCAAAACAAAAATTAAAAACAAACGAACAACATAAAAAGTAAAAAAATTAATACAAATATGGTAGTTTTTAATATTTAAAAGTCTGGCAGGTAATGTACATTTCTGTTGAAAAACACAAGCATTTGGACACGTTGTGGGTCAAGCCGGTTTTGCCGCTTGTCACAACTCCTGAAGTTGAGAAACGTTTTTCAGAAAACATTGTCGCGGGTGGGGCAGGCAGGTATTTTATTGCCATTGCACTCAATTGAGAGTATTTGGCACTTTGTACTGTCCAATACTTTCCAACATCACAATATGGACTGACTAATGGTCCCCCCAGATAATTGTTTATTTTCGATTCCCCTTCTTCCTCAACATTCTGGATTATATGGCACACCTCCACATCTGATGGGACCCTTTTTCTACAGGTGTATGGAACAAGTGCAACTGATTCAGGCCTATTTTGTATTTTTTACTCACTCACAATTGATTTTTTAACCGACTATCACTTGTAGGTCCTGTGTCTAAGGATAAAGTTTCTTAAAGTATAGATTTTTTTTGTTGATAAATTTGGGCAAAATGAAATGTTGTAAAGTGCTTTTTTCATATTTGATGTAGTATGTGATTTTCCACCCCTTAAAATTAGTTTTTTACAAAATTTACATCTGGCCTTAGCACTGTCTTCCGACTCCGGATCGTAAAAATACCACGTGATGAGTGCATCACTTTTTGTCTTTTAAACTAATGTTAGTAATACCTTAAAACACAAATGAATAAAAATTAGGCAATTAAAATAAATATAAAGATAACAAAACTGACACTTAATCTGTAACTGATAACAACACAACCACGAAAAAAGTAGTTACACAAAACTTTAACTTCTTAAAACTGATCAATCACCAAACGTTGAGACAAAACCACAACACAATAGAATGGCGGGCGCGATACCACGATGTTGTATTCACTTAAACAGAAAAGTAATGCCAACTGCCAATGGAATGCCATGTGAAGGCGATGTGTATATCACTACGAATGACAACTTATTTATATTGTTAGTAAAATAAAAATATTTATTACTGGATAAATACATTTGCTAAATAGAAAAAGTTATAAAATAGAGCAGGATATGAAATCAATATAACTTCAGTAATAGTCATTTTAGTTTGTAATGTTGAGATATAGAACTACTTTTTGTGTTTTTTTCTGACATCTATGAATCAATGGCAGCAAGACACTGGGGGGAGGGGGGTCGAACCCGCTCTAGTGAGAGAGAGAGAGACGACGGATGACAAACTACCAGAAATGGTTACGATCTTTGTTGTTGCTTATTAAATAATAATGTTTTCGTTTACTTTAATCATTTAATTCATTCAAAGCATCTAATACATAAATAAGACATAGTTGGTAATTAATTATTTTTCTAATAAATTACTCCACACACATATTTTAATAGTTATCAAAATTGGAATCGGAATTAGACACATATCAATGAAGAATCGAGTATCGACGATTCCTCGATACCACCTAGAATCGACGATTCCTGGAATCGAGAATATGAATCGGCCCATCCCCATTGGTAATTATTGTTTGTTATGGCCACGGAAGGTTAATTTTTTATGCCTATGAAGTATCCAGTCAGGATAGATTTATTTATAATTTTATTTGTTTAACCAAATGTACACATGTAAGGCTAGAATAGAGATCGCGTGACGTCACCTGGCAAAATGTATTACTCTGCCGAAGTAGACGTCTAATTAGGTAATGTAATGTATAAAATTACAACCAAATCTATCCTGACTGGACACTTTACAGGTATATTTTAATATAAGTATATATTAATTTATAAAATTACAACCAAATATATCCTAACTGAAGACTTTCTAGCTATATTTAAATATATGTATATGTAGTACGGTGCGCTGTTGATACACGAACGTAATACTTCTGACTACTCTGCACTGTTTATTTTACCCTAGTTTGATAATTCTATTTATTTCCCTGAGCTAGAGTTTTCGTTATTTTTTTCGTATCCTTGATGACTTTCTGTGTCGGCGGTATAATTTTTATCGCTAAAATCGTACACGTGGGCACCGTAAATAAATACAAAAAATTGTACAAAAAATAATATAGGCCTAAATTAGGAAACATTTTTTTTTTATAATACAAATACTATTGTATTATCCAAATCATATTGGGGTATTTAATTTTGTTAATGATGTTTCCTTAATTAATTTTGGATTTACTTGGTTTGTTATCATCTTGAATTATTATTTTTTTTTTATAACTTGTTATTCTTTTATAAAGTCCTCACAAATATACACATAATGTATAATGAATCAACTATTTAGACCAATTTGTATATATAACTTTTCATTAAGAGCTCAGAATACAACAGAAATTCTATCCTAGAAACAGCTTTAACATGATTATTTCTAGGATATTATGGTAATTAAAAGTTATGTTGAGACATTAAGGTGTGTACTCTGTTTTTTTTTTCTAGACCGTGGAGGACTTCCTCCTCAGACACAAGTAAATTACCACCAGGGAAATATTGCAAGTGGTGTTGGAAGAAACTCTCGTCTTCCTACAAACCAAGGTTATAATACTTCTCCCCCTTCTGCACAGAATTATCCTCAGCAGCCGTTTGTATCACAAGGCTATTCTACAGCCCCTCAAGCCCCTCCTGTTCAAAAGGTATGTACTATAACATATGTAGGCCTTTGTAGTAATTCTTGACTATCCTAATGTGTGTTATTCGGGGGGGGGGGGATGATTTCTGTATCACCTTCCTGATAAATAAAAACATTTGTAAGTTCTTTAATGTCGTTTATCACGTATTTTCCTAGATTATGTTTCTTGTTATATTTTCAGTATTACTTACGATTGAAATAAAGATAACTGTGTGTTATTGCAATGTTTCCATTGAGATATAGATGTTCAATCAGTTCTAATAACTTAACATTCATAAGGTACAAATTTAATCACCATTGTTGGTGTGGGTGGTTTGAAGAGTTGTGAATGGCAGTATTGGTGTTGGTGGGTTTTCGATATATGTTGAATTTATGTCTTTGTTTGTCTGTACATTTTATTGTAAGACCAACATAAACTAGCCACTTACAACACCATGATATATCGCCTGCTTAAAACATCATTAGACGAAGAAGAACACTACCAAGAATTAAACTCCATAAAACATACAGCACAAACAATAGATACAACACAACAATGATCTATAAATTATACAACTACCTAAAAACAAACCTATAAACCCAAATACAAATACATAACTCGACAAACCCATGAAATACTTGATAATACTATACAGATCATCCAAAACTCACAATCTAACCAACACACTACGAAAATACAATAATAAAATAGCCTACTCCACACACAATACTCTCAATAAACAATTAAAATCCATCAACAAAATAACATTTACAACGCCGCTGGAGTTAACAATTTAACTTGCATTTCGTACCCCGGTTTTTACATACACCAGACAGGGAAGTCTTTTTACACGCTACCAAGAACATATAAACGCACTAACAAACAAATACAACCTATCAAACTTTGCCGAACATCTCATATTCACAACATATGACTACATAAACATATCCAATCTACAAATTCTACATAAACAATATAAAAATAACCAACGATACACAACCAAACAATAAGACATATACAAACCCTACACACATACTCAACACCCAATTACATAAAACGTACATACACTTTTCGATATCATAACTCCTAATACTCACCAAAATACACCCACACCCTAACCTGCAAAAACCTTGATCAATTACGGTCTGAGTGGACAATTGGACACACCTCAAAAAAACGGCTGCCCTCAACAAATACAAGTAAGTTCTATTAAAGGCAAGTTGTAAAGTTTTTACAAGTATTTTAGTGAAAACTAGTAGCTCACGTGAAGTTGGAATCAACAAATGCATTTATCATTTTAATGATCCCTCGTTTTTCTCAAGGGTTACGTTTCCCAAATTTACTGCGAATACTGAAACCAACTGTATATGGGAAGTAGAGGGTTACATTCCACATTAAAAATGTTAACATTAATTACAGCTATACTGTACACTTATAATACAGTATTGTATATTTACATAATACATAATTACATACTAATTTATTAATATGTTTTCCTTCAATCCGAGGACAAAAATTGTGTTGAATATGCATTCTCACGGCTTTACCTTTTAACTGCTTTTCCCTCGACGTGCCCCTTCTTACTCTTCACCTCTCTTTCTTTGACCACACCTTGTCAGTAAGAAAGTAATGGTTTATCCCTTGACTATGAACCTTCGTTCGAGACCTGTATCTCAAGGAATAAACCTCTCAGAGAAACCGACCCCTGATTTTGTTATAAAAACCAATTAGCCTACCATAAGCCTTTTTAAGCTCCTTTCGGGGTAGTGGAATCTTTGAGAGACACTTGTGACTTAAAGACTATACATGGATACGTAGTGAACTTATTTTATTTTAAATGAAAACACAGCTAATTGGAAACTATACATTTTTTATTGTCTATTTGAATTTAGAATTACGTATTATTTTATTTATTATTATCAAAATCCAATATTGCTTAATATGTCTACTATCATCTATTTAAATTCAATTATTATAATTAATTTTGCACATATTTTTGTTCGTCCTAATTAAATTTTACATATTTTATAGTCTTGTTCACATTCAAACATTTTAAGGTTAATTTCTAGTTACTCTATGCTATGCCTTTTAATAAAAACCTCCTTTTAATTCAATATCAGACTCTGGTTAACAATTACCTATTTGTAGATTAACCTAGTTAGTTATAATAGGCTAGGCATTTAATAAAATATTCTTTCTGATACTTATATACTAAGTCAATAACGGATATCCATCCGTTTTTCAAGAGAAAAGCCATATTCAATATAATGATTTAAACTCAATACGTTTATTTCCACTTCAGGCAAACGGTTGAATGGAAAATCCATTTAGAATATTTATTACTTAATTTAGGCAACCTAAGAGAGTTTTCAGTCCCTTAGGTTATTAGATTTTTAGTTAATTTTGATTTTAAATTAATATATTTTGAAATAAAGGTTTATTTAAAAGAAAATTAAATTCTTTATATGATCTTGTACTGCAAACAGTTAAGTGTCTTCTTCTATAATTTGGTTCTCTTTGGGCCTCGTAAGAGCTTCCATTGAGTTTGGTTGTAGGCTTCACTGCATGGTGTCGGTGAATTCTGTTAAGTTCGGCGTTTTTGGCATTTTCTCGAGATGTTGTTAGAAATATATATGAACCTCTGCTCATTTATTTATACACTCCCCCGGTCACATTGTAGCACTTTACACTGCCTTTTTACCACATATTTGATCTTTAACTGTTCTCAATGTATTAACACTACCGCACTGAATAGCCGTCCAACCTGTTCTGCCCTAAGCATACTTTTTCAAGCTGCGTCTCCTCCAAATTCAAACTTCCTACGTCACGATGTCCATCTTATATTTTTAAGCAATGAGAAAGCCGTTGCTATGGTAATTGACTTTGTTTATTTCGTAATTTTGAACTGTAATTAGTTTCAACTTTTGTGAAATGCTTTTCTTTACTCCAATGTGTTATTTCAATTTTTAACTTGCATTTAATAATTTTTTTGTCTTTATTTCTTCCAATTTAATTAATTTGCTGTTTCTTCTTCATAACTCAAACTTCGACGGTGGCAAGATCCTATAAACAATCTCCCCACCCGGTTTTTACCCTAACCAAACATGGCTCCATTCTTGCATAACCTCATTTCTAAGCTATTATGTTGTAAATTACAATTTTCACATTTACAGAAATACAACTCTCCCTAGCTAGGCCTAATTTACTTTCCTTACATGTTTTATACTTATATTCACTATCCCTGATTATATTTGGTTACAATTAATTTAACTTTATGCCTTTTGGCCTGGTCCCATAGGTTTCACTTTTACTGTTTTATTTAAATCGGTCGATTAGTCGTTAGTCTAATTAACGTTATATTAGTTTATAATCTATTCTAACATTCCCAGTTTGTCTATTTAGTTCTAATTACTTCAGTTTACATTTATTTTCCCTATATTTAACCTTTTTATTATACTACTTTGAAATAATTTGAATATTAGTTGAATAATCTATTTAACTATTCTAGGCTTAGTTACATTATTCTGTACTAATACCACATTTATTGCATCGGTCATTCTGGCCGCTGCAGCATGTTCACACACACAGACACACGTATTATTTACTGTTATGCACTATCCACTAAACTTTTATACACATAATTTTAGAAAAATAATTTTTTAAACACTGTTAATTTGATTTTTAAAACCTGTTATTTTAATTTGTTCACAATTTTTCCTAGTTTTTACATATTTCTTTATATGGTGATAGTGCTTCTTCCAGCTTTTGATTAAATTTTAATACCTAATCTAAAGAGGGATCAATTTAAAAAAAGGCCGCAGCTAACTATTTTCCTAAACATACAATTCACCTATAAAAATACCTTTCTTTGAGTAAGAGGCCCAGTAGTATATAGTATAATTGATGTTGGGAGAATAAACAGATTTCTTTATGATAAGTAACTACAGTACTGTACAAAATAAATAAGACGAGAACACATCGTACAACCTGCACAGTAATTATATTGTCTTTCTTGGTTTTTTAAAAATACGATACATATTACTGTGAATAGCAAGGGTCTACTGTATTATAAATGTTGAAGGCATGCTTAATTAGTTCAAGTTTTAGTGACAGGTTACTAACTGTGTTATTTCCGATGAAATTTTTGACTTTAACTGAAGCAAGCTCAATATGATTTAAGTAGTTCATAAATGACAAATGTTTTAAAACTACAGGTCCTTTATCTTAAAATATCTACTTTGTGTATTTTCTTGCGATGCTTATTGTATTCAATTAGTTAAAAAACAGGTTTTATCATTGTAATATGTTGAACACCTTAGACGCCTAAAAACCATATCCTATTTTTCACTGTTCTTAGAAGTTTGTCCAAGTGCCTATTATGGTATGTAGTGTTGTCCATAATTACTGATAAAAATATGTATATTATTATTATTTAACAATTTGTTTCTTATACTCGAAAGTAGTATATATTGCTACTTATTGTCTTTAGCACTGACATTAAGTCAGGAACATTGACTACTACTGTTGCGTATGAAACAAGAGGTCAATGCAGTACTAAGTCACTTTTTATCCGGCAGGAGTCTAAACCTCTGTTGTGGTTAGTTTTTCAGTTATTATAGTAATTACATAAACCCTTTACTGCAAAACTCCTATAATGTTACTACCAAACCCATATGTGTACGGACTCTTACCAAGGTAAGTCTGTCAGTCTCCTAGTCCAAAAAATCTATATATATATATATATATATATATATATATATATATATATATATATATATATATATATATATATATATATATAATTAATAAATTAAAAATATTTCAAAAACAAGAATACTTTTAATGAATATATTTATTCAAAGCTTTTCGCCGATAAAATAGTATCAGCATCTTCAGGAAAATAATTATCTAATAAAATGAATATTATTCGATAATTACTTTCCTGAAGATGCTGGTATTATTTTATGAAAAGCTTTGAATAAATATATTCATTAAAAGTATTCTTGTTTTTGAAATATTTTTTAATTTATTAACTATATTACAAGAAAACCTATCACCATATTTAATATATATATATATATATATATATATATATATATATATATATGTGTATATATATATTTAGGTTAGTTTTGGTTGGTAAAGATTATTTAGATTTTTTGGACTAGGAGACTGACAGACTTACCTTGGTAAGATTCCAGTCTGTAGTCTTGAAATAGAAACACATAAAAGCACTTAACCAATGATATATTTCAACCACACAGTGGTCTTTGTCAATCGAAGAGAAAATACAAAAAGAAATACGAGAGAATGAAATAAAATAATTCAATTATTTTAGGTCAGTCTCCTAGTCCAAAAAATCTAAATAATCTTTACCAACCAAAACTAACCTAAAAAAATATATATATATATATAAATGAAGTTAATGTATTACTATTGTAAGTAATTTTATCCACCATTAAGTGCAATGATTTTACCTTGTGTGATGAGGCGCCTTTCGGTCACTTGACCATTGTCGAATCACTGATTATTTTTTCTTCTTGCGGTTGTTCGGTCCGTCGTGTAGGTAATTACCAGACGTTACCAACACGACGGACCGAACATCCGCAAGAAGAAAAAATAATCAGTGATTCGACAATGGTCAAGTGACCGAAAGGCGCCTCATCACTCAAGGTAAAATCATTGCACTTAATGGTGGATAAAATTACTTACAATAGTAATACATTAACTTCATAAAGTCAGTGCAACGGAAAAACAATGGATAACGTAAAATATCAAGAAATATATATATATATATATATATATATATATATATATATATATATATATATATATATATATATGAAGTTAATATATTACTATGTGAGTAATTTTATCCACCATAAAATTGAATAAATATCAAGAATATATATATATATATATATATATATATATATATATATATATAGATTTCTTGATATTTTAAATATATATATACGAGGGTGGTCCACAAAGTAACCTCCGTTTTGAAATAAAAAATAAACCAGTTGAGATACAAAACTTTTATTATATACATGTTAACACTACAGCTTTTCTCTACTTTTCCATATATTCACCAAAAAAATTCAAGCATTTATCATATCTTTTAACAGTTTTTGAAATTCCGTCTTTAAAAAAATCTGCCGCCTGAGAACATAGCCAGCCTGTCACAGCGTTTTGAAGCTCTTCATCACTCGCAAACCTCTGAGATGCAAGCCACCGCTTCATTTACGGTAAAATATGGAATTCAGTGGGAGCCAAGTCCGGGCTGTAGGGCGGGGGTGGTCAAAAACGTCCCATTTAAACGTTTCCAAAAGTTCAGTTGTTTTTTGAGCTGTGTGATTGTCATGGGCAAACACAACGCCAGATGTCAGAAGACCACGATGCTTGTTTTGAATCGCTCGTAGTAGCCGTTTTAAGGTTTCACAACAAGCTGCAGCTGTAATGGTCGTACCACGCTCCATAAACTCAACGAGCAAGATGCCCTTAGCATCCCAAAAAACTGTAGCAATCAATTTTCTCGCTGAAAAGGGTTGGCGAGCTTTCTTTGGCTTACTTGGCGAAGCTGTATGACCCCATTGCATTGACTGTTGTTTTGTTTCGGCATTCACATAGGCTACCCTAGTCTCATCTCCTGTAACGATCCTGTTCAAAAATGTTTCTCCTTCAACGTCATACCGAGTAAGAAAGTCTATGGCAGAACTCATTCTTTTCATTTTGTGATCATCGGTGAGCACTTTTGGAATCCAACTACCACAAAACTTGTGATAGCCTAGTTTTTCTGTCACTATCTCATGCACAAGACTTCCAGACATTTCAGGAAAATGATCTGAAAGTTCCGAGATTGTGAAGCGACGGTTCTTGCGAATTTTCTCATTCATTTTGTTCACTAAGTCATCACTGACGAGAGATGGCCTACCACTCCGGTCTTCATCGTGAACGTTCTTCCATTTAAAAAATAAAAACGAACCTATTGACTACACTTTCGCTCATAATGTTTGGGCCATACACCGCATTCAATTCACGATGAATTTCAGCTGCTGTGTAACTTTTCGACCACAGAAATCTTATTACACCTCACACTTCACACTTGGCGGGATTTTCTATCGCGGCGCTCATGTTTTCACGTTATAACAAAAGAACGAGCGATCGCACGATAATCTCCCTTGCACAGCTAGAAGCGTACTGAACGGCTGCGCACACCGATGTGAAAATGGCGGCGCTACCCCCACTACTTATTGTGCCACGCCTAAACGGCGGTTACTTTGTGGACCGCCCTCCACAAACTGTACTTACCAAATTTTGATGCTATTCCGGGCAGTTTTATGTACAGTAGTAGAATTTCTGTAATTTAGTTTTCTACTTGTTAAAATTAGTGGGCATATTTCATATCAGTTTATTTTATTCCACTGTAGATTTTTTTTAAACACTGAATCTAGCATAATTGAAAAATAATACAGTATATAGAACTACGTAAAACACTTGATCAAAACATTTTAACACATAAAACTTCATTATAAAACACTTCAATCTTATTTACATTTACTTTTTCTGGAAGAAGTTCTCTATATGTAACTGTCTGTAGTCTTCTTGTAAAATATTGTTTATAAATTGTTCATATTCATAATGTTAGTTGAAATTTTCTGCTTTTTGTTGAACAAACTGCCTTAGAATCTCAAGAGCTTGGTGAACTTCCTGCTTAGATCTTTGCGGTACACATTTATCATTTTCGTCATCATCGGTGCCTTCTTCTTCTTCAGTAACTTTTGATGTTGAAGCAACTACCTCACAAATATCGTCCTGTCATTTCCGCTGCTGTTTCAATACTATCGTCAACTTCCATCCACTCAGTGTATTCTTTTACGGACAAATCGAAAGGCTTCAAGTTCTCTTCAGCGTCTTCCTCAGAAGTAGCTTGCTCTTGATTTTCTTCAACAAAAAACCACCTTTTCTAAAGCAATTTTTCACAGTTTTTTCAGAAACTTCATTCCAAGATTTTGCTATCAGTTGAATAGCATCGAGTAAAGAAGTTTTTTTAGCCAATTCATTTGAGGTAAGGGTTTGAAATTCATCCATATTTTCTATAATTCTAGCACGCATCTCTCGTCGATAAAAACTTTTGAGATTTTTAATTATGCCTTGGTCACATGGCTGAATAATTGATGTAGTATTGGCCGGAAGTTAAATCACTTTGATGTGTTTTAGCGTAGTGCTTATGTCATTATGTGCAGTGCAGTTGTCTAGTAGAAGGACAATGTTGCGTTTGAGGCTGGTATCCCAATTAGTCAGCCATTCATTAAAAATTTTTGATGTCATTCAAGCATTGGAGTTTAAATGATATTCAACCGGTAGTTTTTTGATACCTTGAAAACAACGTGGATTTTTAGATTTACCGATAGTTAAGAGTTTTTCTTTATGACCAACTATGTTAACACAACACAAAACAGTTATTCTTTGTTTACATATTTTACAGCCGTTAGCAATTTCATTTTTAAGTAAGTATGTTCGGGTAGAGCACGATAATAAAGTTCTGTTTCATCTGCATTGTATATGCAGCTAGGAGAATATTCGGCCAAAATCTTTGGCCATTCGTATTGTAACCAGTCCTCAGCTCCAACAAAATCAGCATTTTTTTTTCACCACACGTTTTCTTGTAAACAATGTTTTCCCTTTTCTTCCACCGTTTGAACCATCCATCTGTGGCTTTAAAATCCTGTTTTCCTATTTTTTTGGCAAGATCCTCAGCTTTTAGACACATTAGTGAGCCGTCAACGCTAGCATCTTTTTCGCGAACATTTTTAAACCACAATTTCAAAGCTGATTCCACTTGCGGATCCTTCCCAGAACGATGTCTTTTGTTGTCAACATTTGCATTACACTTTGATAATGACAAGATTTTTTCTTTGTTGTTCAATATTTTACATAAGAGAGGTTGAGAAAAGCCAAGTTGAGAAGCAGCGTTTCTTTGACTCATTTTTGGTAATTTACTGTACCTATCTAGAATATCAAGTTTTTGTTTAAGACTTAAATCGCGTCGTTTCTATTGAGATTCGGACATCTTCCTATACTGTCCCTTGAAACTTCAAGTGACACTATACTCAACAAAACAAACGAAAAAGATCTTTAAAAATTAAGTTATGTAAAACCACACTGAAATACTGTAATAAACGTTCATAAAAATTCACTGTTAAAAATACAGTAGGACTGGTACTGTAAATGGTTCAGTAGTAACATCACCTAATGTTAACAAACAACTAAGGTCGACTCAAGCGAGGCTAGGTTGTTTGCGTAAACAAAGTGCTGAAACCGTTATAAAGTATTTCTGTCATTCTAAAAATAAACATTCTATGAATTGGGTGTCATTGTGTGTTTCACGTGCTGTTTGCACTACTTTGTAGACATATTTACTTGGTCCATGCTAGTGTACGTTGACGCATATGATTTTGAATGGCAAATTAAATGATAATAATAAGCGAACAGATGATTACAATAAGCGGCCTAATTACAATGTATTATTATACGTCCGTGTTTGTTTTTCAATGAAACGATAACAATAACCGAATTATAACATTAACCGTGATCCCAATAAGCGGCGCCGACTGTATATATATATATACATATTCTTGATATTTAACGTTATCCATTGTTTTTCCGTTGCACTGATTTTATGAAGTTAATATATTACTATTGTAAGTAATTTTACTTACATTTGTCGATTCGACAATGGTCAATTGACCGAAAGGTGCCTCATCACTCAAGGTAAAATTATTGCACTTAATGGTGGATAAAATTACTTACAATAGTAATATATTAACTTCATATATATATATATATATATATATATATATATATATATATATATATATATATATATATATATATATATTTTTAGGTTAGTTTTGGTTGGTAAAGATTATTTAGATTTTTTGGACTAGGAGACTGACAGACTTACCTTGGTAAGAGTCCACACTGTAGTCTTGAAATAGAAACACATAAAAGCACTTAAACAATGATATATTTCAACCACACAGTGGTCTTTGTCAATCGAAGAGAAAACAAAAAGAAATATGAGAGAATGAAATAAAATAATTGTAATCACAGATTGTGTAGAGTAGAAATCAGATGTCACAGATGCACAGATTAAAGATATATATATATTGTTTCCATGAGCATATGAGTGATTATAGTTTATATAAGTCTGTCAGGGGAAAAGAGATAAGGCTATTTGGGAAAAAAGAGAGTTTTAATTTTATTTATAAATAAATTGATTTTATTATATTTTTCTTCCCATTTATGTTATGCATAATAGAAGCTAATTTTATATGTAGCTTATATATTTCAATCGTTAAAATATTTTTCTTTTGATACAAGTTTTTAATTTCATTCTCAACCCATAATACATAATTTATCAAATTGCATTAGAAAACTGTTATAAAAAGAAAACTGTTGACAAACTTAATTATAATATTTTTAATAAACAAAATAATAATTTAATTTGCAATAATAATAATACAATATGGACTTCATTTTTATTTATAGGCCATGAAATAAAAAATATCACCAAATTATTTAAAAATACAAATATCAAAATTGCATACAAAACTAATAACAAAATAATAAACATAATAAATAACAATAATAAAACAATTAATATACATGAAAAAGGTGGTGTTTATAAATTAGAATGCGAAAATTGTAATAAAGCTTATCTAGGTCAAACCAAGAAAAAATTAAAAGAAAGATATAAAGAACATTTAAATGCCTATATTAATCTAGAAATATATAAATCAAATTTCGCAAATCATTGTATTAATATAATAATAAGCACCAATTTCCAAATATAGAAAATTTGAGACTATTAAAAGAAATTAATAAGGTATTAAGAATGAATATACGAGGTGTGGCTAGAAAAAACCGAACTGATGCTATAAAAAAAATTTATTTTCCATTATTTACAATTTGATGTTATCTCCTTCAATGTACTCTCCTCCTCGGTCTATACACCGCTCCATACGAATTTTCCACTGTTCATAGCAATGCTGCAGATCATTTTCGGTAAGTCCATACATTACTTCCGTCGCTTTTTCTTTTACTGCTTCAACACTCTCAAATCTAGTTCCTTTCAAAGCTGACTTGACTTTAGGGAAAAGAAAAAAATCACAGGGGGCCAAATCAGGTGAGTAGGGTGGATGGTCTAAGATTGGAATGTTGTGATTGGCTAAAAACGTCTTCACTGACAACGCATTGTGAGCTGGGGCATTGTCTTGGTGCAGGATCCATGTCTTTTTTTTTCCACAAATCGTTCCGTTTTCTCCGTACTCGCTCCAATGCATCAATTGGCGTTTGGTTTCGGGATCGTAAGTAAAAAACCACGATTCATCACAAGTAATAACATTTTGTAAAAAGGTGGGATCACTTTCAATGTTTTCTAGGATATCAGAACAAATCATTCTTCGGCGTTCGTTCTGTTCAATTGTGAGACACTTTGGAACCATTTTGGCACACACTTTGTTCATGTTGCAACTTTCATGAAGAATCTGCCTAACACTTTCCTTGTAAATTCCTGTCAACTCAGACATTGCTCTGATTGTTAAACGGCGATCTTCTCGAACAAGTTTACCGATTTTTTCAATGTTTGCATCAGTTTTTGCTGACAATGGTCTGGCAGTGCGGGCGTCATCACTTGTGTCTTCGCAGCCATCTTTAAATCGTTTAAACCACTCAAACACTTGTGTTCGCGATAAACAATCATCGCCGTACACTTGTTGCGACATTACAAACGTTTCACTTGCCGATTTTCCAAGTTTGAAAAGAAATTTGATGTTAACACGCTGTTCTTTCTGTACATTCAACATTTTTCCGACGCACAGACAAAACGTCAACTACTTAGAACAGACGCCACGGGCAGACTGAGTGCAGGAGGCAGATGAAACTCGAGCAGTAGGCGGAGCAAGAGTCACGTGACAGGCCAGGCGACTTTCAGCCTTATTGCATTCGTTTTATTGTTTCACCTGTGCTAGTTCGGTTTTTTTCTAGCATTCGAAATATATAAACACAATAATAATAACAAATTAGTAAAAGAACAAATACATTCTAAATTTGATACTATATTTAATGTCTATAATGTTACAGCAACAAAATAAATTTGGCAATTTGTATAAATTTAGCAACAATTCTATTTCTAATTAAACATATGTTTTAGGCCTATAGCTTACATTATTGTAATTTTCATTCCTGATGATGTTGGTACTGTTTGCCAACGAAAAGCTTTGGATATAAAATAATAATTATTCTTGTATTTGAATAACCTATGTTGTTTTAAATTATTAAACAAGAAAACGTATTATATATATATATATATATATATATATATATATATATATATATATATATATATATATATATATATATATATATATAGGTTAGTTCTAGTAGAGCTTAAAGCTTATTTAGGAATTTTTTGGACTTGATAGGAGACTGACAGACTTACCTAAAGGCAATAGTCCAAAACTGCAATCTCTTGGAAATAAGCACATATAAAACACTTAATACACTTTTATTTGAAATATTTCGATCAACATGATCTTCTTCAGTCAAGAAAGAGAAAAAACTTATTCCAGTGCTTATTTCCAAGAGATTGCAGTTTTGGACTATTGCCTTTAGGTAAGTCTGTCAGTCTCCTATCAAGTCCAAAAAATTCCTATATATATATATATATATATATATATATATATATATTTAGGTTAGTTTTGGTTGGTAAAGATTATTTAGATTTTTTGGACTAGGAGATTTAACATTCCCTATAATTATTCTGTTGTACTGGCATTATAGAGTTATTATATGTTAATTGTAAACAATTATTCAACAATTAAGTGCAATTAATTTATACCTTGTGATAAGACACCTTTCAGTCACTTGACCATTGTTGAATCACTGAATTATTATTCTCTTTCACAGAATAATAATTAAGTGTTTCGACAATGGTCCAAAGGTGCCTCATCACAAAAGTAAAAATTTGCACTTGTTTGTTTAATAATTGCTCTCTCTCTCCCTCCCTTCTTTCTCTCTCTCTCTCTCTCTCTATATATATATATATTTATATATATATATATATATATATATATATATATATATATATATATACACTGGTATATATTTTCTTGTAGAAAAATAACTGTAATTAACAAAAATAATTTTTATACTTTTTACTGACAATAGTTATGAGAAATAAGAAAGTAATTAAGAGCTTTTGTTATCTAGTTGTAATGGTCTCCCAGATGGTGTTTAGTAATTTAATAATATTTATAGAATGTCAATATTCTGTAGGACATTTGCTAGGTTAATAGAAACTTCTAAATTAATGTTTATGCAGTTTATGTTTATTTGGATTTGACAAATGATAAAATATCGTAATTTCTTATCTAAAAATTACAATGTCGAGAAGAAATAAAATATGTACCAACCATTATAAAACTTAGTTTTAAAACCAGATTGTAGGGCTAGTTACCAAATATCTGTATCGCGACTAGGAGCATACATGACACATGATGCGGCTTTTTTGTTGCTTTTAGAACCCTGGACCAGGTTTGTAACTATCTTGGGAAAGATCTTAATTGTTAGTAAATATTTAAAACCAAGAAAACTGCCATAAGGTATGTTGAAGAATATAGCTTTGTCTGATTTAATGTGGGCACAATATGCTTGTTCTATTGCAGTATTTTTGCACACTTTCATTAATCTAGGATTATAAAGCAGAGTATGTTTACTTGAAGATTGATGAAATTATTTACTAAGTCAAAAGTAACATTTATAGTAGCATTTTAAATTATGTCATGGGCACAACATTTTCATAAGAAAATATTTGTGTTTACCTGGGCGGCTCAGTTATGCATGAGATCGGAGGGGAAGCTCCATGGCAATGGCTGCTTACATGAACGACAACCAACACCATCTGTTGTCAAATATCAAGACATGTTGGGTTGCATCAAACTTACATTTTTCCTTTGTAAGGCATTATGATTCCATTTCGCCTGAAACTTTAATTTTAACAATAAAAGAGGTTTTACTTTTAAAATTGTGATTGTTTTACTTATGGTATTGAAGGGACACTTAATGCCTCAAAGTAGTCTTTTGAAAAATGTAATTTTGTTCAATGCTTGCCTTGTGCAAAACATCTTAATGTGTTGGTTGTCTATTTAATGCCTTGTGCCACTGAATATCTCCCCGTATTAATCTGCATAGCGACCATTCCCCTTGTCCCACAGAGTGTATCTTCGCCGACACCAGCACCTGCGCCAGTGCCACAAATGCCAGCACCGCCACCAGCTCCCCAGATTTCTTCGCTTCTTCCTAAAGTGGAAAACTCTCCACCTCGAGCAGCACCAGAAGAGGAGTCGGAAACAAACGGTGAAGAAGGACAAGAAGTACAATCTCATAAACCGCACTGGATGAAAAAAGGTCCAGCAGGTAAGTACCGTATATAACCTTTTGCTCTTATTGCGACTTCATATATACAAGTGACTGTGTAAATATTTTACTATACTTGTAGTTGTTTCCAGTTGTGTTTAAAAATATTGCCGATTTTGTCTTAGTTGTTGATTGGCGATGATAACCACAATTGGTTTTTCGCCAGGAAAACACCAAAACAACTGAGGACATTTATCACTCCTACTATATCTTCCAGCGAATACCTGTTGGTTAATATAGATGTTACCCCTCTAGGACAAAGAATGCTTACACAGACACACCAAAACAACTGAGGACATTTATCACTCCTACTATATCTTCCAGCGAATACCTGTTGGTTAATATAGATGTTACCCCTCTAGGACCAAAGAATGCTTACACAGACACACCAAAACAACTGAGGACATTTATCACTCCTACTATATCTTCCAGCGAATACCTGTTGGTTAATATAGATGTTACCCCTCTAGGACCAAAGAATGCTTACACAGACACACCAAAACAACTGAGGACATTTATCACTCCTACTATATCTTCCAGCGAATACCTGTTGGTTAATATAGATGTTACCCCTCTAGGACCAAAGAATGCTTACACAGACACACCAAAACAACTGAGGACATTTATCACTCCTACTATATCTTCCAGCGAATACCTGTTGGTTAATATAGATGTTACCCCTCTAGGACAAAGAATGCTTACACAGACACCCCAAAACAACTGAGGACATTTATCACTCCTACTATATCTTCCAGCGAATACCTGTTGGTTAATATAGATGTTACCCCTCTAGGACAAAGAATGCTTACACAGACACACCAAAACAACTGAGGACATTTATCACTCCTACTATATCTTCCAGCGAATACCTGTTGGTTAATATAGATGTTACCCCTCTAGGACCAAAGAATGCTTACACAGACAGACCAAAACAACTGAGGACATTTATCACTCCTACTATATCTTCCAGCGAATACCTGTTAGTTAATATAGATGTTACCCCTCTAGGACCAAAGAATGCTTACACAGACACACCAAAACAACTGAGGACATTTATCACTCCTACTATATCTTCCAGCGAATACCTGTTGGTTAATATAGATGTTACCCCTCTAGGACCAAAGAATGCTTACACAGACACACCAAAACAACTGAGGACATTTATCACTCCTACTATATCTTCCAGCGAATACCTGTTGGTTAATATAGATGTTACCCCTCTAGGACCAAAGAATGCTTACACAGACACACCAAAACAACTGAGGACATTTATCACTCGTACTATATCTTCCAGCGAATACCTGTTGGTTAATATAGATGTTACCCCTCTAGGACCAAAGAATGCTTACACAGACACACCAAAACAACTGAGGATATTCAAATATATATATATATATATATATATATATATATATATATAGATTTTTTGGACTAGGAGACTGACATACTCCTTGGTAAGAGTTCACACTGTAGTCTTGAAATAGAAACACATAAAAGCACTTAAAACAATGATATATTTCAACCACACAGTGGTCTTTGTCAATCGAAGAGAAAACACAAAAAGAAATATGAGAGAATGAAATAAAATCAAAGTCAAATATATATATATTTGATGAACTTTTAAATTTCAAAATATATATATATATTTTTTTGTTATAGATTAAAAAACCTTGCTTACTTATTTTAATTACAGTAGCATTTTTTTCCAAATATGGAAACTCGCTTATTGCACAGGAATCCTAAACCTGATCAGGACCAAGAAAGTTTGTTTCGAAGTCACAATTAATAGCCTTTCAAACAACAAAAAACAATTGCTTTCAATTTATCTTTATTATTGATTTCAGGCTCAAAAACAATTTCCATGATAGTTTGTAATTTTCTAACTTTAGAAACATGCAGAAAGAACCGTCAACTCAAGAGTTATTTGACGTGACTTAGAAGTCCATTTCATTTTCATATATGTGGAGCTACCTTTTTTATTTTGATGTGTTGATAGATGTTTGTAGCAGATATAATATTTGTGGTAGTTTGAAGGTGGAGTGAAAGAAAATGATCATTCAGCGGTTTACTATGACATCATTTTTTAGTAATTTAAAATCATATTTTAAGAAATTTGATGCCATCAAGAAATAGTTGCTTTTAACTTTAATTTCTCATTTTGGTAAAATTTCATATAATTTTCTTTTTTTGTATAATTTCTGTAGCTCGGAAGAAATATGAATGGAACATTTAATTAAAACATTAATGGGTAAAGGTGACTACAGTGTACATTTGTAGTATCTTGGGTTATGCAAGACTTAGTAACTCACTTCTTCCCGATCATTTTACCCAACGCCTTTCCCTACAACACAGTCTAAATATTGACCAAATTTTGAAGATTAAGAATTACTTGGTCTATCCATGAGTGTTAGGAATAAGGATTCCTATTGGTATTATTGATATGTATGATGGATGATTCTGAAATTAGTAAGAATTATTCGTAATTTCTGATTTTATCTAAATTAGTTATAATTTTTTTAAATATCTTTAAGGGAGATCTGTATCTTGAAGGCTACCTGAAAATTTTCAATTTTACTTTTTATCAATAGTTTTTAGGATATTGGAGATGTTACAATTTTAGTTAAGCACAGTAAATGAAGTAATGTTGCTGCTATTTAAATACCATTGTTAGGAAACATGGTTTGCTATTAATAATATCAGCTTGGCTAGGTCCTTAAAAATGTTAACCCGTAGCATTCAGATTTTTTCAACATGCTTTCCTTCCCCACTTGTAATTAAATTCAGGCAAATTCCTCACCTGCAAGTTGCAATATTGTTCATGGGAAACTTTGTTTCTCTTACATTATTTTAGTGAACTAAGCCATTTTTATTTACTAATATAGTATGTATATGATTTTCTTACCTTATTTGCAAAAACCTCACCCTTGAGAACACATCTTTAAAAAAAGGATGACACACAATCCTCACACAAAACAGTCCCACAATTCAGATTTAGGATGCATAACCATATTCAAAATTATACCAAGAAAGGATTTTAATGCAATTAAGCTAATATCACTCAAGGCTTTTCAAATAGATCGCTCTTTTAGTTAAGCTACTTTGCCATTTGCATATCTATTACTTTCAGACAGTTTCCTGAAGCAAATTGTCTGAAAACAAATAACTGGAAGAAGTCTATCGGATTTTTAAAATTATTACTTGCATTTCTAGGACCTTGTATTGCTGTAAATTATATCTTATTGAACCCTACAAATGACTCTGAACACATCCCACTCATCGAATTGAAGTATTTCACAATTACCTACTTCTTCTGACATATTCACATTATCATTATCACTAACATCACTCCGACAAGAAACTGAACTACATTCTGATAAATCAGGATCAAGTAAAAGATCAGGAATTTAAGAATCACTAATTACCCGTGACGTAGACGCCATGGCAAACTGTAACCTACTTGCAGCTTCCGTCACGTCATACTTCATTCTGTAGTGACTCACGTACTCAAAAACATTTTAAATTTAGTTTCTAATATTATCAATAGAGTCAAAACTGTCAAAGTTTGGTTTAGGGACAGTTACTGGCAAACTTCTATTTTTAGGGCTTACCTATACTGTAAAAGTCTCACTGTTTTAAGGTTTATATATATATATATATATATCCTGCGAATTATTCAAAACATACATTGAATTAGCTTATTATACAAATATTACACTGCTAATGAGATTTAAATATAGATGTCTGAATTGTAAAGTGTTTGAACTACTAACCTGAGACAAACTTACAAGTACAAAATATAACTACGTTAAGCTACATGCTGAGTTAAAGTAACCTGTTAAATTTGCTTGTTTTCACTCTACTATTATAATTATCACCCATTAATTATCACTCAGTGTTGAAAAAAATATAACACTTAAAATGCAGAAAATTAACAAAAACCTGAAATACCTACTTTACAATCCACATTAAATACAGTAGAGTCTCAATAATTTGACATAGATGCGACCAAGACCCCCTCGAATTACCGAAAATTGGAATTACATAGAATTACGTTCCTGTGCATTAGAAAAAAATAAGAGTTTTAATGAACCATTATAGTACAGGTAATTTAAAATGCACTAAGTAAGTTTATAGAGCTTTATAAGCACATTTCTTGGAAACCCGACTCATATCACTATAAATATTTCTTAGAAGCCAGATTCATCATTTTCTTTTAAAATGATAAAATAAGCTCAAATGGAAATATGCTCGAAATATCGGGACTCTGATTATCGAGACTCTACTGCACTCAGCAACTGGCCACCGTCAATATTTGTTCTTCTTTAATTCCCTGATTAATGGTTAATTTTACTTTTGTGCTCCTAAAACTGTTTTATTATTTCTCATTTCTAAATATGGCTACCAAAAACATATTATTTATTAGTGACATAAGATAAATAAAAGTGGTGAATCTAGGTATGTCACATAAATAGGCATCTACTACAAGCAGTTGCTTTTGAGGAGCACCTGTACTTTGTGTAGGTTTTTACAAATTGAAAGCTTTGGTTGGTGATAGAGCTTACAGCAGTAGGCAATAAGGTAGATTCAATGAATTGTTAGAGGTGCCCTCCCAAAATCTTTGCTTTTTTAAAGTCCATCTGCTTATTTTGAGAATTAAATAGTTCTTATGAAAGCTTTTACTGTCAAAGTTAGTTTTATTAATATCATTACTGTATTGAACAAGAATTATCAGGAGTTTAGTAATTTTTGGATTTGTTATTTTTAGTATTTCTAATGTCTTTTTCAATACTTTCGAAAAACGTTAAAATACAATACTTACTAAAAATCAATACGGTTTTGTATTCCCCTTATATATATATATATATATATATATATATATATATATATATATATATATATATATATATATGTATAGGTTAGTTTTGGTTGGTAATTTGTACTAGGAGACTGACAGACTTACTTTGGTAAGAGTCCACTCTGTAGTCTTGAAATAGAAACACATAAAAGCACTTAAACAATGATATATTTCAACCACACAGTGGTCTTTGTCAATCAAAGAGAAAACACAAAAAGAAATATGGGAGAAATAAAATAATTATAAATTCATTGTTTGAGTGCTTTTATGTGTTTCTATCTCAAGACTACAGTGTGGACTCTTACCAAGGTAAGTCTGTCAGTCTCCTAGTCCAAAAAATATGAATATATATATATATATATATATATATATATATATATATATATATATATATATATAAAATTATGAGATGTGCATTGTTCCTAAGCCTTAGGTCAATACTATTCTAAGTTAAGATATATAAAAGTTGATGACTTATTTATATGACTTTTGTTTTTATTTTTACCAGTTAAAGTAAGCAGAAAAATAAGAAAGAGGAGACAAAATGCAAGACTGCGCCGTCTTCTGGTTCCTAAAAATTCTTTGATGTTTTTGAACGAGTTGCATTCAGGGGCAAGATTCACATGTCAAGAACGTATAAATGCTTTGAGTCAATTTGTTTACACTGTCACTGTTGAGGTGGGTTGGTGTTACAAATTAGTATTGTTAGTAAGTTTATGATCATATCTTATCCCATTAAATTATGTATATTTTACTCTGTAACTATAACAAGGTTTTGCATTTTTTTGTTTTTGTTCAGCCCTTTGATTAGTAATATGTTCCTGGCCTGATTTGGCAAGATATTATTGAAAGACTTACAATTTTTTTTCTAATCTTTTTCTTTTTTTCTCCAATTTTTTAAATTATAGTAATATTTGTAATGTTTGAATTATTTTGTTTTTTATTTACTTGTTTTCTCTTGTTAACCAAACTTGACGTTACATTTACTGACAATTTCTTTGCTAAAAATTATCTGTTATTCTTTTTTTTGTTGTAAAATACTGTACAGACTTCAAAACTATCTGTCAACATATGGGAAAAAGTATAGACTGTGGACACAAAATACTTCATTATTCAATCGCCTATTCATTATAAAACAGCAAACAAACCTCGAAACGATCTGTATAGGGGGAAACCCTTGAACTTTAAACATGAAACAATGATTACCATGTACTCTGTGTAGTATTTATTGTCCAGATAGCTGCAAATATTTAATCTAGAATACAACATAATACACAGGAAAACAAATCATAAACATACAGCAATCTGAGAAAAATTGTAGAATGTACATATACAGGAATGCATACGCTGGCCGTTACACAATCTCATGTAGTGGTACGTGAATGCTAATCTAATGGTTAAAACCTAGCTTGACTGACAAAATTATAGATGCAGATAATAGACATATAACATTATAGTTGCCACTTTTTTGGTTATTCACCTTTTTGCTGCTTACACCAGCATTGTGATCTGTTGAGGCTACTACAGCTTACCTTTCATAATAGCCTGTAACCCCATCTGCTAATGGATAGCAATAGACTTCATTTGAAAATAATAAGTTTGATGCCTATTAGACCTTGTATCTATTCATTGAGTTATGATAGAACACTTGACATAGTTGTGAATTAGTTGTTTTGAAACATCTTTTATAATTCTATTATAAAATTTTTCATTATTTTAGCACTTTTTTGTACACCTATCTTGTGAGAATTTGTTGAAAATAAATCTGTAGTCTATCATATAATTGATAAACACAAATTGTGTTTTGAAATTAATAGAAGTGAGATTGCAACCCATTTTTTGATTTCTTGTAAAACTAGCCAGCAATAGATTTCTTGAGATCTCTCTTGAGCATCTGCTACTCAGGCATCTTTGTAATATAAACCCTCTCCTCAGTATCCAATGTTTCTGAACTACAAAATCTAATATAGCCCTACTTGTTAAAAGTAGAATAAAATTATTTCCCCTTGAGCATCTATGTAATATAAACCCTCTCCTCAGTATCCAATGTTTCTGAACTACAAAATCTAATATAGCCCTACTTGTTAAAAGTAGAATAAAATTATTTCCCCTTGAGCATCTATGTAATATAAACCCTCTCCTCAGTATCCAATGTTTCTGAACTACAGAATCTAATGTAGCCCTACGTGTTAAAAGTAGAATAGAATTATTCTCTCTTGAGCATCTGCTACTCAGGCATCTTTGTAATATAAACCCTCTCCTCAGTATCCAATGTTTCTGAACTACAGAATCTAATGTAGCCCTACGTGTTAAAAGTAGAATAGAACTATTCTCTCTTGAGCATCTGCTACTCAGGCATCTTTGTAATATAAACCCTCTCCTCAGTATCCAATGTTTCTGAACTACAGAATCTAATGTAGCCCTACGTGTTAAAAGTAGAATAGAATTATTCTCTCTTGAGCATCTGCTACTCAGGCATCTTTGTAATATAAACCCTCTCCTCAGTATCCAATGTTTTTGAACTACAAAATCTAATATAGCCCTACTTGTTAAAAATATAATAAAATTATTTCCCCTTGAGCATCTATGTAATATAAACCCTCTCCTCAGTATCCAGTGTTTCTGAACTACAGAATCTAATGTAGCGCTACTCGTTAAAAGCGGAATAGAATTATTCTCCCTTGAGCATCTGTTACTCAGACATTTCTATAATCCAAACCTTCCCTTTAGTATCCAGTGTTTCTGGACTACAGAATCTAATATAGCTCTACTTGTTAAAAGTAGAATAGAATTATTTCCCCTTGAGCATTTTTATATTACTCAGGTCCAAACCTTCCCTTTAGTATCCAGTGTTTCTGGACTACAGAATCTAATATAGCTCTACTTGTTAAAAGTAGAATAGAATTATTTCCCCTTGAGCATTTTTATATTACTCAGGTCCAAACCTTCCCTTTAGTATCCAGTGTTTCTGGACTACAGAATCTAATATAGCTCTACTTGTTAAAAGTAGAATAGAATTATTTCCCCTTGAGCATTTTTATATTACTCAGGTCCAAACCTTCCCTTTAGTATCCAGTGTTTCTGGACTACAGAATCTAATGTAGCGCCACTCGTTAAAAGTAGAATAGAATTATTTCCCCTTGAGCATCTTTATATTACTCAGGTCCAAACCTTCCCTTTAGTATCCAGTGTTTCTGGACTACAGAATCTAATATAGCTCTACTTGTTAAAAGTAGAATAGAATTATTTCCCCTTGAGCATTTTTATATTACTCAGGTCCAAACCTTCCCTTTAGTATCCAGTGTTTCTGGACTACAGAATCTAATGTAGCGCCACTCGTTAAAAGTAGAATAGAATTATTTCCCCTTGAGCATTTTTATATTACTCAGGTCCAAACCTTCCCTTTAGTATCCAGTGTTTCTGGACTACAGAATCTAATATAGCTCTACTTGTTAAAAGTAGAATAGAATTATTTCCCCTTGAGCATTTTTATATTACTCAGGTCCAAACCTTCCCTTTAGTATCCAGTGTTTCTGGACTACAGAATCTAATGTAGCGCCACTCGTTAAAAGTAGAATAGAATTATTTCCCCTTGAGCATCTTTATATTACTCAGGTCCAAACCTTCCCTTTAGTATCCAGTGTTTCTGGACTACAGAATCTAATATAGCTCTACTTGTTAAAAGTAGAATAGAATTATTTCCCCTTGAGCATTTTTATATTACTCAGGTCCAAACCTTCCCTTTAGTATCCAGTGTTTCTGGACTACAGAATCTAATGTAGCGCCACTCGTTAAAAGTAGAATAGAATTATTTCCCCTTGAGCATTTTTATATTACTCAGGTCCAAACCTTCCCTTTAGTATCCAGTGTTTCTGGACTACAGAATCTAATGTAGCGCCACTCGTTAAAAGTAGAATAGAATTATTTCCCCTTGAGCATCTTTATATTACTCAGGTCCAAACCTTCCCTTTAGTATCCAGTGTTTCTGGACTACAGAATCTAATGTAGCGCCACTCGTTAAAAGTAGAATAGAATTATTTCCCCTTGAGCATCTTTATATTACTCAGGTCCAAACCTTCCCTTTAGTATCCAGTGTTTCTGGACTACAGAATCTAATGTAGCGCCACTCGTTAAAAGTAGAATAGAATTATTTCCCCTTGAGCATCTTTATATTACTCAGGTCCAAACCTTCCCTTTAGTATCCAGTGTTTCTGGACTACAGAATCTAATGTAGCGCCACTCGTTAAAAGTAGAATAGAATTATTTCCCCTTGAGCATCTTTATATTACTCAGGTCCAAACCTTCCCTTTAGTATCCAGTGTTTCTGGACTACAGAATCTAATGTAGCGCCACTCGTTAAAAGTAGAATAGAATTATTTCCCCTTGAGCATCTTTATATTACTCAGGTCCAAACCTTCCCTTTAGTATCCAGTGTTTCTGGACTACAGAATCTAATGTAGCGCCACTCGTTAAAAGTAGAATAGAATTATTTCCCCTTGAGCATCTTTATATTACTCAGGTCCAAACCTTCCCTTTAGTATCCAGTGTTTCTGGACTACAGAATCTAATATAGCTCTACTTGTTAAAAGTAGAATAGAATTATTTCCCCTTGAGCATTTTTATATTACTCAGGTCCAAACCTTCCCTTTAGTATCCAGTGTTTCTGGACTACAGAATCTAATGTAGCGCCACTCGTTAAAAGTAGAATAGAATTATTTCCCCTTGAGCATTTTTATATTACTCAGGTCCAAACCTTCCCTTTAGTATCCAGTGTTTCTGGACTACAGAATCTAATGTAGCGCCACTCGTTAAAAGTAGAATAGAATTATTTCCCCTTGAGCATCTTTATATTACTCAGGTCCAAACCTTCCCTTTAGTATCCAGTGTTTCTGGACTACAGAATCTAATGTAGCGCCACTCGTTAAAAGTAGAATAGAATTATTTCCCCTTGAGCATCTTTATATTACTCAGGTCCAAACCTTCCCTTTAGTATCCAGTGTTTCTGGACTACAGAATCTAATGTAGCGCCACTCGTTAAAAGTAGAATAGAATTATTTCCCCTTGAGCATCTTTATATTACTCAGGTCCAAACCTTCCCTTTAGTATCCAGTGTTTCTGGACTACAGAATCTAATGTAGCGCCACTCGTTAAAAGTAGAATAGAATTATTTCCCCTTGAGCATCTTTATATTACTCAGGTCCAAACCTTCCCTTTAGTATCCAGTGTTTCTGGACTACAGAATCTAATGTAGCGCCACTCGTTAAAAGTAGAATAGAATTATTTCCCCTTGAGCATCTTTATATTACTCAGGTCCAAACCTTCCCTTTAGTATCCAGTGTTTCTGGACTACAGAATCTAATGTAGCGCCACTCGTTAAAAGTAGAATAGAATTATTTCCCCTTGAGCATCTTTATATTACTCAGGTCCAAACCTTCCCTTTAGTATCCAGTGTTTCTGGACTACAGAATCTAATATAGCTCTACTTGTTAAAAGTAGAATAGAATTATTTCCCCTTGAGCATCTTTATATTACTCAGGTCCAAACCTTCCCTTTAGTATCCAGTGTTTCTGGACTACAGAATCTAATGTAGCGCCACTCGTTAAAAGTAGAATAGAATTATTTTCCCTTGAGCATCTTTATATTACTCAGGTCCAAACCTTCCCTTTAGTATCCAGTGTTTCTGGACTACAGAATCTAATATAGCTCTACTTGTTAAAAGTAGAATAGAATTATTTCCCCTTGAGCATCTTTATATTACTCAGGTCCAAACCTTCCCTTTAGTATCCAGTGTATCTGAACTACAGAATCTAATGTAGCGATACTCGTTAAAAGTAGAATAGAATTATTTTCCCTTGAGCATCTTTATATTACTCAGGCATCTCTATAATCCAAACCTTCCCTTTAGTATCCAGTGTTTCTGGACTACAGAATCTAATGTAGCGCCACTTGTTAAAAGTAGAATAGAATTATTTCCCCTTGAGCATCTTTATATTACTCAGGTCCAAACCTTCCCTTTAGTATCCAGTGTATCTGAACTACAGAATCTAATGTAGCGATATTCGTTAAAAGTAGAATAGAATTATTTTCCCTTGAGCATCTTTATATTACTCAGGCATCTCTATAATCCAAACTTTCCCTTTAGTATCCAGTGTATCTGGACTACAGAATCTAATGTAGCGATACTCGTTAAAAGTAGAATAGAATTATTTTCCCTTGAGCATCTTTATATTACTCAGGCATCTCTATAATCCAAACCTTCCCTTTAGTATCCAGTGTTTCTGGACTACAGAACCTAATGTAGCGATACTCGTTAAAAGTAGAATAGAATTATTTTCCCTTGAGCATCTTTATATTACTCAGGCATCTCTATAATCCAAACCTTCCCTTTAGTATCCAGTGTTTCTGGACTACAGAATCTAATGTAGCGATACTCGTTAAAAGTAGAATAGAATTATTTTCCCTTGAGCATCTTTATATTACTCAGGCATCTCTATAATCCAAACCTTCCCTTTAGTATCCAGTGTTTCTGGACTACAGAATCTAATGTAGCGATACTCGTTAAAAGTAGAATAGAATTATTTTCCCTTGAGAATCTTTATATTACTCAGGCATCTCTATAATCCAAACTTTCCCTTTAGTATCCAGTGTTTCTGGACTACAGAATCTAATGTAGCGATACTCGTTAAAAGTAGAATAGAATTATTTTCCCTTGAGCATCTTTATATTACTCAGGCATCTCTATAATCCAAACCTTCCCTTTAGTATCCAGTGTATCTGGACTACAGAATCTAATGTAGCGATACTCGTTAAAAGTAGAATAGAATTATTTTCCCTTGAGCATCTTTATATTACTCAGGCATCTCTATAATCCAAACCTTCCCTTTAGTATCCAGTGTTTCTGGACTACAGAATCTAATGTAGCGATACTCGTTAAAAGTAGAATAGAATTATTTTCCCTTGAGCATCTTTATATTACTCAGGCATCTCTATAATCCAAACCTTCCCTTTAGTATCCAGTGTTTCTGGACTACAGAATCTAATGTAGCGATACTCGTTAAAAGTAGAATAGAATTATTTTCCCTTGAGAATCTTTATATTACTCAGGCATCTCTATAATCCAAACTTTCCCTTTAGTATCCAGTGTTTCTGGACTACAGAATCTAATGTAGCGATACTCGTTAAAAGTAGAATAGAATTATTTTCCCTTGAGCATCTTTATATTACTCAGGCATCTCTATAATCCAAACCTTCCCTTTAGTATCCAGTGTATCTGGACTACAGAATCTAATATAGCTCTACTTGTTAAAAGTAGAATAGAATTATTTCCCCTTGAGCATCTTTATATTACTCAGGTCCAAACCTTCCCTTTAGTATCCAGTGTTTCTGGACTACAGAATCTAATGTAGCGATACTCGTTAAAAGCAGGATAGAATTATTCCCCCTTGAGCATCTGTTACTCAGACATCTCTATAATCCAAACCTCCCCTCAGTATCCAATGTTTATGGACTACAGAATCTAATGTAGCCCTAATTATTAAAAGTAGATTAGAATTATTCTCCCTTGAGCATCTGTTACTCAGACATCTCTATAATCCAAACCTCCCCTCAGTATCCAATTTTTCTGGACTACAGAATCTAATATAGCTCTACTTGTTTAAAGTAGAATAAAATTATTTCCCCTTGAGCATCTTTTACTCAGACATCTCTATATTCCAAATACTCCCCTCAATATCCAATGTTTCTGGACTACAGAATCTAATGTAGCACTACTCGTTAAAAGTAGAATAAAGTTAAATCCCATTTAGCATCTATTACTCAGGCATCTATTTAATATAAACCCTCTCCTCAGTATCCAGTGTTTCTGAACTACAGAATCTAATATAGCCCTACTTGTTAAAAGTAGAATAACGAAAATTATTGTGTGTTTAGGTTGATGGCAAAGTTTTCACTGGTCAAGGAATGTCAAAGTTATCAGCCAAATCGCAGGCATCTGAAAATGCTCTTAAAGTGTTGGTGCTTGAAAAAATGGCAAAGTCTCAGATGGATTTACCTCTGGAATCTAATGCTTCTGGTAATATATTGGTTTTTTGTTAATTGCTTATTTATTTTTAAAAAAACTAATTGTGGGATAAACGTGGCAGGAGTGTAGTGCCGACTGAAGTAAAAACTTTTTTATAACCACGTCTAGAAATTTTGAATTGAGAAATATTTAATTTTGCGCCATGAGAAATTACCCAATATTTGATATAATATAAGAAACAATAATGATTTAACATTTAAAACCAAAATCTGCACTACGAAGAATAAATTAGAGCTAATAGTTTTGCAAAAGTTTCAAGAAATATTGCCGAAAATATGAATCTATTAATTTTGTATTCATTATTAAATCTTATTTTATTTTAAAAAAATATTTATTACATGTTTATGAATAGTAATATTTTAAATAAATTCATTAGGGGTACTTTTTCTAATGAACCTGAGTTTTCCCAACTCATATTTATAAACTGGTGATTACATTTTTCCTTCAAACAGTACTAGCAGATGACTTGCAGTGCACTTAGCTTTGTAAATCTTAAAGAAGTTATTCTATTTAACACTTTAGCTGCCGGCCCCAATATCTGCAATTTCTTGGAGAATAGCCAAAATATTTTAAGCTTTTATATATATATATATATATATATATATATATATATATATATATATATATATATATATATATATATATTGATATTTTACGTTATCCATTGTTTTTCCGTTGCACTGACTTTATGAAGTTAATATATTACTATTGTAGTATTTTTATCCACCATTAAGTGCAATGATTTTACCTTGTGTGATGAGGCACCTTTCGGTCACTTGACCATTGTTAAATTACTGATATTTTTCTGTAGATGTTGTTCGGTGTAGATGTTCGGTCCGTGATGTTGGTATTTGTTGATGTTACACACATTTTCTCTTGATCTGCGTGTATTATGTTTTTATATAGTATGTCTTCTGTATATGTGGTCTGTAGGTTCATTAAATTGTTGTATGTGTTTTTATAAAAGTGGTATTTTTCTAGTGAGTTTAATTCTATTGTGTTATTATTTATTTCAAGTATGGTTAGGTTATTTCCGTAGTTTATTTCATGTTTATGTAATATTAGGTATGCTGTAACATTTGATACTTTTGTATTTTTATTTTTGAATGCTCTGTAATGTTCTTCAAATCTTATTTTAAATGATCTGGTCGTTTCCCTATGTAAAATGCATTGCAGTCGTTACATGTAATTTTGTAAACTCCTGATAGGTTATGTTTTTCTGTATTTGTTTTGTGGTTTGTGTTATTAAGATATTTTATTATTTTGTTGTTTGGTTTGTATGTTGGAGTGTAGTATTCTTTGATGTATGTTAGTTTTTCTATTTTGTTATTGGTGTATTTATATTTTAGGTAGATTTTTTTATTTTTATTATTTTTGTATTCAGGTTGTAGTGTTGTGTTGAGGTTAGGTTTTTTTGTAAATTTATTGTATATGTTTTTTATAAGGTGTTTGTTGTATCCATTTTCTATTGCTATTTTTGTAAGGTTATCTAATTCTTCGTTTAATTTTTGTTTGTTATCTTGTGTGTATTTTATTGCTGTATTTATCATGTTACTGTAAGTGTTAATTTTGTGTGTCCAGGGGTGGTTGGTTTCTTTGGTTTTTTCTTCATTATTTAGAGACACTTTTAGCATTCTGTATAAAAGGGAGTTGTAAGCAGCCATTTAATGTTGTGGGGGAGGGTTAGAGTGGTTTGGTATATTGTATTAATGGTTTGTGTAGGTTTCCTATAAATTGAGTATTCAATGTTACTTGTATTTCTGGTTATTGTTAGATCTAGATAGTTTATTTCTTCCTCCATGGTGAATTTTATATTAGGGTGTAAGTTGTTGATTTCATTTAGGATGATATTATTATTTATTGTTTTATTTTGTGAGATGTATAATCCATCGTCAACATATCGTATCCAATGTCCATTGGGGTCGTGTGTTTTTATGGTTTGTGTGATTAGTTTATCAAGGTTTTGGCGAATTTTGTATTAAATTTCTATACACAAAGAAAAACAAATTAATTAATACACTCTTAAAAACGCACTTATAATTAATACACTCTTAAAAACACACTTAGAATTAGATAACATGCTTAAACCAAACCAATGGCATTATAAATATATCAAAATTCAAGACAAATGCAAGAAATTCACTTCAATTAAAAAACAAAAAATAGAATCTAAACTTAACAAACTAATAGAAAAACAAAATAACATAGACAATATCACAACAATCCATCAATTCCACCCCCAGTTTTATAAACCTTACAAAAACGAATTTCATCAAAGAAGAAGTAAACGTACTCTAAAATAGCACAAAAACCAACATCAAACCAAAATTACAAAGCACAATAGAAAACCTCATAGTAAAAACAGAACTGGCAATAAATCTCATAAATGACGAAAATCAAAAAAGGAAATCGCATTAAAAATGAAATACATATAAACTAAATTAACGAATTGAAACATAAACTATTCAAAAACGAAATAATTGCAACAAAAGTGGACAAAAGCAACACTACAGTAATCATTTCAAAAACAGAATATAACAAAAAAAACAGAAGAATTCATAAAATACCAACAATTGCATAGAATTGAACAAAGACCCCACTAAAAAATACCAAAACAAAATCATACAATTAGCAAAAAACAATGACAATTTATTTAGCCAAAAAAAACCTTACCAATACACAATACACAATCCAAAGCCCCCAAAATGAACGCCCTCATAAAAATACATAAAATCAAGAATCATATAAGACCACTAATAAATTTTAAAAATGCACCTGCCTATAAAATAACACAAATAATCGCCAATAACCTAAAACATGAACTTAAATCGGAAAATATGCACCATAAAAAACTCAATTAAATTAACCGAAATACTAAAAACAATAAACATAAGCAAAAATATCAAATTTATATCATTTGATATATCACAATCATGTACTCTAATATACCAATAAACGATACCATCCAAATACTAAAAAAACAAATTAATTGACCTTAAAACCAACCCCAAATACACAAACCAAATCACAAAATGCCTAAAGACCATACTAAACCAAAACTATTTCATATTTAATAATAAGATATATAAATAAATCGATAGCTTAGCAATGGGATCACCCCTCTCAAGTATAATATCAGAAATTTACCTCCAAAACCTTGACAAATTAATCACACAAACCATAAAAACACATGACCCCCAACGTTCATAGGAACGATATGTTGGCAATGGATTATACATCTCACAAAATAAAGCAATAAATAATAATATCATCCTAAATGAAATCAACAGCTTAGACCCTAATATAAAATTCACCATGGAGGAAGAAGTAAACAATAAAATAAACTATCTAGAACTAATTATAACCAGAAATACAAGTAACATTGAATACTCAATTTATAGGAAATCCACACAAACCATTAATACAATAAATACCAAACCACTCTAATTATACCCCACAAAATGGCTGCTTACAATTCACTCTTACAGAATGCTAAAACTGCCTCTAAATAATGAAGAAAAAACCAAAGAAAAACAAAAAATATATCAAATAGCCAAAAAAAAAGATACAATTCAAAAACTATAGATAAATTTTAAGTACAAAAAGGTCTCAAAATGAGAATCTGGGAACAACTACAAATGTATAAAGATAAAAATAATATCATTAACGAACAAATAAAATCAAAAAGCGATAAATTTTTCAACCTAATAGACAAAATTAACCCCAAAACAAACTTTAAAGACTCGCAGAGTGCAGTGAATCTGAAAATAGAACATAACGGTACACCACACCTTATGACAATGGGAACTTCCACACAGCCGCAGTCTACTACAACCCCCCGGTCAGTGATGCCCGATGATGGAGACAAAACCAGTCTTTTAAAGTTAACTCGCATAAATACCAAGTAAGATTCTTGTTTAAGTACATATAGTGAAAGTGATATCATTGTTTAAATGCTTTTACGTGTTTCTATTTCAAGACTACAGTGTGGACTCTTACCAAGGTAAGTCTGTCAGTCTCCTAGTCCAAAAAATCTATATATATATATATATATATATTCTTGATATTTAACATTATCCATTGTTTTTCCGTTGCACTGACTTTATGAAGTTAACTTCATAATATACTTCATTAACTTCATATATATATATATATATATATATTCTTGATATTTAACGTTATCCATTGTTTTTCCGTTGCACTGACTTTATGAAGTTAATATATTGCTATGCAAGTAATTTTATCCACCATTAAGTGCAATAATTTTACCTTGAGTGATGAGGCACCTTTCGGTCGTTGACCATTGTCGAATCACTGATGTTTTTCTGTTGTGGATGTTCGGTCTGTGAAGTTGGCGCGTTACGTCAACAGACACCAACTTCACAGACCGAACATCCACAACAGAAAAACATCAGTGATTCGACAATGGTCAACGACCGAAAGGTGCCTCATCACTCAAGGTAAAATTATTGCACTTAATGGTGGATAAAATTACTTGCATAGTAATATATTAACTTCATATATATATATATATATTTATAGGTTAGTTCTAGTAGAGCTTAAAGCTTATTTAGGAATTTTTGGACTTGATAGGAGACTGACAGACTTACCTAAAGGCAATAGTCCAAAACTGCAATCTCTTGGAAATAAGCACATATAAAACACTTAATACACTTTTATTTGAAATATTTCGATCAACATGATCTTCTTCAGTCAAGAAAGAGAAAAAAACAAAACATAAGATTGAAGTGAACCACAGATGTGTATAAACATCCAAATGTCACAGATTCACAGATTTATAGTTTATGATATAGTGCTATATGTGATATGTGTAGAAATTGTTATATGTGAATCGTGTAAAGATAGGTTACTTGAAACTAGATATTAAAAGTCTGTCAGAAGGAAGGTAATGGAGCTGTTAAAAATGGTAGAAGTTAGGGGGAAGTTAAAAGGAGTTTTATCTGATGTTGAGGTTAGGAGGCTCTCTAGATTTGGTATACCACTGGTATGATAACTCCCCATCTTCTTAATTCTGAAGAGTTGCAATCAGGGGGGAGGGCTTTAATTATTTTGGTGGTATAGCAATCATTGAAAGAGATGATGTTGTGACTAGCAGCGTGTTGAGCGGTTGGCCTGTCTATGTTCATGGTTCCAACGTCATGTCTGTGGCCATTCATTCTGATGCTCAGACTATCCGTGGTAAGGCCTATGTACTGTGCCGGGCAAAATTTACATTGTAACTGGTATATTACATTACTGGATGTACAAGTATGATAACCCTTAATCTTGAAGTCCACATTGGTTGCTAGGCTATGGAAACTATTTGTTGGGATGTGTATTGGACATGTCTTGCATCTTGGTCTATTGCACGGAAAGGAGCCGTGAGGAAGTTTGGGCGGTTTTTCAGTACTTGGATCTGGTAATTTTTGATGTACTAAAATACTTTTTAAATTGAACGGTTATCTGAACCAAATATGTGGTGGATTTGAGAAAAGATCTTTGGTGTGGGCGGAAGCTTGAAGAATCTTGAAGCCATCCTTTAATATTTTGTTCAGCTTCGTTAGGCCTGGATGGTAATCTGTAACTAAAGACAATTTGTCCTCCATAGGTGGTCTGGGTACATCAGATGACTGAGCCAAGCGGATTTGATCCTCAACGAGTTTTTTAGGGTATCCTCTTTTTTGGAAAGCTATTAAGGTCTTTCTATTAAAGTCTTCCAATGCTATATCGTTGGAACAAATTCTCTTGCCCCTGATTGCCTGACTGTATGGTATGGACCTTTTTATATTCATGGGGTGGTTGCTATTGAAATGTAGGTATTGTAGATGGTTCGTCGGTTTGATGTGGACACCTGTATAGATATTCCCATCTCTGATTGTTACATCTACATCCAAGAAGGTGATTGTTGCTGCAGACTTCTCCCAGGTGAATTGAAGTGTGGAGCATAGTGATAAGCCCTTCAAAAAACTTTCCAGTGTTGAGATTCCCTGTGTCCAAATTACGAATATATCGTCTATATATCTGTACCAACATAATGGTTGGTGTGTTTGAGTTTTTAGGAAATCTGTTTCGATATTACCCATATACAGGTTTGCGTACGACGGGGCCATCCTAGTACCCATTGCTGTTCCTTTTATTTGCAAATAGTTCTTTCCCTCAAATTGAAAATTATAATTATATTCTTGAAAAGAAACCTACAATATCTCCATTTTGACAGCAACCACCCAATAAACATAAAACTATCCATTCCATACAGTCAAGCAATCAGGGGTAAGAGAATCTGTTCGAATGATAGGGAATTGGAAGATTTTAATAGAAAGATATCAACAGCCTTCCAGAGAAGAGGAAACCCGAAAAACTCATTGAAAACCAAATTCATTCAGCACAATCCTCGGTTCACCATAAACCACAAACAGAACAAAATAAACTGTCTTTAATAACAGACTACCATCCTGGTCTACATAAACTCAACAAGATATTGAGAGATGGCTTCAATAATCTTCAAGCTTCCGTCCACACCAAAAATCTTTTCACCGATCCACCGCAAATTTCGTACAAGCAACCTCCCAACTTGAAAAACATCCTAGTACATCCTAAACTACCAGACCCTGATGCAGAGAAACCACACAAACTTCCTCATGGCTCCTTCCCATGCAATAGACCTAGATGCAAGACGTGTCCAATACACCCCTCAGCAAATAGTTTCAACAGCCAAACAACAAAAATGGTCTTCAATATACAGGGTCATCATAATTGTACATCGAAAAATGTCATATACCAGCTACAATGTAAACTTTGCTCAGCACAGTACATAGGCCTGACCACGGATGGTCTGAATATCAGAATGAATGGCCACAGACATGATGTTAAAATTATGAATATGGATAGACCAACAGCTCAACATGCTGCGAGTCACAACATCACAACTTTTGATGACTGCTATACCACAAACATAATTAAATCACTCCCCCCTGATTGCAATCCCTCAGAACTGAGAAGGAAGGTGGGAACTATCATACAAGTGGTATACCAAGTCCAGAGAATCCCCTAACCTCAACATCAGATAAATCCATTCATTTTTTTTCCCCCCTAATAGCCTTATCTCTTTTCCCCTGACAGACTTATATAAACTATAATCACTCATATGTTCATGGAAACAATATATATATATCTTTAATCTGTGACATCTGATTACTACTCTACACAATCTGTGATTACAATTATTTTATTTCATTCTCTCATATTTCTTTTTGTGTTTTCTCTTCGATTGACAAAGACCACTGTGTGGTTGAAATATATCATTGTTTAAGTGCTTTTATATGTTTCTATTTCAAGACTACAGAGTGGACTCTTACCAAGGTAAGTCTGTCAGTCTCCTAGTCCAAAAAATCTAAATAATCTTTACCCACCAACACTAACCTAAAATATATATATATATATATATATATATATATATATATATATATATATATATATTCTTGATATTTACTCAAAAATTACTCAAAAATAGTAATATATTAACTTCATATATATATAGTTTTGGTTGGTAAAGATTATTTAGATTTTTTGGACTAGGTGACTGACAGACTTACCTTGGTAAGAGTCCACTCTGTAGTCTTGAAATAGAAACACATAAAAGCACTTAAACAATGATATGTTTCAACCACACAGTGGTCTTTGTCAATCGAAGAGAAAACACAAAAAGAAATATGAGAGAATGAAAAAAATCTCTTGAGTCCAAAAAATCTATATATATATATGAAATGACCGAAAGGTGCCTCATCACACAAGGTAAATTTATTGCACTTGTATGTTGGAGTGAAGTATTCTTTGATGTATATATTTGTTAGTTTTTCTATTTTGTTATTGGTGTATTTATATTTTAGGTAGATTTTTTTATTTTTATTATTTTTGTATTCAGGTTGTAGTGTTGTGTTGAGGTTAGGGTTTTTTGTAAATTTATTGTATGTTTTTTATAAGGTGTTTGTTGTATCCATTTTCTATTGCTATTTTTGTAAGGGGATCTAATTCTTCGTTTAATTTTTGTTTGTTATCATGTGTGTATTTTATTGCTTTATTAATCATGTTACTGTAAGTGTTAATTTTGTGTGTCCAGGGGTGGTTAGATTTGTAGTGTATTGTGGTGTTGTTGAAAGTAGGTTTTCTGTGTACTGTAGTTTCTATTTTATTGTTATTTATATTTAAAGTGATATCAAGATAGTTAAGTGTTCTGTTTGTTTCTGTTTCGACAGTGAATTGTATGTTTTCGTTGTATATATTTAGTTTGTTTAGTATTATGTGTTCGTTGTGAATGGTGGGTTGGTATATTACAAGTATATCGTCTACGTTTCTTGTCCATAGTAAAATATTATGTGTGATTAGTATAGGTTTAATTATTATTTGTTCAAAGTGTTGTAGATATATTTCTGACATGACTGATGATATGGGTGATCCCATGGGGAGTCCAGTTGTTTGTTGATAGTATTTATTGTTAAATTGGAAGTTATTTTGGTTACATATGTGTTTTGTTAGTGTTATGATACTATTTATTGTGTTTTCTTTTTCGTTATTGTGTATTACTTTGTTTTTCATTATTTCTATGGTTTCTTCTATTGGGATACTAGGGTACATGTTAGTTATGTAATAACTTATTATTTTAGTGTTGTTGTTTGTTTCTATGTTTTTTATTTTATTAATTAATTCATATCCATTTTTTATATTGTATGTGTTGTTGATTTGTATTTTAGATCTTATTATTTTGTCTAGTTTTATCTACTTTGTCTAACTATCTTGACATCACATTAAATATAAATAACAATAAAATAGAAACTACAGTACACAGAAAACATACTTCCAACAACACCACAATACACTACAAATCTAACCACCCCTGGACACACAAAATTAACACTTACAGTAATATGATAAATAAAGCAATAAAATACACACAAGATAACAAACAAAAATTAAATAAAGAATTAGATAACATTACTAAAGTAGCAATAGAAAATGGATACAACAAACACCTTATAAAAAACATACAATAAATTTACAAAAAACCTAACCTCAACACAACACTACAACCTAAACACACAAAAAATACAAATAAAAAAATCTACCTAAAATATAAATACACCAATAACAAAATAGAAAAAATAACAAATATATACAACAAAGAATACTACACTCCAACATACAAACCAAACAAGAAAATATTAAAATATCTATATAACACAAACCACAAAACAAATACAGAAAAACATAACCTATCAGGAGTTTACAAAATTACATGTAACGACTGCTGTATAGTTTTGGTAGCAAAACTAAAGTAAGAAAATAGCTGAATTATTAGAAAGTCAATAGGGTAGGTCAAAATTGTACGCGGTTACACTAAAAGTCCGGAGGAACCACCCATTCTTTGTTGGAGCAGTATGGGGTCTGCTTTATTAATAAAAATGATACTGAATTTAAGTTTAACACCAAAGATAATTAAAAGAGAACACAAGTTTCATGAGTAGCAGTTAATTCTAAGCCACTTACCAATCAAACTGTATGCAGTTCTTGTAGAGCGGTGAGTCGTTCGACACAACAGCCCTGTTTGGAATCTTGCAGAGATGAACGAAGTTTCTCGAAGATTGGCATAAACTAAAACTTATTTAATCTTTATTTTAATAACTTCACTTCACTTATAACAATATAAAACGTCTTTAATCAATAAATGTTTATTCATTCAAGCGGTTAAAAGAATTAACGTTCTGATGCAATGTTATTAACACGCGGTTAACCTAAGACAATGGCACTCGAAGTTATAACGCGGTTTAAAAGGATTTATTAAAGTTTGACGTCAAGAATTTATTGTCAGCACGCAATTACACTATTGCCCGAAAGTATTCTGCAAGCGGTGTAACATATAAACGCGGTTTCACAAGGATTCACACCGATAACGCACTTGGCTAGAAAATGATTACTATATTTTAACGAGACATGTTGCAAGAGTGTAACTTTGGAGACGAAGGAAGTGGCTAGGAGAGGGCAACTAGATCATAAAATACGTGGGCCCAGTCTAAAACAGAGGAAATAGGCTCAAAGCAACGGGTGACTAGAGCGGAATAACTCTTCTATCTGAGATACGCACAGACGAAACTATTTCTTTGCTGTGAGAAAACTACATTCTAGCCGGCGTCAACTATCCGGCAGGCGGTGAAAACTGAACTGCGTGTAAAACACCAGCTGATTTCTAGGTTATATCGGAAATAATGACATGTCAACAAACGTGGTTTATGGAAAGTGAGGTTAACAATTCTGTACTTAACAACTGCAATGCATAATACATAGGGAAAACGACCAGATCATTTAAAATAAGATTTGAAGAACATTACAGAGCATTCAAAAATAAAAATACAAAAGTATCAAATGTTGAAGCACACCTAGTATCACATAAGCATGAAATAACAAACTACGAAAATAACTTAACCATACTTGAAATAAATAATAACCCAATAGAATTAAACTCACTAGAAAAATACCACATTTATAAAAACACACAACAATTTAATGAACCTACAGACCACATATACAGAAGACATACAATATAAAAACATCATACACGCAGATTAAGAGAAAATTTGTGTAGCGTTAACAAATACCAACATCACGGACCGAACATCTACACCAGAAAAATAATCAGTGATTCGACAATGGTCAAGTGACCGAAAGGTGCCTTATCACAACAAGGTAATATTATTGGACTTAGTGGCGGATAAAAGTATTTACAATAATAATAAGATATTTATAATAATAAGATCTAAAATACAAATCAACAACACATACAATATAAAAAATGGATACGAATTAATTAATAAAAGAAAAAACATAGAAACAAACAACACTAAAATAATAAGTTATGACATAACTAACATGTACCCTAGTATCCCAATAGAAGAAACCATAGAAATAGTGAAAAACAAACTAATACACAATAACGAAAAAGAAAACACAATAAATAGCATCATAACACTAACAAAACACATATGTAACCGAAATTACTTCCAATTTAACAATAAATACTATCAACAAACAACTGGACTCCCCATGGGATCACCCATATCGTCAGAAATAAATCTACAACACTTTGAACAAATAATAATTAAACTTACACTAAACACACATAATATTTCACTATGGACAAGATACGTAGACGATATACTTGTAATATACCAACCCACCATTCACAACGAACACATAATACTAAACAAACTAAATATATACAACGAAAACATACAATTCACTGTCGAAACAGAAACAAACAGAACAATTAACTATCTTGACATCACATTAAAAATATAAATAACAATAAAATAGAAACTACAGTACACAGGAAACCTACTTCCAACAACACCACAATACACTACAAATCTAAAAACTCCTGGACACACAATATTAACACTTACAGTAACATGATAAATAAAGCAATAAAATACACACAAGATAACAAACAAAAATTAAACGAAGAATTAGACAACGTTACAAAAATAGCAATAGACAATGGATACAACAAACACCTTATAAAAAATATATACAATAAATTTCCAAAAAACCTAACCTCAACACAACACTACAACCTGAACACAAAAATAATAAAAATAAAAAAATCTACCTAAAATATAAATACACCAATAACAAAATAGAAAAACTAACAAATATATACAACAAAGAATACTACACTCCAACATACAAACCGAACAACAAAATAATAAAATATCTAAATAACACAAACCACAAAACAAATACAGAAAAACGTAACCACGAGTTTACAAAATTACATGTAACGACTGCAATTCATTATACATAGGGAAATCGACCAGATCATTTAAAATAAGATTTGAAGAACATTACAGAGCATTCAAAAATAAAAATACAAAAGTATCAAATGTTGCAGCACACCTAATATCACATAAACATGAAATAAACTACGAAAATAACCTAACCCTACTTGAAATAAATAATAACTTATAGAATTAAACTCACTAGAAAAATACTACATTAATAAAAACACACACAACAATTTAATGAACCTACAGACCACATATACAGAAGACATACTATATAAAAACATCATACACGCAGATCAAGAAAAAATGCCTGTAACATCAACAAATACCAACATCACGGACCGAACATCTACACCAGAAAATTATCAGTGATTCGACAATGGTCAAGTGACCGAAAGGTGCCTCATCACAAGGTAAAATTATTGTACTTAGTGGTGGATAAAAGTATTTACAATAGTAATACATCAACTTCATAAAGTCAGTGCAACGGAAAGATAATGGATAACGTAAAATATCAAGATTTTAACACCTACCAAGGTAAACAACTCTACAGGAAATTCCTTAACCTCTAAATCAAACTCGAAAATTGCATCAACAAAATAAATTTTAATAAACAATGCATAGGACTTAATATCACACCTAAATACGCTAAATTACATTAAGAAATAAACAAAATACTATTATCAATAAAGGAACATAAATAGCCGAACTACACATAATTAAAGAAAACATTAAATCTGCCTATCATAAAAAAAAGCCAAATCAACTTACAACTTTACACAACTAATTTAGAAATAATGAAAACATTTGATAATCTCACACTTATTATACACGAAAAAATACAATATATCATAATAAAACACAAAATAAACACAATAAATAGACATAACAAAAAAATCGAAAATTTAACAAAACAACATAACCTCAAAAATAGCTTAACACCAAACCGAAAACCAATTCGCACTTCTAACAATAAAAAATTCATAAACTCAACTGAAACCCAATTCACAAGAAAAGAAAAAATAATAACAAATGCATTCAAATATAACCTACCCAATTTTATTAAAAACCAAATAATAAAAAACATAATAGTTGACACAGAATCTAACAGCCATAAAATTACCCACCCAAACACTGAACTCATAAGAAACAACATAAATAATAAAATTAGCCTAATAAAAACAGGAAATAACGAAACAATATATAAATAAAAAAGAAATTATAAAACTCAAAGAAGAACTAGAAAACAACGACTACTTAATATTAAAATCAAATAAAACAAACACACCAGTAATATAGAAAATACCAAATACGTCAATTCAATGACTAACCACATAAAAAAAAACAAATACGAACAAATCCCAGACCCAACTAACAAATACCTTAATACAATAAAAAACCTAATAGTCACACACAGAAATACCCTAAACTATAACAATAAATTAAAATACCACACAAGACTTTACCCATTCAAACCATACACACCAATATTAACAGGCATACCAAAAATCCACAAACCCGACACACCATTTAGACCACTAATAAATTTCAAAACAGCACCATCCTACATAATCGCAAAAATACTAGACAAAATAATAAGATCTAAAATACAAATCAACATATACAATATAAAAAATGGATACGGATTAATTAATAAAATAAAAAACATAGAAACAAACAACAACACTAAAATAATAAGTTATTACATAACTAACATGTACCCTAGTATCCCAATAGAAGAAACCATAGAAATAATGAAAAACAAAGTAATACACAATAACGAAAAAGAAAACACAATAAATAGTATCATAACACTAACAAAACACATATGTAACCAAAATTACTTTCAATTTAACAATAAATACTATCAACAAACAACTGGACTCCCCATGGGATCACCCATATCATCAGTCATGTCAGAAATATATCTACAACACTTTGAACAAATAATAATTAAACTTATACTAATCACACATAATATTTCACTATGGACAAGATACGTAGACGATATACTTGTAATATACCAACCCACCATTCACAACGAACACATAATACTAAACAAACTAAATATATACAACGAAAACATACAATTCACTGTCGAAACAGAAACAAACTGATCAATTAACTATCTTGATATCACTTTAAATATAAATAACAATAAAATAGAAACTATAGTACACAGGAAACCTACTTCCAACAACACCATGATACACTACAAATCTAACCACCCCTGGACACACAAAATTAACACTTACAGTAACATGATAAATAAAGCAATAAAATACACACAAGATAACAAACAAAAATTAAATGAAGAATTAGATAACATTACAAAAATAGCAATAGATTACATTTTAATAGCAACCACCCTATGAATATAAAAAGGTCCATACCATAGTCAGGCAATCAGGGGCAAGAGAATTTGTTCCAACGATATAGCATTGGAGGACTTTAATAGAAAGTTAGCTCAATCGTCTGAGGAACCCAGACCACCGTTGGAAGACGACAAACTGTCTTTAGTTATAGATTACCATCCAGGCCTATAGTAAAGGATGGCTTCAAGCTTCCACCTACGCCAAAGATCTTTTCTCAAATCCGCCACATATTTAGTTCAGACAACCTTTTAATTAGAAAAATATTTTAGTACATCCAAAATTACCAGATCCAAGTACTGAAAAACCGTCTAAACTTCCTCATGGCTCTTTTCCGTGCAATAGACCTAGATGCAAGACATGTCCAATACACATCCCATCAGATAGTTTCCGTAACCTAGCAACCAATGTGGACTTCAAGATTCAGGGTCATCATACTTGTACATCCAGAAATGTAATATACCAGTTGCAATGTAAATTTTGCCTGGCACAGAACATAGGCCTTACCACGGATGGTCTGAGCATCAGAATGAATGGCCACAGACATGACGTTGGAACCATGAACATAGACGGGCCAACTGCTCAACACACTGCTAGTCACAACATCATATCTTTCAATGATTGTTATACCACCAAAATAATTAAAGCCCTCCCCCCTGATTGCTATCCTTCAGAATTGAGAAAATGGGAGTTATCATACCAGTGGTACACCAAATCTAGAGAGCCTCCTAACCTCACATCAGATAAAACTCCTTTTACATTACCCCAAACTTATATAATTTTTAACAAATCCATTTACCTTCTTTCTGACAGACTATTAATATCTAGTTTAAAATAATCAATATTTACACAAATCACATATAGCACTATATCATAAACTATAAATCTGGTAATCTGTGACATTTGGATATTTATACACATCTGTGGTTCACTTCAGTCTTTTCTTTGTCTCTTTTTTTGATTGATGAAGATCATTTTTGATCGAAATATTTTAATAGTGTGTTACGTTTTTATATGTGTCTATTTATTTATTTCCAAGAGATTGCAGTTTTGGACTATTGCTATTAGGTAAGTTTGTCAGTGTCCTATCTAGTCCAAAAATTCCTAAATAATCTTGTAGCTCCACTAAAACTAACTTTTATATATATATATATATATATATATATATATATATATATATATATATATATATAGATTTTTTGGACTAGGAGACTGACAGACTTACCTTGGTAAGAGTCCACACTGTAGTCTTGAAATAGAAACACATAAAAGCACTTCAAGAATGATATATTTCAACCACACAGTGGTCTTTGTCAATCGAAGAGAAAACACAAAAAGAAATATGAGAGAATGAAATAAAATAAATATACATTGTAATCACAGATTGTGTAGAGTAGAAATCAGATGTCATAGATGCACAGATTAAAGATATATATATTGTTTCCATGAGCATATGAGTGATTATAGTTTATATAAGTCTGTCAGGGGAAAAGAGATAAGGCTATTAGGGAAAAAAAAATGAATGGATTTATCTGATGTTTAGGTTAGGGGATTCTCTGGACTTGGTATACCACTGGTATGATAGTTACCACCTTCTCAGTTCTGAGGGATTGCAATCAGGGGGGAGTGATTTAATTATTTTTGTGGTATAGCAGTCATCAAAAGTTGTGATGTTGTGACTCGCAGCATGTTGAGCTGTTGGTCTATCCATATTCATAATTTTAACATCATGTCTGTGGCCATTCATTCTGATATTCAGACCATCCGTGGTCAGGCCTATGTACTGTGCTGAGCAAAGTTTACATTGTAGCTGGTATATGACATTTTTCGATGTACAATTATGATAACCCTGTATTTTGAAGACCATTTTTGTTGTTTGGCTGTTGAAACTATTTGCTGAGGGGTGTATTGGACACGTCTTGCATCTAGGTCTATTGCATGGGAAGGAGCCATGAGGAAGTTTGTGTGGCTTCTCTGCATCAGGGTCTGGTAGTTTAGGATGTACTAGGATGTTTTTCAAGTTGGGAGGTTGCTTGTACCAAATTTGCGGTGGATCGGTGAAAAGATTTTTGGTGTGGACGGAAGCTTGAAGATTATTGAAGCCATCTCTCAATATCTTGTTGAGTTTATGTAGACCAGGATGGTAGTCTGTTATTAAAGACAGTTTATTTTGTTCTGTTTGTGGTTTATGGTGAACCGAGGATTGTGCTGAATGAATTTGGTTTTCAATGAGTTTTTTGGGTTTCCTCTTCTCTGGAAGGCTGTTGATATCTTTCTATTAAAATCTTCCAATTCCCTATCATTCGAACAGATTCTCTTACCCCTGATTGCTTGACTGTATGGAATGGATAGTTTTATGTTTATTGGGTGGTTGCTGTCGAAATGGAGATATTGTAGGTGGTTTGTCGGTTTGATGTGAATTCCTGTGTTGATATTTCCATTCTGGAGTGTTACCTCTACATCCAAATCCATAATCCTCTACATACCTCCTCCATAATACCTCTACATCCATAATTGTGATTACAAATATTTTATTTCATTCTCTCATATTTCTTTTTGTGTTTTCTCTTCGATTGACAAAGACCACTGTGTGGTTGAAATATATCATTGTTTAAGTGCTTTTATGTGTTTCTATTTCAAGACTACAGAGTGGACTCTTACCAAGGTAAGTCTGTCAGTCTCCTAGTCCAAAAAATCTAAATAATCTTTACCAACCAAATCTAACCTATATATATATATATATATATATATATATATATATATATATATATATATATATATATATATGAAGTTAATATATTACTATTTTTGAGTAATTTTATCCACCATTAAGTGCAATAATTTTACCTTGAGTGATGAGGCACCTTTCGGTCTTTGACCATTGTCGAATCACTGATTGTTCTCTGCTGTGGATGCTACGTCCGTGAAGCCGGTGTTTGTTGAAGTTACGCGCACTATTTCTTGATCTGTGTGTATGAGGTTTCTGTATAGTATGTCTTCTGTATATGTTGTTTGTAAATTCATTAAGTTGTTGTGTATGTTTTTATAAATGTGGTATTTTTCTAGTGAGTTTAGTTCTATTGGGTTGTTATTTATTTCCAGTATGGTTAGGTTATTTTCGTAATTTGTAATTTCGTGTTTATGGGAAATTAGGTGTGCTGCAACATTTGATACTTTAGAATTTTTATTTTTGAATGCTCTATAATGCTCTACATAGGAAAAACATCCAGAACATTTAAAATAAGATTTGAAGAACATTATAGAGCATTCAAAAATAAAAATTCTAAAGTATCAAATGTTGCAGCACACCTAATTTCCCATAAACACGAAATTACAAATTACGAAAATAACCTAACCATACTGGAAATAAATAACAACCCAATAGAACTAAACTCACTAGAAAAATACCACATTTATAAAAACATACACAACAACTTAATGAATTTACAAACAACATATACAGAAGACATACTATACAGAAACCTCATACACACAGATCAAGAAATAGTGCGCGTAACTTCAACAAACACTGGCTTCACGGACGTAGCATCCACAGCAGAGAACAATCAGTGATTCGACAATGGTCAAAGACCGAAAGGTGCCTCATCACTCAAGGTAAAATTATTGCACTTAATGGTGGATAAAATTACTCAAAAATAGTAATATATTAACTTCATAAAGTCAGTGCAACGGAAAAACAATGGATAATATTAAATATCAAGAATATATATATATATATATATATATATATATATATATATATATATATATATATATATATATTACGTTGTCCATTATTTTTCCGTTGCACTGACTTTATGAAGTTGATATATTACTATTGTAAATACTTTTATCCACCACTAAGTGCAATAATTTTACCTTGTGTGATGAGGCACCTTTCGGTCACTTGACCATTGTCGAACCACTGATTATTTTTCTGATTCTAAATAAAGAAAATAAAAGAAGACATGTAAACGAGTCACATGTGATTAATTTGTGAGTTTATATATATTTTGTATAAAGAATGAAAGTGAAAACATAGTCTCTCTCTGATAAGTAATGCTTCAGATCCGATAAATACTTTACAAGATTCTTAGCAAGTAAAAGTTTTAAAATTTAATAATTTTTTTAAGGCATTTACGTTATAATTTACTATCTAAGTGTACCAATGTTTGTATTTAATTGCAAAAAAGTTTGTTTTTTTAAAAATTATTTTACAACTAAATATTTAGTCAATATTTCTGATCTATTTTTAGGTTTTGTGAAATTTTAAAAACAATAGTAAAAATCAATATAACACGTCATTAAAAATTATTAAAGTATATAAAGATAAACTTCTTTCAATCAGCCACTTTTACAATTTTATGGTTGGTAGAACAAAAAGCTCTTAAAACAGCATGTTTTTAATGCTGCAGGCATTTATCTATCTCTAAGTAGTGTGAAGCTTGTTGTATAATACGGTGCATTCATTTTTCCAAACGTAGCAACACCAGATTAGAAGTACTTATAAACATAAAACTTTACCAGACAACATTGTCAGGATTAAGGGTCCGACAGTATTCGGTTCAGGGCCGTTGAGCCAATTGGCCTGGCATGGCAGCTAAAGTGTTACACAAAATTTTGCTGACAAATGGAAAACGTAATTAATTTTCATTATGTTTTGAAAGCATATTATACTTCTCAGTTACATATGAAAGTAATTTCATTTACTCTTGTTACAGTTACGAGACTGTAAAACAGATATTTATGATCATCTGCTTTGAAGTTTCCAAATTAATTCTTTTAATAAATTAAAAGGATTTGCTGTTTTTCTTACTGAAACCGTTCTATTCTTCCATTGCAAATCAATTATCAAAACCATATTTAAAATAAAAAATAATTGTTACAACAATTTTAATGTAATAGATACAAGAAGAAGACTGGTATATTCAACATGTGTTTACCCTGAAGTAGAACCTCCTTACTACACGAACCTTCCAGTTAATACCTTTTCCTCTGAGGATCCCTTGCCTCTTAAAAAGGATGGTAATTCCTATGGTTATAATTCATTTGATTCTTTGGATGTTTCGAATAATGGTAATTAATTTAGTTATGTAATTTTAGGTTCATTTTTGTATTTTTCCATCTGTGCTTTATTCTAGTATAAGCTATAAATAAAAATTTTTGTATTAAGGAAAGATTTCTTTGTAAAATGGAAATTGAGATAAAACAGTAACACCTAGCATTGGCAGAAACGTTTTCTTAGCAAAAAAATATTTTTGTAAGAGATTTTTTGTGTGTGTGGCATATTTCCTCAGAACATAAGCATAGTAGTAGAATCTAATAAATCTTGGGTTGTCTTCCTAAGTTTAGTTTTAGTGTCAATTTCCAGTCAGTATTGTACTTTTAAATCCCACATGCACCACTCACTAATAAGGTCAAACCATTGGACGGTTTTAAACTACAAGGCATTTTTAACTATAATTTAAAAACTATTTGTTAGAAGAAAATCAAGATATTTGGAAATAAAGAAATGCGTCTGTTTTTTTCTGTTAACCTAAAATTTTGGAGTTTTGTTTACTAAATACCAGTAAAATTAAATGAAAAACTACTTCAGAAATGCTAATTAAAGCAAAACTACTGATTTAACCCTTTGATTAGCAACATGTGCCTGCTCTGATATGATCCCAGAGAGCAATATATTTTTGAAAGATTTTTACACTTATTTCCAATTTTTTTATTTATTTTTTTTTTTTATCAAACTTTGCCTTACGTTTACTGACAATTTCTTTGATAAAAATTATCTGCTAACCTTTTGTTTTGTAAAATGCCTATTCATTATGAAATACTGCACAAACTTTGAAACAACCTGTAAACATGTTGGAAAAACCATAGTCTTTTGACAAAAAAGAACTTCTTTCACTATTGGGTGGCTTATTAATTGAAAATTCCTCATAAAATTAGTATTGTTAGTAAGTTTACGATCATAGTTGTAAGAGGAGTTGAAAACATTCTATCTTATCCCAGTTGAATTATGTATATTTTACTCTGTAAGTATAACAAGGTTTTGCTTTTTTTGTTTTTGATTAGTAACATGTTCCTGCCCTGATTTGGCTCATGGGAGCAAGATATTTTTGAAAGACTTTCACAATTTTTTTTCTAATCTTTTTCTTTATTTTTCTCCAATTTTTTAAATTATAGTAATATTGGTAATGTTTGTGAATTATTTTGTTTTTTACTTTTTATTTTCTCGTGTTAACCAAACTTGACGCTACATTTACTGACAATTTCTTTGCTAAAAATTATCTGTTATTCTTCTTTTTGTTGTAAAATACCGTACAAACTTTAAAACTGTCTTTCAACACATGGGAAAACCATAGACTGGACACAAAATACTTCATTATTCAATCGCCTATTCATTTTAAAATAGCACACAAACTTCGAAACGATCTGTAAATACGGGGGGAAACCCTTGGACTTTAAACTCAAAAGAATGATGACCATGTACTCTGTGTAGTATTTATTGTCTAGATAGTTGCAAATATTTAACCTAGAATACAGCAAAATACACAGGAAAACATATTGTAAACGTATGGCAATACTAATCTGAGAGAAATGTTAGAACGTACATATATGGAAACTCTCCCGCTGACTTTAGCACAATCTCACGTACTGGTACGTGAATGCTAATCAAAGGGTTAATATTAAACATTACCTATTTTACATAGTACTCTAACTAATTCAAGCTAGGCATAGTGCAACAAAACTAACAATCATGTAAGAGGAAGGAACACAAGTTTAGAAAATGGAACAACTATAGCTAAAGCAAGATTTTTGAGCTCCTATTTTTTCCTTTCCAACCATATGATTTCCCAATTCTCATCTCCACATATTTTCCTTTTTTATTTTCAGAAAAAGCTCTGACTTTTAAAAATAAGTTGACAAATGAATTTAAACTATCTACAAAATGACATAAGAACACGCTACATATACTATTTGTCCATGTTGAGTAGTTGAAAATAGTGATGCAGACATTTTTTGTTTGTTAAATGATAAATTTTTAAACACGGTTCCATACACAGAAGCATTCAAACCGCACAAAACCATTATTGTAAATGATCACAAAACACACTACGGCGGCTACAAAACTTCTACTAGCCCGTATTCAACAAAAAAACAAACAAGACATTTTTGTTTGCAATTTCTGCTACAATAAGGATATATAAATCTCAGGTGTTATAAAGAGAGGGGGTAGAGAGCCTGAAAGATTACTAACCTTATTTAGTTGATTGAACCAGTTCAGGTAGTACAAAGCTTTGGGTATTGAATATTAAACCATAAATAACGATGATCAATCAGCTGTTTCTAACATTTATGTCTAAACCGTCAAAATGATTTAAGACTTTTAAGAAAAAATTAGAAAGTGAAACAAGATAAATTGAAAATATTTTGTTAAACTCAAATAAAATGTAATTTAATTGGTTTTTTCCTTTTCATAAATGTTTGATTCTAGAATATACATGAAAACTGCATCTTATTACTCCATATGAAAATATTAAATAATGATTTTTAATATAGATGATGTTGAAATGGATGATGATACTAAAGAATCAGTTTGTGGAGATGATGCCGCATCAACAACAGAAGGCAGCCGTCGTAAACCACTGCCAGAAGATGACTTGCCATGGGGAAGTTTGGCAGCTTTTGCATTGCATAAATTGTTTGCGGAGTGGCAACAACAAGGGACTCAAGTGCCCTTGGCTAAATCCCCTACCCCTGTTCCCATTGTAAGTATGAAATAGCTAGAGAATGAAAAGTTCATATGTTTTAAAAATTGTTTACATCTGATTTCATTTTGTTATGCTTTAGTATTAATTTTACAGCAGAGATTTAACAATTTAACCCTTAGCGCACGCGGGACATATAAAGGGCAACTAACGAACTGCAAAATGTTCAAAGTTCTATTTAATTCTGACTTCCTAAAGATGTATTTGAACAACAAAATTATAAACTAGTTATTTTTACAATTTTTTATATTTTTACACATTAAACATTTCAAGGTATCAATAAATCCATTTAAAATAAAATTAAAGTAACTAAAATTATTATTTTTAGTTAAAGACTTATTTTATTGAAGACAATAAATTATTCTTACAGTACAAACAAAAAACTACTATAGCAATGACAATGCGAACACAAAATACGACACAGTTGACAGATGCTACCTCCTGCTGAGAATTCCCATTATACAGGCATACATAGACCATGTAATGGCGTTTAGGGGCTAAAACGACAGAATGTGGATCGGTAGCACGTGGCCTAGAACAAAAAACGTAGCAGAGGAAATTATTTACACCAAACAAACATTGTCACACGTTGTAATGGAATTAAACAACTAGGACTTCCATTTACAAGATTTCTTGTAGTAGGCACTAGTAGAGATTTCAACCTTACGAGAAATCACGTTATATGCGTGCAACGGGTTAAAAGTTATTTCAATAAATCATACAACTACACTTTTTATACCTTTATTGTTACTTGTCATTTACAGAGATATGTCAAAATAAGTTTAGAACGCTATACTACCTATCTATTAAATAAAACTTATATCAACTACAATAAACAATATACCAAACTTAATGACTTTTGTCAATCTGGCAGCTGACATATAGCAAAAATAATCAAACATTCTATTATGAAGCAGGATAGCACACCAGAAAAATTTAATTTGTGTATTGTAATGTGTGCTGGGAATACACTTGAAATATTTATGAAGATATTTTGAGAAGTGTATTGTATCAATTGAACAGTATCTCGAGGAAATCTCATGGTTAAGTATTGAGTATGGCATAGAAATTACGAGTTTGAACCTAAAAATGTACATGTTACCCGAAGTTTTGCATATCCAAAATCAGAATTACCCCTGTATTTTTTATAAAGTTTCGCTGTAATTGTAAAAAAAATTTGCAATGATCTAACTTAGATATTAGATTTATGATTGCGAATACTGCTGTTTGTCGTATCTGTCCCTCATGGTGTATTGCACGGTTGGTGGTTCTCATTCCCACTCGCCATGACGATGTGGTGGTTACTGGAGACAATGTTTTGGTTTGGCTCAGTTAACAATCAGTAGAGAGCGTCTTATATGTACGTTTGAATTGATAAAAATTTCCTTGGGAAATAATACTACTTATAATTTTCCCTTTTATCGTCCACGCCATTTTAAATTACTTTATCACACGTTAATATTAAGTATAGACCAAGCATTATTGTTAGTGTATCCAAGTCGAAAAGGGTATGGGAAGTATGTATTTATTTGGACCCTGAGATATACAGGTATTTTAAAATTATAATCGGGTGGCCAACCTGTATAAAGAAAACAAACCTCCACACAAAAGCCTTCATTTCATCCCACTGGAAGATTTGTAGTACTTGTCAGATTCTGGTTCCTTTCTTTATACTGTTTGTAACTAACCTTATCCGTTATTGCATAGGGGTGTATTGAGACCACTGTGACAGGCCATTTTAACACATTTGCTACAGGAATGTTCTCTCGACAGACTTGTAAGAATTCGATCTTTTCATCCAGACTGTGTTAATGTGGGTGTGACCTTTGTCACAGACCAAGTGGTTGCTACTACTTAATAACCCTAGAAATATGTTTGTTGAATGTATATTTTTGTTTTTGCTTTTTTTGTGTATTTTGGATTGCCGCATATATGACCCGATCGGTCTATAGCTAGAAAATCCTATCTTAGACTGAGCGTCCAATGTAAGGGCCACTACAAAGGCTTATATCAACAAATACTTAACTAACTCGTCTTGGCTAGTCATGCTAGATAAATCGCTTATATAGATTTATGTATTGAAAAATGCATACAATTTAATGTTACAACAGAGGCAAAATATGTTTACATTTGAGTTTCATACACAGTACAGAATATTTACAAATGCAACTATCACTTACGACACGTTTACATCTTTTCTGATGTCATTTAGAGAAAACCTAGTAATATGTGATCGTTGAAACAAAATCTGCCTCAGTGGCACGAAGGAATAAACAAGGGTGTTATTTTGATGCCATTGACCTCGATCATTGAGAGACCAAATGTTACACATTACCGTTAGACAGATGTCTACACACAGATACGAATATATCAAGCCGTTATTGTAAACCACTGATTTGTTAGTGGAATAAAAGTAACACGAAAACATTGTCTCAAATATAAGCCGTTAGTCCATTTAAACTACCTCGAGCGGCGCTTATGTGAATCAGCTGGTCTATACCAATAGTTGTTTTGTTAACATTCTGGTAGCAAACGTGTTAGAGATTGAAGACATGGCGGCACATCAGTTTAATATTCTCTCTTTCATAGTGACCAGAGGAGATTCATATTACTTATATTTAGAGTAGAGACCCCAATAACGTAATTACTTATCCTTATTATTCCACATTTTCAGTACATAGATAATTCTTATTTATTTATTTAATTTCAGATAAAGACTGTAGGACCATCTCCAATGAAAAAAATTCCGGAAGATGCAAGCAAAAGACATCCTGTATTGTTATTAAATCAGATAAGACCTGGAAGCACATATAAAGAGGATAAGGAGGGTTCTCCACCTAATATAAGTTTCACCATTTCTGTAGAAATTGATGGCAAGGAGTATATTGGCACGGGTAAGTTTTTAAAATAATTTTGAATTTTACATGATTTAATTTCCTTTATAGTAGTAAGTTGATTTGTAGTGCAACCCTGGCTGATAACACAAGGTAAGGATTTCATTTAGGGATAGGCCGATTCCTATTCTTGAGTCCAGGAATCATTCTAATGGTATTGAGGCATCGTTTATACTTGATTCTCCATTGATTTTAGTGCCGATTCCGATTCTTATTTTTTTACTTGTGCGGTGTAATTTATTGGAAAAATAATTTATTTTCAACTATATATCATTTATTTATCAGCTGCTTTGAATGAATTAAACGATTTAAGGGAGTGTTTAAGGGATATTACTGATCGTAATATGCATACACAGACAATAAATAGCCATTTGGTTGAGATAAAACGTGATACGCGTCAAATGGCAGTCACTACGTTCGAAACATACCTTGTGGAATACATATGGTGTTATATTGTTTTGACAAAGTCAGAACAGTTAAAAGATTATTTTAAGGCAATCAATTGTTTCTTCCCTAAATGATTGTGTGAAACATTTTAATTAGTAATATATGAATATAGATATATTTATGTCATAGGATAGAATAAAGGGGGTGAGCTGGTTGGTCCTCGTCCTGCCCCTGGATAGCTGTGTATTTTGTGCGAAAAGAGCAATTGTCACAGTGAACCAAACGCCAGCATTAGCTTTCATCGAGAAAGCCCCACTAGGATGCAACATAGCCTCTCTATCTGTCCTTCTCAGGACATCCGACGTGCTTTGCCGGGGGCTAAGCAAGACCATCCAAATAGACTTAAAGTGTTGTTTTGGAAAGCGCAACGACAAAGTATTGACTCAATACGCCGATTTTACAATATTGACAAAAATCTAAATGAGACGGAGAGGGAAGGGATCTCAAAAAAGACTAGAACTTTGGTGCCCAACTAGGACCTTCGCATATAGATTACTATGTGAAGCCAAGAGGAAAGCTAGAAGGAAAGATGGGCACATATCAATTGGAACCACCTTTCATGATCGCAGCAAACAAAAGACGGTGAAACAGAGTGGAGCATTGGTGGAGGATAGCAACAGTAAGCTCGTAGTCATGCACTGGAATGCCAGAAGTTTAAGGCAGAAGGTCGATGAACTGAAGAAGGCCATGGAAGAAGAAAAAGCTAAAATAGTATGCATCCAGGAAGCATCCCTGCCGGAAGACAGCAAGTACCACCCTCGTTTTAGAGAATACCATTTGTTCAACGTCCCCAGGATTGACCGAGGAGGTGGAAGGCTAGTAACGCTTATCCATAATTCAATAACTGTAAAAGGCGAAAAAGTCTTTAGGAATGATTGTTTAGAGTTTGGAAAATACAACCTCCAAGTTAACAATGACCTCAGCTTCTCACTTATCAACGTGTACATACCGAATCAAAGGGTACATGAAGAGGACCTGGACAGACTGGCCTGCGATGACAGGAAAGTGCTGTGGGTTGGCGATTTTAACAGCAAGCATGGCAGCTGGAACAAAGGTCCTTGTAACAGGAACGGGCCAATGCTTTACAGGTGGTTATTAAATAACAGCCAGATCTTAATCAATAAGCCGTATATACCCACATTCCAATCGGCATCTACGAACACATTAAGCACCCTGGACCTGTCTATAGCTTCCCCGCTTCTCCGGAAAAATATTTCAAACTGGAGGGTCGGCGATGACCTGGGGAGTGATCACTTTCGTGTGTTTTTCGAGATTGACGTCGGCAGGACCTTGAATCCAAATCGGTCGGCGGTCCATAGCGGGTTTCGGTTATCCAAAGCGAACTGGGATCTCTTTAAAAAGACAACAGAGGAGCTGAGCGAAGTCAACGAGCGAAGCGCATCTTATTTGCAATCTGCTATAATAACAGCAGCAAAACAAGCTATCCCAACCAAATCGGGAAATGACTCCAACAAAAAAATGAATACATGGTGGTGCAAAGAAATTGAAACTCTTCGGAAAAACCGCATCATGGCCAGGAAAAAATTAAAATCTTCGGACAGCCGGGTAACATATAATAGATTCAACGCCCTTCTTCGGAAAGCAATCATTTCAGCAAAAAGAAGATCATGGAGGAGCTTCGTTGGATCCATGAATGTAAATACACCGTCCAGTACAGTCTGGAAGCGATTTAGAGCAATAAATGGCGAATCCTTGCGGAAGGTTGCTGCAATCACAAATACGGGCGGCGAGTTGTTGACTGATGATGTCCAGAAGGCTGAGGAGTTCGGAAGATTCTATTCTGCAAGGTCTGGGCACAAAATCCCTTGGCCGAAGCGCCTCACTCCACACAAGCAAATGTTAACGTGCCGGTCAGATCTTCTATGTTACTGTGATGACCTGGATGACAAAGCCATCCTCATGTCAGAATTGGAGTACTGCTTAGCCGACTTGAAAAGCACAGCTCCAGGAGATGACAACATCCATAATGAAATGTTAACTCACTGCTCGGGAAGGATGAAAGAGCTAATGTTAAGCACGTTCAACTCCATTTGGGATTCGGGCGAGATCCCTCAGAATTGGAGGACTAGCAAAGTCATACCGCTTCCTAAGCCAGGGAAAGATAAATCGAGGATCGCTTCGTATCGTCCAATAGCTCTAACATCGTGCCTAGGCAAACTAATGGAACGCAGTGTTTGTAAGAGGTTGTCATGGAGATTGGAATCTGGGAACATGCTGGCTGATACACAATTCGGCTTTCGACGTCACAGGAGCACCACAAATGTGTTACTATACTTCACGAGTGAAATATACAAAGGTTTTGAACGCAAGCATTGCACTGTAGTGGTGATGGTGGACTTTGAAGCTGCATTTGATAAAATCCCCCACAAATCCATTGTACTTCAATGCATGAAGCTCGGCATTAAGGGTAAAATGCTTAAATTCATAAAAAAACTTTTTGTGTGGCCGGCTTGTGGTAGTCTCAGTCAATGGGGCAGATTCCTCGTCGTTTCGCATGGAGAACGGAATTCCTCAGGGCGGAATAATTTCCCCGTTACTATTCAATATAGCATTGCATGACATGGCCAAGGATTTCCCCAGGGAGGTTTGCAGCATGACCTTCACGGACGACGAGACCATTTGGGTGACGTCTTCCGACGGGGTGGAGGCTTCCCTCAGGATGCAAGAGGCTCTAGATGCACTGTCAAATTGGTGCTCCAAATGGTCGCTCTCAATGTCAGTGGATAAAACCGAGTGCACGTTATTCACCAGACGCAACAATCAAGCCACCTTCATCTCCGAGTTAACTATCAACGGAAAGGCACTGAGATTTAACAAAAACCCAAAATTACTGGGAGTTGTTATAGACCCTAAACTTCGCTGGGGTAGTCACGTGAACTATGTCACAGAGAGCTGCTCTTCGAGACTCAATGCTCTAAAAGCGGTTGCAAGTCGTAACTGGAGATCTAAAACAACGTACGCCTGCGAAGTCTGGGGATCTGCTGCAAAAACACATCTAAAGAAGATCGAAGTGATCCAAGCGGCCGCCATTCGACTATGTTTGGGATGTACAAGAACGACTCCTGTGGCAGCCATGGAGACGGAGCTGAATATAGAACCCATTCCTGTCTTTATAGACAGTCAAATATGGTCGAAGTTTCTAACTACAGCTGCTAGAGTTACCCTCTGCGTGTTATACTCAATACAAAGTGCCGTGTAAAACAATCTTTCTGCCACAAAGTCAACTCACTGATGGAATTGATGCCGGGATACACCACCCCTGAACAAATCCCCATGTTCTATGAGGAACTTCCAAATGACTGGCCTGAAATGATTATAAATCTGCAACTACCTCACGGCGGAAACAAGGGAGACCACAGAGAAGTGCTGAAAGCGGAGACTCTTGAAATGATTCGAACCCAGTATGACGGATACATAAAAATTTTTACCGACGGATCCCTGGATAAAGAACTAGGCATTTCTGGAGCAGGGTACTACAACGAGTCGAATGGAGATAGATTTTTCATCCCAGCGAACTCCAGCTCAAGTATGGATGCAGAGCTGCTCCGTATTAACGCCGCATTGTCGGGCTGTCTGGGGATGATGGCCACGTCAAAGATATGCATCCTTTCGGACTCTAAGTCAGCTCTACAGTCGCTGGCTCGGCCCTCCACTGGACCATATTCATTCCTTATAGCAGAAATCAGGAGGTTGATAAAAAAGATCAATTGTGACGGAAACGAAATCTGCCTTCAATGGATCCCTGCCCATGTCGGCATTCCGGGCAACGAGGAAGCGGATGCAATAGCAAAACAAGCTTCTAGAATGAAGCCCACAAATAAGGAGCAGCACTCCCTACTGCACTGTAAAAACACCGGGGAAAAGTACTTTAGAGACGCCTGTGCTGCCCGGTGGGAAGCTGAAGCGACTGGACGACACCTGTTCCATTTGCAAAACAAACTTGCGTCGGCCGACAATTACAGAGACATCAAACGTCAAGTCGCGACATTTGCGGCAAGAGCCAGGACGGGACATCTGGTCACGGAAGCTTATTTATACCGGTTTAACCTTGTTGAATCACCTTTGTGTGCTCTTTGTGATGAGGAGCAAGACGAAACCATCGAGCACATTCTTCGGGATTGCACTTACCCCATCCCGGCGAGGGACCACATGAGGGTTGAACTGGAGAAGTGGCAGGACTTCCTCCTGAACAGAGGGCTGTGGAGTTTGGCGTTCCGAATATATAGTGGACATCGGGCTATCGGCTACACCTAGAGTTGGACGCCTGGACTAAGAAGTACAAGTAGGATAGAATAAACAAGACAATCCCAATTCCGGTGCACCTGATGTAAATAATACATAGGTAGTTTGTATGAGTCCTAGATTTAGAAGAAAAATAAGACAATGCTACTTTTAGCAGCTTCATGTAAATATAAATAGCTACATATGAGGTGACTCCAAGATTAAGAAGAAATATAACAAGGCTTTCTAGTCTGCTTTGGGTAAAATGGGGAAATTGTTCCATAAATAGTTTAATATTTTAAATCAATAAATTTCCATATTACTTGGATGGAGAAGCATTCTACTCTGAAATGGAATAGCCATGAAAAAACTTCATCAAATTTTGCGTATGTATTTTGTTTTAGTTTAATAATTTCATTTTTATATGCTGAAAAATGTGATTGACTAGTTACAATAATTATTTTTGTTGGTGGTTCGCTCTTTACATGAAGTAGAGTTTATATGGCCTAATGCATTTGCACGATTATCATCTGTGAGCTTCAGCTTATCGAGCCGCTGTGCCTGTTGGTTTGCAAAAGTGCCATTATTAGAAAAGAAGGGTCCACAAATATTTCCTTTCAAGTGGAAAAGGTAAAATTCAATAACAATAGGCACCAAAAGGTCAAAATTTAATAACAATAGGCGACTTCTAAGGGTATAGGGGTATAGGACAAATTCAACCTGTCCATCTAATGTTGTCTGGTTTCCTTAACCCATAATTGCTATAAATTACACCACATAACGTATTTTTACAGTTGAAAAACAAGACTCGGAATCAGCACTGTAATGGAGAATCGAGTATCCGAAATCAGCCAATTCCTAATATATATATATATCGTGATATTTCACGTTATCCATTATTTTCCCGTTGCACTGACTTATGAAGTTAGTCATTAAAAATAGTTAAATAATTTAAAATAATATTTGAAGAATATTCAAAAATTAAAATACAAAAACATCAAATGTTGCAAGCACACCTAATATGACATAAACGTGAAATAACAAATTACGAAAATAACCTAACCCTACTTGAAATAAATAATAACCCAATAGAACGGTGAATATGAACAAATAGCAACAAAAAATGGATATAAAAAAAACAATTAATAAATTCAATAATAATATAATTAAAAAATTAGAAAATAATGTTAACAACAATAACTATACAACTAATAATAAAGAAACTATTTGGTCGAAATTCATATTCACCGGATACGAAATTAAACCGATTATAAAATTATTTAAAGACACTAATATTAAAAGGACAAAATAAAATTGAAAAAAGTATAAAGAACATTTAAATGCATATGAAAAACCTAACATATATAAATCAAATTTAGCAACACATTGTATAAATAATAAACATGATTTCTCAGAGATACATACTATGAAGTTAATTAAAGGCTTAAGAATGAATATCATTGAGAATTTAGAAATATATAAAAATAATATTAAACATACACTTATTGAGGAGCGTACAAATAAAGTCTAAACATAATACTACTTTTAGCGTATTTCATGAAATCTTAAGAATAAAAGACTAAGGTAAATACAGATTACTGAAGATTCTTTAATAAAGCAGATAAGATAAGAATAACTAATATTTTAAGCATAGTACGATTATATGAACAATCCAGGTGTAGTCATAGATCTATAAGGTGCTTTGAAAATTTTGATAATGCTGATACTGCCAATCAGCAAAAAGCTTGAATGTATTATGGAAAATAAAATAAAAATTCTTGTTTATGAAAGTGTCGTTTAATTGTGTGTCAAGTGTCCGAAAGTTTTTTTGCAAATTTATTGTATGTTTTTTATAAGGTGTTTGTTGTGTCCGTTTTCTATTGCTATTTTTATCTAATTCTTCATTTAGTTTTTGTTTGTCATCTTGTGTGTATTTTATTGTTTTATTTATCATGTTACTGTAGGTGTTAATTTTGTATGTCTAGAGGTGGTTAGATTTGTTGTGTATTGTGGTGTTATTGGAAGTTGGTTTTCTGTGTATTGTAGTTTCTATTTCATTATTGTTTATATTTAATGTAATGTCAAGATAGTTAATTGTGTAACCATGATAGGTTTTTTGCCTGGGGAAAAAATGTTCTTTTTGTTTCTATTATGATATGTTTTTGTTATATGTAAACTTTATATACAGTCGGCGCCGCTTATTGTGATCACGGTTAATGTTATCATTCGGTTATTGTTATCGTTTCATTGAAAAACAAACACGGACGTATATTAATACATTGTAATTAGGCCGCTTATTGTAATCATCTGTTCGCTTATTATTATCATTTAATTTGCCATTCAAAATCATATGCGTCAACGTATACTAGCATAGACCAAGTAAAAATGTCTACAAAGTAGTGTAAACAGCACGTGCAACACATAATGACGCCCAATTCATAGAATGTTTATTTTTAGAATGACAGAAATACTTTATAACGGTTTCAGCACTTAGCACACTTCTCAGAATGTCTCCCTTACTCTTTGTTTACGCAAACACCCTAGCCTCGCTTGAGTCGACTTTAGTTGTTTGTTAACATTAGTTTCTACTGAACCATTTACAGTACAGTCCTACTGTATTTCTTAACAGTGAATTTTTATGAACGTTTATTACAGTATTTCAGTGTGATTTTACATAACTTAATTTTTAAAGATCTTTTTTGTTTGTTTTGTAGAGTTTAGTGTCACTTGAAGTTTCAAAGGACAGTATAGCAAGATGTCCGAATCTCAAAACAAACGACGCAATTTAAGTCTTAAACAAAAAACATGATATTCGAGATAGGTACAGTAAATTACCAAAAATGAGTCAAAGAAACGCTGCTTCTCAACTTGGCGTTTCTCAACCTCTCTTATGTAAAATATTGAACAACAAAGAAAAAATCTTGTCATTATCAAAGTGTAATGCAAATGTTGACAACAAAAGACATCGTTCTGGGAAGGATCCGCAAGTGGAATCAGCTTTGAAATTGTGGTTTAAAAATGTTCGCGAAAAAGATGCTAGAGTTGACGGCACACTAATGCGTCTAAAAGCTGAGGATCTTGCCAAAAAATAGGAAAACAGGATTTTAAAGCCACAGATGGATGGTTCAATCGATGGAAGAAAAGGGAAAACATTGTTTACAAGAAAACGTGTGGTGAAAAAAGAAATGATGATTTTGTTGGAGCTGAGGACTGGTTACAATACGAATGGCTAAAGATTTTGGCCGAGTATTCTCCTATCTGCATATACAATGCAGATGAAACAGAGTAGAAATCAGATGTCACAGATGCATAGATTAAAGATATATGAATTGTTTCCATGAGCATATGAGTGATTATAGTTTATATAAGTCTGCAGGGGAAAAGAGATTGGAGACGTCTGATGAGGCTATTAGGAAAAAAGTGAATGGATTTATCTGATGTTGAGGTTAGGGGATTCTCTGGACTTGGTATACTACTGGTATGATAGTTCCCATCTTCTCAGTTCTGAGGGATTGCAATCAGGGGGGAGTGATTTAATTATTTTTGTGGTATAGCAGTCATCAAAAGTTGTGATGTTGTGACTTGCGACATGTTGAGCTGTTGGCCTATCCATATTCATAATTTTAACATCATGTCTGTGGCCATTCATTCTGATATGCTATCTTTACCAACCAAAACTAACCTAAATATATATATATATATATATATATATATATATATATATATATATATATTTAGGTTAGTTCTAGTAGAGCTTAAAGCTTCAGACAACCGCTCAACACGCTGCTAGTCACAACATCATCTCTTTCAATGATTGCTATACCACCAAAATAATTAAAGCCCTCCCCCCTGATTGCAACTCTTCAGAATTAAGAAGATGGGAGTTATCATACCAGTGGTATACCAAATCTAGAGAGCCTCCTAACCTCAACATCAGATAAAACTCCTTTTAACTTCCCCCTAACTTCTACCATTTTTAACAGCTCCATTACCTTCCTTCTGACAGACTTTTAATATCTAGTTTCAAGTAACCAATCTTTACACGATTCACATATAACAATTTCTACACATATCACATATAGCTCTATATCATAAACTATAAATCTGTGAATCTGTGACATTTGGATGTTTATATACATCTGTGGTTCACTTCAATCTTTTGTTTTGTTTTCTCTTTCTTGACTGAAGAAGATCATGTTGATCGAAATATTTCAAATAAAAGTGTATTAAGTGTTTTATATGTGCTTATTCCCAAGAGATTGCAGTTTTGGACTATTGCCTTTAGGTAAGTCTGTCAGTCTCCTATCAAGTCCAAAAAATTCCTATATATATATATATATATATATATATATATATATATAGATTTTTTGGACTAGGAGACTGGCAGACTTACCTTGGTAAGAGTCCACTCTGTAGTCTTGAAATAGAAACACATAAAAGCACTTAAACAATGATATATTTCAACCACACAGTGGTCTTTGTCAATCGAAGAGAAAACAAACAGAGTGGACTCTTACCAGGGTAAGTCTGTCAGTCTCCTAGTCCAAAAAAAATCTAAATAATCTTTACCAACCAAAACTATATATATTTAAATATACATTTTCCATACAGAAACCATTTATATTACTTGTAGATTAAGCTACTTCCTATATTGTACATTAGCAGCAAGTTGAAATGTTTGCTTAGGAAAATTACTACTAGACAAAGTGAACATTGTGATTAAAGATAGGAATGCTAGCAGAACTGGGTAATGACCAAACTGGGTAAATATTGTTTGTGGAAAAATGTGAAAAATAACCATCTTTGATCACAATGTTTTGTTCGGTCTTGTATTATATTATTACTAAAATAAATTACCAGTGAAATAGTTACCTTATATACTAACAAGCTATATTTATTTATTAATAAATAAGGTATTATTAAGGTTTCTAATATATGAGTTTCTCCATATTGTTTGTATAGGACATGAGAATATAGAATGAATATCTAGAAATTGACCTTTTAAAGCCTAGACCCTTAGTTAGGTGCCCGTCTATTTGACTGGAGGTTTTAGGTAAAATATAAGAAATGTCAACACATTATACATTGTTGTAAAGGGAATGAAACAAGCTTTCAGGAAATATATACATATGAATTGATTACGTACATATAGATGGCTTTATGCGCGTATGAAAAATGTATTAAAAATAAAATAGCGACACTAGATTATTGCACTTCTTCACGCAAATTTTACATTGGAAGGAAAATAAATATTACATATTATATATCATTTTAAGTGTCAGCCATTATATCCATAACGTAATATCTCTGACAATAAAAATTAAATATACTAAATAATTGAAAGATATTTAAAGGGAAAACAACAAACTTGGTAGCCTAAACAAAAATTACACAAACTACAAATTAAATAAATGAGATGACTGACAGATGAAATTTAGAATAAAGGACAACATACTTGAAACATAAATAACATGCACTAATAAAACACTCATTATCTGTCAAATAAATGTCTGATAGCTCTTTGTCACCACACTTGACCAAATAAGTTTTTGTTCGTAAAATAAACTCTGTATAGCCAAGGTAAAGACATGTAAAGTAGAATAACCTTGAAGTAGACAAGTAAAGTAAATATAAAGAACGATATCGACAAAACTGAGAATACACGGGAACCCAAGCTATACCTGGGCGTAGGCCACTAGCGTTAATTAAATGACCCAATCTATACTCGGGCATAGGCTTGAAAGGGTTAAAGATTTTCAGGTTTATGTTACATTCTCATATACTTTTCTTATGATTTTTTTTTTCAAAGACAAATTTTTTTAGTTTTATATGTATTTCATTATTGCTTTCATAATACCTCTCATTCTCCTTAAATCTAAGATTACTAATAATTTTATAAATATCTATATTACACGTATGTGTATTGTTATATTATTTTTTAAAATTGTTAATAGGTAATAATAAACGAGAAGCAAAGAAAGAGTGTGCTAGAGCTGCCCTTGCTGCCATGGGTATTCATTCAGAAGCTTAATTTGGTGTTAAGAAAAATTATCATCTTTCGTATTGTGTTATATAGATCAATATTTATTGTAATTGATTATTCGAGTATATGTAGACCTAGAATCAACATACAAACTATGATTATAACTAGATAATTAATTTGAAATCAACTCATTCTAATAAGGTTTATTTTTCTGAGATTACTTTAATTTAAAAATTGTATAATTACTATACATGTTCTAGAGATTGACTAGTAATTCGATTATAGATGATATGTTCTAAGATATTTTTTTTCCATAATGCTTATACCTGTATTCATTTTTAAACTTTTTGTTACTGTATCAAGACCAAATAAATTTTACATTAATTATCATTGGACGTTTACTACCCATATCGTTACATGTAATAAAACATAAATTCATACAATAGTTTTCAATTTTTTTATTAAACAAAGTATACAATTAAAGCCTTCTGAGCTTGAAAACAACAGGTAAAAAAAGAAAATCAGTAAACCTCTAAAGAGCAGATATCAGCACTTTACCAAGTATGTGTTTGGAAGTGGGCACATAGAGGTCATAACAATAAAAGGAGACCTGCTAAATGCAGGGGTTCCCAACTCGTACTCAGGAAGATTTCAGGTGGTATGCGTCACGTGGCCTCATCAGGAAGCTCACTAAATCAGTCGAAACTCCAAGAAAAATTTATCGATTTTACGGAAGACAGTTCCATGATAGATTTTAAAGACTTGATAGACTTCTGGATCGAGTGTAATTCCCGAGTATCCAATTCTCTTCCGGAAAGCCATGCTGTTTTTGATCCCATTTCTCACTACATATTTGTGTGAGGGTGGTTTTTTGGAACTGTTGTATATAAAAAATTAATATAGAAACAAACTAACAAGTGTTAAAAAGGCCTTGAGGATAAAATTATGTTCAATCAGTTCTGAAATTGAGTCGCCTTACAGGAATACAGCAAAAGAGCTTTGCAATAATCAAAATATACATTGATTTTTAATGATTTCTACGTCGTTTTGTACCAGTTGTATAACATGTTTTTTTATAGATATGAGAATTAAATGAAACTGTAGTATGTATAATTGTTTTAATTTTCTTTTATTGTCTTATTGTGATTCTAAATTAAGGGAAAGATCATGAATAACTAAATAATTTTACTACTTATTTAATAAAAATTAAATAAATAATGGGGTGTCCTTACGGAAAATGTGTTTCTAAAAATCATTAGGATCAGGGGGTTTCTTCAATCTACACTCCCCAAACCCTTGGTGACAGTGGTATGTCAAAATCTACTAAAACCTTAAGTTAGTACGCAGTTGCTAGAAATGTGAACCCCTGGCTTAATGAATAGCCTACCTCTTTGCAATAGCTAAGTACCCACTTTATGTTGAATCTCCTGATGTCTGATTGTATTCCTATCTCACTGCCGAACCACCTCCTTCTAGTGAATCCAATGCAGGGCACTTCGCAGAGTAGATAGATTGTGTTTCCCTCAAAGTCCTTGTAGCATCTCATACACAGATCTTCCAATTTTGTATTGAAAAAACTTTAAATTACCACAGCCTGTAACCACTTCTACCACAGTTTTGAATTTAAACTTAATTAGAAAGAGTAGTTCTTTTGCCCCATTAGTCTTTATCTTGCCACAACCCAAGGATACATTTCCTTTAGACAATTTCAATGTATATAGTAATCCTCTTTAGTCTTCAGACACTATACCAATTGTCTTCGGAAACAAGCCTGGTGTATGGCACTTTTACTGGGCTAAGGGATCTGCTTTCTCATTGCCTATCCAGGTAAGGTAGAAATAGTTGTATTTACCCAGTTAGTCTGCCACTAGCTTAGAACCTATAAGCCTTCAGAGCAAATGTATAGTTGCTTCTCCTTCCAGTCTCTATTATTTCCTCAGAATATAGTTTTATTGCAAATACCTCTATCCAAGAAACTGAACTATAGTTTGAATGAAGTTTGGCCTTTTATTGCAATTAACAACATTTAATGTAAAACATGGGGAATTTATCAATTCACAAAATTTGTGTTAGATTAAACTAGTTAAGTAAATTTTGAATTTAACATGTTGACACTATTAATCATCTAAACTAAAGTATTGCCAAAGGGGCTGATATAGAAAATTACTTGTATATAAATATCGCAATGGTTGGGTACCAACAACAAAAACAGGTCACGAATAGTTCCCTAGAAAGTTATAAACAACCAGCTCACGTCCCTAAGTGTAGTTACATAATGATAAAGAAAAGTTACCAATAAAAATAGCTTATAATCATTAAAAAAATTTTTAGGAGTACAATTGACCAATAGAAGAATCTTTGGCCCAAAATACTAGTTTGGGGCAAGCCATTCTTCATTTAGCCAAGGAGTGAAACGAGGCAATCCAAAAAAAGGTGGAGGCACTTCAGCAAGTCACATAGAAATTATTTTTCTGAAAGGAAGTTCTTATTTTTATAACACATGTCATTAAAGTAGAGGAAACTTGTACTTGTACTTCTTAGTCCAGGCGTCCAGCTCTAGGTGTAGCCGATAGCCCGATGTCCACTATATATTCGGAACGCCAAACTCCACAGCCCTCTGTTCAGGAGGAAGTCCTGCCACTTCTCCAGTTCAACCCTCATGTGGTCCCTCGCCGGGATGGGGTAAGTGCAATCCCGAAGAATGTGCTCGATGGTTTCGTCTTGCTCCTCATCACAAAGAGCGCACAAAGGTGATTCAGCAAGGTTAAACCGGTATAAATAAGCTTCCGTGACCAGATGTCCCGTCCTGGCTCTTGCCGCAAATGTCGCGACTTGACGTTTGATGTCTCTGTAATTGTCGACCGACGCAAGTTTGTTTTGCAAATGGAACAGGTGTCGTCCAGTCGCTTCAGCTTCCCACCGGGCAGCCCAGGCGTCTCTAAAGTACTTTTTCCCGGCATTTTTACAGTGCAGTAGGGAGTGCTGCTCCTTATTTGTGGGCTTCATTCTAGAAGCTTGTTTTGCTATTGCATCCGCTTCCTCGTTGCCCGGAATGCCGACATGGGCAGGGATCCATTGAAGGCAGACTTCGTTTCCGTCACAATTGATCTTTTTTATCAACCTCCTGATTTCTGCTATACGGAATGAATATGGTCCAGTGGAGGGATGAGCCAGCGACTGTAGAGCTGACTTAGAGTCCGAAAGGATGCACATCTTTGACTTGGCCATCATCCCCAGACAGCTCGACAATGCGGCGTTAATACCGAGCAGCTCTGCATCCATACTTGAGCTGGAGTTCGCTGGGATGAAAAATCTATCTCCATTCGACTCGTTGTAGTACCCTGCTCCAGAAATGCCTAGTTCTTTATCCAGGGATCCGTCGGTAAAAATTTTTATGTATCCATCGTACTGGGTTCGAATCATTTCAAGAGTCTCCGCTTTCAGCACTTCTCTGTGGTCTCCCTTGTTTCCGCCGTGAGGTAGTTGCAGATTTATAATCATTTCAGGCCAGTCATTTGGAGGTTCCTCATAGAACGTGGGGATTTGTTCAGGGGTGGTGTATCCCGGCATCAATTCCATCAGTGAGTTGATTTTGTGGCAGAAAGATTGTTTTACACGGCACTGTGTATTGAGTATAACACGCAGAGGGTAACTTGAGCCTCTAGCAGCTGTAGTTAGAAACTTCGACCATATTTGACTGTCTATAAAGACAGGAATGGGTTCTATATCAAGCTCCGTCTCCATGGCTGCCACAGGAGTCGTTCTTGTACATCCCAAACATAGTCGAATGGCGGCCGCTTGGATCGCTTCGATCTTCTTTAGATGCGTTTTTGCAGCAGATCCCCAGACTTCGCAGGCGTACGTTGTTTTAGATCTTATGTAACTTTGGTAGAACATTCTCAAGGTTGGTGTATCGGCTCCCCAGTTACGACTTGCAACCGCTTTTAGAGCATTGAGTCTCGAAGAGCAGCTCTCTGTGACATAGTTCACGTGACTACCCCAGCGAAGTTTAGGGTCCATAACAACTCCCAGTAATTTTGGGTTTTTGTTAAATCTCAGTGCCTTTCCGTTGATAGTTAGCTCGGGGATGAAGGTGGCTTGATTGTTGCGCCTGGTGAATAACGTGCACTCGGTTTTATCCACTGATATTGAGAGCGACCATTTGGAGCACCAATTTGACAGTGCATCTAGAGCCTCTTGCATCCTGAGGGAAGCCTCCACCCCGTCGGAAGACGTCACCCAAATGGTCTCGTCGTCCGCGAAGGTCATGCTGCGAACCTCCCTGGGGAAATCCTTGGCCATGTCATGCAATGCTATATTGAATAGTAACGGGCAAATTATTCCGCCCTGAGGAATTCCGTTCTCCATGCGAAACGACGAGGAATCTGCCCCGTTGACTGAGACTACCACAAGCCGGTCACACAAAAAGTTTTTTATGAATTTAAGCATTTTACCCTTAATGCCGAGCTTCATGCATTGAAGTACAATGGATTTGTGGGGGATTTTATCAAATGCAGCTTCAAAGTCCACCATCACCGCTACAGTGCAATGCTTGCGTTCGAAACCTTTGTATATTTCACTCGTGAAGTATAGTAACGCATCTGTGGTGCTCCTGTGACGTCGAAAGCCGAATTGTGTATCAGCCAGCATGTTCCCAGATTCCAATCTCCATGACAACCTCTTACAAACAATGCGTTCCATTAGTTTGCCTAGGCACGATGTTAGAGCTATTGGACGATACGAAGCGATCCTCGATTTATCTTTCCCTGGCTTAGGAAGCGGTATGACTTTGCTAGTCCTCCAATTCTGAGGGATCTCGCCCGAATCCCAAATGGAGTTGAATGTGCTTAACATTAGCTCTTTCATCCTTCCCGAGCAGTGAGTTAACATTTCATTATGGATGTTGTCATCTCCTGGAGCTGCGCTTTTCAATTCGGCTAAGCAGTACTCCAATTCTGACATGAGGATGGCCTTGTCATCCAGGTCATCACAGTAACATAGAAGATCTGACCGGCACGTTAACATTTGCTCGTGTGGAGTGAGGCGCTTCGGCCAAGGGATTTTGCGCCCAGACCTTGCAGAATAGAATCTCCCGAACTCCTCAGCCTTCTGGACATCATCAGTCAACAACTCGCCGCCCGTATTCGTGATTGCAGCAACCTTCCGCAAGGATTCGCCATTTATTGCTCTAAATCGCTTCCAGACTGTACTGGACGGTGTATTTACATTCATGGATCCAACGAAGCTCCTCCATGATCTTCTTTTTGCTGAAATGATTGCTTTCCGAAGAAGGGCGTTGCATCTATTATATGTTACCCGGCTGTCCGAAGATTTTAATTTTTTCCATTTTTTCCTGGCCATGATGCGGTCTTTCCGAAGAGTTTCAATTTCTTTGCACCACCATGTATTCATTTTTTTGTTGGAGTCATTTCCCGATTTGGTTGGGATAGCTTGTTTTGCTGCTGTTATTATAGCAGATTGCAAATAAGATGCGCTTCGCTCGTTGACTTCGCTCAGCTCCTCTGTTTCCTTTTTAAAGAGATCCCAGTTCGCTTTGGATAACCGAAACCCGCTATGGACCGCCGACCGATTTGGATTCAAGGTCCTGCCGACGTCAATCTCGAAAAACACAGGAAAGTGGTCACTTCCCAGGTCATCGCCGACCCTCCAGTTTGAAATATTTTTCCGGAGAAGCGGGGAAGCTATAGACAGGTCCAGGGTGCTTAATGTGTTCGTAGATGCCGATTGGAATGTGGGTATATATGGCTTATTGATTAAGATCTGGCTGTTATTTAATAACCACCTGTAAAGCATTGGCCCGTTCCTGTTACAAGGACCTTTGTTCCAGCTGCCATGCTTGCTGTTAAAATCGCCAACCCACAGCACATTCCTGTCATCGCAGGCCAGTCTGTCCAGGTCCTCTTCGTGTACCCTTTGATCCGGTATGTACACGTTGATAAGTGAGAAGCTGAGGTCATTGTTAACTTGGAGGTTGTATTTTCCAAACTCTAAACAATCATTCCTAAAGACTTCTTCGCCTTTTACAGTTATTGAAGTAGAGGAAACAATCGCATAAAATATTTTTAAATTTATACAGATGAATAATTTTTATAATAATGGCAGACACTAATAAATAAATTTACATTGTTTTTGCGAAGTAAGTATTTTAATGTAATTAACATTACATCGTAAGAATTATGCTTTTGGATTGAGAAAAAAGAATTTCTATTAATTCTATCTTGTTAATACAATAAAAAAAACAAAGGTATACTTATTGACAAAATATCCATGTAATGTTAATGAGTTGTTGATACATTATTAATAATATTCACTTTATAACAAAATTGTCAGCTGATAAAAATAATGAAGGTTTGTGTTTTATATTTTAACCCAATTCAACCCACTGTCGACAAATGTCTACGTCAAATGTAAACGTTTTTCTATCAAAGCAGAATGGACTTTTTAGACGAGGGATATTTTTGTCTGTATCATTGGTACATACTGTAACAGCCTGCAGTGTTGACCTTCACTGGCGGCAGTAAAGACGTGTCTAGTGTTTGAGGTTAGGTAGAGCTGTTCCAAGCGTGATGAATAACTTCAAATCGTAAGTGTTTTACTTTTTTATGATGTAGTTTATCCTCATTTTCTTATTATAACTGCAATAATTATAAGACAAACTATTTAAATAATCTTCTAATTACACTTCAGTAAGTTGCATAACAATCATGTGACAACTTGAATTATGATGTCGACAGTGAGCACGGGTGGGGTGGAGGATATGAAACCTATTTGGGATTTTTTTTATAGGTTGACAGTAGAGCAGATCGCAACACTCATTGAGGAAGATGATGATATTCTTGATGGGGACATATACCTTGAACCTCCAGAAAATCCAATATTGAGCGACGGAGACAGCGATGACGAAGACGCCTCAGGTGATATAAACAAACTGTCTGGAAACCAGCTACGTGGTGGAGCTGTATGTTCAGTGAGGAAAAAAACAGAAAACAGTTTACAGAAATTCGGAACAGACGGAGATTATGTTGTAAGTAATGAAGAAAATAGTGAAAGTTTTATACCTCCGACACCAACTCAAAGTACATCTAGAGAGCAATTTTACATTTTAGATCAAGCACTTGCAATCGAAGATGCCTCTGACGTCCCTACTGATTTTTCTAGTACTACTACTCTCGTGACAAAAAAAATAGAAAAAGAAAACAAAACCTTATCAAGAAAATTACACATGTGGAAAACGTAGAGAGAAAGAAAAATTTGGCCAAAGCAAAAAAAATTAAGAAGTTTAGAAATTGGAAGAAAGAAGATATACTTGACAACTCCATTGATTTGCTCGCCCAACATTTTTAGAAAATTCCTTTTCTCCTGCTGAAGCCTTTGAATATTTTTTTGACAATGAAGTTTGTGACTATATAGTCGTATGTACAAATGAATTCGCGATTGAAAAAGGTAATCTGTCATTCACTATAACAAAAGGTGAACTGCGTATTTTCTTTGCTATTTTATTTTTATCTGGTTATAATGTGAGGTCCAGAACTAGAATGTATTGGGAACTGTCCGAAGATGTTCACAATACCGCAGTGGCAAATGCGATGTCCAGTAATCTATTTCAAGATATAATGAGATACTTACACTTTTGTAAAAATGCTGAATTAAAGATTGATGCTAGATTTGGAAAATACGGCCTGTAATGACTATCCTGAATGAAAGATGGTTCACCATTTTCCAGGTGATTCTTATCTTTCAATTGATGAATCCATGGTGCCATATTTTGGCAGGCATGGAGCATAACAACACATCCATGGAAAACCCATTCGCTTCGGATACAAGATTTGGATTCTTGCCACAAGACTTGGGTACATTGTTCAGGGTGTACCCTACCAAGGAAAGGGCAGTACAACGATCCCTGAGCTTGGGCTGGGAGGCTCTGTTGTAATTGATTTACTATCTAAGCTTCCGCAAGACAGGCGTTACAGCTTGTTTTTTGACAATTTTTTTACCTCTTTTCGTCTTCTTGAGACATTGAAGAAACACGGCTATGACGGAACTGGTACTGTTCGAGGTGACCGAGTAGAAGATGCCCCCTTACCTAATGCTAAGAGTATGAATAAAGAAGCTAGAGGTACATAACATCAAGTGACACATGTAGACACCGGGGATTACACTTGTTCGATATCACGACAATAACGTGTTTATGATGGCTTCAACATCAGCTGGCGTGGCTCCCACAGGAAAAGCTAAACGTTGGTCAAAAGCTCAGAAAAAGCACATTACTCTGGACCAACCTGCATGTGTTGTTTTGTATAATACATACATGGGAGGAGTCGACCATATGGACGAAAACAGCATCATACAGAATAAACATACGAAACAAGAAGTGGTATTGGTCCATGGTGTCCTACTTGTTAATTGTTTCAATGAACAATGCGTGGTTGCTTTTCCGCTTGAATCCAAAAGGCCGTGCAGACAATCTGGACTTTCTTGGTTGCATTAGGTATGTTGTAAATGCCTATTTAGCAACATACAGAGTTTCCCGTTTTTCTGCAGGTAGACCCAGTACGAAAGTATCAAACAGGGTCCTGCCAGAAGTCCGCTACAGTGGAACAGGACACTTCTTGCAAACAGTGGAAAAATAGGTGCGCTGTACACAATGCAGAAAAGCTAGAAGGAAGAAATGTAAAGTATGTTAGGTTGGGATTCACACTAAGTGCAACGAAGAATTTCATTCTCGCTAAATAGACCATACAAACAGTGATCCATTATCAATCTTTGTACGATTGAATATAGTATATTGAAATGAATGATTCCTGTTGTTATTTGTTATTACCATCTTTTGATTATGTTTTTAGTATAATATAACAGCCCACCTCAACCGTGCTCACTGTCGACGCACCTCTGGTATAGTAGGCCCGTCCCGATCGAGCTCACTGTCGACACGTAATTACGATTAGAAATACTTGAAATGTATTATAAACATTATTTAGTATTTACTCTGATAGTAAGAAGCCACATTTTAAAAGGGTATGAAAAAATTCAGAAAAAAAATAATTTGGGCTGAAATGGGTTAAAGATTATAAAGACAGAATTGTACAATTGATTTCAGAGAAATAAATGTTGCAGTTTTATAGGGAAATAGTAAGTTAGTAAAGAATGGCATGTGGTAGTGATACTAACAGCCAGTGCATGCGAGATGGAGGCAACTCTCTCGAGGAATGGATATCATGTGGGGTGGGCAGTTTTTGAAATCCCAACATCAAAAAAAATCTTTCTGCAATGTACTGCTATCTGAAAATATTATTTTCTAAATTTGTATGGCCAAATATATATATTTCCACAATATATAGTTAAGTATAATGAATTAAAGTTGTTTTAATTAACATCTAATGTTAATTAAACTTATTAAAGTAAAAATATAAATGTTGAATTTTAAAGATTTTCAATTAAGTTTAATCTTTGGACAAGTAAGCAATAAATTTATGGTAATTTTCAGTAGTTATGTTACAATTACCGAAAAACTAAATTATTTCCTTAAAGTTGCTTGATGTAATCATCTTGAATTCACTGATTAAACTTATTAAAAATACCTAATTAAGTGAATACGTAATGGCTTACTTGCTGACGCGTTTCAAAACATTTGTTCCTTTTACGAAGCTAACCCTCTACTGGCAGCATCGGTTAGGTGTAAAGACTCTAATGGGAACGGATTTATAACTGTGGAATGGGGTGGGTTGTTTTGGTTGTGTCATATAATAGAAAAGGCTGTTGGCTTCAAATTTTGTGTGATCATTTAATACGTTTTCTTTATCTGTTGCGTAGTGTTTGTATATTTCATATTTTTCTGAGGTTGTTTTTTACTATGTTTTAATGTGTGTAGAATATTTAAATTAGTGTATATGTGGGTATTGGATGTTTTGCGTTGCTGGATTAAGGGTTTGTTTGTTTTGGGTAATGTGTTATTCAAAGTGTGTATAGAATGACCTGCCGGTTTAGCCGATGTAATAGCTGGGATAATCGTTACAAGTTAATTTGTAAATACCTGAGAGTTTGTATTTGTCAGTGTTTAAACAATAAAGCTATCATAAATAATGAACATTCACCCTTAAATTAATTATACAAAAACGGGACAAACACAACCTAAATTTCTTAAAAGCAGACAAAATTAATCCCATGGTAATAATGCACCAACAAGACATTGATAAGAGAGTAAACAGTTTCATAACTGAAAACAAAACAACCGAACTCCGATCAGACCCCACAGCTAAACTTCAAACAGAAATTAAAAATCTTCTAAATAAATGCACCGAAATCATGAAAAGTGAACAAAAGAAATATTTCAAACAAATAAAACCCCAAGCCCCCACATTAAATGCTTTATCTAAAATCCACAAAAACATAGACCCCATACACAAAATTTAAGACATCCACATACCACACAACTCCACCATTGCCTGATTCAGCATAAAAAACCTTTACACTAATGTCCCAATAGAACAAACATTCCACATACTACAAAATATGCTCACAGCAAACAACACTCCACATAAACTCACACATGAAATAATCACACTCACCAAACTTATCACATCACAAAACTACTTCACATACCAACACAAATTCTACACACAGAAAGATGGCCTCCCTATGGGTTCCCTCATCTCAGGCATCCTAGCAGAAATATTCCTACATCATATCGAACAACAATACATTCTACAGAACAATAATCACACACATAAAATAATTTATTACCATAGATATGTAGATTAAATTTTAATATTATACAACGGCAACAAACAACTACACAATTACATTATTACCATACACCAAAACCTCAAATTTACCCTCGAATTAGAAAAAAACAATAAAATAAACTTTCTAGAGCTTACCATCACCAAACACAACACCAGACATAATTTCAAAATATACAGAAAACAAACAACTATCGATATTGGCATACATAATACATCTAATCACATCACACAACACAAACATGCTGCATTTTATCATATGTTACACCTTTCTTAGTACGGCGTCCAGCATCATTCGTAGCCGATGACCCGGTGTCCAATGTACGCAGCACAAGCAAGCTGCCAGTGTTTTTTGCTTTTAAGGATGTCCTCAAAATCGTTGACTTCTGCTCTTAGTAGGTCACGTGAAAGAATTGAATAGCTGCAACACAGAAGAATGTGCTCCAGATCCTCTTCATCGTCTTCGCATAATGCACAGTGCGACGAATCTGTAAGGTTGAAGCGGAATAGGTACTTCTGCGTCACTATGTGACCGCTTCTACCTCTTGCTGCAAAAGATGCTAGTTGTCTTTGCACCCCTTTATATAAGTTCCCGTCAGTTAGTAGGGGTTGAATCTTGTTTAAGTGTCTCCCAATGGTATACTGATTCCATTTGTCCGACCAGGCTTTATAGAAATATTTGTCGCTTTGGTTCCTACAGTGAAGCAATGAAACCTTCTTCTCATCTGTAGACGGCTTTCGCTATTTGGTCTGCAACCTCATTTCCGTATACCCACTGCAAAGTAATTTCACATCTATGGCCCTGTAGTTCACGAAGCAGGCGCCTGATTTCCAAGATACGAAAAGCATATGCCGTAGGTTAGGGGTTCAAGATTGCCTGCAGAGCACTTTTGGAGTCCGTTAAGACACACACCTGCGATATTGTAAGCGTTGCATTTATAGGTAGTAATTCTGCGTCCATGCTGGACAATGAGTTTGCTGGCACATAGTACCTATCACCAGTTGTGTCATTAAAGTAACCGGCATCCGCAACCTTTCTTTCAATGTCCACTGAGTCATCGGTAAATATCTTGATATGGCGATCATAAAGCTCATTTAACATGGTCAATGCTTCACTTTTCAAGATTGCCGGGTTGTTGTTTTTCGTTAGCTGGTTTGGTAGTTCCATAACAATTTCCACTTCATTCCACATGCCTAGTCTGTCGTCGTATGTTACTGGGATGGTTTCAGGAACGCCACACATTAACCGTTTCATTTTGAAAAGGCTGTATGTGCTGTCTTAAAGTGTTTGTTGTTTTGTAGGATATCTGGTAATGTAGTTTTTGAATGTGGAGGCTATTTTGTGTGTTTTTTTGTTGTGGTAGATGAGGGATATGTATTTGGTGATTTTTGTGTGGTTTGTCTGCGTGACCGTTTATGTTTAACTTTCCTGAGTATGTTGTCTATGAAAGTGTGTTGTAGCATTGGTATATTGATTAGGAGGTGTAACATATGATTAAATGTAGCGTGTTTGTGTTGTGTTGGGTGATAGATGTATTATGTGTGACAATATCGGTAGTTGTTGGTTTTCTGTATATATTGAAATTATGTTTGGTGATGGTAAGGTCTAGAAAGTTTATTTTATTGTTTTCTTCTAATTCGAGGGTACATGTGAGTTTTTGGTGTATGGTATTATTATAATTGTGTAGTTGTTTGATTTGCCGTTGTATAATATTAAAATGTCATCTACATATCTATGGTAATAGATTATTTTATGTGTGATTATTGTTCTGTAGAATGTATTGTTGTTCGATATGATGTAGGAATATTTCTGCTAGGATGCCTGAGATGGGGGAACCCATAGGGAGGCCATCTTTCTGTATGTAAAATTTGTTACATACAAATTCAAAGCTGTAGGACAGCTTTGATGAAGATCGCCACATAGCGATCGAAAACGTTCTGTCTCAGTAAGTTTTACTAAATTTGAAGTTCGGATAGTCATAAACTATTGTTTAAGTGATTAATAGAATTTATGTTGGTATGTGAAGTAGTTTTGTGATGTGATGAGTTTAATGATTTCATGTGTGAGTTTATGTGGAGTGTTGTTTGCTGTGAGCTTATTTTGTAGTATGTGGAGTGTTTGTTCTTTTGGCATATTAGTGTATAGGTTTTTTATGTCGAATGAGGCAATGGTGGAGTTGTGTGGTATGTGGATGTCTTGTATTTTGTGTATGAGGTCTATGTTATTGTGTATGGATGTGTGATTGTGAAATTTTATGTTGTCTCTGATAAGTTTGTCTAAGTATTTGGCTAGCTTATGTGGTGGTGCATGTGTGTGATTGATTAGCGGACGGATAGGTGTGTTTTCTTTGTGGATTTTAGGTAAAGGATTTAATGTGGGGGCTTGGGGTTTTATTTGTTTGTAATATTTCTTTTGTTCTCTTTTCATGAATTTGGTGCATTTATTTAGAAGATTTTTAATTTCTGTTTGAAATTAGATGTGGGTTCTGATCGGAGTTTGGTTATTTTGTTTTCAGTTATCAAACTTTTTACTTTCCTGTCGATGTCTTGGTGCATTATTACGATGGAATTACCTTTGTCCACTTTTAAGAAATTTAGCTTGTGTTTGTCGCGTTTTTGTATAATTGATTTGAGGGTTGAATGTTCATTATTTATGATAGGTTTATTGTTTAAGGTGTTTAGGTTGGGCATTTTATTTATGTTTAATGTCTTGTCTAATATATTCATGGTGTGTGGGATCTGTGTATTGAATTGCTGTTTTAGTGTCCAAAAGGATGTTCGACATTTGTTTATGGTTGTATTTTTTGGGGTGTAGGTTATATTTTAGGCCTTTGTTTAATAATATTAATTCATTTGTGCTGAAATTGATATTTGTGGTGTTGATGATGCGTGTATTTATTTAAATCAGTAACCTATAAATTTCAAATAATTAAAACAATGAACAACAAAAATATTACATATTAACTATTTATGGTTATTAGCTAACAAAGTGTTTGTTCATTGCAAACACTGACTTCATTTAATAATGCTTGTAAGAATAAATGTAGTTAATTTTCAATTCCTCAATATTACCAAACAATCCAACACTCCAAACTTTACTTTCATATTGGTGATTAAAGAAGAACCAGGCAAAAATGGCAGCGTACAAGAGATCCCGTCGTTAAAAATCATCTCAATAGAGAATCCCAACAAATCAAAAGATTGATCCACCAACTGAGAGAAGACTCTGCAAACTCCTTCCTCGAGAATCTGTCTGCAGACAAAAACACTAACTATTCCCTCTGGAAAACAACGAGAAGACTGAAAAGGAAAATCCATCATGTACCACCCATCCTGAAAGAGAACAATGAATGGGCAAGATCGGACCAAGAAAAAGCTAACACGTTTGGAGATCATCTTGAAAACATCTTCAAGCCGAATGAAGAAGAACTTCACCTAAACACTAATAATCAGTCTAAAATTATTAAAAAAGTGACATTAAAAGAGCTTAAACGAGAACTAAAATACAACTTGAACCCGAAGAAAGCACCAGGATAAGATTTAATCACAGGACTAGTGCTGAAATTCACGGGTATCAATATACAACAAGCTATTGGTATATAACCAAATCCTCAAACCGGTTTGGACGTATGGTATACAGCTTTGGGGCTGTGCCAGCAAATGTCACATACAAGGGATACAACGCTTCCAGAACAAAGTACTAAGAAACATCGCCAACGCTCCTTGGTATGTGCGTAACAGTGACTTGCATTGCGATCTTGGTGTACCCATGGTCGAGGAAGTCATAAAACAGAACGCCATCAAACACGTAAATCGGCTCACTCAACACGAAAATCCTGAGGCACTGAGACTTCTCGACAACAACCACCTGACAAGACGACTCAAAAGGACAAAACCATTTGAACTCGTTGAACGACAAGAGTGACAACAATACTCTTCCTCACGCCGGTTGGCTTCCAACATCAAACAAGATACAATAGAAATCAATGGATTCTTTGTAATAAAAGCTAAAATCTAATTATCAAATGTAAATTAATGGTTGGTCAGAAATGACCAGTTTTAATAAAAAAAAAAAAAATATTGGTGATTAGTGAAACACAACACCCATACCAAACAGAAGACACTGATGAAGATTGCCACATAGAGATCAAAAACATTCTGTCTCAGTAAGTTTTAACAAATTTACAAAATTTAAAGTTCGGATAGTCATAAACTATTGTTTATATGATTAATAACACCTGTAGTTGAACAAAAAAGTAATATTTATATTTATTCATACTTTAATGTGCCTTCCTTTAGTCACTTTCATTTCTGCATCCACTTCTTTAGATATTGGGAACTACTGGTTTTTCATATAAACAAAAAAGTAAATAATTCTCACACTTCTTGGACCAATACACAATTTCATGTGTAAGTATCAGAAATGGTAAGTTATATTTTATTTATACTAATTATTAGTTTTGTAAAAAATAATGTTATAAATAAGTATCAGGTTAGGTTAATTTGTAATGCACATATTGCACTGGTCTCCAGAAGAACATATTATAGATAATGATCATGATGTTTATATATAGAACTCCACTACTAATAAGTACAGATAATGTTAATTATTTGTATTGTAAATTATTTCCTACAACATTAAGTACCTGTTATATTAAGGTTAGTCACATATTTCAAGTGTGTAAATAAATCTTTATCTATAAAATATCCATAAATAGTCTGTTCATCTCAAGTAATACAAGAAAAAATAATCTGTTTAGTTATTTTATAATCATCAACTGTTTTATTTGTGGGTTTATTTTACACAAATTATTATTTATAACAAATCATAGGAAGAATTAACAAACTTCACATTTTTAGGAAGTGCTGTAGCTCAAGTATTTATTTTCAAATAGAAGTGGCAATAGCAGTTTCAATCATATTATTAAGGGAATGAAAGAAAGCAATGTTTGCACACATTCTATTTACATGAGCAAATCATGTGAAAAGTTTACCTAAATTTACATTTTTAGGAAGATCTGCAGCTAAGTATTTAATTTGACATACAACTGACAATAGGTGTTTCATTATATCGTTTTTTATTAAAAGGAAGAAACAAATCAAATTTTTACATTTCGTTTAGGATAACAAATTATATGAAAAACTAACCTATAAATTCACAAATGTTTGTGTCACATCAGATATTTACAATTTAAAATCAAGTGCTAGATATTTTTCCCACAAGATCGACTTGTGCAGTGCCCCCTAAATACCATGTAACCCCCTCTAACAGGCACTTTTTGTTTTGTTTTTGTGGATAAATTATTACTAAAATAATTCATGTTTGTGAATTAACATATATATATATATATATATATGGTGTTTGCACACGTCTTTAAGTATATAGTTGAAATTAAGTGTTGTGAGGTTTCGAATTTTTTCGTTATTAGATTACTTTTTGCAAATTGTAAATATTTTTGGTAAAAATGATAAAAATAAGGTTTCTCAAAAATTTTTTTTGCTTTTTTTATAATAATTCTCACCTTCTAGCATTGGTGCATAAATCCAATAGATATGTTATGTACATCTAAACATAACATTATTTAAACAATAGTTTATAACTATCCGGAAATTAGATTCACCGATTCCTAATGGATTACAAAATTCAAGAATTAAACATAACATGTTATCATATAGGAGTTTTTATCATGTTATAATTTATATATATATATATATATATATATATATATATTTGTAGATTATGCAACACTGTTTTCTTGTATACACTTATCACTTTCACTTATGTACTTAAACAAGAATCTTACCAGAGACTAGTAAGTGCCTCCATCTTCCGGCATACTCTTATATATATATCGTGATATTTCAAGTTCTCCATTATATTTTCGTTGCACTGACTTAATGAAATTATTATTTTTATTTGTAAAAATTTTTTTCCACCACTAAGTGCAATAATTTTACTTTATGTGATGAGGTATCTTTCAGTCACTTGACTATATTCGAATCCTAAGATTCGACAATGGTCAAGTGAACGAAAGGTACATCATCACATAAGGTTAAATTATTGCACTTAGTGGTGGAAAAAATTATTTACAAGTAATTATATATATATATATATATATATATATATATATACATATAAATATCGCAAAATGTATTCTTATATATATATATATATGTATGTATTCTTATATATAGTTCCTTATATATATATATATATATATATACTTACACTTTTAAAAAATGTTTTAACTTGCCTATAGTAGCACTTACTTTGCTTGTTGAGGACGGCCGTTTCGGGAGATGTGTCCCTTTGTCAAAGTTGACAAAGGGACACATCTCCCGAAACGGCCGTCCTCAACAAGCAAAGTAAGTGCTACTATAGACAAGTTAAAACATTTTTTAAAAGTGTAAGTGATTACTAGTAGCTCACGCGAAGATGGAATCCTCAAATGTGGATATATATATATATATATATATGTGTGTGCATTGTTTCTAAATTAAAATAACTATTAAACAATTATTGTTAAATTAATCCATTTATTTATTTAACAACAAAATTAAAACTGATAAAAATGTTATTTTAAAATAAGATTTTATATTATTTCAAAACTTTAGTAGATATTTCCCAATTTTTTATTTATTACATGACAACATCAATATTACTATTAGTTTAATATATACTGGCCGTTTGCGTTATTCCAAGCACATTTTACCCCCCTACGTTTTATTGTGCCGCTTCTAATTAGCCTTCTTCCTTGCAATCTGAAAAAAAAATGGCGTTCGTTTGGAAGTGTTTGTAGATATTGAATTCGTTTCCACAAATATTCTAGGCGTTCGTTTCTTTAAAGAGTCGTCGTAAATTTGCAAATATTTGGGGAATAGCCCTTCTCAAATTATGGACCAAATTTGGATTCTTTAAGCGTATAAACCTTGTAAATAACAGAAACCTTGCGGTGTTTACTAAGCTACTTTCAAACCATGTTTATATATTCCTTGCAATGCAAGAATGTTATTAACCGTCTGTCAGCAAAGTTTACTGCACAACTATGTAAAGGTAAGTTTATTAACGTAATATTTCTAAGTAATTTTAATTATTACTTGAACATAAGCAATAATTTCCTTCTGATTCTAATTATAGAACGATTGTATGGGTCATAATGTAAGGTAAGGAAATGTTTTTTTGATTTTGGTCTAAGTTAATTTATAATATTGTTGAATGACAAATTTACCCTAACGAAATACACGATAAAAAGGTAAAAATGCAGAAGCTCGGCGCCATACGATATTTTGGGAAATGGTTTAACACCAGCAAATAGGAAGATATCCACAAGAATTTTTTTTAATTGACCTCGGAAAGTTTTAAAGTAGCGTAATAAATTCAGTGCGGATGTAGAAGTTGTGAATAGGCGCGGAGTTATACAAATGCTTCCTGATTTTACAACTGAATTTCAATGTATAAAATTAAAACCAAATCTAACCTGACTTGACACTTTTTCGGTATATTTTAAAATAGGGTTGAAATTTACTACGGCGGCCCCATTCCATATTTTGGATTATTGTTCAAAAGCACGAAAAGGTACGATATCCACCAAAAAAAAATTTTTTTCCTTGGAGGAAAGTTATTTTTTTTGGAGTTTAAAGTAGGGGAAATTTTTTTTGGCGGAAGCACAAGTTGTGAATAGGCGCGGAGTGATACAAATGTCTCTGACGTCACGGTACACACTATTTAGACCTATCTTAGGGCTCCGAGAAGAAAACATTTTGTACTAATTTTTATGCTTTGACTAATTATTTTGCGTGGATATCGTATTTTTTCATGATTTTGAACAATATTCCAAAATATCGTAGGTGCCAGAAATAGCAAAAATCAACGTTAACTAACCCTCCACCACACACAAAGATTTATTAAAATCCCGCATTAAAACTACTTACCAGAAGCAAACAATCACTTATACACACTATTTCACGCACGAAATTTACTTACACACACTATTTCACGCACGAAACAGAAATCATTGCACTTAAATTCTACACACACCTATTTACAGACAACCTGCCGATATAGGATTCTGCCGCTAAAATAAGAACATGTAGCCAACCTTCCAAATGAAAATTATTACGTACAAAACATGTGGTCGTACACTGGTTTCCCAAAATAATTATTATATATTCAATTAATATTGCACAGCAACCTTAATTATTCAAAACATTAACAATTAGTATTTCTTTCATAACTAAGTATAATTTTGTAATTTTCCAACATAGAAGTAAAGTTTCGAATATGCACGCAAGTAATATTTTTCGAACTATGTTACTTATAATTGTATATATAACTAAGCTAATGTACATATACTACGCAAATAATTACAAATAGACCGACTTTTATCTTCGGCTAGTATAACGAAACTACCTTCAAAATCTAAAACATCAACGGCGAGTATTGAAAATATTATACTTCATTTTCTTGAGATATATTGATGAAAGAATAGTAATACTTTATAAAGTTCAAAAATCATTATGTATTAAATGTTACTAAAAATGTTATTAAAGCACAATAGCAGCTGAAGAGAAGTTACGAATATACAGACTTATAACTTCAATTAGTATTACACAACTACCATTGATATTGACAAATACAAAACATTGAATATTTACTCTAACAGAGGTAAACTGTAAAAGTTTTAATTGAAATAATATATAATATATCTTACATTTATATGTTTCATAAGTTATAAAAGTAAAATTGATTATTTATACTAATTTATAATAATATCAAGAGTTATTATTCTATGTATAGGATCCATAGAGTAGACAAATATTTATAATTTTTGCTGGCAGTGAACAAATGTTACGGATGCCATTGTTTTGACAATTTCATTTCCTCGGGTTATTGTGCGATATTATTTCGGTTTTTATATTATTATTTTGGTCTTTGAAATTACACAATTACCTTCAAAATATAAAACATAAACAGCGAGTATTAAAAATACAATACCTCATATTGTCGAAATAAGGTTTTAAAAGAATAATAATACTTTATGTTTTTCAAAAATGTTGACAGACGATCTTATTATAGCACAATAGAAGTTACAAAAATAAACTTCTAATAGTATTACACAACTGCCATTGAGAGTGACATACCAAAAACATTGAATATTTACTGTAACGTTGGAGTGAGGTGTGTGATAAATAATGAAATATTTTCAGTCTTGTGCATGATATATTGTCTTTAAGTGTTTGTTTCGTCCTAGTAGGTAGTTTTCTGGCTTACTATCGCCAAATAATTGGTTTGTGCGCGATTTTAATGTATAAGATGTGTGAACAAAAGGTATGTATGTATAGTTAGCGTGATGTATAATCAATAAAATGCACAAGCCTATGATATTTTGGGAAATTGTTCCAAACCACAAAATAGGAAGATATCCAGAAATTATATTATTTTTTTGGCCTACTCTGAGCCACAAAAGGTGTGTGTGGTACGTCAGTACAGTTGTGACGTCATGATACATTTGTACAATGTGATACAATTTCTACCTCCGCGCAAAATATTTTACCCTACTTTAACTTGAAAAAAAGTAACTTTCCAAGGTCAAAAAAAAAATTTTTGTGGATATCGTCCAATTTGGTGGTTTTGAACAATTTCCCAAAATATCGTATGGGGCTGAGCTTCATCACTTTAACCAAATACACAGCTATATTTTGGTGTAATGCTCTTATTTATGATCTCAATATCAGTCTAATTGTAATTAGTGGTTTAGTTATGGCTCTGTAGGCAATACGTAAGGTAATATTGCCTACCAATGGTTGGTAGCAATGACTTTGATGTTGTATAATCTGATATAATTTTCAACATTATTTTGTTAAATTTTATCTTTTAGCATTTATTCCTGTATTTTAAGATAGCTGTTTGTGTCATGAACTTGTAACAGTGTCTGTAAAAAAAAAGGGCTGGTTTTGTTCTTTCTTTCTGAATCATTAGAAAAATAAAGATAAAATGTAAGGTAATTGTGGAGATTCTTAAACCAGGCCTATATTTTCATGAAATATTCAGAAACATGTAAAAAGGCTATTTTCATTGAAATTATTATTTTTGTTTGCCTAGAAACATTACTTTTTCTTAAATTAAAGCTAGGTAAAACTTTCAGCGCAGATGTAGAAGTTGTGAATGGGCGCGGAGTGATACAAATATTTGTCGACTTATTGCCGATGCAGAAAATTACAACTAAATCTATCATGACTGGATATTTCATAGGTATATTTTAATGTACCTATTACAAATTACTGCATTACCTGATCTACAAATTACTCGTTTTAATCTGTAGAACACGAATATCAACTTTTCTTTCAATGGAAAGTAACTTTTTTCACATTTTAAATGTTATGTTGTAATGGCATGTATAGCGTAAACAAGTCATTGATATTATTAAAAAAAAAATTTTTAATTACTCATTTCAATGTGTAGAACACTAGTATAAACTTTTTTCTGCGGAAAATACAAAAAGTAAATTTTTCTGCACATTTTTAATGTTAGTCCGTAATAGCATGTATAGCGTGAACCGGCAACGCACTGCATTATGTCTGTCAGTTTATTTTAATACTAAACTTAAAATCTAAAAATTTAACTTTTGGTTATAATTTTATACAGCATGACTATATACCTATATTACACTATACCTAAAAAGTATCCAGTAAGGATAGATTTGGTTATAAAGTTATTCAACTTTATTATCCACCTATATTGAAATATACCTACAAAGTATCCAGTAAGGATAGATTTGGTTATAAAGTTATTCAACTTTATTATCCACCTATATTGAAATATACCTACAAAGTATCCAGTAAGGATAGATTTGGTTATAAAGTTATTCAACTTTATTATCCACCTATATTGAAATATACCTACAAAGTATCCAGTAAGGATAGATTTGGTTATAAAGTTATTCAACTTTATTATCCACCTATATTGAAATATACCTACAAAGTATCCAGTAAGGATAGATTTGGTTATAAAGTTATTCAACTTTATTATCCACCTATATTGAAATATACCTACAAAGTATCCAGTAAGGATAGATTTGGTTATAAAGTTATTCAACTTTATTATCCACCTATATTGAAATATACCTACAAAGTATCCAGTAAGGATAGATTTGGTTATAAAGTTATTCAACTTTATTATCCACCTATATTGAAATATACCTACAAAGTATCCAGTAAGGATAGATTTGGTTATAAAGTTATTCAACTTTATTATCCACCTATATTGAAATATACCTACAAAGTATCCAGTAAGGATAGATTTGGTTATAAAGTTATTCAACTTTATTATCCACCTATATTGAAATATACCTACAAAGTATCCAGTAAGGATAGATTTGGTTATAAATAGGGATGGGCCGATTCCTAAAATTTTCGATTCCGATTCCGATTCTAAAATTTTCCGTTCGATTCTCGATTCTTTAGTCGATTCTCGATTCTTTCAAGTTATATTAGCTTACATTCTAGTTCTCAAATAATTAATTTATTTAACATCTTGGTCATATGGCAAAACCTTTTAAAAGTTCTGTTTTAATGTAATAGGCTACACAAAACCTTCAACCTTGATTTATCAATAGGAATTTTTTTAAACATAAAAACATATCAGGATAAACTAATGACTTATTTTAAAGGTAAAAATGTGAACACTTATTTTATGATGTTTGAAAAAATTCCTAAGCCTATTTACATTGTCTCCCAAACAAAACAAAAATTAAAAACAAACGAACAACATAAAAAGTAAAAAATTAATACAAATAGGATAGTTTTTAATATTTAAAAGTCTGGCAGGTAATGTACATTTCTGTTAAAAAACACAAGCATTTGAACACGTGGGTCAAGCTAGTTTCATCGCTAGTCACATATAGCTCCTGAAGTTGAGAAAAGTTTTTCAGAAAACACTGTCGCGAGTGGGCAGACAGGTATTTTATTGCCATTGCATTTAAATGAGGGTATTTGGCACTTTGTACTGCCAAATACTTCCCAACATCACAATCTGGACTGGCTAATAGTTCCCCCAGATAATTCTTTACTTCTTCTTCTACTGTCAATTCCCCTGGGGTACCTTCTTCCTCAACATTCTGGATTAGTGGGGCATACCTTCTCCACATCTGGTGGGACCATTTTTTCTGCAGGTGTCTGGAACAAGTGCAACTGATTCAGGCCTATTTTGTATTTATTACTCAATCCCAGTTGATTTTTAACCGACTATCACTTGTAGGTCCTGTGTCTGAGGATAAAGTTTCTTCAAGTATAGATCTGTTTTGTTGATAAATTTGGGCAAAATGAATGTTGTTTAAGTGCTTTTTCATATTTGATATATTATGTCGTTTTCCACCGTCAGTTTCTGTTAACCGTCATCGAATTGACGCGACGGTCAGTACCCCGAACCGAATACCGCCAGGCCTCTTAACGCTTTATGTTTATTAGTATTACTAAGCTGTTGTTGCTACTTTTGGAAAAATTGAGGCACAGTATTTAACACCAAGCTTCACACTACTTACAGATGTAATTACGATGGTTTTTGTTTGATAGATAAACGCCGACGGGATTAAAAACATGATGTTATTCTAAGAGCTTTTTGTCCGTAGTTACGGGCCGACACACATATTTGTTATAACGTATTGTAATGATTTTCACTACTGTTTTCAAAATTTCACAAAACCTTAAAAGTAAGTCGGAAATATTGACTAAATATTTAGTTGTAAAATAATCCTTAAAAACGGACTTTGTGAAAGTTAAGTATAAACATTGATACATCCTTACTAGAAAGTAAATTATAAAGTAAATTCCTTAACAAGTAAATTATTTGGTGTTAAAACTTTTACTTAATATGAATCTTGGATAGTATTTACTGGACCTGAAACATAACTTATCAGAGAGAGAATATATTACACTTTAGTTCTATATTCAAAATATTTATAAACTCACAAATCAATCACATGTGACACGTTTACGTGTTTAATGATAGGCGCAAAAAAACTTTTATCACCAGTCTGTTTATTATTTGGGTAGTCGGGACATGAAATTATGGTTTTGTTGTTTCTTGCTAACACAAAACACAAAAAATATCAAAACAGTGTTGCACAGATAATAAAATTTAATTAAATAAAAAACAATGTGGGGTATATTGGTCCGACGGAGTTTATTTACGTTTCATTTGCGGTAGGAAAAAACTATGTTGGGCCAGTTGGTCCGACACGTATTTTTATAAATATTCGGAATCGTGTGGAATCGGAATCGACACTTTTATGATGAAGAATCGAGTATCGACGATTCCTCGATACCACCTAGAATCGACGATTCCTGGAATCGAGAATCGGAATCGGCCCATCCCTAGTTATAAAGTTATTCAACTTTATTATCCACCTATATTGAAATATACCTACAAAGTATCCAGTAAGGATAGATTTGGTTATAAAGTTATTCAACTTTATTATCCACCTATATTGAAATATACCTACAAAGTATTATCCAGTAAGGATAGATTTGGTTATAAAGTTATTCAACTTTATTACCCACCTATATTGAAATATACCTACAAAGTATCCAGTAAGGATAGATTTGGTTATAAAGATCCATCTATATTGAAATATACCTACAAAGTATCCAGTAAGGATAGATTTGGTTATAAAGTTATTGAACTTTATTATCCACCTATATTGAAATATACCTACAAAGTATCCAGTAAGGATAGATTTGGTTATAAAGTTATTCAACTTTATTATCCACCTATATTTTTACCATAACTTCTTCTGTAATTGTTTACTTTAGCAACGTAAGCGATTTTGGCCAAAACATTTTACCAGTCGATGCAGAAACTTGTAACAAATACCAAAAAATAGTTATAACACTATTGCTGACGTCCCAATTAATTATAATTTTGGAAAAATTATTCTACTTCTACGCTTCTGTAAAACCTTACAAATTCACTGTTTTACCTTGAAACGAACAATGCCTTGAAAGGTGTTTACATTTTTTTATTGCCATGAAAAGCTTTTACACTTTAGTTGTGGCTACGTTTTTGGGTATGTAGTAGCAACAGTGCACTGGATTACGTCTAGACGTAATATACCTATGAAGAACTCAGCCAGGATTTATATGGTTGTAATTTTATACAACATTACTATCTACCTACATTAAAATATTCGTTACGAGTTTCTGCATTGGCCAGCAAAATTTTTTGGTCGATCTCATACCTTACATGTGTAGATTTGTTTTGTATATTTTAATATAAGTATATAGTAATGTACAAAATTACAACCAAATCCATCCTGGCTGGATATTTCATAAGTATGTCTGGATGTAGTAAGGTGCGATTTAGATACTGCATGGCCAAAAACGTAGTCCCAACTGAAATGTAATAAAAATGTATCTTCCATGATAATTAAAAAAAAAAATGTAAATAGTAACAAATACTTTTTGAGGCATTTTGCTAGTTTCAAGGCAATACATTGATTTTGTAAGGTTTTTAATTGACTGTGGAGGGGATGGAATATTTTTTCCAAAATTGTGTGTAAAACCAAAATAAAATTTGTTGTTTAAGGATTGAATTGGAATTTTTATCACTTGAGGAGGAAATCGTGCCAACTGCAATTTAACCAATTGCAAAATTACCTTTTATGTAGATCCTCTCAAAATAGCAGGATACAACTAAACAATTATTACTGTTGTTGTATTAGCTCAACGTTTTTTACCTGTTACAATGGGTGTTGGAGTTAATTTGATTCAACTTATATGGTTTATTTAATCATTATCTCAATCAGGAAGTGCCTGTTTGCTGAATATATTGTTTAATTTTTTGTTGGGTCTATTTAATATCGCTTATCTATAATTATTATTATATTACTTACAAAAACAAACCTACTACTACAAAATGAGTAGGTAAACACCGAATACGCCTTGTACTGTTATACTTGTGTCTAAAATCTTTAACCAAGTTTTACTCTGTCTATTGTCTTGTAATTTTGGTAATAATTTCAAACACAAAAGCATAGGGAACAATCTCGAAAGAATTATTACTATAAGGATGAAATTATTTACTCTTTTTGTGAATGATGAAAATTTTTGTCAATAGCAACTATAGTAAAATGGAAACAATTGCAGTAGATTTTCATAAATATTGTATTGTGCAGAGTGCAGCCGTTGCCGCGAATTGGAAACATTGCCATGCAAGTTCAACGCATGAGCGAGGGCTAAAGACACACACAGCCCACTGACACAGTCCAATATTTAAATACAAGTTAAAATGGTAAGATATATTTTCTTAATTAATATTATGTTTTATTGATTATTTATGTATGGAGTATTTTATTTAACCTTAGACTATGAATTCATCAGATGATAGAGAGTTTTGTAGTGTTTGATGTTTTAATACAGTAAATCATAAGACAAAAAAGGAAACCTTCAATACTGTCACCAACGTACGAGAAGAGCACTGGCCCAATGCAGGTCAAAACAATAAGGCCATTCCCAAAAACATTTCTAACAAAACGTCAGATGGACAGAAAATTATAATGCAGAAACGGGATCATATTATTTTATTTTCTGCACCCTTCCTTATTAAAATTAGTACATTTACCTATCTGTAAATACTTATATTTCTTACTAAAACACTACCGTACCGTTAGGTTATGTTTGTAGGTCAGGTATACATCGACAGCACATGCGCAGAACTGAAAATCAAGCGTGACTCATTTCTACACCAAGGCTCTTCTCCTGTGTTGGTGACAGTAATCGTATTTTGTCTATTACTGTTTCTTTTTAGTTATATGGTAGTTATACTATTAAAGCATTACTGGATGTAGTGCAAAAATATGGTGACAGAATTGAATAGAAAAGTTTATTTAAACAATAAATTCATAATTTATGTAGTCTTAGTATGATTTAAGCATTTTTTATTTTGTATAAAGGTTGACAATTTGTAGAATCATTTAATTAGTTAAAACTTCCTATAGATGTAATGCTACATAGTTGCAAAACAAATGAAGGTGCTTTACATCTCTATAATACACACTCTTAATAATCACTTAAACAATAGTTTATGACTATACGAACTTTATATTTAGTAAATTTGTTAAAACTTACTGAGACAGAACGTTTTCATTCTCTATGTGCCGATCTTCATCAGTGTCTTCTGCTTGGAGATGTGTGGTCAACCGGTGATGGTTTTAAAGGTAGGTTTTCGATAGTATTAAATAGTATGTGTGATTTGTATTGTCTTTGTTCGTTTAATGTTTGTATTTTGTGTGTGTGTAAATTTCATATTGTTCTAGTGTGTTGAGATGTGGTCCTTTTTTGTTGATGTGTAGGATTTCTAAATTATGATAATGTCTGTGTATTTGTGTCCTGTTTCTTTTAAGTAATTGTAAACTGTTGAGTTGATGTTATGTTTGTGTTCTTTGACTCTTTGTTTAAAGCTGCGACCTGTTTGTCCAATGTAGAATTTGTTACATTCATCACAGTTTAGTTTGTATACGCCTGGGGCTTGTAGTTTATCTTTGTTGTTGGTGTGGTTGTATTTTGTATTGTAATTTGTTATTGGTTTTGTATGCTATTTTGTAACCTATTTTTTGAAATTTGCGGGCTATTTTGTTTGTTGTTTTGTTTATGAATGGTAATGTGATGTACGAGGGTAAGTCAATAATTATCCGCAATATAGTTATAAAATTTTATTGAAATCAAATAGGAAACTTACAAGTACATCATTTTTCGACATAGTCCCCTTGCTTTTCAACGCACTTGGTCCAACGTTGTTCAAGTTTCCTGATGCCCTCGTGGAAGAAGGTTTTGGGTTGAGATGCGAGCCAGGAATGCACCGCTTCTTTCAATGCTTCGTCTGTCGTAAATCGACGGCCCCTAATTGCCTCTTTGAGTGGACCAAACAAGTAAAAATCAGATGGAGCGAGATCGGGACTATATGGAGGATGATCCAATACTTCAAAATTGAGTTTCTGAAGCGTTTCTGCAGTGTGGGCAGCTGTATGCGGACGGGCATTGTCGTGCAACAACACAACGCCTTTTGACAGCAGTCCTCGGCGTTTGCTACGAATTGCAGGCTTCAGCTTAGCAGTAAGCATCTCACTGTAACGTACACTGTTTATTGTTGTGCCCCTTTCCTGATAATGTTCCAGTAATGGACCTTGTGAGTCCCAAAAAACCGTAAGCATAAGTTTTCCTGCGGACGGTTGGGTTTTGAATTTTTTCTTGCACGGCGAATTTGGATGTTTCCATTCCATACTCTGCCGTTTACTCTCCGGCTCGTAATGATGGATCCATGTTTCGTCACCAGTAACGATCCTGTCTAAGAAGTTTTCCCGTTCGTTAACATAGCGATCCAAATGTTTTTTTGCACACGTCCAAGCGCGTTTGTTTATGCAACTGTGTCAGTTGTTTTGGAACCCATCTTGCACAAACTTTATGAAACCCAAGTCTGCTGTAAATGATTTCATAGGCAGAACCGTGGCTAATTTGCAGACGATTTGCCACGTCGTCAACAGTTATCCGTCTGTCTGAGAGAATCATTTCAATGTTTTCCTCGTTTATGGCGGTAACTGGTCGTCCAGCTCCTTCATTTTGCGTAACACTTGTGCGACCATTTTTGAATTTTTCAATCCATTCATAGACACTCCGTTGTGGCAAACAATTGTTCCCGTACTGTACCAAAAGTCTTCGATGAATTTCGGCCCCTGATACACCTTCTGACCACAAAAAACGGATCACTGAACGTTGCTCTTCTTTGGTGCAAATAGAAAGTGGAGCGGCCATTATTAACAGCATGGCAGCGATAACGAAACTAATCTAGCAGCTTGTAACGTGCATAGACATAACAACGAATAAACAAAGCATGCGTCATCAACGCAAAAGGACAGTACTGCCAACGTAAACAAAAAATATACCTATATTGCTGATAATATTTGACTTACCCTCGTATTTGTTTTCCCTGTCTGTAGTGTTCATTTTAGTGTTTCTTTGTATTTTGTACCATAGTTTGTCTATTATTGTGGTGTTGTTTCCATTTGTGTATGCTAAATATTTAATTGTGTCTAGTTCCTTGTTCATCAGAAGACACTGATGAAGATCGGCATGTAGCGATCGAAAACGTTCTGTCTCAGTAAGTTTTAACAAATTTACTAAATATAAAGTTCGGATAGTCATAAACTATTGTTTAAGTGATTAATAAGATTCACCGAATCTAATGGACTACAAAATTCAAGAAAACACTCTTAATACTGTATCATAGAAATGTATAGTGCGGATCACGTAGCCATGCACTTGGCCTCGCATGTAATACCACAACTGAAAACATGTTACATATTGAGAATATTCGATACATCAACAACTTCTGGATCTAATATGTCTACACATATTTCAAGATTGTTTATTTCATACCGAAGGTTAATACCAACTATGCAAGTCAGTGTTTTGACAGACCTTATCATGTTTGTAGAACAGTATTTATACTGACCATCTACTTCTCCTACTCACCTACTGTAATCTCTCAAGACCAAGTGCACAGTTACATGGTCAGCACTAAACGTGATATTCATCTGTCATCAGTTGTAGGTTTAAGGATTTAAGTGGATAATTCCATAATTCGTGGAAGTTTTGCACCAATAGCATCAATTATCAGAAGTTAGCGACACACGTTTTTATAAAGTTTTGTAAACACTTTTTAATCTTGATATTTATTTATAATTGTAATTTTCATAAAATAAAATGTGGGCAAAATTAGCGTTTAGCAAGTACTAAAGTGTGTATACAATCGTTATTATGTATAAAAATAATCATTAATACATTACATAATTTTATTTTTATACATAATCAAAGGCTATAAAAAAATACTTTTTGTGAATAAAAGTTGTTTTGTTTCAGTTTCAGAACCTTAAAGGTTTGTGAAACAAGCTGACAAGATGTAGAGACTAAGACGAGACTGTAAATACTCATAGCTTTGAAGAGTATTAGAACATTTCGTACGAACTGCTGTAGCAACGTTTGTTGTAAGCAAATGTAAGTAGACGAGTGAATTAATATTGTATTAGTTGATGTAAGATTAATTGTTACTTTCAAGTTGTTCTGGGAAAGGTTATATTCTTTTAAAAACCAATTGCGGATTAAGTGATTTGCAACGCAACATTCAAGAATTAATTTCCAACTGGTTGTTATTGCAACTTAATTGTGTTGAATACAGGATTTATTAATTTATAAGTATCATTTTAAATAATAGAGTATGTTTAGTTACAAATAAACAATTTGTTCAATTTACCACCAGGAACATTTTTTTTTTGCAAAAACAAGACTATAATTTTAAATGCCACCACGTCAAGTTTTATTTAAAGAGACCAACCAAATTTAATTTTTTAATTCTCAAAATTATGGTAAAACATTATTTTAAAAAATAATTCTCATACTTTTAATTTATTTTTTACACTATAACGATGTTTCTGCCAGAACCTGAATAATGTTTATTATTAAGCTATATGGTAAAAGGTGTACAGTACAAAAGAGCACCGTTTTAGAGTAATAGTATTATTTTGGATCCGAGTGATAGCCAGGGACGTTAAAGAAGTTCAGTTGGTTACGAAAGGCAGAGTACCATGGTCCTATCTTTCTCCTGTTAGGTGATGTTTCTATCTCCTTTTTTACTTAATATTAATACAAGTATGCATAATGACTGGATCTTGTACATCTAAACTTACTAACGGCCGATTTCAGTTCATGAATATATGCTGGTAGTTTCTAATAAAGAATGCCTGCGTTAGCAATCTCTGCATTGTTTCTGTAGTGGTTTAATTATGCAGTGGATAGTAATAATTATGTTTAAAGTTCAAAAATCATTATGTATTAAATGTTACTAAAAATGTTATTAAAGCACAATAGCAGCTGAAGAGAAGTTACGAATATACAGACTTATAACTTCAATTAGTATTACACAACTACCATTGATATTGACAAATACAAAACATTGAATATTTACTCTAACAGAGGTAAACTGTAAAAGTTTTAATTGAAATAATATATAATATATCTTACATTTATATGTTTCATAAGTTATAAAAGTAAAATTGATTATTTATACTAATTTATAATAATATCAAGAGTTATTATTCTATGTATAGGATCCATAGAGTAGACAAATATTTATAATTTTTGCTGGCAGTGAACAAATGTTACGGATGCCATTGTTTTGACAATTTCATTTCCTCGGGTTATTGTGCGATATTATTTCGGTTTTTATATTATTATTTTGGTCTTTGAAATTACACAATTACCTTCAAAATATAAAACATAAACAGCGAGTATTAAAAATACAATACCTCATATTGTCGAAATAAGGTTTTAAAAGAATAATAATACTTTATGTTTTTCAAAAATGTTGACAGACGATCTTATTATAGCACAATAGAAGTTACAAAAATAAACTTCTAATAGTATTACACAACTGCCATTGAGAGTGACATACCAAAAACATTGAATATTTACTGTAACGTTGGAGTGAGGTGTGTGATAAATAATGAAATATTTTCAGTCTTGTGCATGATATATTGTCTTTAAGTGTTTGTTTCGTCCTAGTAGGTAGTTTTCTGGCTTACTATCGCCAAATAATTGGTTTGTGCGCGATTTTAATGTATAAGATGTGTGAACAAAAGGTATGTATGTATAGTTAGCGTGATGTATAATCAATAAAATGCACAAGCCTATGATATTTTGGGAAATTGTTCCAAACCACAAAATAGGAAGATATCCAGAAATTATATTATTTTTTTGGCCTACTCTGAGCCACAAAAGGTGTGTGTGGTACGTCAGTACAGTTGTGACGTCATGATACATTTGTACAATGTGATACAATTTCTACCTCCGCGCAAAATATTTTACCCTACTTTAACTTGAAAAAAAGTAACTTTCCAAGGTCAAAAAAAAAATTTTTGTGGATATCGTCCAATTTGGTGGTTTTGAACAATTTCCCAAAATATCGTATGGGGCTGAGCTTCATCACTTTAACCAAATACACAGCTATATTTTGGTGTAATGCTCTTATTTATGATCTCAATATCAGTCTAATTGTAATTAGTGGTTTAGTTATGGCTCTGTAGGCAATACGTAAGGTAATATTGCCTACCAATGGTTGGTAGCAATGACTTTGATGTTGTATAATCTGATATAATTTTCAACATTATTTTGTTAAATTTTATCTTTTAGCATTTATTCCTGTATTTTAAGATAGCTGTTTGTGTCATGAACTTGTAACAGTGTCTGTAAAAAAAAAGGGCTGGTTTTGTTCTTTCTTTCTGAATCATTAGAAAAATAAAGATAAAATGTAAGGTAATTGTGGAGATTCTTAAACCAGGCCTATATTTTCATGAAATATTCAGAAACATGTAAAAAGGCTATTTTCATTGAAATTATTATTTTTGTTTGCCTAGAAACATTACTTTTTCTTAAATTAAAGCTAGGTAAAACTTTCAGCGCAGATGTAGAAGTTGTGAATGGGCGCGGAGTGATACAAATATTTGTCGACTTATTGCCGATGCAGAAAATTACAACTAAATCTATCATGACTGGATATTTCATAGGTATATTTTAATGTACCTATTACAAATTACTGCATTACCTGATCTACAAATTACTCGTTTTAATCTGTAGAACACGAATATCAACTTTTCTTTCAATGGAAAGTAACTTTTTTCACATTTTAAATGTTATGTTGTAATGGCATGTATAGCGTAAACAAGTCATTGATATTATTAAAAAAAAAATTTTTAATTACTCATTTCAATGTGTAGAACACTAGTATAAACTTTTTTCTGCGGAAAATACAAAAAGTAAATTTTTCTGCACATTTTTAATGTTAGTCCGTAATAGCATGTATAGCGTGAACCGGCAACGCACTGCATTATGTCTGTCAGTTTATTTTAATACTAAACTTAAAATCTAAAAATTTAACTTTTGGTTATAATTTTATACAGCATGACTATATACCTATATTACACTATACCTAAAAAGTATCCAGTAAGGATAGATTTGGTTATAAAGTTATTCAACTTTATTATCCACCTATATTGAAATATACCTACAAAGTATCCAGTAAGGATAGATTTGGTTATAAAGTTATTCAACTTTATTATCCACCTATATTGAAATATACCTACAAAGTATCCAGTAAGGATAGATTTGGTTATAAAGTTATTCAACTTTATTATCCACCTATATTGAAATATACCTACAAAGTATCCAGTAAGGATAGATTTGGTTATAAAGTTATTCAACTTTATTATCCACCTATATTGAAATATACCTACAAAGTATCCAGTAAGGATAGATTTGGTTATAAAGTTATTCAACTTTATTATCCACCTATATTGAAATATACCTACAAAGTATCCAGTAAGGATAGATTTGGTTATAAAGTTATTCAACTTTATTATCCACCTATATTGAAATATACCTACAAAGTATCCAGTAAGGATAGATTTGGTTATAAAGTTATTCAACTTTATTATCCACCTATATTGAAATATACCTACAAAGTATCCAGTAAGGATAGATTTGGTTATAAAGTTATTCAACTTTATTATCCACCTATATTGAAATATACCTACAAAGTATCCAGTAAGGATAGATTTGGTTATAAAGTTATTCAACTTTATTATCCACCTATATTGAAATATACCTACAAAGTATCCAGTAAGGATAGATTTGGTTATAAATAGGGATGGGCCGATTCCTAAAATTTTCGATTCCGATTCCGATTCTAAAATTTTCCGTTCGATTCTCGATTCTTTAGTCGATTCTCGATTCTTTCAAGTTATATTAGCTTACATTCTAGTTCTCAAATAATTAATTTATTTAACATCTTGGTCATATGGCAAAACCTTTTAAAAGTTCTGTTTTAATGTAATAGGCTACACAAAACCTTCAACCTTGATTTATCAATAGGAATTTTTTTAAACATAAAAACATATCAGGATAAACTAATGACTTATTTTAAAGGTAAAAATGTGAACACTTATTTTATGATGTTTGAAAAAATTCCTAAGCCTATTTACATTGTCTCCCAAACAAAACAAAAATTAAAAACAAACGAACAACATAAAAAGTAAAAAATTAATACAAATAGGATAGTTTTTAATATTTAAAAGTCTGGCAGGTAATGTACATTTCTGTTAAAAAACACAAGCATTTGAACACGTGGGTCAAGCTAGTTTCATCGCTAGTCACATATAGCTCCTGAAGTTGAGAAAAGTTTTTCAGAAAACACTGTCGCGAGTGGGCAGACAGGTATTTTATTGCCATTGCATTTAAATGAGGGTATTTGGCACTTTGTACTGCCAAATACTTCCCAACATCACAATCTGGACTGGCTAATAGTTCCCCCAGATAATTCTTTACTTCTTCTTCTACTGTCAATTCCCCTGGGGTACCTTCTTCCTCAACATTCTGGATTAGTGGGGCATACCTTCTCCACATCTGGTGGGACCATTTTTTCTGCAGGTGTCTGGAACAAGTGCAACTGATTCAGGCCTATTTTGTATTTATTACTCAATCCCAGTTGATTTTTAACCGACTATCACTTGTAGGTCCTGTGTCTGAGGATAAAGTTTCTTCAAGTATAGATCTGTTTTGTTGATAAATTTGGGCAAAATGAATGTTGTTTAAGTGCTTTTTCATATTTGATATATTATGTCGTTTTCCACCGTCAGTTTCTGTTAACCGTCATCGAATTGACGCGACGGTCAGTACCCCGAACCGAATACCGCCAGGCCTCTTAACGCTTTATGTTTATTAGTATTACTAAGCTGTTGTTGCTACTTTTGGAAAAATTGAGGCACAGTATTTAACACCAAGCTTCACACTACTTACAGATGTAATTACGATGGTTTTTGTTTGATAGATAAACGCCGACGGGATTAAAAACATGATGTTATTCTAAGAGCTTTTTGTCCGTAGTTACGGGCCGACACACATATTTGTTATAACGTATTGTAATGATTTTCACTACTGTTTTCAAAATTTCACAAAACCTTAAAAGTAAGTCGGAAATATTGACTAAATATTTAGTTGTAAAATAATCCTTAAAAACGGACTTTGTGAAAGTTAAGTATAAACATTGATACATCCTTACTAGAAAGTAAATTATAAAGTAAATTCCTTAACAAGTAAATTATTTGGTGTTAAAACTTTTACTTAATATGAATCTTGGATAGTATTTACTGGACCTGAAACATAACTTATCAGAGAGAGAATATATTACACTTTAGTTCTATATTCAAAATATTTATAAACTCACAAATCAATCACATGTGACACGTTTACGTGTTTAATGATAGGCGCAAAAAAACTTTTATCACCAGTCTGTTTATTATTTGGGTAGTCGGGACATGAAATTATGGTTTTGTTGTTTCTTGCTAACACAAAACACAAAAAATATCAAAACAGTGTTGCACAGATAATAAAATTTAATTAAATAAAAAACAATGTGGGGTATATTGGTCCGACGGAGTTTATTTACGTTTCATTTGCGGTAGGAAAAAACTATGTTGGGCCAGTTGGTCCGACACGTATTTTTATAAATATTCGGAATCGTGTGGAATCGGAATCGACACTTTTATGATGAAGAATCGAGTATCGACGATTCCTCGATACCACCTAGAATCGACGATTCCTGGAATCGAGAATCGGAATCGGCCCATCCCTAGTTATAAAGTTATTCAACTTTATTATCCACCTATATTGAAATATACCTACAAAGTATCCAGTAAGGATAGATTTGGTTATAAAGTTATTCAACTTTATTATCCACCTATATTGAAATATACCTACAAAGTATTATCCAGTAAGGATAGATTTGGTTATAAAGTTATTCAACTTTATTACCCACCTATATTGAAATATACCTACAAAGTATCCAGTAAGGATAGATTTGGTTATAAAGTTATTCAACTTTATTATCCACCTATATTGAAATATACCTACAAAGTATCCAGTAAGGATAGATTTGGTTATAAAGTTATTCAACTTTATTATCCACCTATATTGAAATATACCTACAAAGTATTATCCAGTAAGGATAGATTTGGTTATAAAGTTATTCAACTTTATTACCCACCTATATTGAAATATACCTACAAAGTATCCAGTAAGGATAGATTTGGTTATAAAGATCCATCTATATTGAAATATACCTACAAAGTATCCAGTAAGGATAGATTTGGTTATAAAGTTATTGAACTTTATTATCCACCTATATTGAAATATACCTACAAAGTATCCAGTAAGGATAGATTTGGTTATAAAGTTATTCAACTTTATTATCCACCTATATTTTTACCATAACTTCTTCTGTAATTGTTTACTTTAGCAACGTAAGCGATTTTGGCCAAAACATTTTACCAGTCGATGCAGAAACTTGTAACAAATACCAAAAAATAGTTATAACACTATTGCTGACGTCCCAATTAATTATAATTTTGGAAAAATTATTCTACTTCTACGCTTCTGTAAAACCTTACAAATTCACTGTTTTACCTTGAAACGAACAATGCCTTGAAAGGTGTTTACATTTTTTTATTGCCATGAAAAGCTTTTACACTTTAGTTGTGGCTACGTTTTTGGGTATGTAGTAGCAACAGTGCACTGGATTACGTCTAGACGTAATATACCTATGAAGAACTCAGCCAGGATTTATATGGTTGTAATTTTATACAACATTACTATCTACCTACATTAAAATATTCGTTACGAGTTTCTGCATTGGCCAGCAAAATTTTTTGGTCGATCTCATACCTTACATGTGTAGATTTGTTTTGTATATTTTAATATAAGTATATAGTAATGTACAAAATTACAACCAAATCCATCCTGGCTGGATATTTCATAAGTATGTCTGGATGTAGTAAGGTGCGATTTAGATACTGCATGGCCAAAAACGTAGTCCCAACTGAAATGTAATAAAAATGTATCTTCCATGATAATTAAAAAAAAAAATGTAAATAGTAACAAATACTTTTTGAGGCATTTTGCTAGTTTCAAGGCAATACATTGATTTTGTAAGGTTTTTAATTGACTGTGGAGGGGATGGAATATTTTTTCCAAAATTGTGTGTAAAACCAAAATAAAATTTGTTGTTTAAGGATTGAATTGGAATTTTTATCACTTGAGGAGGAAATCGTGCCAACTGCAATTTAACCAATTGCAAAATTACCTTTTATGTAGATCCTCTCAAAATAGCAGGATACAACTAAACAATTATTACTGTTGTTGTATTAGCTCAACGTTTTTTACCTGTTACAATGGGTGTTGGAGTTAATTTGATTCAACTTATATGGTTTATTTAATCATTATCTCAATCAGGAAGTGCCTGTTTGCTGAATATATTGTTTAATTTTTTGTTGGGTCTATTTAATATCGCTTATCTATAATTATTATTATATTACTTACAAAAACAAACCTACTACTACAAAATGAGTAGGTAAACACCGAATACGCCTTGTACTGTTATACTTGTGTCTAAAATCTTTAACCAAGTTTTACTCTGTCTATTGTCTTGTAATTTTGGTAATAATTTCAAACACAAAAGCATAGGGAACAATCTCGAAAGAATTATTACTATAAGGATGAAATTATTTACTCTTTTTGTGAATGATGAAAATTTTTGTCAATAGCAACTATAGTAAAATGGAAACAATTGCAGTAGATTTTCATAAATATTGTATTGTGCAGAGTGCAGCCGTTGCCGCGAATTGGAAACATTGCCATGCAAGTTCAACGCATGAGCGAGGGCTAAAGACACACACAGCCCACTGACACAGTCCAATATTTAAATACAAGTTAAAATGGTAAGATATATTTTCTTAATTAATATTATGTTTTATTGATTATTTATGTATGGAGTATTTTATTTAACCTTAGACTATGAATTCATCAGATGATAGAGAGTTTTGTAGTGTTTGATGTTTTAATACAGTAAATCATAAGACAAAAAAGGAAACCTTCAATACTGTCACCAACGTACGAGAAGAGCACTGGCCCAATGCAGGTCAAAACAATAAGGCCATTCCCAAAAACATTTCTAACAAAACGTCAGATGGACAGAAAATTATAATGCAGAAACGGGATCATATTATTTTATTTTCTGCACCCTTCCTTATTAAAATTAGTACATTTACCTATCTGTAAATACTTATATTTCTTACTAAAACACTACCGTACCGTTAGGTTATGTTTGTAGGTCAGGTATACATCGACAGCACATGCGCAGAACTGAAAATCAAGCGTGACTCATTTCTACACCAAGGCTCTTCTCCTGTGTTGGTGACAGTAATCGTATTTTGTCTATTACTGTTTCTTTTTAGTTATATGGTAGTTATACTATTAAAGCATTACTGGATGTAGTGCAAAAATATGGTGACAGAATTGAATAGAAAAGTTTATTTAAACAATAAATTCATAATTTATGTAGTCTTAGTATGATTTAAGCATTTTTTATTTTGTATAAAGGTTGACAATTTGTAGAATCATTTAATTAGTTAAAACTTCCTATAGATGTAATGCTACATAGTTGCAAAACAAATGAAGGTGCTTTACATCTCTATAATACACACTCTTAATAATCACTTAAACAATAGTTTATGACTATACGAACTTTATATTTAGTAAATTTGTTAAAACTTACTGAGACAGAACGTTTTCATTCTCTATGTGCCGATCTTCATCAGTGTCTTCTGCTTGGAGATGTGTGGTCAACCGGTGATGGTTTTAAAGGTAGGTTTTCGATAGTATTAAATAGTATGTGTGATTTGTATTGTCTTTGTTCGTTTAATGTTTGTATTTTGTGTGTGTGTAAATTTCATATTGTTCTAGTGTGTTGAGATGTGGTCCTTTTTTGTTGATGTGTAGGATTTCTAAATTATGATAATGTCTGTGTATTTGTGTCCTGTTTCTTTTAAGTAATTGTAAACTGTTGAGTTGATGTTATGTTTGTGTTCTTTGACTCTTTGTTTAAAGCTGCGACCTGTTTGTCCAATGTAGAATTTGTTACATTCATCACAGTTTAGTTTGTATACGCCTGGGGCTTGTAGTTTATCTTTGTTGTTGGTGTGGTTGTATTTTGTATTGTAATTTGTTATTGGTTTTGTATGCTATTTTGTAACCTATTTTTTGAAATTTGCGGGCTATTTTGTTTGTTGTTTTGTTTATGAATGGTAATGTGATGTACGAGGGTAAGTCAATAATTATCCGCAATATAGTTATAAAATTTTATTGAAATCAAATAGGAAACTTACAAGTACATCATTTTTCGACATAGTCCCCTTGCTTTTCAACGCACTTGGTCCAACGTTGTTCAAGTTTCCTGATGCCCTCGTGGAAGAAGGTTTTGGGTTGAGATGCGAGCCAGGAATGCACCGCTTCTTTCAATGCTTCGTCTGTCGTAAATCGACGGCCCCTAATTGCCTCTTTGAGTGGACCAAACAAGTAAAAATCAGATGGAGCGAGATCGGGACTATATGGAGGATGATCCAATACTTCAAAATTGAGTTTCTGAAGCGTTTCTGCAGTGTGGGCAGCTGTATGCGGACGGGCATTGTCGTGCAACAACACAACGCCTTTTGACAGCAGTCCTCGGCGTTTGCTACGAATTGCAGGCTTCAGCTTAGCAGTAAGCATCTCACTGTAACGTACACTGTTTATTGTTGTGCCCCTTTCCTGATAATGTTCCAGTAATGGACCTTGTGAGTCCCAAAAAACCGTAAGCATAAGTTTTCCTGCGGACGGTTGGGTTTTGAATTTTTTCTTGCACGGCGAATTTGGATGTTTCCATTCCATACTCTGCCGTTTACTCTCCGGCTCGTAATGATGGATCCATGTTTCGTCACCAGTAACGATCCTGTCTAAGAAGTTTTCCCGTTCGTTAACATAGCGATCCAAATGTTTTTTTGCACACGTCCAAGCGCGTTTGTTTATGCAACTGTGTCAGTTGTTTTGGAACCCATCTTGCACAAACTTTATGAAACCCAAGTCTGCTGTAAATGATTTCATAGGCAGAACCGTGGCTAATTTGCAGACGATTTGCCACGTCGTCAACAGTTATCCGTCTGTCTGAGAGAATCATTTCAATGTTTTCCTCGTTTATGGCGGTAACTGGTCGTCCAGCTCCTTCATTTTGCGTAACACTTGTGCGACCATTTTTGAATTTTTCAATCCATTCATAGACACTCCGTTGTGGCAAACAATTGTTCCCGTACTGTACCAAAAGTCTTCGATGAATTTCGGCCCCTGATACACCTTCTGACCACAAAAAACGGATCACTGAACGTTGCTCTTCTTTGGTGCAAATAGAAAGTGGAGCGGCCATTATTAACAGCATGGCAGCGATAACGAAACTAATCTAGCAGCTTGTAACGTGCATAGACATAACAACGAATAAACAAAGCATGCGTCATCAACGCAAAAGGACAGTACTGCCAACGTAAACAAAAAATATACCTATATTGCTGATAATATTTGACTTACCCTCGTATTTGTTTTCCCTGTCTGTAGTGTTCATTTTAGTGTTTCTTTGTATTTTGTACCATAGTTTGTCTATTATTGTGGTGTTGTTTCCATTTGTGTATGCTAAATATTTAATTGTGTCTAGTTCCTTGTTCATCAGAAGACACTGATGAAGATCGGCATGTAGCGATCGAAAACGTTCTGTCTCAGTAAGTTTTAACAAATTTACTAAATATAAAGTTCGGATAGTCATAAACTATTGTTTAAGTGATTAATAAGATTCACCGAATCTAATGGACTACAAAATTCAAGAAAACACTCTTAATACTGTATCATAGAAATGTATAGTGCGGATCACGTAGCCATGCACTTGGCCTCGCATGTAATACCACAACTGAAAACATGTTACATATTGAGAATATTCGATACATCAACAACTTCTGGATCTAATATGTCTACACATATTTCAAGATTGTTTATTTCATACCGAAGGTTAATACCAACTATGCAAGTCAGTGTTTTGACAGACCTTATCATGTTTGTAGAACAGTATTTATACTGACCATCTACTTCTCCTACTCACCTACTGTAATCTCTCAAGACCAAGTGCACAGTTACATGGTCAGCACTAAACGTGATATTCATCTGTCATCAGTTGTAGGTTTAAGGATTTAAGTGGATAATTCCATAATTCGTGGAAGTTTTGCACCAATAGCATCAATTATCAGAAGTTAGCGACACACGTTTTTATAAAGTTTTGTAAACACTTTTTAATCTTGATATTTATTTATAATTGTAATTTTCATAAAATAAAATGTGGGCAAAATTAGCGTTTAGCAAGTACTAAAGTGTGTATACAATCGTTATTATGTATAAAAATAATCATTAATACATTACATAATTTTATTTTTATACATAATCAAAGGCTATAAAAAAATACTTTTTGTGAATAAAAGTTGTTTTGTTTCAGTTTCAGAACCTTAAAGGTTTGTGAAACAAGCTGACAAGATGTAGAGACTAAGACGAGACTGTAAATACTCATAGCTTTGAAGAGTATTAGAACATTTCGTACGAACTGCTGTAGCAACGTTTGTTGTAAGCAAATGTAAGTAGACGAGTGAATTAATATTGTATTAGTTGATGTAAGATTAATTGTTACTTTCAAGTTGTTCTGGGAAAGGTTATATTCTTTTAAAAACCAATTGCGGATTAAGTGATTTGCAACGCAACATTCAAGAATTAATTTCCAACTGGTTGTTATTGCAACTTAATTGTGTTGAATACAGGATTTATTAATTTATAAGTATCATTTTAAATAATAGAGTATGTTTAGTTACAAATAAACAATTTGTTCAATTTACCACCAGGAACATTTTTTTTTTGCAAAAACAAGACTATAATTTTAAATGCCACCACGTCAAGTTTTATTTAAAGAGACCAACCAAATTTAATTTTTTAATTCTCAAAATTATGGTAAAACATTATTTTAAAAAATAATTCTCATACTTTTAATTTATTTTTTACACTATAACGATGTTTCTGCCAGAACCTGAATAATGTTTATTATTAAACTATATGGTAAAAGGTGTACAGTACAAAAGAGCACCGTTTTAGAGTAATAGTATTATTTTGGATCCGAGTGATAGCCAGGGACGTTAAAGAAGTTCAGTTGGTTACGAAAGGCAGAGTACCATGGTCCTATCTTTCTCCTGTTAGGTGATGTTTCTATCTCCTTTTTTACTTAATATTAATACAAGTATGCATAATGACTGGATCTTGTACATCTAAACTTACTAACGGCCGATTTCAGTTCATGAATATATGCTGGTAGTTTCTAATAAAGAATGCCTGCGTTAGCAATCTCTGCATTGTTTCTGTAGTGGTTTAATTATGCAGTGGATAGTAATAATTATGTTTAAAGTTCAAAAATCATTATGTATTAAATGTTACTAAAAATGTTATTAAAGCACAATAGCAGCTGAAGAGAAGTTACGAATATACAGACTTATAACTTCAATTAGTATTACACAACTACCATTGATATTGACAAATACAAAACATTGAATATTTACTCTAACAGAGGTAAACTGTAAAAGTTTTAATTGAAATAATATATAATATATCTTACATTTATATGTTTCATAAGTTATAAAAGTAAAATTGATTATTTATACTAATTTATAATAATATCAAGAGTTATTATTCTATGTATAGGATCCATAGAGTAGACAAATATTTATAATTTTTGCTGGCAGTGAACAAATGTTACGGATGCCATTGTTTTGACAATTTCATTTCCTCGGGTTATTGTGCGATATTATTTCGGTTTTTATATTATTATTTTGGTCTTTGAAATTACACAATTACCTTCAAAATATAAAACATAAACAGCGAGTATTAAAAATACAATACCTCATATTGTCGAAATAAGGTTTTAAAAGAATAATAATACTTTATGTTTTTCAAAAATGTTGACAGACGATCTTATTATAGCACAATAGAAGTTACAAAAATAAACTTCTAATAGTATTACACAACTGCCATTGAGAGTGACATACCAAAAACATTGAATATTTACTGTAACGTTGGAGTGAGGTGTGTGATAAATAATGAAATATTTTCAGTCTTGTGCATGATATATTGTCTTTAAGTGTTTGTTTCGTCCTAGTAGGTAGTTTTCTGGCTTACTATCGCCAAATAATTGGTTTGTGCGCGATTTTAATGTATAAGATGTGTGAACAAAAGGTATGTATGTATAGTTAGCGTGATGTATAATCAATAAAATGCACAAGCCTATGATATTTTGGGAAATTGTTCCAAACCACAAAATAGGAAGATATCCAGAAATTATATTATTTTTTTGGCCTACTCTGAGCCACAAAAGGTGTGTGTGGTACGTCAGTACAGTTGTGACGTCATGATACATTTGTACAATGTGATACAATTTCTACCTCCGCGCAAAATATTTTACCCTACTTTAACTTGAAAAAAAGTAACTTTCCAAGGTCAAAAAAAAAATTTTTGTGGATATCGTCCAATTTGGTGGTTTTGAACAATTTCCCAAAATATCGTATGGGGCTGAGCTTCATCACTTTAACCAAATACACAGCTATATTTTGGTGTAATGCTCTTATTTATGATCTCAATATCAGTCTAATTGTAATTAGTGGTTTAGTTATGGCTCTGTAGGCAATACGTAAGGTAATATTGCCTACCAATGGTTGGTAGCAATGACTTTGATGTTGTATAATCTGATATAATTTTCAACATTATTTTGTTAAATTTTATCTTTTAGCATTTATTCCTGTATTTTAAGATAGCTGTTTGTGTCATGAACTTGTAACAGTGTCTGTAAAAAAAAAGGGCTGGTTTTGTTCTTTCTTTCTGAATCATTAGAAAAATAAAGATAAAATGTAAGGTAATTGTGGAGATTCTTAAACCAGGCCTATATTTTCATGAAATATTCAGAAACATGTAAAAAGGCTATTTTCATTGAAATTATTATTTTTGTTTGCCTAGAAACATTACTTTTTCTTAAATTAAAGCTAGGTAAAACTTTCAGCGCAGATGTAGAAGTTGTGAATGGGCGCGGAGTGATACAAATATTTGTCGACTTATTGCCGATGCAGAAAATTACAACTAAATCTATCATGACTGGATATTTCATAGGTATATTTTAATGTACCTATTACAAATTACTGCATTACCTGATCTACAAATTACTCGTTTTAATCTGTAGAACACGAATATCAACTTTTCTTTCAATGGAAAGTAACTTTTTTCACATTTTAAATGTTATGTTGTAATGGCATGTATAGCGTAAACAAGTCATTGATATTATTAAAAAAAAAATTTTTAATTACTCATTTCAATGTGTAGAACACTAGTATAAACTTTTTTCTGCGGAAAATACAAAAAGTAAATTTTTCTGCACATTTTTAATGTTAGTCCGTAATAGCATGTATAGCGTGAACCGGCAACGCACTGCATTATGTCTGTCAGTTTATTTTAATACTAAACTTAAAATCTAAAAATTTAACTTTTGGTTATAATTTTATACAGCATGACTATATACCTATATTACACTATACCTAAAAAGTATCCAGTAAGGATAGATTTGGTTATAAAGTTATTCAACTTTATTATCCACCTATATTTTTACCATAACTTCTTCTGTAATTGTTTACTTTAGCAACGTAAGCGATTTTGGCCAAAACATTTTACCAGTCGATGCAGAAACTTGTAACAAATACCAAAAAATAGTTATAACACTATTGCTGACGTCCCAATTAATTATAATTTTGGAAAAATTATTCTACTTCTACGCTTCTGTAAAACCTTACAAATTCACTGTTTTACCTTGAAACGAACAATGCCTTGAAAGGTGTTTACATTTTTTTATTGCCATGAAAAGCTTTTACACTTTAGTTGTGGCTACGTTTTTGGGTATGTAGTAGCAACAGTGCACTGGATTACGTCTAGACGTAATATACCTATGAAGAACTCAGCCAGGATTTATATGGTTGTAATTTTATACAACATTACTATCTACCTACATTAAAATATTCGTTACGAGTTTCTGCATTGGCCAGCAAAATTTTTTGGTCGATCTCATACCTTACATGTGTAGATTTGTTTTGTATATTTTAATATAAGTATATAGTAATGTACAAAATTACAACCAAATCCATCCTGGCTGGATATTTCATAAGTATGTCTGGATGTAGTAAGGTGCGATTTAGATACTGCATGGCCAAAAACGTAGTCCCAACTGAAATGTAATAAAAATGTATCTTCCATGATAATTAAAAAAAAAAATGTAAATAGTAACAAATACTTTTTGAGGCATTTTGCTAGTTTCAAGGCAATACATTGATTTTGTAAGGTTTTTAATTGACTGTGGAGGGGATGGAATATTTTTTCCAAAATTGTGTGTAAAACCAAAATAAAATTTGTTGTTTAAGGATTGAATTGGAATTTTTATCACTTGAGGAGGAAATCGTGCCAACTGCAATTTAACCAATTGCAAAATTACCTTTTATGTAGATCCTCTCAAAATAGCAGGATACAACTAAACAATTATTACTGTTGTTGTATTAGCTCAACGTTTTTTACCTGTTACAATGGGTGTTGGAGTTAATTTGATTCAACTTATATGGTTTATTTAATCATTATCTCAATCAGGAAGTGCCTGTTTGCTGAATATATTGTTTAATTTTTTGTTGGGTCTATTTAATATCGCTTATCTATAATTATTATTATATTACTTACAAAAACAAACCTACTACTACAAAATGAGTAGGTAAACACCGAATACGCCTTGTACTGTTATACTTGTGTCTAAAATCTTTAACCAAGTTTTACTCTGTCTATTGTCTTGTAATTTTGGTAATAATTTCAAACACAAAAGCATAGGGAACAATCTCGAAAGAATTATTACTATAAGGATGAAATTATTTACTCTTTTTGTGAATGATGAAAATTTTTGTCAATAGCAACTATAGTAAAATGGAAACAATTGCAGTAGATTTTCATAAATATTGTATTGTGCAGAGTGCAGCCGTTGCCGCGAATTGGAAACATTGCCATGCAAGTTCAACGCATGAGCGAGGGCTAAAGACACACACAGCCCACTGACACAGTCCAATATTTAAATACAAGTTAAAATGGTAAGATATATTTTCTTAATTAATATTATGTTTTATTGATTATTTATGTATGGAGTATTTTATTTAACCTTAGACTATGAATTCATCAGATGATAGAGAGTTTTGTAGTGTTTGATGTTTTAATACAGTAAATCATAAGACAAAAAAGGAAACCTTCAATACTGTCACCAACGTACGAGAAGAGCACTGGCCCAATGCAGGTCAAAACAATAAGGCCATTCCCAAAAACATTTCTAACAAAACGTCAGATGGACAGAAAATTATAATGCAGAAACGGGATCATATTATTTTATTTTCTGCACCCTTCCTTATTAAAATTAGTACATTTACCTATCTGTAAATACTTATATTTCTTACTAAAACACTACCGTACCGTTAGGTTATGTTTGTAGGTCAGGTATACATCGACAGCACATGCGCAGAACTGAAAATCAAGCGTGACTCATTTCTACACCAAGGCTCTTCTCCTGTGTTGGTGACAGTAATCGTATTTTGTCTATTACTGTTTCTTTTTAGTTATATGGTAGTTATACTATTAAAGCATTACTGGATGTAGTGCAAAAATATGGTGACAGAATTGAATAGAAAAGTTTATTTAAACAATAAATTCATAATTTATGTAGTCTTAGTATGATTTAAGCATTTTTTATTTTGTATAAAGGTTGACAATTTGTAGAATCATTTAATTAGTTAAAACTTCCTATAGATGTAATGCTACATAGTTGCAAAACAAATGAAGGTGCTTTACATCTCTATAATACACACTCTTAATAATCACTTAAACAATAGTTTATGACTATACGAACTTTATATTTAGTAAATTTGTTAAAACTTACTGAGACAGAACGTTTTCATTCTCTATGTGCCGATCTTCATCAGTGTCTTCTGCTTGGAGATGTGTGGTCAACCGGTGATGGTTTTAAAGGTAGGTTTTCGATAGTATTAAATAGTATGTGTGATTTGTATTGTCTTTGTTCGTTTAATGTTTGTATTTTGTGTGTGTGTAAATTTCATATTGTTCTAGTGTGTTGAGATGTGGTCCTTTTTTGTTGATGTGTAGGATTTCTAAATTATGATAATGTCTGTGTATTTGTGTCCTGTTTCTTTTAAGTAATTGTAAACTGTTGAGTTGATGTTATGTTTGTGTTCTTTGACTCTTTGTTTAAAGCTGCGACCTGTTTGTCCAATGTAGAATTTGTTACATTCATCACAGTTTAGTTTGTATACGCCTGGGGCTTGTAGTTTATCTTTGTTGTTGGTGTGGTTGTATTTTGTATTGTAATTTGTTATTGGTTTTGTATGCTATTTTGTAACCTATTTTTTGAAATTTGCGGGCTATTTTGTTTGTTGTTTTGTTTATGAATGGTAATGTGATGTACGAGGGTAAGTCAATAATTATCCGCAATATAGTTATAAAATTTTATTGAAATCAAATAGGAAACTTACAAGTACATCATTTTTCGACATAGTCCCCTTGCTTTTCAACGCACTTGGTCCAACGTTGTTCAAGTTTCCTGATGCCCTCGTGGAAGAAGGTTTTGGGTTGAGATGCGAGCCAGGAATGCACCGCTTCTTTCAATGCTTCGTCTGTCGTAAATCGACGGCCCCTAATTGCCTCTTTGAGTGGACCAAACAAGTAAAAATCAGATGGAGCGAGATCGGGACTATATGGAGGATGATCCAATACTTCAAAATTGAGTTTCTGAAGCGTTTCTGCAGTGTGGGCAGCTGTATGCGGACGGGCATTGTCGTGCAACAACACAACGCCTTTTGACAGCAGTCCTCGGCGTTTGCTACGAATTGCAGGCTTCAGCTTAGCAGTAAGCATCTCACTGTAACGTACACTGTTTATTGTTGTGCCCCTTTCCTGATAATGTTCCAGTAATGGACCTTGTGAGTCCCAAAAAACCGTAAGCATAAGTTTTCCTGCGGACGGTTGGGTTTTGAATTTTTTCTTGCACGGCGAATTTGGATGTTTCCATTCCATACTCTGCCGTTTACTCTCCGGCTCGTAATGATGGATCCATGTTTCGTCACCAGTAACGATCCTGTCTAAGAAGTTTTCCCGTTCGTTAACATAGCGATCCAAATGTTTTTTTGCACACGTCCAAGCGCGTTTGTTTATGCAACTGTGTCAGTTGTTTTGGAACCCATCTTGCACAAACTTTATGAAACCCAAGTCTGCTGTAAATGATTTCATAGGCAGAACCGTGGCTAATTTGCAGACGATTTGCCACGTCGTCAACAGTTATCCGTCTGTCTGAGAGAATCATTTCAATGTTTTCCTCGTTTATGGCGGTAACTGGTCGTCCAGCTCCTTCATTTTGCGTAACACTTGTGCGACCATTTTTGAATTTTTCAATCCATTCATAGACACTCCGTTGTGGCAAACAATTGTTCCCGTACTGTACCAAAAGTCTTCGATGAATTTCGGCCCCTGATACACCTTCTGACCACAAAAAACGGATCACTGAACGTTGCTCTTCTTTGGTGCAAATAGAAAGTGGAGCGGCCATTATTAACAGCATGGCAGCGATAACGAAACTAATCTAGCAGCTTGTAACGTGCATAGACATAACAACGAATAAACAAAGCATGCGTCATCAACGCAAAAGGACAGTACTGCCAACGTAAACAAAAAATATACCTATATTGCTGATAATATTTGACTTACCCTCGTATTTGTTTTCCCTGTCTGTAGTGTTCATTTTAGTGTTTCTTTGTATTTTGTACCATAGTTTGTCTATTATTGTGGTGTTGTTTCCATTTGTGTATGCTAAATATTTAATTGTGTCTAGTTCCTTGTTCATCAGAAGACACTGATGAAGATCGGCATGTAGCGATCGAAAACGTTCTGTCTCAGTAAGTTTTAACAAATTTACTAAATATAAAGTTCGGATAGTCATAAACTATTGTTTAAGTGATTAATAAGATTCACCGAATCTAATGGACTACAAAATTCAAGAAAACACTCTTAATACTGTATCATAGAAATGTATAGTGCGGATCACGTAGCCATGCACTTGGCCTCGCATGTAATACCACAACTGAAAACATGTTACATATTGAGAATATTCGATACATCAACAACTTCTGGATCTAATATGTCTACACATATTTCAAGATTGTTTATTTCATACCGAAGGTTAATACCAACTATGCAAGTCAGTGTTTTGACAGACCTTATCATGTTTGTAGAACAGTATTTATACTGACCATCTACTTCTCCTACTCACCTACTGTAATCTCTCAAGACCAAGTGCACAGTTACATGGTCAGCACTAAACGTGATATTCATCTGTCATCAGTTGTAGGTTTAAGGATTTAAGTGGATAATTCCATAATTCGTGGAAGTTTTGCACCAATAGCATCAATTATCAGAAGTTAGCGACACACGTTTTTATAAAGTTTTGTAAACACTTTTTAATCTTGATATTTATTTATAATTGTAATTTTCATAAAATAAAATGTGGGCAAAATTAGCGTTTAGCAAGTACTAAAGTGTGTATACAATCGTTATTATGTATAAAAATAATCATTAATACATTACATAATTTTATTTTTATACATAATCAAAGGCTATAAAAAAATACTTTTTGTGAATAAAAGTTGTTTTGTTTCAGTTTCAGAACCTTAAAGGTTTGTGAAACAAGCTGACAAGATGTAGAGACTAAGACGAGACTGTAAATACTCATAGCTTTGAAGAGTATTAGAACACTTCGTACGAACTGCTGTAGCAACGTTTGTTGTAAGCAAACGTAAGTAGACGAGTGAATTAATATTGTATTAGTTGATGTAAGATTAATTGTTACTGGACTTGTTACTTTCAAGTTGTTCTGGGAAAGGTTATATTCTTTTAAAAAACCAATTTCGGAAATAGTGATTCGCAACGCAACGTTCAAGAATTAATTTCCAACTGGTTATTATTGCAACTTAATTGTGTTGAATACAGGATTTATTAATTTATAAGTATCATTTTAAATAATAGAGTTAAAAGGTGCCATTGAATAATAATTACCTAATTAAATCAGGCATTAATTATTATTATTAATAATTAATCAGGCATCATTATCAATTATTACTTGATATTTTAATAATTTTAAAAAATTTAGGGATCTATTTATTGTAAACATTATTAAGATAAATTTATTAAAATATTTATAATTGTAAAATAAATACATTAAGAATTATATATCAACTATGGTTTAATGCTTGTACACTCCCTCTTATACTCCCACAACTAATTGATCCCTTTGCGAGAATGATTTCAAAGAAATATTAATCCCAATTACATTACAAAACTGTTTGGAAACAATCTCACTAAACTGTTGTTGTCCACATAAATCACTAAGCTCACTGCACATTATCGAGTAGCATGCGACCCAACTTGGACAATCATGACAGACAACTAGATATCAGCTAAAAAGCTGGTTATTTATTTGTCCTCCCATTCATTTCAAACACATAAATTTATCTGTCTTTATGGTGACAGTTTCGAGTAACAAAAACAGTTTTTATTCGTGAGAAGTGAGTTATTGCTTATCTGCAGTACACGAGGCAGTTCTCTGCAATGGATCAGACTGGTGATGATAGGGTTGGTAATTATCCCGTCTTTTATGATATAAGCAAACTCACTAAAACATTTCATATATTTTGCTTCACTACATGTTTGTTAAAGTACAAGAAGGGAGGGGCTGATATTCACCATAGATGACATGTTATAAAATTGTTTTAATATCAACATTATTAATGCTTTTAATATAATGGAATCCAATTGATTAATTGAACCATTGGTTTATCTAACTACTATTTAATTAAACAATAAATTACAATGGTTAAAGAGGGAACCACTTATTTTGTAAAACTGGGACTAGACACCTAGAACCATCTTATTGACACGCACAACCCTGATCTGCCGTTGCACCAGCTTTGATAGGTGTGTTGAATAGCATAGTGGTGATCCTGCAGGACCTTGCTGTGCTTTAGATTGTGGTTGAGCTCATGGCTGGTAGCCAGATCGCCTTTATCAAATCTCCGGCAGACTCCCATCAGAGTTCTATAATTGGACCTCCTGTTGGTGAATCGAATATGCCGGCTGGTGCAAATAAAAAAATTGCTTATAGAATTTTATGTATCAAGAATTGAAATATGCCAGATGCGATGTAAATTTTGTCCAGCACAAAATATACCTATTGAATTGATTGGTTGGACATAAAAGATGATGTTAGAGCCATGAATACAGATAGGCCAACAGGTTACTAGTTGGCCTCACGTCTTCCAACAACTTTTGTACCTCAAAAATTAGTCTTCCAATCTTGAATTGAGAGGTAAGAATTGTCATACCAAAATCAGACACCCATATCAACATCAAAGAACTCAATTTATCTTAATTCTGGCAGTGTTTCCAGAACCGCTCATAAAAAATAACAATATCATCAAAAGCATGTAAATCGATCTTTATTTAATTAAAACTTTACAAAAAATTCACTTATACAGTCAGCGCCGCTTATTGTGATCATATTTGTCACAAGCATATTTGATAACAATAACCGAACGCTTAATCACGATGTAGTCTACAGCCGTACTGCATTGAACTCACTGTATTATGACCACAACTGTTTGTTCTGAACGATATGTAAGCCTATCATTACATTAAGTAATTCTAATTCTGTAACACTATAATTAAACTGTACTTACCAAATTTTGATGCTACTCCGGACAGTTTTATGTACAGTAGTAGAATTTCTGTAACTTAGTTTTCTACTTGTTAAAATTAGTGGGCATATTTCATGTCAGTTTATTTTATTCAACTGTAGATTTTTTTAAAACACTGAATCTAGCATAATTGAAAAAAAATATATAGAACTACGTAAAACAATTGATCAAAACATTTTAACACATAAAACTTCATTATAAAACACTTAAAACTTATTTACACTTCAAATTTACATTTACTTTTAATCGAAGAATTCCTCTATATGTGACTGTCTGTAGTCTTCTCGTAAACCATTGTTAATAAATTGTTCATATTCATAATGTTTGTTGAAATTTTCTGCTTTTCTATTGAACAAACTGCCTAGAATCTCAAGAGCTTGGTGAACTTCCTGCTTAGATCTTTGCGGTACACATTTATCATTTTCGTCATCATCGGTGCCTTCTTCTTCTTCAGTAACTTTTGATGTTGAAGCAACTACCTTACAAATATCGTCTTCAGTCATTTCCGCTGCTGTTTCAATACTATCGTCAACTTCCATCCACTCAGTATATTCTTTTAATGACAAACCGAAAGGCTTCAAGTTCTCTTCAGAGTCTTCCTCAAATGTAGCTTGCTCTTGATTTTCTTCAACAAAAAACCCGCCTTTTCTAAAGCAATTTTTCACAGTTTTTTTCAGAAACTTCATTCCAAGATTTTGCTATCAGATGAATAGCATCGAGTTAAGAATTTTTTTTAGCCAATTCATTTGAGGTAACGTTTTGAAATTCATCCATATTTTCTGTAATTCTAGCACGCCTCTCTCGTCGATAAAAACTTTTGAGAATTTTAATTATGCCTTGGTCACATGGCTGAATAATTGATGTAGTATTGGCCGGAAGGTAAATCACTTTCATGTGTTTTAGCGTAGTGCTTATGTCATTATGTGCAGTGCAGTGTGTCTAGTAGAAGGATAATGTTGCGTTTGAAGCTGGTATCCCATTTAGTCAGCCATTCATTAAAAACTTTTGATGTCATCCAAGCATTGGAGTTTGAATGATATTCAACCGGTAGCTTTTTGATACCTTGAAAACAACGTGGATTTTTAGATTTACCGATAATTAAGAATTTTTCTTTATGACCAACCATGTTAACACAACACAAAACAGTTATTCTTTGTTTACATATTTTACAGCCGTTAGCAATTTAATTTTTAAATAAATAAGTATGTTCGGGTAAAGCACGATAATAAAGTCCTGTTTCATCTGCATTGTATATGCAGATAGGAGAATACTCGGCCAAAATCTTTGGCCATTCGTATTGTAACCAGTCCTCAGCTCCAACAAAATCAGCATTTTTTTTTTCACCACACGTTTTCTTGTAAACAATGTTTTCCCTTTTCTTCCATCGATTGAACCATAAATCTGTGGCTTTAAAATCCTGTTTTCCTATTGTTTTGACAAAATCCTCAGCTTTTAGTCGCATTAGTGGGCCGTCAACTCGAGCATTTTTTGTTAATTTACTGTACCTATCTAGAATATCAAGTTTTTGTTTAAGCCTTAAATCGCGTCGTTTCTTTTGAGATTCGGACATCTTGCTATACTTTCCTTTGAAACTTCAAGTGACACTAAACTCTACAAAACAAACGAAAAAAGATCTTTAAAAATTAAATTATGTAAAATCACACTGAAATAGTGGGCCGTCAACTCGAGCATCTTTTTCGTGAACATTTTTAAACCACAATTTCAAAGCTGATTCCACTTGCGGATCCTTCCCAGAACGACGTCTTTTGTTGTCAACATTTGCATTACACTTTGATAATGACAAGATTTTTTCTTTGTTGTTCAATATTTTACATAAGAGAGGTTAAGAAACGCCAAGTTGAGAAGCAGCATTTCTTTGACTCATTCTTGGTAATTTACTGTACCTATCTAGAATATCAAGTTTTTTATTAAGCCTTAAATCGCGTCGTTTCTTTTGAGATTCGGACATCTTGCTATACTGTCCTTTGAAACTTCAAGTGACACTAAACTCTACAAAACAAACGAAAAAAGATCTTAAAAATTAAATTATGTAAAATCACACTGAAATAGTGGGCCGTCAACTCGAGCATCTTTTTCGTGAACATTTTTAAACCACAATTTCAAAGCTGATTCCACTTGCAGATCCTTCCCAGAACGATGTCTTTTGTTGTCAACATTTGCATTACACTTTGATAATGACAAGATTTTTTCTTTGTTGTTCAATATTTTACATAAGAGAGGTTAAGAAACGCCAAGTTGAGAAGCAGCGTTTCTTTGACTCATTTTTGGTAATTTACTGTACCTATATAGAATATAAAGTTTTTGTTTAAGCCTTAAATCGCGTCGTTTCTTTTGAGATTCGGACATCTTGCTATACTGTCCTTTGAAACTTAAAGTGACACTAAACTCTACAAAACAAACGAAAAAGATCTTTAAAAATTAAGTTATGTTAAATCACACTTAAATATGGTAATAATCGTTCATAAAAATTCACTGTTAAAAAAATACAGTAGGACTGTACTGTAAATGGTTCAGTAGTAACATCAACTAATGTTAACAAACAACCAAAGTCGACTCAGCGAGGCTAGGGTGTTTGCGTAAACAAAGAGTAAGGGAGACATTCTGAGAACTGTGCTAAGTGCTGAAACCGTTATAAAGTATTTCTGTCATTCTAAAAATAAACATTCTATGAATTGGGCGTCATTGTGTGTTGCACGTGCTGTTTACACTACTTTGTAGACATTTTTACTTGGTCTATGCTAGTATACGTTGACGCATATGATTTTGAATGGCAAATTAAATGATAATAATAAGCGAACAGATGATTACAATAAGCGGCCTAATTACAATGTATTAATATACGTCCGTATTTGTTTTTCAATGAAACGATAACAATAACTGAATGATAACATTAACGGTGATCACAATAAGCGGCGCCGACTGTATATCCTTTATTTTTTATCAATTTGATTGCCACAAACCCATAATGGTGTTAGGGGTACAATAAGGTTAGGTTATAGTACAATACATTTTTTTATAATTAGTTGTTTACAATTCCACAAAGATTTTTAATTGAGCTTGAATCTTGAAAATTACCTGGCCTTGACAAAGCTTAATATTTTCTTGGCCTAGAAATATATTCATTTTCTTAGAATTATGGCGTGGCGCTAAAATTAGTGGATTCCTCCAGTGTCTAGAGTTTGAACTAATGAATAAGAGCCTTCAAATGTCCGAGTGCAGTAAAAATGATACAATAAACACTTTTACAAACCGCTGTTTTTGTCATGAAATTATACAGGACAATAAACAACTACATCACACAGACAACTACTGAACTACATTGCTGTAGTTAGCAATGTAGCTATATTGTAAAAATTGACAGAATATTCTCCGTGTTAGGATTAATTTGCACATTAGTGTGTGGGGGGGCTATCTATGAAAACAGGCTGGATTACTAACAAGATTGTTCTACTTACCCGTTCTAAATAAGTTTTTCACCTACACACACACACACACACACACACACACACACACACATATATATATATATATATATATATATATATATATATATATATTTGATTAATAAATATTTTATTCTTGTTTTTAGGTAATCTTATCGTCAACACCAATGCCATCCATAAAACCATCGGCGTCAGTGATCAGCACCATCAACTTCTACATCACCACCATCAACACCTACATCAGCACCACCAGCACCCACATCATTATCATCAATTGGAGACTGTGTCTTTGTTATGTTAATCAGGTAAAAAAAAATTCTTATTTTTAGATTTTAGAGGTTAGTATATCTTTAGCAAGAAACAAGGTTAGTTTTTGCAAACTTTGCTGTCAATAAAGTGTATAATATTTAGAAACAGGCTGAATGTATTTTGTTTCTACTTTATGGAATTGTTATGATGTTGTTAGTGAGGGGCGGCATTTAAAAAGTATATATTAATCAGTTTATTTGACATCTTGAATTTTGTTGATTGCATTCAATATATATTGTAGTAACATGCTACAAATGCTGATCTATTTCCATTGCTCATTAAATGTTGTTTCATACATATTATTCTGTAGAACTAATTCAGTATATATTTGAGTACAATTTTCTGCCATTCCCAACATTTCAGTATTCTCCTCTGTTGTTTCGGAGTAATTTCATTTTCAAAACTTGTCGCACTGTTCGCCCAAACTTTGAGTTCTTCTTTATATAGTATTAGCCACACCCTCACCACTTTCAGACCTCACCTCCTATTGGTGCACATCTACTCTTGCTTCTTGCATTCAACTATTTGATAATTTTAAACTTTTAAATATAACGTTTGACTTCGTATTTATTTCCTCGCTTATTACATTTCCCTTTTTTAACTTTGCTTTATAAATTTCTAAAATATTTGAATGTCTTCCTTTATTAACATAATGTAAAATTTTAATTGAAAGAAAAGAAAATTTTACGTTGTATTAATAAAGGAAGATGATGGGATATTTTTGAAATTTATAAACTAATGTTAAAATAGGGAAATGTTATTAACAAGGAAATAAATACACAGTCGGACGTTATATACTTGATACTTTAAAATTATTAAGTAGTTGGACGCAAGAAGCAAGAGTATGCTTGCACCAATAGGAAGTGAGATCTGGAAGTAGTGGGGTGTGGCTAACTTTATATAAAGACGGCCTCAACATTTAGGCAAACAGTACAATTGAAGTTTTGAAAATGTAGTTACTTCGAAAAATGTCAACAGAGGAGAATATTGAAACGTTTGAATGGCAGAAAACTGTACTCAAACATATAGAAATATTCCTAACAGAAATGAAAATGAGTATATTAATGGTTTGAACTAACTCAGGTTTATTTGTCGAAGTATATACGTTGTTCAGTAGAGTTAAAAGGAATTTCTGTTACTTGTTAAGTTGAATCCAGAGACCCTAATATTAGTTCAAAGGGTAAATATTATTTAATTGGGTTTCATTAATTTTTTATGTTGTGGAATAAAACATTTTAAAATTTTCTTAATTTAATATGTAGTAACATCAACCTGTCATTATGTCCATATTTCATTTCAAAATCCTCATTTGTCACAATATTTTCCAAAATCTGTTTGTTTTATTATTCAAATCCTCTGAAAATAAATGTAAAATTTCCTAAACCACAAAAACAAAGCAAATAAAATGCCTGGAGTACAGAACCGCCATTATAACACTCTTTAATGCAATAAAACTCCTCAGAGGATCACAGCTCTGAAACAGACTTTATTAATACATAGTATTTTGTAATGGAGTTCTGTATTTTGAAGTATTGATTTTGCATTTTATTATCAAATCACCAGACTCCTTGCTTTTTTTTGCTAATCCTGAGTTTTTTCGAACTCATCATTAACTTTTCTTAGTTATGTCTATTCTCCAACACTCATCATATATCATTGCTCCAGTTCCTTTATGCACTGTACTAACTCACAGTTATGGTTTTTGGTTCCTTGTCACCTTGAATCCACATCTTCCAGTAATAAGTTATCAGAATCTCATCCCGTATGTAGTTTGATTGTTTTTACTTAAAGTTAACATGTTTTGCAGGTTGTCAACACTGCCGAAGGTTACTTGCTACTAAGATTTTTCAACTTTACAGATAACTTTGAGTGATGTTCATCATAAAATGAAGTTTTATTGGTTTATGCAAATAAAACTTGTATATCAGTTGTAAGAAAATGCATTTTTATAAAATGCCTCCGCTTTCCATCCTTGTGGATTTCCTGTCTGTCCTGTATTCAATTTCTTCATCTTCTACTTTCTTTCCTTGTTAAAATCTGGAACAGGCCAATAAAGTTGTGTTTGTGGTTATAATTATTCTCTTCATGATGCAATATTAGTTTAGGTTTTAGAACTTTTATTAACAGAATGTTTTTAAAATTATATATACAAATTTGTAGAAGTTGTTGATTTTTAGTCTTTTTTATAATTTAACTTTTAATAGCATGTCTCAATTATTTCCAAACGTAAAATTTGATATTGCTGTAAGGTTACAAAAGTAAAATTAATTTGTGAAATTGTTTTTTATTTTGAGAAATCATTTCAAATAGTGATAAATTTGTTGTGATCTCTGGAATATTTTTAAAGCGTATTTCAATCTTCTTCAAAGGGAATCTTTATTTTAACCCTTTAATTAGCAACAGGTGCCTCCATTGAAATGCCCCCTGGGGCCAACATATTTGTAAAAGATTTTTACACTTTCTTTCCATCTAATTTTTTAAATTATAGTAATATTTATTAATGTTTTCCTTTTACTCACATTTTCTCATGTCAACCAAACTTTATCTTACAGTTAATAACAATTTCCTTGTTAAAAATTATATGTTGGTCTTTTTTTTGTAAAATGTGCAAACTTTGTAACAATCTGTAAATACATGGGAAAATCCATTGACTTTGGTCTCAAAAGAATGGTGACTGTCCAGAGTTGCAAATATTTAACCTAGAATACAGCACAATACACAGGAAAACAAATCTTAAACATACAGGAATGCTAATCTAAGAGAAATGGTAGAACGTACATCTATGAGAATGCTCGCTGGGCGTTGCGTGATCTTATGTACTGGTACGTGATTGTTAATCAACGGGTTAGTGAAGTAAATCTTATACGGAGTGTAAATTTTCGTTTGGTTTTATATTTAACCATATTAAGTTTTTATATTGAAAGAAGTATAATTGTGAAGGTTAAAGCTGTTAGTTATACAACATGTAGTTGTCAGGGCTGCTGTTTGTTTTTGTGGGTTTATCAATTAACATTTTCCCTACTTTACTAGGCCTATCTAAAATTCAACCAACAAATCAGTAAAAAGTAAGCCAAAATATGTCGCTGTTCAGAAAAAAATGGCTCATTCAACACTTTGGCTGCCATGTCAGGTAAATTGGCCCAGTATACTGGCCCGAATTCCATAGGGCCATTAGGCACGACATTGTTGTCTATCTAGTAACATTTTATGTTTATTGTATTACTCGATCGGTGTTGATACTTTTGGAAAAAATGAATGCTCGGTATTAAAGAATAAGCTGCACACTACAATGGTTTTTGTTTGATAGATAAATGCCGACAGCAATATAAACATGATGTTATTTTAGAGGCTTTTTGTCAGGAGTTTCGGCGCGACGCACATATTTCTTTACAATTTTAGTGAAGTTGAGTTGATTATTCCAATCAAACAAGTTGGATCATTGAAAGAAGTATATTTAGTTTTAAAATAATTCTTAAGACCGACTTGGTTGAAGTTAAGTATAAACATTGGTACATTTAGATAAACTCACCCATACTAGGAAGTAAATTATTAAGTTTCAAAACTTATGAGATGAATCTGGTGTATTATTCATCGGATTTGAAGCATTAATTATCAGACTGAGATTATTACACTTTCGTTCTATATACAAAATATTTATAAACTCTCAAATCAATCACATGTCTTTGTGACAGGCGGCAAAACCCTTTCCTTGCCAGTCAGCTTATGTGAGTAACCGGAACATGAAATTGTGGTTTTGTTGTTTATAGGACAGTGTTGCACAGATAAGAAAATATAAATACTTCAATAACAATGCCAGCCATTATGGCCTGTGTTTTTATATATATTATGATAAAAAACATTTTTTCGTACTTCAATATTATAGGAAAACAAAAAAGAAGTACACATTGTTTGAAAATAAGTTTATAAAATTTTGGCAATTCTCCAGGAAAACTCATGATATTGTGACCTGCAGCTAAAGTGTTAATATAGACTTTATTAATTATGACCCTTCTGTTATTATCTTTTCTTTTTAAGAATGTGTATAAATTGCTTTTGTTTAAACTATAAAACAGATCTATAAGCAATAGATTGTGTTTAATGTCTTATAATAATAAAATTCCCCTTTGTTCTGTGCAATATATATATTTAACAAACCAGGACTTTTGTAAATAAATCTTGAAGGAAACGACTGCTGACACATAGCCAATTGTAAATTATGGATGTTTGTATACCATTGTGTTATCTTGTGCATATCACCAATCCTTAATGTTGTTACAGAATTCTCAGAAATAAATACGATTAGTTACAATTAAGCAGGCCTATCTGTGAATTTTGTTATGGTAAAAAAATATATTATAAATTGTATTTTATCTAAACGGAAGTCATTGTAACTTTATATTTTACAGTATGTATATGATCAGATTTTCCGGCTTATGCGGAACTAAGACGTAGTTAATACGTATTACTCATCCTTTTGCTTATTCCGCTTCCGCGTTAGACAGTTTCCGGCTTATGAAGGTTATTAACCAGGTAAATTAAATAGGCGACAGTCGGGACTTTTAAAGTTTTCAGAGATAGACGGGATTCCACCCAACATAGGGTCCGTCTAAGACAGGTTTCACTGTATAAAGAAATAAATGTATGTGCAATGCGTGAAATTTAGCGGTGTCCCTCGTTCTGCTCTAGAATTTGATTATTAGCCTAACTGAAAACATTATACAATACATATATCGTCTCTTTCTTTGCAGATGCAAAGCAACACATTTAAAGATCATGTCTACATCAAACTATTATAGTATTATCATTTAGTTAATTAGATCTGTTTACACTTTAAACACAACACTGATGTTTTCTGAAGTGTTAGGTTTTGACCCCGCACTGCAGCCTAGCAATCTCAAGGTCAGAGACAAGGTTAAACCTCACGCACTATACAGCATAGTAAAAAATACTTCACGCTGTTAAACTTTTATTAACATGACTAATGTATTCCAGCACGGAGTACCAAAATATGTTTCTTACTGATAACTTCAATTAGATTTTCAGGAGCACCAGTGATATAAAAATCATACTAACTTTCTGGTAGTGGTAAGAACACAAATGATGCTATATATATTTATATACACAATAAATGGTGAGCATAGTGCACATACCTGAACCTTGAAATGTCTCGTTCATTATGGTTTTCTAGATGGATGGTGAAAAATTTTGAATGCATTACACATACATAACTAAAAAAAAAAAGAGTTTACATATAATTCAAAATAGTCACTATTATATGTTAATAATGTCTTCGCCACATGGCGGGAGAAAAACTATGTCACGTAGATCATAACAGAAGAGATGTGTCTATCAACATCTTGCATAGAAGTGACTTGCCAATCTTGTACAGGGCAAAGTTAGGCACATAAAGAGTGGCTACCCTCTCTGAAGCATTTACATTAATTTTTAAGAACAATGACTAGTGAAATATTTAATTTAAAAAAGGACTACAGTACAGAAGTTAGTCCAGAGAAAAAATCAATAATTTTTTTTGCATGATAAGTAAACCTCTTGATGGTTGCCTATTTTAAAAAATGTGAGGTTGAATTTCATATGGTTTGATAAAAACAAGATTTTCACAACAGTTTAGCTTATGGCAAATGTGCCAGCCTTTCAAAGCCAAACAACCATATGAGCTAATAAAACACATTTGGCATTTAATAAATACAAATATTTGTCAAAACGACAGGATTGAAGCCAACATACAGAGTTATCCATGGTATTTTGGATTTTATTGTCCATGACGATGGGTGAAACTTTACCTTTTGTGTTGAAATATTAATTACTTGTACAGTATACATTGTTAAACATGCATAAGATCACTTAGTACCATCAAATAATATGTCACAGTCAATATTAAGATTAGCTGTTGCTATGTCTACCTTTGTGCAATTTTTAACTCAATTTAACTTTTTCAGTTTGCTTAAAAACTGAGCACTTCATATTACATGAAATAAAATTATTAAATTTTTAAAGTTATGTTGTATAAAATAATGAATTTAAAGTAAAGATTAAAATTTTGTTTATTGGCAATATTAAGTATTAACAAATTTAAAATTTTACTTCTAAACTAATTTTATATTCAAAACATTTCTGATTAATGCAAAATAGAACAGTTTTTTAAAATATAAAGGGCTCTATATAAGACTTGAATTTTGTAGTCCATTACGTTCGGTGAAACTTTACTATTCACTTTAACATTGTTAAAGTAAATAACTATATAAGTGACACCTAATTGGGATTGCTCAAACTATTTAATTTACAATATAATTTAAATAGGGGGCTTCACTTTTCCAATATGGGGACAAACTATATAATTTTATTTTATTGGTTTTGATTTTTAAAACTAAATTCAAGACATTTTGGTCTTAGCGGGTTTTTTAAAATCTCAATAGTAAAATTATTTGAAAAATAGTTGTAAAACCAAAATCAACAATAAGGGCTTGCATTATAAATTTAAAAGTTAGAAAAAGATGTACATTTAAAAAAAATTTTAAACATTTGAAATTGTAACAAAAATTAAATTGAACTCCATTTTAAGTACAGTAGTCTCGATAATTTGAACTAGATGGCACTAAGATTACACGGAAATACATTCCTGTAAATTAGAAAAAATATGTGTTCTGATGAACCCAAATGCTATAATTAAGAATGCACAAAATATGTCTATAGAGCTGTATTGTTTAAAATACTACATATATTAATGTTGCTTTGGAATACATTGTTCATCACGGTTGGTACATTTTTTGGAAAAAGTTATAAAGTGTCTTCTACGTCTACTGATCAGATCGTTTACGGCGTAGCGATTCCTTCACCACGACTTATTTTCCCTTCTTGTACTGTCTTGATCGAACTTTCATCTTTATTCTCGTCACTGACTTCAGAATTTTTTGTACCATTGCCAAAGTCTTAACATGTGTTATTGTTACTTACGTTTGTCCTTACTTATCTATTGACATACGTCCGTATCATCGACATTTTCACAATCTGGAAATTTCTTGACATGAAATGTCAAATCATACTTCTTGTGGATCAATGACACAGACATCAGTTTTATTATGGCTCAGGACTTTAATTCATGACTTAATAAATATTTCTTTTGTTATGTTCAATGATTTGGCTTTACAGACACAACTTCCTTAACTGCATACTTTCTAGAGAGCCTACAATGCTTTCTCCCCTTTCAGTCACCTCCAAGAGAGATGGTGAAAGGTAACGTTTGTATTTGTGTCATACATTCCAGAACACCCTGATCCATCAGCTGGATTAGGCTCGCAAAATTTGTGGGTAGAAATAAAGTACAGATATCATCAGACACAGTTTGATCTTTATCGGAATGCGGCGGTGGATTGTCTAACAGTAAATAATTTGAATTTTTTCTCAAATATATAAAATAATCTGAAATAGAAATAGGCTCAAATTTAACGGAACCTCGAAAAATCGGGACTCAGATTTTCGAGACTCTACTGTATTTTGTAAATTCAAGAGTTTGGGAGATACCAATGAATGCATATAAAAAACCATCCTGTGTATTGAAAATCTGAAATTTTTTATTCAATAAAAACAGTTTACTTGAAATATAAAGTTTTATTTAATATTTGAGAACCAATTATTAGCTTTAAATAATAAGACACACACAAGCTGTACCCAACATTTGATATTGTTCCTAGTTTTCTATGAGAACTTTAGTTAATTATTACACTTTTGTTATTACTTGCGACCAGACTTTTTGTTAACTAAAGTCGTTAAATTGTTAACTTACACTTGGAGGAAACGTTTTCGTCTTACGACTTCTTCAGCCTCCAAACAACTTTAGTTGTTAATCAAAGCCTGCTTAAATGTCCTTGTCTTAAGGTTCAAGTTTTAAAGTGTTGAATGTTGTTTAAGTATCTGGAAACTGATATATATCGGCCTAACCTTTAATGTCCTTATGGTTTTCAAATTATTAGAGAGGTTAATATATAATATAAAATTCTATTTTAATTTTCTAAATAGCTCAACAAAAATGTTCTTTATTTATAGAAATTGTTTAAATATTTAGTAATTACATGAAATTAAGAATAATTTTTACTAACTGTAATACATATTGGAACTCTGTTTTTCTATACTCTTTTAATCTATGATAGAAAAAAGTTGTATAATGGATCAATCAAAACAAAAGGTAATTGGAATTGGTAAAAGGAAGGATTGTAAACCAAAAAATTTGTTTTGCAAATGTCATTTTAAATTTTTTGAGTCGTGTTAAATGTTTTATTTAACGAATTGTTATCAGACATTGAAATAGAGACAATATATACAACAGGATTTTGTTGGTGACTTATTGGAAAAAGTAAACAAAATATGTGACGGTAAGCTGAAGGTATATACCGTAGGTGTTTCTAGAACCAAGTGGAGATCAAACAAGGTTCTTTCCATGAGCAGGTCAGGATCTCCATTTATGAAAATACCGCACAACCATGTGTAAACACCATACAGGTTGCTGTAGCTTATGTTGATGATCTGTTGACAACCACAATTAACTACAATCAGTGATGCCAATGTAATATTCAGTGGGTTAAGGCTCAGATTTTTATTAGTTTGAGTGCTGAACATACAATATACTATTACTCCAAGCGTAGTATATGGTTATGATAGGTCATTGTGTCAATACTGAACATTGTAAGATTGGGTTTCATAACTAATACAATATCTACATTGTTCTTGAAATACTGTCAGCATTACATTGAAACTTACTCGACTTTGTAAACCATGGTTTGCTTTGGAAAGAGAATGCATTTGTTTTTTCTCTCTTCTTCTCATTAGGAATGGCACATTTGCCAGTTACTCATTTAACACTCCACAAATGGCACAAGTGTTTGAAGTTTTCTAGAGATGTGAATAACATTGCCACCTCAAGGAAATTTCTTAACTTCTATAAGTTATCTGCCACAAATTTCTTTCAAAATCACAACTATTTGAACATAACTAACAGAGCTGAAGATTTGCAGACAAAATTGGTTCTCTAAATACTCTAAAAGTAACACTGAAGGCCAGACAACCACACACAGTAGATGGAATGATATTTGGTAATGGAGCTGCTTCGTTCTTATCCTTAACATTGTGCTTATACCCTCTCAAGGAAAGAAACCCCATTCTGCAAGATAACACTGGAGCTCCCAAATTTAAAAGTGGAAACATAACATTTCTTTCCTTGGGAGAGTATATGCCCCCAAAATATTCTTCTGCCTATTTTTTAAAGAGTTAGATCTTCCTTGATGTCCTCCAATGTTTACTCTACTCAGCCAAACCTATTATTATCAAATACACTTTATTTTTGTTTCTAATTATTCTTGCATGGAGTTTATTCAAGCTTTTGGAAATTCCATGGATCAATTTCAGCCATTAACAATAACCTCTTGCAAAATTATGACAGAGACTACAATGTTTTTCCTTTTCTGCCTTACTTAATTGCCTCTGTAGAAAATACATTCTCAGAATAGTCAAAGACTAATTTATTAAAAGCTTCTACAAAATGTGATTAACAATTTTATTATATTACTCCAGTTAGTACCTTCATCTTTTTAATGGGCTTTCGAGGATAAAAAAATTAAAATTCTAAGTGACTAATTTAATAATAATAATAATAACATGAGAACTTTTAAACATAACATTTTTAAGAGGAAGGAATTGTAAATAAGAGTTAAGTAATAGAATCTTTAACTACAACATTTCTCCTGACTTTATTCTTGAGTTTATGACTATCCGAACTTTAAATTTTGTAAATTTGTTAAAACTTACTGAGACAGAAGTTTTCGATAGCGTTTTCAATTGCTATGTGGTGATCTTCACCAGTGTCCTCTAGGAAAGAAGTCACTGATGAAGATCACCACATAGCGATCAAAAATGTTCTGTCTCACTAAGTTTTAACAAATTTACAAAATTTAAAGTTTGGATAGTCATAAACTCTTATTAAAGTGATTAATAAGATTCACCGAATGTAATGGATTGCAAAAGTCAAGAATATATCCTTGAAGTATAAATAAGGGTTAAATTATAGGGCTAAGTAACTATACTTTGAATATTTGTCATTTTATCTTCATCTAGATATTGAGATCACATAACATTTCACATTAAAATTATTATTTTGTAAAGACTGAAGCCTTATAATTTTTCTGCAGGTTAAAAAACAGTTTGGGGAAGAGAGGCTTTTCGATTTAACAGTTTATTCCAATATTAAAATAATAACAATATAGTATTATTGAAATAACGTTTTAATTTAATGATAATAAAGAAGTAAGTATCAAAATGTACATTCAATGTCTTAAAAGACTTCGAAGTGAAACAGGATATTTGTAACGTTTTATTTAAATATACTTCATAATTTTTTAACTAAATAAATAAAAACCACTAACCACAATAAAAAAAAAATTGTATTGTGGTTAGTGGGTTTTATTTATTTAGTTAAAAAATTAGTCCACAGTGCTCAACAAATTTATTAACACTTCATATTGTTTTTTATACATTTTTTTGCAGTTTTTTGGAAACATCTTATTTGGAAACATTTTTCTTTTGTTTCAGGTTTTTGTAGTCTGAAGCCCAGAGCTTGCAGACAGCAGGTCAGTGTTAGTTTAAGCCCGTGGCCGTTATACAAATTTTACATGATACATAAATAGTTACGCGTTGCAAGAGAAACGTTTTGCTATACAGAAACCATTACAGTCTATTTAAAAAATGTTTATTTCGGTCGTGCCAAAATTTCCATGCATGTTAGCAAATAGTAGACATGTCAGTTACCCTGTTAATCCATCACCATCTTTGTTGGTTTTCTTTCCTTTTAAAGCCAAAAATGTTTTTTCTTAAATGATATAGACACTTCAGATAGCAGAGTGGTTTTGTTACAGGCCTCATTTGGCCTATATGTACTTTTTCTTTCAGCTACCTTTATGTTTTCAGCTGTTTTTTTTTTAAATTTCAGATCCGGAGAAGCCCACCCCTCAGTTAGTGATAAGTTAGTTTTAAATTACCACTCTTGCCTCTGTATTTCAGTAATGCAAAGATGTGATGGAGTTCCCTGAAATGTAATGGAATAGTAGCTCAGATCCGTTCGCCGCTGACACACAGTAACGGTATCGGTATTGCCACTGTAAATGGTATCGGTTCCTCTATCCCACAATCTCTCCTTTTTCTGTTTCATTACATTTCCCTAATTTGTTTCAAACTGATTTAAATTTGTTTTTCACCATTATTTTACATTAAAGTTAAATACCGCAAGATTTTTCATAATCAATTTTATAATACAATGAAAACTATAAAATTTCTAATTGTTTATCTAAAATTTGAAACATACTAATTTCCAACAGAATGAAATACTTTGCTTTTTATTATGTTAAAAATTTAATGAACAAAACTCACACTTATGCTACTTCTAAATCAAATGTTAAAAAAATTATGTTAGTTTTATTTTTCATGCAAACTGTAAAATAATCAGAAATTTAAATTTAAAACTATATAAATTTTTAATTTTAACCAATACATTATTATTTGTGTTAAACGTTAATTTATTTGTCCCTACATGGTGACTTAAAGTCGAGTTTCCGACACTGAAAGTAAATTGTGTTATACTGTGCTATGTTCAGTAGAAATATATAGGTATACAAGTTAATTGGTTGAAACACTGTTGCAATTCTTTGGTATACTTTGGGTACAGACTGGGTAGGACACTAACTAGACAGACTGGGTCATGACTTGAAGACATCTATTAGTAGGAGCAAAAGGGATATTCTAAGGGTAGCAATGAGGATTATTTATTGCAAGGCAGTGTTAGGATGATTTATGTTTGTAGGATTTGATGTCTTGTCTATAGGTTATCATTTCTTGAGCTAGTTAAAAGCAAGCCTGAATATTGCTCTTGTTGTACAGTATAGCATGGCAGTATTGGGATGCTTTTATATTTGTCTGAGAGTAGCTAGGATGTCTGAGGTATCCATTTGTAGGTTATCTGTTAGGTTTAGTTTGCCAGGGATTGTTTTAACCTATTTATTGTATTCTGTATAACTTCTACAACAAGTACTAGTATTTATGTTTTATACTTAAATTGCTTTCAGTATTGGTCTAGGTTTAATTAATTCTTATATTAAAAGAAATAACATTAGATAAACTTTATTTAAAAAATAAAAAAAATTAGTAAATAATTAAAAGAAGAAACTTGTTTTTAAAAATAATATATACACACATATATAAACAATTGAGACACAAAAATATAAAGCAATGTATATTTAGGTTATAATATGAAATTAAAAAAAAAAAAAAAAAACAAATACAGAAAAAATGTAATCTTATGCGAAGAAAACAAATGTTCAATTAGACATAGAAGTAATTTCTTTCTTTCTCAAATGTTAAAAAATGTAAATTTTAAAAATAAAATGAATACAACATAATTTCACAATGGAATGTGTATATTATTAATATAAAAGAAAACTGTATTTAATATTGGATAATGTAAAATTATGAATGAGAAGGAATCAGTTCCTACAGTTAGATTTGAAGATGTGTAAGGAGTCCCTACATGGTTAGCTGGCATGTCCTTAGAATATACTCTAGTTGTAAGTCTTGCTCATATTTCATGTACCACAATCTAAGTAGATTTTGTATGAACTACATTACTGGGTTCTTCATCGGGATTCATTACTCTAATGTTAGGGTTCAGTTAGGAAAGTAATATTATTACGTTAGGTAGTCTCAGGGATACAAAATAGTGGGTTCTGCATCAGGACTCACTACTCTAATGCTAGGGTTCTTTTAGGAAAGTAATATTATTGTGTTAGGTCGCATCAGGGTTATAAAATAATGGGGTCTGCATCAGGATTCACTACTCTAATGTTAGGATTCATTTAGAAAAGAAATATTTTTTCATTAGGTAGTGTCAGGTTACAGAATAGTGGGTTCTGCATCAGGATTCACTACTCTAATGTTAGGATTCTTTTAAAAAGTAATATTATTGGATTAGGTAGTGTCAGGGTTATAAAATAGTGGGTTCTGCATCAGAACTCACTACTCTAATGTTAGGGTTCATTTAGGAAAGTAATATTATAGTGTTAGGTAGTCTCAGGGATATAAAGTAGTGGGTTCTGCATCAGGATTCACTACTCTAATGTTAGGATTCAGTTAGGAGAGTAATACGAGGTGTGGCTAGAAAAAAACCCAACTGATGCTATAAAAAATTTTTATTTTCCATTATTTACAATTTGATGTTATCTCCTTCTATGTACTCTCCTCCTCGGTCTATACACCGCTCCATATGAATTTTCCACCGTTCATAGCAATGCTGCAGATCATTTTCGTTAAGTCCGTATATTACTTCTGTCGCTTTTTCTTTTACTGCTTCAACACTCTCAAATCTAGTTCCTTTCAAAGCTGACTTGACTTTAGGGAAAAGAAAAAAATCACAGGGGGCCAAATCAGGTGAGTAGGGTGGATGGTCTAAGATGGGAATATTGTGATTGGCTAAAAACGTCTTCACTGACAACGCATTGTGAGCTGGGGCATTGTCTTGGTGCAGGATCCATGTCTTTTTTTTCCACAAATCATTCTGTTTTCTCCGTACTCGCTCACGTAGGGTAGTCAGGACGCTAATGTAGTAATGCTGATTCACTGTTTGTCCCTCTGGTACCCAATCAATGTGTACAATCCCTTTGACATAAAAAAAAACAATCATCATTGCCTTGAATTTCGATTTTGACATTCGTGCTTTTTTTTGTCATGGAGAATCAGGAGATTTCCAATGCATCAATTGGCGTTTGGTTTCGGGATCGTAAGTAAAAAACCACGATTCATCACAAGTAATAACATTTTGTAAAAAGGTGGGATCACTTTCAATGTTTTCTAGGATGTCAGAACAAATCATTCTTCAGCGTTCTTTCTGTTCAATTGTGAGACACTTTGGAACCATTTTTGCACACACTTTGTTCATGTTGAAACTTTCATGAAGAATCTGCCTAACACTTTCCTTGTCAATTCCTGTCAACTCAGACATTTCTCTGATTGTTAAACGGCGATCTTCTTGAACAAGTTTACTGATGTTAGGGTTCATTTAGGAAAGTAATATTATTGCGTTAGGTAGAGTCAGGGGTACAAAATAGTGTAATATATTTCAACAAAATTTTGAAAATACCATATTCATTTCAAGACTAAAGTAAACATTTTAAATGTAAAATATTTACACCCAACTTCAAAATTTAACCTATTGCTAGGAAATAACTTTGATTGCAATGTCATATCTAATGTTCTTATATATATATATATATATATATATATATATATATATATATATATATATATATATATATATATATATATATAGGCATTACAGCCTTTATATTCAGTAACTTTTGTAACACATTTTACTAATTTTGCATCAATTTAAAAAATCATGATTCAGTATACTTTTTCTTGATTTTGCAAGGACAACTTTTTTTGATCAAGTTACCATATTTTTTAAAATCTATTGACTTTGTTGTATTTGAAATGGAGCAAGATAGTTTTTAGTTTTATTTACCTAACTTGTACTTTCTCTTTCAGTACACCTACTCTTAGAGCTCAGAGAAGGGTGAGTATAATCTTCTCTGAGCTATCATCGCACACATACTAGAATAAGCAGAAGTTACTTCTGTGACGTCTAGCACCACTAACATATACACACACTTGACAAATAGCCAAGTGTTACACTTTACACTATCAGCATGCTGCAGGAGTGATTACTCCATTAGTAAAGGATGCATTTGAGGTAAGCTTCTATAGACGTTGGGGGGTTATATTTAGAGACCGTGGCCCCTTTGTCATTTTATAACATTTTTGTTAGGATTGTTAGGTTGTTAGGATGTTTTATATTAGTATATTTTGTGTAGGATGTCTTGTATTGTCATGTATTTGTTTCAGCTTTTTAGGTCTTTTCCTAAGTGAACAGGAAACAAAGTATGTTTTCTTCAGAATCTTCATAGAATCTTCAAAAACAATAAAGAGTTTTGAATGTTTCATCATTTTCTACATCATCGAATGGGCTCTTTTAGATCTAAGTCATTTTAGTTTTAGATTTTTTTTCTCTTTTTATGAAACAGGGAACTGGTTTGGTTTTTATGATATCAAAAGAAGAAAAGAATGTCCGTGATTTGAGCAGATAATGAAGAAATTTCCTGGAGAAAATAAATGTAAGTAAGTTATGTTACTATCTGTTGTTAACATTTATGTGTGATTGTGATAATGTGCCATTACATAAGAGATTGGTAAAGAGCCGGTTAACTGACGCGAGGTTACTTATTATCAAACAAAATTTACCACTAATAATGTCTTTGGTGTAATGGTTGTGTGTATGTGTCATGCTTCTGTGTGTGTCTGTTTGAGGCATTTTTATAGATATCAGTGAAGTTAATATTCATTTTAATATTTTCGAAACAGTCACAAAATTCTTGTTTGGACAGTGCAACTATTATTTGACAAAACAAAGCATTACATGAAGAGATAACAGTTGAGTTGGAGTTAGAGGAGCTTACATACTCAGATTGTGCAGTGGTTAGAGTGAGAACTAGATACAAACCGATGAAAAGAATTAGAAGAGAAGGCTGTTAAATAGGTATGTTACAAACCTATATAGTTATGTCTTTTCATTTATGATAGGTATTGGTTTTAAAATGACACTAGTATTTACAGTCTATCTGGATAGATTTTGAAACATATTTTTGAATAAAATTTCTTCTAAATCACTTGTGTTTTCATTAAAAGTAAAAGTTTTATAGGTCATGGCGAAATGAGTTTTCGCTAAATCTCTATGATGAAGAAAAAACACTAAGAACCCTAAATCTGTATTATCCATACCATCCTACAAGAATTACTCTTCTATTTAGAATATTATTTGGGATTTTTATCCATCCATAGTTGATGAAGTTGAAAATTGTTTTTGTGAACAAGAAATATGAGACTCATATATGTAGCAAAGGGGCTTTTAGCTTATACACTTACCTTTATTTGAAGACATTTATAAGACAGCTACATATTGACTCTAGTTACAGATGGCTTTAGCTTGTACACTTACCTTTATTTGAAGACATTTATAAGACAGCTACATATTGACTCTAGTTACAGATGGCTTTAGCTTATACACTTACCTTTATTTGAAGACATTTATAAGACAGCTACATATTGACTCTAGTTACAGATGGCTTTAGCTTATACACTTACCTTTATTTGAAGACATTTATAAGACAGCTACATATTGACTCTAGTTACAGATGGCTTTAGCTTATACACTTACCTTTATTTGAAGACATTTATAAGACAGCTACATATTGACTCTAGTTACAGATGGCTTTAGCTTATACACTTACCTTTATTTGAAGACATTTATAAGACAGCTACATATTGACTCTAGTTACAGATGGCTTTAGCTTGTACACTTACCTTTATTTGAAGACATTTATAAGACAGCTACATATTGACTCTAGTTACAGATGGCTTTAGCTTGTACACTTACCTTTATTTGAAGACATTTATAAGACAGCTACATATTGACTCTAGTTACAGATGGCTTTAGCTCATACTTATTGAAAGAAATTCTGTGGCTATTTAGAAAATTTAATGGTCAGTTGTATCTAGATTAAAGAAGTAATGTTGGGAGAAAAATAAAATCTGTTAGCTGAAAAGTTATCTTGTTGCCAAAAAAATAAGCAAACAAAATATTAATCACTTACACAATAGTTTATGACTATCAGAACTTTGAATTTAGTAAATTTGTTAAAACTTACTGAGATAGAATGTTTTCGATCGCTATGTGCCGATCTTCATCAGTGCCTCATCAGATTCAGTCTCAGTAAGTTTTAACAAATTTACTAAATTCAAAGTTCAGATAGTCATAAACTATTGTTTAAGTGATTAATAAGATTCACCGAACGTAATGGACTACAAAATTCATGAAAAAAATATAATTAAATAATTCATACCTAAGTGAATACTCAAGAGCTTACTTGTTTATGTGTTTTGAAACAATCGTTATTTCTATGAAGCGAAGCCTCGACTCGGCCTTCAAGATGATTACAACAAGCAACTTTAAATTAAAATAGAAAAAAATATTTTAATGGAGAAAAATAACACAAGAGAGAATGCTATATAAGTATAGAAGCCCCTGTAAATGCTACTTACTTTATCATTACCCACTGAAAGTCCATTTTTATAATTATGACTTCATCACTGCAGTACATGTTTAAAGGCTATGCACTGAAATTATCAAAAATATTTTAAAATTAGGGTGAACTTTTAATACAGCCAACTACATACAGCCAATTACAGAAATCGTTTATTGTGTCATACTTTTTTACAGTGACTTGTCTGACATTGAGAAATTATAAAATACACCTTTTAACTTTAAAGAATACTTAAAGAGAAGGATATTTGATATTATCAGTCCTCACAAAAGCCTTTGGAAACCTATCCACTCTCTGTTTGTTAAATACCTATATGCATACAAGTTGGCTGTATTGCTTTACCAACTCATTTTCCTGAGGAGATATTTTGACATAACTGACTGTTTAGTACATTTATTCCTTCAATAGATCAAGCTATCTTAAGATTTTAAATCTCAAAATATTTCTTTCTTTACCAGGTTCTGTGTGGGCCTAAGTTGGAAATGCTACGTCAATGAGAAGATCATATTTTCTTATAAAATGTTTTCAATTAATTGATACTATGAGCATGTCAAAAGACTTTTTCGTTTGAATTTTATAGTCCATTATGTTCGGTGAAACTTAGTCAATCCCTTTTACATTAGTTTATGACTATCCAAACTTTATTTTTGTAAATTTTTAAAAACTTAATGAGACAATGCGTTTTTGATCTCTTCGTGGTGGTCATCATAGTGTTTACATTTTCCGATTGTAGTTGTTAGGTTATGTAGTGACGGTTTTAAAGTCAGGTTTTCGATAGTACCAAAGAGTATGTGATTTGTATTGGGTTTGTTTGTTAAATATATTTGTATTTTGTGTGTTTGTAAATTTCATATTGTTCCGTTGTGTTGAGATGTGGTCCTTTTTTGTTGATGTGTAAGATTTCTAGGTTATGGTTAATGTCTGTGTATTTGTAACCTATTTCTTTTAGGCAATTGGAGAATGCTGAGTTTGTGTTGTGTTTGGGTGATTGTGTGTGTTCCTTGACTTTTAGTAGGAACCTATGACCTTTTGCCCAACTGCAAAAAATTCTACAAAATCACCCATACAGAACACCAACTCAGCATTCTCCAATCACCTAAAAAAAACAGGACACAAATACACAGACATTTACCATAATCTAGAAATCTTACACATCAACGAAAAAGGACCACATCTCAACACACTATAACAATATGAAGTTTGCAAACACACAATCACACAAAATACAATCATATTAAACAAACAAACCCAGTACAAATTACACATACTCTTTAATACTATAGAAAACCTGCCTTTAAAACCGCCACTACTTAACCTAACAACAATTCCTAGTGAAGAATTTAGACACTGATGAAGATCGCCACAGAACTCAGTAAGTTTTTACAAATTTATAAAATTATAGTTTGGATAGCCACAAACTAATGTAAAAGTGATTGACATTTTACAGTGAAAAGGGATAAGCAATTAGGCAACACATGTTCAACTTGGGGCTTAAAACTATGTTGTTGTGTGAATGACAGACCTTAGCCTCAGGGTACTTTTATTTAGTAATATTTGGATCACTGTTGACTGAAATCTGACTTTTATAGACCATCCATAGATCTGTCGTCGTCTTAACCCATTAGCAGCTCTTTGTTAGTAGTTATCTGCCTCACATTTTCAAACTGAGGTAATTATTTGGATTCATAACTGTTCCATATACCAGTTTTATTAGTTGAAAATTTAATAAGCTATAAAACATTTACTCAAACATCACATTTTGAATAGGAGAATTCAAATAACACGATAAAAAAACTAGTGAATGATAAATGTATTATGGACAAAAATATAAATAAAAGTGGATTTTTCTTTCAAGTAATGTTATTTGTGACTTGATGAGAATAAGGTTCAGAACATAATGATGCTATAATAACAGTATAATACAGTTAAATATATCTAAATACAGTATGAATACCTTAAACGCGAACCGGAGAGATATGTAAGAGCCTGGCGCACGTAGTGCTAATACCTCATAGCCTGCCTAGAGTGGAAGCTGTTGCCAAATTTAGAAAGCTTACAAGCAATGACTATCTGCAAGCCCACTTACATAAAATAGGATTAACATCTTCGGATGTTTGCCCTATGTCAAACAGTCACAAGATGGACGGCCCACTTCTTCCAAATTTTGCAAAATGTGGAGAGCAAAGTCAGCATTGTCTCTACTGGGAGGCTAGACGGAGAATGGCAGAGATGCCGAGATCTGGCATTGGATGAAGTAAAGTAGTATGAATAGCTGTCCGTAACAAGACCACACAGCACCGAACCTAATTTCAGTTGTGAACAGGTTTCCGTAAAATACAGGTTATAGGTTAGGCAATACTATAGACCTAGTGTATAGGCTTAGTTAATACAAGGGATAGGCCGATTCTAATTTTTGATTCAGGATTCATTGATTCTAATGGTATCACAGATACTCGATTTTCCATTGATTGAAGAGCCAATTCTGATTGTGTTTTTAACTGTTAAAATACGTGTGCATTGTAATTTATTGGTAATTATTAATCATGCCTTATTTATATATTAGTTCCCTTGAATTAATCAAACAATTAAAGCAAATGCCGGTTTGAGGTAACGAAAATATTATTATTATTTATGACGCAAACATAAAGCCGATCGGAGCCATTTCCAGTCCATTTGTTTGTCCTCACTCGTCTCTCTCTATTGTCTCAATCTTACTCAGGCGGGCTTGACTCTCTCTCTCTCTCTCTCTCTCTCTCTCTCTATCTCCATGTCTCTGGCCGCCACTGCTTCATAGATGTCAAAACAAAACACAAAGAAAAAGTAGCTCCAATTTCTCAAGTTATACAAACTGTATCCCACACATATTTATGGTATAAGTGTATCAATGTATATATACTCCTAATTTATTGTTTTAAGAAGAAACACTTATAAAGTTTGTTTCAGTAGGATCTGGACACTTCTTCAGAAAAGTCGCTTCATGTTACATAATTGGAAATGGACCTGTAAAGCTTCTCTACGAAAGGTGGAGGGCCAGATAATGAGAGGTATGTTGTTACAAAGAACATTGTTGTAATATGGTTAACATTTGTACAAGTGTTTTTAGTTATTTGCTTTCAAGTTGATCAGACATTTTTAATATCGTCGCCTATGAAGAGTGAGAAAGGATTGTATTGTAGAGTTAAAATTCCCTGGGATAAAACATCACCTGTTCAAGGTCATCTAGCTTGATAAAAGTAAATCTATTGTCTATTGTTATAATGGAAAGAGTCACTAATAAATGGGTTCCTATACTCCTTTGTAAGAAGGGTAAGAGAAATAAAGTGAAGTAAAGGGGAAAGTTATGGCTAAATATGGGCAATATTGCCTCATAAATATAGTACTACTCTTAAAAATCATTTTATATTTCTTAGAGTGTAAAATCTAGTAACTCATTTTCAACATGTAAAAAAATTTTCTTCATGTAAGAAAAGTCATAACTTAGCATTTTATAATGTACATTTAAAAAAATTGTTTGTTCCCCTTTATATGTAGCTAAAGGTGTTTGTTCTATGACCTAGTTCCTTTTAGATTAAGCTAATAAAATAGCCTCTATTAGACAAGTGTCACATAATATTATATATAAAAGTGTATATCTAAAAACAGTTTTTATTTGCACTTTTTTAGGAGCAAAATATTTTAAATATATAAACTCTTTTATACTACTGAAACTTTCAACACCTTTTGTCGCCTTGTTACTGTCTTTAATATTATTAGTTATGAAATAAACTAACCTAAATATTTTCTATAAATATTGAATGAATATTTCTTTTTATTTAATTTTCCTTAGACCCCAAAAAAATTTGCAATTGAACTAAATTTTGTCTTAGTTTCAATTCATCTTACAGATGGTTTTTTTATTTAATTTTTATTATTATTAATAATTTTGTATTATTTGATTCCAACTTCAACCCAAAGCTACTAGTAAAGACTTTGAAATTTATTAATATGTGATAATCCCTATAAAAGCCTGACTTTTAGTTTAATGAGGATGGTCGCTTTGGGGGAAGAATATGTACCTCTTGATTTCTTTCCTCCTATACTTCATTACGTAACAGTTTTCATATCCTGATCAACGTCTAAGTCATCCTGCACAGTGTTACCAAGAACATTGTTATCATTCAAATTAAACCTGCATTAGTTAGAGTCTGATACACACCTGCCAAAGTCATCAATAAAACAAACAGTATCAAGAGCACAATGGTATAATGTATTACAATGAAAATTATGGAAAAAACCCCAATACCACAAAACTAATCAAAAATAACAAATAATACAAGTTACTTAAGATTAAACCCTTATGTATATTTTGATGACCATGGCTTCATAATCAGAGTCTTATTACAAAATTACAATCTAGCAAGCAAGAAGTTACAAACTAGAGTGACCTTTTGTTTGTAACTTCTTGTTTGCTAGATTGTAATAAGAGCCTCTGATGATGATGACACGGTAATCAACATATAGATAAAGGTTTAATATTAAGTAACCTGTATTATTTCACTAAAACACCTGTAAATATTTTACAACTTGTCTGTAGTAGCACTTACTTATATTTGTTGAGAGCGGCTGTTTCGGGAAATGTGTCCCATTGTCAACACAGACCATTGAGTTGACAATGGAACACATCTCTCCAAAAGGCCATCCTCAACAATATAAAGTAATTGCAACTACAGACAAGTTGTAAAATATTTACAAGTGTTTTAGTGAAAATTAGTAGCTCACGTGAAGATGGAATCAACAAATATTCTATTATTAGTTATTTTTGATTATTTTTGTGGTATTGGGGTTCTTTCCAATATTTTCATTGTAATGAATAAAGCAAGTCTACAATAAAAACAATAAGTGCTGCATTTAGGGAAGTTTAAAAAGGAAAACAAATATTGTTCAAGTTCAAAGTTGAACAAAAAATCATTAAAGTTGCTTATTGTAATCATCTAGAATTCACTGAATAAACTATAAGTATTTAGCACATAACTAAGTGAATACTTTATACCTCATTTCTTTTAAAGAATAATGTGTCTGCATCTGTAATACCAGAACTTATTCTACTAAATATTTATGGTGGGTGTTTAGAGCTTACAGACTGGAACAAGAAAGGCGAATAATACAAAAGGTCATGTTCTCAAATACCATTTTACAATGTACACTTAATATAATCGATCACTTTAACATTAGTTTATGACTATCCGAATTTTAAATTGTGTAAATTTGTAAAAACTTACTGAGACAGAACGTTTTTGATCGCCACATAGCGAACATAAGATTCACCGAACGTAATGGACTACAAAATTTAAGACTTAGTATAAGAAGATAATACAGTAAAACCTCCAAACAGTGGACATAGTTTGTACTTCTTCATTAGTCCATTGTGAAAGTAACGATCGCTCAAGCTTTTACATAGGACAAACAGAAATATACTTCCCCACAAAATATAAGGAATATAAGAAGACATCAGAAACACACAACCTAAATCATTTACCATTCATGTTCAAGACACACTACATCCAAAACCAAACACAATACATACCTAATGATAAAACATATGAAAAATTACAATAAAACACTAAATTTGTAGTTATACATACCAAAATAATACACTCAGAACAACAACACATTACAGATCAAAACACCACATACCTGAGCAGGCAGTCTGGTCCATGACTTTCAGCATTCAACAATGCAAGTACATCAAATTGACCAATTCCGAAGCATGTCTGCTGAAAAATATCCAAAAGTAATGATTTTTTGCCAGGTTAAATTGAAAAAGTCCTAATTTTTTCAATGAAAATAGCAAATATAGTGTCCATTCTGGAGAGAGATTTAATAAATGCACTTTTGGTAATAATTTGGTAAAAAAACCACTACTTGCTGATATTTTCAACTGACTAGGTCAGAGCATTATTCAATGCTGTGAGTAAAGATAAGACTGTTGCTGAGGTGTGTAGTGTTGGTGTGAGTCTATGGTGTATTGGTGCTCTGTGGTGTGGTATTGTATTGTATTGAACACCGATACACCACAGACTCACACCAACACAACACACCTCAGCAACAGTCTTGTCCATGACTCGCATCATTGAATAACGCCCTGACCTAGTGTGAAACGCGTCTGCTGAAAATAACAGTAAGTAGTGGTTTTTTTGCCTAGTTAATAACAAAAGTGTAATTATAGAAAAACCTAAAGATGTACAACACAAAAACTGCAAGTTTTATTAAATGATTTTATAAAGGGGACTGAAGTTTGAAAATCTGTTCATAAGTTAGAGACCATTGTAAAAAAGGAAGAGTCAATAAGGAGAGGTTTTACTGTATTAACTTATTCAAACTTAGTTTAAGTGATGTAACACATTGTGTCTGTCAGTTGTTCTAAGTGCTTGCATCATTTCTAGAACCTGCATGCTGCAGCTTCCTTCTTCTGCTGACCCTCCGTGAGTATTACAGTTTGTAATTATAATTAATTATATTTATAAAATGCTAGAGTTTTATTGTTTTTACAGTATAAAACAAGAACTTTGAATTAAAAAATAGGTAGTAATTAAAATACTAAATAGAACGGATGCAAATTGAAAATACATTTTTTTAAACTTTTTAAAAACTCTTTTATTTTGAAGAGATCTGAAAAAATAAAATAATTTTTTTCTAGTAGCATGGGACACTGAAACTATCCATAACTAACTCTAAAAGGGTCAGGTTTTTTTTCAATTTGTAAAAATTACTCATGTTAAAAGAATCTTTGAGCTTTGACCCTTTAAAGTTTAAACTCTCAGAATTAAATAAATATCTTTTCCTCAATTGCAATAATAATATTAGATACATAGTGTTGTTAGAGGAGGTAAATAATAGTTTCAATCACATATTGTTTCTTTATGGATGTTTTGTGTGTTTGTTAATATTAGAAGATCTACGTCATTATAAAATATAACTTGAAATAAAATTTGTTTTTATTGGTATAATTAGAAGACATCTCTTATTACAACCAAAAAACAGATATTCTAAATTAATACAACATGTATAATATCACACAACCTCCATTTTGTTAGGAATAGCAATGTTTTAAAGTTTTAGTATGTAATGTAAATTGAAACATGTTTGTTACAGGGGGTGTGAAGTTGGGCACCTCCTTGTGGTGAACCCTGGGTAACGCTAAACTTTCAACAACCTGTTTTCTGTCAGTACATATGAAGGTAACTATGCTATACATAGTATATGTCTTAACAGTAATATTTGTTAGTTATAAAATATCTTATAGTCCATGCATAGAAGTGAAATAAAAGGTGCTATTATAAACAAAAATATCTACCTAATCTTGCAAACTTATCCATTTAAAGTCTTATTTATGTTCCAAGTCTAAAGTTGTAATTATCAATGGTAATAGAATATATATCAATGTAATATTTTTACTATCAACTGATTTCTTGTTAGGATTCCAGTTACAAGCTTTAACTATCTCAGAATCTTCCAAACTTATCCATTTAGAGTTTTATTCATGTTCCAAGTCTAAAAATGCAATTATCAATGGTAATAGAATATATACCAATGTAATATTTTCTTTACTTTCACTATTACCTGATTCCTTGTTAGGATTCAAGTTACAAGCTATGACTATCTCCGAATCTTGCAAACTTATCCATTTAGAGTCTTATTTATCTTCCAGGTCTAAAGTTGTAATTATCAATGGTAATAGAATATATACCAATGTAATATTTTCTTTACCTTCACTATCAACTGATTTCTTGTTAGGATTCCAGTTACAAGCTATGACTATCTTAGAATCTTGCAACCTTATCCATTTAGAGTCTTATTTATGTTCCACGTCTAAAGATGCAATTATCAATGGTAATAGAATATATACCAATGTAATATTTTCTTTACTTTCACTATTACCTGATTCCTTGTTAGGATTCCAGTTACAAGCTTTAACTATCTCCGAATCTTGCAACCTTATCCATTTAGAGTCTTATTTATGTTCCAAGTCTAAAAATGCAATTATCAATGGTAATAGAATATATACCAATGTAATATTTTCTTTACTTTCACTATTACCTGATTCCTTGTTAGGATTCCAGTTACAAGCTTTAACTATCTCCGAATCTTGCAAACTTATCCATTTAAAGTCTTATTTATCTTCCAGGTCTAAAGTTGTAATTATCAATGGTAATAGAATATATACCAATGTAATATTTTCTTTACCTTCACTATCAACTGATTTCTTGTTAGGATTCCAGTTACAAGCTATGACTATCTTAGAATCTTGCAACCTTATCCATTAGAGTCTTATTTATGTTCCAGGTCTAAGATGCAATTATCAAGGGTAATAGAATATATACCAATGTAATATTTTCTTTACCTTCACTATCAACTGATTTCTTGTTAGGATTCCAGTTACAAGCTATGACTATCTTAGAATCTTGCAACCTTATCCATTTAGAGTCTTATTTATGTTCCAAGTCTAAAAATGCAATTATCAATGGTAATAGAATATATACCAATGTAATATTTTCTTTACTTTCACTATTACCTGATTCCTTGTTAGGATTCCAGTTACAAGCTTTAACTATCTCCGAATCTTGCAAACTTATCCATTTAAAGTCTTATTTATCTTCCAGGTCTAAAGTTGTAATTATCAATGGTAATAGAATATATACCAATGTAATATTTTCTTTACCTTCACTATCAACTGATTTCTTGTTAGGATTCCAGTTACAAGCTATGACTATCTTAGAATCTTGCAACCTTATCCATTTAGAGTCTTATTTATGTTCCAGGTCTAAAGATGCAATTATAAATGGTAATAGAATATATATCAATGTAATATTTTCACTATCAACTGATTTCTTGTTAGGATTCCAGTTACAAGCTATGCCTATCTCCGAATCTTACAAACTTATCCATTTAAAGTTTTATTTATGTTCCAGGTCTTAAGATGCAATTATAAATGGTAATAGAATATATACCAATGTAATATCTTCATTACCTCCACTATTAACTGATTTCTTGTTAGGATTCCAGTTACAAGCTTTGACTATCTCCGAACCTTCCAAACTTATCCATTTAGAGTCTCATTTATGTTCCAAGTCTAAAGTTAGAATTATCAATGGTAATAGAATATATACCAATGTAATATTTTCTTTACCTCCGCTATTAACTGATTCCTTGTTAGGATTCCAGTTACAAGCATTGACTATCTCCGAATCTTGCAAACTTAGCCAATTAGAGTCTTATTTATGTTCCAGGTCCAAAGTTGCAATTATCAATGGTAATAGAACATATACCAATGTAATATTTTCTTTACCTCCACTATTAACTGATTTCTTGTTAGGATTCCAGTTACAAGCTTTGACTATCTCCGAACCTTCCAAACTTATCCATTTAGAGTCTCATTTATGTTCCAAGTCTAAAGTTGGAATTATCAATGGTAATAGAATATATACCAATGTAATATTTTCTTTACCTTCACTATCAACTGATTCTATCTCAGAATCTTGCAGCCTTATTCATTTAGAGTCTTATTTATGTTCCGGGTCTAAAGTTGCAATTATCAATAGTAATAGAATATATACCAATGTAATATTTTCTTTACCTTCACTATCAACTGATTCTATCTCAGAATCTTGCAACCTTATCCATTTAGAGTCTTATTTATGTTCCGGGTCTAAAGTTGCAATTATCAATAGTAATAGAATAAATACCAATGTAATATTTTCTTTAACTCCACTATTAACTGATTCCTTGTTAGGATTCCAGTTACAAGCTTTAACTATCTCCGAATCTTCCAAACGTAGCCATTTAGAGTCTTATTTATGTTCCAAGTCTAAAGTTGCAATTATCAATGGTAATAGAATAAATACCAATGTAATATTTTCTTTACTTTCACTATCAACTGATTCCTTGTTATTATTCCAGTTACAAGCTTTAACTATCTGCGAATCTTCCAAACGTATCCATTTAGAGTCTTATTTATGTTCCAGGTCTAAAGTTGCAATTATCAATGGTAATAGAATATATACCAATGTAATATTTTCTTTACTTTCACTATCAACTGATTCCTTGTTATTATTCCAGTTACAAGCTTTAACTATCACCGAATCTTGCAAACTTATCCATTTAGAGTCTTATTTATGTTCCAAGTCTAAAGTTGCAATTATCAATGGTAGTAGAATAATTACCAATGTAATATTTTCTTTACCTTCACTATTAACTGATTCCTTGTTATCATTCCAGTTACAAGCTATGACTATCTCCGAATCTTCCAAACGTATCCATTTAGAATCTTATTTATGTTCCAGGTCTAAAGTTGCAATTATCAATGGTAATAGAATATATACCAATGTAATATTTTCTTTACTTTCACTATCAACTGATTCCTTGTTATTATTCCAGTTATAAGCTTTAACTATCTCCGAATCTTCCAAACGTATCCATTTAGAGTCTTATTTATGTTCCAGGTCTAAAGTTGCAATTATCAATGGTAATAGAATATATACCAATGTAATATTTTCATTAACTTCACTATTAACTGATTCCTTGTCAGGATTCCAGTTACAAGCTATGCCTATCTCCGAATCTTACAAACTTATCCATTTAAAGTCTTATTTATGTTCCAGGTCTAAAGTTGCAATTATCAATGGTAATAGAATATATACCAATGTAATATTATCTTTACCTTCACTAATAACTGATTCCTTGTTAGGATTCCAGTTGCAAGCTTTAACTATCTCCGAATCTTGCAAACGTATCCATTTAGAGTCTTATTTATCTTCCAAGTCTTAAGTTGTAATTATCAATGGTAATAGAATAAATACCAATGTAATATTTTCTTTACCTTCACTATTAACTGATTCCTTGTTATTATTCCAGTTACAAGCATTGACCATCTCCGAATCTTCCAAACGTAGCCATTTAGAGTCTTATTTATGTTCCAAGTCTAAAGTTACAATTATCAATGGTAATAGAACATATACCAATGTAATATTTTCTTTACCTCCACTATCAACTGATTCCTTGTTATTATTCCAGTTACAAGCTTTAACTATCTCCGAATCTTCCAAACGTATCCATTTAGAGTCTTATTTATGTTCCAAGTCTAAAGTTGCAATTATCAATGGTAGTAGAATACATACCAATGTTGTTCGAGTCAGCGCTCGAAGTTTCGCGGCCTACATTCAAACGCTCAGCTGGACTGTGCAGTGATGGTCACGTGACGTCCGATCTGCCAATCGATGTATGATTTGAAGTATTGATTTTCTGTGGCTTGATCCCCACTCCCTTAGCTCGCATTTTCCGTAAAGTTAGTCGTCCCTGTTGTCTCGGAACTGTCGTACAGTTAACAGCCTCGTTAAAATACCTCGTTACGTAAAGTTGCACAACATGTGCAGAGTGCCGCTTTTGACCGTGAAAACCTCGTACAAGCATTAAAACGGTTCGTCTTAATGTGTGTTAGTGTGACCGCGTTATTATATAAGTTATTTGCGGATTATTGACTTTAATTACAATCGCCGTTTGTAAGTTCCTTTGTGTCGTTCCGCGCCATAGTTCTTAAATGACTAGGATTTTTAAATGCAGCTTATTGACTTCTCGTTTAAGTTTTAGTGTGACTTCGCCTGGCCAGGATTCCTACGAACTGGGTACCCAGGACTTCTGCAGCTACGAGATCTACGACCACTTCAATTTTGCCCTTTCTTGCTCCACGAGGGTAAGTGCTGCATAAGCTTAAGTACTAATAATTCATTTATGTGTAAATTCAGTGCGAATTGTTCTGTAATTAAATGTGCTTGTACGGAGCCCATTATGGCTTTCTAACTTTCGTAATTGCGTGCTCAGCGATTGAAGTAAGGCACTTTGCCGCAGCTTACTATTGTTACTCACATTTCTATTATATTATTGCCGATCTTTCTCGAACCTCGTTTTCTTCTCATTTTAGCTAAGCGCCAGTCGCTTCATTTGGTCCCTCGGGCCGGATAGATTGAATTTAAATTCATTTGATTTATATGATTCATGCAATCTTACTAAGTGTTGCGCAACATTTGATTTCTGATTTCCTTTGTGCGAGCTACACGCGCGGGAAACGTGACGTCATAGGTATACGTCACTTGATTTTGATTTGCTTTGTGATGAGGAAATACTTTACGTTTATTAAACTATACAGTCCACTTACCGCTGTTTAAAAAATTTTGTGAAATTAATTTGTGTTGTGTTTATTTGTGAACTTTATTAAATTATTTATGATGGCAATTAATACTGAATATTACCTCGCTAAATTAAAAAATATATTAAATGATTTGGAACAAGTACAAACCCTTCTTGACGAGAAAGCGATGCCGGAAGGCATCGCTCGGGAAATAAGACGCATTCAGGCCAATTTCGTGGATACTTATGAGATATTAGAACAAACGTTCGCCACCCAGGTGGCAAGTTTAGCTGAAAGTGCGTTTAATATCAAAAGACAATTTCAGGACGTGTATTTGCCCATGTTAGCAAAATATCCTAACCTTATCAAGGCAGAGGTGACATCAACCTCGCCCGTCAAATCAGCTGTAGGTTCACCTAACCTCCCTAGTCTTGCGTTGCCTGTTTTTTCAGGAAACAACAGTGACTGGACGGACTTTATAACGATGTACGATTCAATAGTCCATTGCAACGACAGTCTTAGTGATATACAGAAATTCCAATATTTGAAATCGGTACTTAAAGGCGACGCTTTAGCAATTGTCACAGGCTTGGTAATATCTGAACAAAATTACAGCATTGCATATCAAGCTTTGCGCAATCGGTACGCTAACCCACGCCGTTTGGCTGACCACTATTTTAAAATGATTCAAGACTTTAAACCAATTAAGAATGCTTCGCAAACTGAATTGAACCGCTTCTTGACCGCGCATTCAAACGCTGTGTGTGCGTTGAAGGTTATCCAGCTAGATGATTTGGCTGATTTTCTGCTTTTTCAGATGTCCATTAATAACTTGGACCCCCAGACTAGATTAAATTTTGAAACGAGGCTAGGCACAAATCGTATGCCTACGTACAAACTTTTGAATGATTTTATAACGGAACAGGCCAGGGCTCTAGAGTTGTTGGATCAACCGCCTGCCGCAGCTTCTACGAACGCGAGAGCTGCTCAACAACCCCGCATACTGGTGTCGTCAGTAAATGAGTCTGATTCGCAAGGGGCCCGTGATTTAAATTTTGACCAACTGGAACCTAACCTTAACACGGCACACAGTACAATAGTCCAGCCTTCGGTTTCGCCCGACAATTCTAGTACACCTAAGGCTACGCAATATGTATACGAGCCTAGACGCGCTGCGTCAGGCCCTACACGGCCATTCAACGGACCGCGCCCCGTAAATATACCTCCTGTTATGAACACTCCTAGGATGTCAGTATTCCGTCACCGATTACCACCGCTTCACATGAATCAATCCCATGTTTCTACGACACACGCAGGCATGTGTTATTATTGCGGAGAAGGACATCGCATCATTGACTGTCAATCCTTTCTCGAACTGCCTTCTGTGGCACGCCAGGATGCCATCATGAAACTACAACGGTGCTTCAATTGTCTTGGCTCCCATTTCCGAGCTAAATGTAAGTCCAGCCAACGCTGCAAGCAGTGCAACGAGGCACATCATACTTTGTTACATAACAACCCGCCGTCACAACAATGACTAGTCACACCGCGACACCCGAGGCCAGCAACTGGACGCGCAACCGATACTCAAGCTCAACCTCATTCTTTGTCATGTAATATTCAGGAATCTCTCGCCCTGTTGGGTACCGCGCAAGTCGTCCTACAGGACCATTATGGTCAACCTCGTTTTCTAAGAGCTATTATCGACCCCGGCAGTCAGATATCTGCCATTACTAAGAAAGCAAGCGTCCTGCTGAGCCTACCTACTCGGAGTTCAAATATGTCTTTGATTGGTGTCGCCGCCAAGACCACACGTATCCACGAGTACGTTACGTTGATTTTATTCTCGAGGCTTGACCCTGGTGTAATGCTAACTACTGAAGCCGCCGTGCTTAACCACATTACTGACCCGCTTCCGGCTACTAGGTTAGCCTCTCAAATAAGTGCTCAATACCGGCATCTACCTTTAGCTGACCCTCATTTCGACTCGCCTGCCGGTGTTGACATTATACTGGGGGCAGATGTTTTCACCCAAATACTCACTAATGGGCCTTGCACTATCATTCATGGCCAGCCCTCCGCGCTTAACACTCGTTTAGGTTGGGTCATTATGGGATCCATACCGTATAGTATGCCCCATCAACCTAGAGTGTTTATTACCTCGCTACAGTCTATTGATGACAATATTCGACGGTTTTGGGAAGTCGAAGAAGTGACTGAGGCTAAATCTTTGAGCCCTGACGAGCAGCTTTGTGAAAGCCTGTTTACTACAACTACTGAACGCGATGAAGTCGGGAGATATGTTGTCGCCCTCCCCTTCAAACCTGACGCTGTAACACTTAAGTCAAACCGCAACGTTGTCCTCGCTAGTTATCATGCTTTGGAACGACGTTTAAGTCGTCAGCCGGAGGTAGCTCGGCAATATCATCAATTCATGACAGAATATATGACTCTGGGTCATATGTACCCCGCGCTTAATACTTCTAACTATTTGATCCCGCATCATTGTGTTTTTAAGACCACCAGTTCTACTACTAAGTTACGAGTAGTATTCAACGCATCCTCGCCTGATTGTAACGCGAATTCTTTAAATCAGCAATTGCTTTCCGGTCCTAAGCTTCAGAAGGACCTGTCTAACGTCATCATTTCCTTTCGCCTGTATGTTCACGCCGTCTGTGCTGATCTTAAAATGATGTACCGACAAATTGCCGTGCGCCCAGCTGATCGCTGTCACCAGCACATACTATACCGACCGACGCCTCAATCTCCGCTTGTGGAATACGAGTTAGCTACTGTCACGTACGGACTAACCCCGTCTGCGTATTTAGCGTTGCGGACGCTTGAACAACTCGTAAAGGACGAAGGTAGCCGCTACCCTGCCGCGTCGCAAGCAATACTTCAGCAGACTTATGTTGATGATGTTGTCACTGGCGCCGATACGCCCGAAGATGCCAAGGAATTGATACAGCAGCTCATTAACATTTTCGCACTCGCCGGCCTGGAACTTAGGAAATGGTCATCAAGTGATCCTGCACTATTGTCAACGCTACCTTCCGCTCATCTGGAGAACCCGCTACTGTTCCAGGACGATTCTACCGCCATCAAAATACTGGGACTGCAATGGAACCCTACCTCGGACTCGTTCTCCTACCAGAGTCAGAATTTCGTTTCGGTGCCTACGAAACGCACCATACTATCTTATGTCGCTCGGACTTTCGACCCGCTTGGCTTCTTAACGCCTATTACTTTCTGGATCAAATGCTTTCTCAAACGTTTGTGGCTCGAAAGGTTATCATGGGATGAACCTTTGCCAACCGCGCTTCTAAATCAATGGGACAGCTTCATTGTTCAATTCGCCAGTTTGTCTTCTATCCAAATACCTCGACACGTTGGCACACGAGTTGCCAAGCATCACCTGTTAGGGTTTTGCGATGCTTCCGAAGCTGGATACGCAGCAGCTATATATTTGAGAACCGAATGGAATGGAGTCGTTACCGTTAGCATTCTGAAGGCTAAGAGCAGGGTAGCTCCAGTTAAACCGATCACCATACCTCGCATGGAGCTTTGTGGCGCAGTCTTGCTGGCCAAACTCTACAAGTCCGTTCAGCCCGTTTTGAATTTTGTGTCTGACGACGAGACGTTTTTCTTCACCGATTCTGAAATTGTGTTGTATTGGATCAACACCCCGCCTTATTTATTGAAGACTTTTACTGCCAACCGCGTCACTGAAATCGTTTCAAATACCTCCATGGACCGTTGGTTCCATGTCTCGACTGCTGATAACCCCGCGGACGTTGCTTCCCGTGGGTGTCTACCTAACCAGCTTGCTGAACATCCGCTGTGGTGGCACGGCCCACCATGGGCGCTACAATGTCCTACTGCGTGGCATTTGTCTAAGCCGACCGGCCTTAACCCGGACCAGACCGAACATAAATCTGAACCTAGACTGCTATGTACAGCCGTTCAAGAGCCTAATCGATTATTGACAACTATAGAACGCCATTCGAACTTAATTACTCTTCACCATGTTTTCGCTTACGTCCTGCGGTTTGTGAATAATTGCCGTCGTAAAGGCCAGACTACTAACCACGGTCATAACACCCGCTACAAGGCCAAAGTCGCCTTGAGTAAAACTTCATTTACTACGCCTTCGGTGCAGGAGTTAAGTAACGCCAGAGATCTCTGCGTCAAGCTCATACAAGAGCTGGCCTTCAGCGAAACATTGCAACGGCTCCGTCGTGGCGCTCAAATCATCGATCCGCTCCGCAGCCTAACGCCATTTGTCGACGCCCAGGGCTTACTCAGGGTGGGCGGAAGACTTAATCATTCTGAGATGTCGTACGAATCTAAGCACCCCCTTCTGCTTCCTAAACATCATCAGTACGTCAACTTGATCTGCGATCATTACCACAAGTTAGCCTTACATGCCGGACCGCGCACCACTCAAGCGCTGATTAACGGCGAATTTTGGATTATTGCGTTACGCTCCTTACTTCGACAACGCATTCATGCGTGCATGCGGTGCTTCCGTATGCAATCTAAGCCTCGTCCACCTATGATGGCTGCTTTACCATCATCTAGAGTCACTCCATCGCCGCCTTTCTGCAGGGTGGGAATTGATTTCGCTGGACCCTTTGACACAAAGGCAAATCATTTGCGTACCTCGAAGCTTTTAAAATCTTATCTTTGTCTATTTGTCTGCATGGCTACTAAGGCTGTGCACTTGGAGATGGTATCCGACCTATCCACCGATGCCTTTCTCGCAGCTTTACACCGTTTCACGTCAAGACGAGGGCTACCCTCTGATATTTATTCTGACAACGGCACGAATTTTGTTGGAGCCGCGAACCGCCTGAGTGAGGTCTATCAACTGCTTGACCGCTCGAAATCGCTTATCAAGCGCAAACTCGCCGACCAACGCATTGAATGGCACTTCAACCCTCCAGCCGCACCACATTTCGGCGGACTCTGGGAGGCTGCCGTCAAATCCGCTAAAGGACTTATGCACCGCACGATCGGTAATACGGTATTAAACCCTGAAGAGTTGTCTACGTTGTTTACCCGGATAGAGGCTATTCTTAACAGTCGACCTATTTTCGAGGTTTCGCCTGACCCCAGCGAAGGATCGTCTTTCCTCACTCCCGGACATTTTCTTATTGGACGTCCGCTCCTTGCACTTCCGGAGAGATGTTACCCCGAACCGCCTCTTAAATCTCGTTGGTCCATGATTCAGCAAATGACCAACCGTTTCTGGAAGACTTGGTCTACTCAGTACCTGCATTCGCAGATTCAACGCCGCAAGTGGCACAAGAACTCCTCACCGCTTCAGGAGGATCAACTCGTCTTCATCACTGGAGAGCATCCGAGCCCCCTTCATTGGCCTATGGGTCGGATCATACATCTACATCCTGGACACGACCAAGTATCCCGCGTAGCTACTGTCAAAACCTCGCACGGCCAGCTGAAGCGACCTGTCCACAAGCTTGTTGGCTTCCCGCTGCAGCATTGAGTTTCACCTTTGGTTTCTTCGGCACTCTTGCCCCCCTTTTGTTTCTTCTCTTTCCTTCGTTTCCCCCTGCTATTTCTTCGGCACCCTCGGTTTCCGGTGCTTAATTAGTTCTTCGCCCTCTACCCACCTGGCGGATTAAAAACATTCGTTTTGGTGGGCGGTATGTTCGAGTCAGCGCTCGAAGTTTCGCGGCCTACATTCAAACGCTCAGCTGGACTGTGCAGTGATGGTCACGTGACGTCCGATCTGCCAATCGATGTATGATTTGAAGTATTGATTTTCTGTGGCTTGATCCCCACTCCCTTAGCTCGCATTTTCCGTAAAGTTAGTCGTCCCTGTTGTCTCGGAACTGTCGTACAGTTAACAGCCTCGTTAAAATACCTCGTTACGTAAAGTTGCACAACATGTGCAGAGTGCCGCTTTTGACCGTGAAAACCTCGTACAAGCATTAAAACGGTTCGTCTTAATGTGTGTTAGTGTGACCGCGTTATTATATAAGTTATTTGCGGATTATTGACTTTAATTACAATCGCCGTTTGTAAGTTCCTTTGTGTCGTTCCGCGCCATAGTTCTTAAATGACTAGGATTTTTAAATGCAGCTTATTGACTTCTCGTTTAAGTTTTAGTGTGACTTCGCCTGGCCAGGATTCCTACGAACTGGGTACCCAGGACTTCTGCAGCTACGAGATCTACGACCACTTCAATTTTGCCCTTTCTTGCTCCACGAGGGTAAGTGCTGCATAAGCTTAAGTACTAATAATTCATTTATGTGTAAATTCAGTGCGAATTGTTCTGTAATTAAATGTGCTTGTACGGAGCCCATTATGGCTTTCTAACTTTCGTAATTGCGTGCTCAGCGATTGAAGTAAGGCACTTTGCCGCAGCTTACTATTGTTACTCACATTTCTATTATATTATTGCCGATCTTTCTCGAACCTCGTTTTCTTCTCATTTTAGCTAAGCGCCAGTCGCTTCAAATGTAATATTTTCTTTACTTTCACTATCAACTGATTCCTTGTTATTATTCCAGTTACAAGCTTTAACTATCTCCGAATCTTCCAAACGTATCCATTTAGAGTCTTATTTATGTTCCAGGTCTAAAGTTGCAATTATCAATGGTAGTAGAATATATACCAATGTAATATTTTCTTTACTTTCACTATCAACTGATTCCTTGTTATTATTCCAGTTACAAGCTTTAACTATCTCCGAATCTTCCAAACGTATCCATTTAGAAACTTATTTATGTTCCAGGTCTAAAGTTGCAATTATCAATGGTAGTAGAATATATACCAACGTAATATTTTCTTTACTTGCACTATCAACTGATTCCTTGTTATTATTCCAGTTACAAGCTTTAACTATCTCCGAATCTTCCAAAAGTATCCATTTAGTGTCTTATTTATGTTCCAGGTCTAAAGTTGCAATTATCAATGGTAGTAGAATATATATCAATGTAATATTTTCTTTACCTTCCTATTAACTGATTCCTTGTTAGGATTCCAGTTACAAGCTTTAACTATCTCCGAATCTTCCAAACGTATTCATTTAGAGTCTTATTTATGTTCCAAGTCTAAAGTTGCAATTATCAATGGTAATAGAAAATATACCAATGTAATAATTTCTTTACCTCCACTATTAACTGATTTCTTGTTAGGATTCCAGCTAAAAGCTTTGACTATCTCCGAATCTTGTAAACTTAGCCATTTAGAGTCTTATTTATGTTCCAGGTCTAAAGATGCAATTATAAATGGTAATAGAATATATACCAATTTAATAATTTCTCTACCTCCACTATTAACTGATTTCTTGTTAGGATTCCAGTTACAAGCTTTGACTATCTCCGAATCTTCCAAACTTAGCCATTTAGAGTCTTATTTATGTTCAAGTTTAAAGTTGTAATTATCAATGGTAACAGAATATATACCAATGTAAAATTTTCATTACCTTCACTATTAACTGATTCCTTGTTATCATTCCAGTTACAAGCTATGACTATTTCCGAATCTTTCAAACTTACCTATTTAAAGACTTATTTATGTTCCAAGTATAAAGTTGTAATTATCAGTGGTAATAGAATATATACCAATGTAATATTTTCTTTACCTTCACTATCATCTGATTCGTTGTTAGGATTATAGTTACAAGCTTTGATTATCTCAGAATCTTACAACCTTATCCATTTAGAGTCTTATTTATGTTCCAAGTCTAAAGTTGTAATTATCAATGGTAAGAGAATATATATCAATGTAATATTTTCTTTACCTCCACTATTAACTGATTTCTTGTTAGGATTCCAGTTACAAGTTTTGACTATCTACGAATCTTGCAAACTTAGACATTTAGAGTCTTATTAATGATCCAAGTATAATGTTGTAATTATCAATGGTGTTAGAATATATACCAATGTAATATTTTCTTTACCTCCACTATTAACTGATTTCTTGTTAGGATTCCAGTTACAAGCTTTGACTATCTCGGAATCTTGCAACCTTATCCATTTAGAGTCTTATTTATGTTCCAGGTCTAAAGTTGCAATTATCAATGGTAATAGAATATATACCAATGTAATATTTTCTTTACCTACACTATTAGCTGATTTCTTGTTAGGATTCCAGTTACAAGCTTTGACTATCACCGAATCTTGCAAACTTAGCCATTTAGAGTCTTATTTATGTCCCAGGTCCAAAGTTGTAATTATCAATGGTGTTAGAATATATACCAATGTAATATTTTCTTTACCTCCACTATTAACTGATTCCTTGTTAGGATTCCAGTTACAAGCTTTGACTATCTTAGAATCTTGCAACCTTATCCATTTAGAGTCTTATTTATGTTCCAAGTCTAAAGTTGCAATTATCAATGGTAATAGAATATATACCAATGTAATATTTTCTTTACCTCCACTATAACCTGATTTCTTGTTAGGATTCCAGTTACAAGCTTTGACTATCTCCGAATCTTGCAAAATTATCCATTTAGAGTCTTATTTATGTTCCAGGTCCAAAGTTGCAATTATCAATGGTATAAGAATATATACCAATGTAATATTTTCTTTACCTTCATTTTTAACTGATTCCTTGTTATCATTCCAGTTACAAGCTTTAACTATCTCCGAATCTTCCAAACGTATCCATTTAGAGTCTTATTTATGTTCCAAGTCTAAAGTTGCAATTATCAATGGTAATAGAAAATATACCAATGTAATAATTTCTTTACCTCCACTATTAACTGATTTCTTGTTAGGATTCCAGCTAAAAGCTTTGACTATCTCCGAATCTTGTAAACTTAGCCATTTAGAGTCTTATTTATGTTCCAGGTCTAAAGATGCAATTATAAATGGTAATAGAATATATACCAATTTAATAATTTCTCTACCTCCACTATTAACTAATTTCTTGTTAGGATTCCAGTTACAAGCTTTGACTATCTCCGAATCCTCCAAACTTAGCCATTTAGAGTCTTATTTATGTTCAAGTTTAAAGTTGTAATTATCAATGGTAATAGAATATATACCAATGTAAAATTTTCTTTACCTTCACTATCATCTGATTCGTTGTTAGGATTCCAGTTACAAGCTTTGATTATCTCAGAATCTTACAACCTTATCCATTTAGAGTCTTATTTATGTTCCAAGTCTAAAGTTGTAATTATCAATGGTAAGAGAATATATATCAATGTAATATTTTCTTTACCTCCATTATTAACTGATTTCTTGTTAGGATTCCAGTTACAAGTTTTGACTATCTACGAATCTTGCAAACTTAGACATTTAGAGTGTTATTAATGATCCAAGTATAAAGTTGTAATTATCAATGGTATTAGAATATATACCAATGTAATATTTTCTTTACCTCCACTATTAACTGATTTCTTGTTAGGATTCCAGTTACAAGCTTTGACTATCTAGGAATCTTGCAACCTTATCCATTTAGAGTCTTATTTATGTTCCAGGTCTAAAGTTGCAATTATCAATGGTAATAGAATATATGCCAATGTAATATTTTCTTTACCTACACTATTAGCTGATTTCTTGTTAGGATTCCAGTTACAAGCTTTGACTATCACCGAATCTTGCAAACTTAGCCATTTAGAGTCTTATTTATGTCCCAGGTCCAAAGTTGTAATTATCAATGGTGTTAGAATATATACCAATGTAATATTTTCTTTACCTCCACTATTAACTGATTCCTTGTTAGGATTCCAGTTACAAGCTTTGACTATCTTAGAATCTTGCAACCTTATCCATTTAGAGTCTTATTTATGTTCCAAGTCTAAAGTTGCAATTATCAATGGTAATAGAATATATACCAATGTAATATTTTCTTTACCTTCACTATTAACTGATTCCTTGTTAGGATTCCAGTTACAAGCTTTGACTATCTTAGAATCTTGCAACCTTATCCATTTAGAGTCTTATTTATGTCCCAGGTCCAAAGTTGTAATTATCAATGGTGTTAGAATATATACCAATGTAATATTTTCTTTACCTCCACTATTAACTGATTCCTTGTTAGGATTCCAGTTACAAGCTTTGACTATCTTAGAATCTTGCAACCTTATCCATTTAGTGTCTTATTTATGTTCCAAGTCTAAAGTTGCAATTATCAATGGTAATAGAATATATACCAATGTAATATTTTCTTTACCTCCACTATAACCTGATTTCTTGTTAGGATTCCAGTTACAAGCTTCGACTATCTCCGAATCTTGCAAAATTATCCATTTAGAGTCTTATTTATGTTCCAGGTCCAAAGTTGCAATTATCAATGGTATAAGAATATATACCAAGTAATATTTTCTTTACCTTCACTTTTAACTGATTCCTTGTTATCATTCCAGTTACAAGCTATGACTATCTCCGAATCTTGCAAACTTATCCATTTAGAGTCTTATTTATGTTCCAGGTCTAAAGTTGCAATTATCAATGGTAATAGAATATATACCAATGTAATATTTTCTTTACCTTCACTATTAACTGATTCCTTGTTATCATTCCAGTTACAAGCTATGACAAACTCCGAATCTTGCAAACTTATCCATTTAGAGTCATATTTATGTTCTAAGTTCAAAGTTGGAATTATCAATGGTAATAGAATATATACCAATGTAATATTATCTTTACCTTCACTATCAACTGATTTCTTGTTAGGATTCCAGTTACAAGCTTTGACTATCTTAGAATCTTGCAAACTTAGCCATTTAGAGTCTTATTTATGTTCCAGGTCTAAAGTTGCAATTATCAATAGTAATATAATATATACCAATGTAATATTTTCTTCACCTCCACAATTAACTGATTTCTTGTTAGGATTCCAGTTAGAAACTTTGACTATCTCCGAATCTTGCAAACTTAGCCATTTAGAGTCTTATTTATGTTCCAGGTCTAAAGTTGCAATTATCAATAGTAATAGAATATATACCAATGTAATATTTTCTTCACCTCCACAATTAACTGATTTCTTGTTAGGATTCCAGTTAGAAGCTTTGAATATCTCATAATCTTGCAAACTTATCCATTTAGAGTCTTATTTATGTTCAAGTATAAAGTTGTAATTATCAATGGTAATAGAATATATACCAATGTAATATTATCTTTACCTTCACTATCAACTGATTCCTTGTTAGGATTCCAGTTACAAGCTTTGATTATCTCAAAATCTTGCAACCTTAACAATTTAAACACTTATTTATGTTCCAGGTCTAAAGTTACAATTATCAATGGTAATAGAATATATACGAATGTAATATTTTCTTTACCTCCACTATTAACTGATTTCTTGATAGGATTCCAGTTAAAAGCATTGACTATCTCCGAATCTTGCTAACTTAGCCATTTAGGTCTTATTTATGTTCCAGGTCTAAAGTTGCAATTATCAATAGTAATAGAATATATACCAATGTAATATTTTCTTTACCTCCACTATTAACTGATTTCTTGTTAGGATTCCAGTTAAAAGCATTGACTATCTCCGAATCTTGCTAACTTAGCCATTTAGAGTCTTATTTATGTTCCAGGTCTAAAGTTGTAATTATCAATGGTAATAGAATAAATACCAATGTAATATTTTCTTCACCTCCACAATTAACTGATTCCTTATTAGGATTCCAGTTAAAAGCTTTGACTATCTCCGAATCTTGCAACCTTAACCATTTAAACACTTATTTATGTTCCAGGTGTAAAGTTACAATTATCAATGGTAATAGAATATATACCAATGTAATATTTTCTTTACCTCCACTATTAACTGATTTCTTGTTAGGTTTCCAGTTAAAAGCATTGACTATCTCCGAATCTTGCTAACTTAGCCATTTAGAGTCTTATTTATGTTCCAGGTCTAAAGTTGTAATTATCAATGGTAATAGAATAAATACCAATGTAATATTTTCTTCACCTTCACAATTATCTGATTCCTTATTAGGATTCCAGTTACAAGCAATGACTATCTCCGAATCTTGCAAACTTAGCCAATTAGAGTCTTATTTATGTTCCAGGTCCAAAGTTGCAATTATCAATTGTAATAGAATATATACCAATGTAATATTTTTATTAACCTCACTATTAACTGAATCTTTGTTAGGATTCCAGTTACAAGCTTTAACTATCTCTGAATCTTGCAAAATTATCCATTTAGAGTCTCATTTATGTTCCAGGTCCAAAGTTGCAATTATCAATGGTATTAGAATATATACCAATGTAATATTTTCTTTACCTTCACTATTAACTGATTCCTTGTTATCATTCCAGTTAGAAGCTCTGACTATCTCCGAATCTTGCAAACTTAGCCATTTAGAGTCTTATTTATGTTCCAGGTCTAAAGTTGCAATTATCAATAGTAGTGGAATATATACCAATGTAATATTTTCTTCACCTCCATAATTAACTGATTTCTTGTTAGGATTCCAGTTAGAAGCTTTGAATATCTCATAATCTTGCAAACTTATCCATTTAGAATCTTATTTATGTTCAAGTATAAAGTTGTAATTATCAATGGTAATAGAATATATACCAATGTAATATTTTCTTCGCCTCCACAATTAACTGTTTTCTTGTTAGGATTCCAGTTAGAAGCTTTGACTATCTCCGAATCTTGCAAACTTAGCCATTTAGAGTCTTATTTATGTTCCAGGTCTAAAGTTGCAATTATCAATAGTAGTAGAATATATACCAATGTAATATTTTCTTCACCTCCACAATTAACTGATTTCTTGTTAGGATTCCAGTTACAAGATTTGACTATCTCAAAATCTTGCAACCTTATCCATTTAGAGTCTTATTTATGTTCCAGGTCTAAAGATGCAATTATAAATGGTAATAGAATATATACCAATGTAATATTTTCTTTACCTCCACTATTAACTGATTTCTTGTTAGGATTCCAGCTACAAGCTTTGACTATCTCCGAATCTTGCAAACCTAGCCATTTAGAGTCTTATTTATGTTCAGGTCTAAAGTTGCAATTATCAATGGTAATAGATAATATACCAATGTAATATTTCCTTTACCTTCACTATTAACTGATTCCTTGTTATAATTCCAGTTACAAGCTTTAACTATCTCCGAATCTTGCAAACTTATCCAATTAGAGACTTATTTATGTTCCAAGTCTAAAGTTGCTATTATCAATTGTAATAGATTATATACCAATGTAATATTTTTATTAACTTCACTATTAACTGATTCCTTGTTAGGATTCCAATTACAAGCTTTGACTCTCTCCAAATTTTGCAAACTTATTCATTGAGAGTCTTATTTATTTTCCAGGTCTAAAGTTGCAATTATCAATGGTAATAGAATATATACCAATGTAATATTTTCTTTAACTTCACTAATAACTGATTCCTTATTAGGATTCCAGTTACAAGCTTTGACTACCTCCGAATCTTGCAAACTTATCTATTTAGAATCTTATTTATTTTCCAAGTCTAAATTTGCAATTATCAATGGGAATAGAATATATACCTATGTAATATTTTCATTTACTTCACTAATAACTGATTCCTTGTCAGAATTCCAGTAACAAGCTATGCCTATCTCCGAATCTTACAAACTTATCCATTTAAAGTCTTATTTATGTTCCAGGTCTAAAGTTGCAATTATCAATGGTAATCGAATATATACCAATGTAATATTTGCTTTACCTTCACTATCAACTGATTCCTTGTTAGGATTCCAGTGACAAGCTTTAACTGTCTCCGAATCTTGCAAACTTATCCATTTAAAGTCTTATTTATTTTCCAGGTCCAAAGTTGCAATTATCAATGGTAATAGAATATATACCAAAGTAATATTTTCATTAACTTCACTATTAACTGATTCCTTGTTAGGATTCCAGTTACAAGCTTTAACTATCTCCGAATCTTGCAAACTTATCCATTTAGAGTCTTATTTATGTTCCAGGTCTAAAGTTGTAATTATCAAGGGTAATAGAATATATACCAATGTAATATTTTCATTAACTTCACTATTAACTGATTCCTTGTTAGGATTCCAGTTACAAGCTTTAACTATCTCCGAATCTTGCAAACTTATCCATTTAGAGTCTTATTTATGTTCCAGGTCTAAAGTTGTAATTATCAAGGGTAATAGAATATATACCAATGTAATATTTTCATTAACTTCACTATTAACTGATTCCTTGTTAGGATTCCAGTTACAAGCTTTAACTATCTCCGAATCTTGCAAACTTATCCATTTAAAGTCTTATTTATGGTCCAGGTCTAAAGTTGCAATTATCAAGGGTAATAGAATAAATACCAGTGTAATATTTTCTTTACCTCCACTATTAACTGATTTCTTGTTAGGATTCCAGTTACAAGCTTTAACCGTCTCCGAATCTTGCAAACTTATCCATTTAAAGTCTTATTTATTTTCCAGGTCCAAAGTTGCAATTATCAATGGTAATAGAATATATACCAATGTAATATTTTCATTAACTTCACTATTAACTGATTCCTTGTCAGGATTCCAGTTACAAGCTATGCCTATTTCCGAATCTTGCAAACTTATCCATTTAAAGTCTTATTTATTTTCCAGGTCCAAAGTTGCAATTATCAATGGTAATAGAATATATACCAATGTAATATTTTCATTAACTTCACTATTAACTGATTCCTTGTCAGGATTCCAATTACAAGCTATGCCTATTTCCGAATATTACAAACTTATCTATTTAAATTCTTATTTATGTTCCAGGTCTAAAGTTGCAATTATCAATGGTAATAGAATAAATACCAATGTAATATTTTCTTTACCTTCACTATTAACTGATTCCATGTTATCATTCCAGTTAGAAGCTTTAACTATCTCCGAATCTTGCAAACTTATCCATTTAAAGTCTAATTTATGGTCCAGGTCTAAAGTTGCAATTATCAAGGGTAATAGAATAAATACCAATGTAATATTTTCTTTACCTCCACTATTAACTGATTTCTTGTTAGGATTCCAGTTACAAGCTTTAACCATATCCGAATCTTGCAAACTTATCCATTTAAAGTCTTATTTATTTTCCAGGTTCAAAGTTGCAATTATCAATGGTAATAGAATATATACCAATGTAATATTTTCATTAACTTCACTATTAACTGATTCCTAGTCAGGATTCCAGTTACAAGCTATGCCTATTTCCGAATCTTGCAAACTTATCCATTTAAAGTCTTATTTAATTTCCAGGTCCAAAGTTGCAATTATCAATGGTAATAGAATATATACCAATGTAATATTTTCATTAACTTCACTATTAACTGATTCCTTGTCAGGATTCCAGTTACAAGCTATGCCTATCTCCGAATCTTACAAACTTATCCATTTAAAGTCTTATTTATGTTCCAGGTCTAAAGTTGCAATTATCAATGGTAATAGAATATATACCAATGTAATATTATCTTTACCTTCACTAATAACTGATTCCTTGTTAGGATTCCAGTTGCAAGCTTTAACTATCTCCGAATCTTGCAAACGTATCCATTTAGAGTCTTATTTATCTTCCAAGTCTTAAGTTGTAATTATCAATGGTAATAGAATATATACCAATGTAATATTTTCTTTACCTTCACTATCAACTGATTCCTTTTTAGGATTTCAGTTACAAGCTTTGACTATCTCCGAATCTTGCAAACTTAGCCATTTAGAGTCTTATTTATGTTCCTGGTCTAAAGTTGCAGTTATCAATGGTAATAGAATATATACCAATGTAATATTTTCTTTACCTTCACTATTAACTGATTCTTTGTTAGGATTCCAGTTACAAGCTTTGACTTTCTCCAAATCTTGCAAACTTATCCATTTAGTTATGTTTCAGGTCTAAAGTTGCAATTATCAATGGTAATAGAATATATACCGATGTAATATTTTCTTTACCTCCACTATTAACTGATTCCTTGGTAGGATTCCAGTTACAAGCTATGACTATCTCCGAATCTTGCAAACTTATCCATTTAGAGTCTTATTTATGTTCCAGGTCTAAAGTTGCAATTATCAATGGTAATAGAATATATACGAATGTAATATTTTCTTTACCTTCACTATTAACTGATTCCTTGTTAGGATTCCAGTTACAAGCTTTAACTATCTCCACGTGCTTAGTTCTTCATGTGTACGGAATTATATTGTATATAATATTGGAACAAATTATTATTTCTTTTGTATAGTTGCATTTTAAAATAATTACACACAATGAGATCAAACTTTATCAAAAACCTATGCATTTTCTGATGGACTTTATTCGTCTTGAGAATGATCGGACAACACAGGATTGTTTGTTTTGGTTTTTTTTTTGCCACAATTCATGAAATATTTTTAATTCAAAGGCAGAGTAGTGTATCATGTGTTTTGCTTTTATCGTCAATTTTCATTATATTTTTTTTAACAAAAATGTGCGACTAAGAAATGGGGGTCTCAAAAAACAATAACATAAAAGCATAAAATTCAATGTTATGTTTCCAAAAAAATTTAACTATATTCCTCAAGGTAAATGCATCGTCTTTGAGTGTGTTAAAAGCATTTTCAATAAGAGAGGAGATAAACACTATAATGTACATAAGCAAGACTCTTACTTTGTATATATGCGAGTTAACTTTCAAAGATTCATTGTTTCTTCATTATCGAACATCAACTGAGCCTTTCTCAGCATATCTGTCTGTTAATGCTTGACAATGATGACATAATTAGTCTTCAAAAGTTAACTCACATACTAGGGTTTTCCAAATATTGAAAACAGTTTGAATTTTACCGCCGCACCGGTGAAATATTCCGCTAGGTGACAGCACTACCTTGTAGTTTCGCCTCTCCCCTGTAAAATGAGGCGTCTTGCGCATCTGTATCCTTATTAGTGTGTCCTTGGCAGTCGTTATCGATGTTTGTCCCAGTACCGAATCCCGCCAGTTGTGAAGTTCGCTCCGTCATCCGATTCCTTCATGCGAAAAAATGGCACCCTGTCGATATTTATCGCCGTGTGAAGGCCATTTACGGTAATGTAATGAACGAACACAATGTCAGGAAGTGGTGTATAGAGTTTTCAAGTGGCAGAACCAACGTCCATGATGAAGAAGGGAGGGAGAGAAAATCATCCGTCGACGAAGCATTGTTATTGAAAATTGAAGAAAAACTTCGAGAAAATCGTCGTCTGACGATCGGAGATCTTGCCGAAATGATACCTGAAGTCAGTAAATCAACAATTCAAACAATTTTGATGGAAAAATTATGTTACCGAAAAGTGTGTGCTCGTTGGATGCCAAAAATGTTGAGCAAAGTTCACAAAGAAAATCCCGTAGAAAGTGCCCATAAGTTTTTGGATCGTTTCAACAGGGAGGGGGAGGAGTTTTTGGACTCAATAATCACTTTTACATTAGTTTATGACTATCCAAACTATAAATTTTGTAAATTTACTGAGACAGAATGTGTTTGATCTCTATGTGGTGATCTTCATGAGTGTTTTCTGTTTTCCTGTATTCACTTAGCACTTTCACTATATGTACTTAAACAAGAATCTTACTTGGAATTAGGAGTTGATGCTCGACTATGAAGATACTATCAATCTTTGAAAGTTAACTCGCTTAAATACCAAGTAAGATTTTTGTTTAAGTAAATATAGTGAAAGTGATATATATTTATTTATTTAATAGACATTTAAATCTCTGTTTTTAGGTAATTATTTTGCTATCAACATCAATACAGCAATAACATAGGAACAGCAACAGCAACCAGCACCTACATCAGCACCATCAACACTTACATCAGCAGCACCAATTGTAGACTGTGTCTTTGTTACATGAATCTGGTAAGTTTTCTTTGCATTTCTAGTTTTTATAACACTATATATCTTTTGCAAGAAAAATGTTCGATCAATTTACAAATGCAAGTAATGAAGTATAGAACATTGTTAATAAGCTGAATGTATTTTATCCCTTACTTGATTAGCTTTATCCTTATGTTTAGGCGGTAAGAAGTTCCCAGGGTCAGCTAGTTTATAATAAAGGCGGCTCCTTCTGTACTATTAGTTGACTAAGGACGGACAAAGTAGGGCTGCTTTACTTGGTCCAAAATCATTAAACTACAAAGCAAGGAATAAGATATCAAGTGTTTATTACTTCCTACAACCCAGGCTTAAGGCTCCATTTCTGAGCAAATCCTGGGCTGATTCTCATTAAAAGATGTCCACTATGGCCACATAGGACTTCACACGTCAGTGTATGAGTGACAACCATTGCATGCGATTTATACTACCTGAGAAAAACCTATTAAATGTTTACCTAAAACACTTGGAGTTTTGGATAAACGTAAATGTACTACGGTTCTGTGCTTTGTGGCCAACTAACCTCAAGCCCCTTCCTTAGTCACGACTGTATATTTAAGCTTTAGTGGGTTTATCAATTAGTAGCGACATCTTGTTTCCACACACCTGTATAAAATGTAAGTCAAGGGTAAACCAGAGGTTATATAAGTTAGCATCCAGCAGAAAACCTCTGCTTATTGAAACATATGAGTACATGGAGAAAACATTCGAGCATCAAGTCGCAGACATTGCAGAAAAAGCATTTCAAATGAAAACCAAATTTCAGCTTTTGTATTTACCCATGCTAGCAAAATGCCCAGGCATTATAAAATCTGAATCTAAAGAAGCGACACCGGTTCTTGCCGGTTATTAGTGATGCTCACTAATAATTGCATCAGTCTGCCAAGCCTTCAAGTACCCACTTTCTCAGGCTATAACAATGAATGGACAGACTTTATCACAATGTTCGACTCCATGATTCATTCGAATGTTAATATTAACGCAGTGCGAAAATTCCAATATCTAAAATCAACATTAAAAGGCGATGCCTTAGCAATCATTACTGGGTTAACAATTTCCAAAAATAATTATGAAATAGCTTACACTGCTATGCAAACCCCCGCAGGCTAGCTGATCATTATTTTAAACAGATTAAAGAATTTAAAACCATGAAAACCGCTTCGCAAGCAGAACTTAACCACTTCCTAACTGCACACTCTAACGTAGTATGTCTCTTGAAGGCCATTAACCTACCGGATTTGGCAGATTTTTTGTTGTTTCAAACTGGCAGTAAATAATTTAGATCCGAGCACTCGGCTTAATTTTGAAGCTAGGCTAGGCACCAACTCTATGCCTACATACCGCAGCTTAAATGATTTTGTAACTGAACAAGCTAGGGCAATGGAATTGCTCAACCAGCCTGCTACTTCAACCGCAGCTAGCACAAGCCAACAACCCCAACTATCGGTCTCCTCTGTCAACGAACCTGGCTTAAGTAATTCTAACACCGCCGCTCGAATACCCCACTAAACTCTTGACGCTGATATCGACTACCGCAGCCGCTACAACTAACCCCGCCGACTACGCAGATGAAGCCGAACAGCTAAATGAAGGTCATCACCGCACTACAACGCACCACACCGCCAGGACTCAACCGTAGGCTTTGCAACCACCAGTGATAAGCCAACGCATCCTGTCCAACCGAAGAACGCCCGCACGGCAACCATCACCGATTGTTAGACAAAATTTGTCCAGGCTGCGCTTGTCTACCAGACCTACCAACCCGCCTTGTAACGATCCGTCCGCAGCACAGTGTTTCTATTGTTCAGCCATTCATAATATCTTTTGTTGTCCAGACTTTCTCAAACTAAAAGCCCAGGAACGTCGTGAGTCTATACGACATATGCAGCGCTGTTTCAATTGTTTCGGCACCCACTACCAAAACAAATGCAAATCACTCATGACTTGTAAACATTGCAACGGTAATCATCACTCCTTGTTACATGACTCTAACTCAGCTTTGCCCCAGCGACCGTACACGCATTGGCACCCAAACTCAGCCAATGACTGGAAATATTCAACTACAAATTGAAAACCGCTCGCCAGCGCCGATAAGACTCATTTCGCTTCTGCCTTATTAGGCACCGCTCAGGTCATTGTTAATGATCATTTTGGAAATCCGCATATCCTTCGGGCAGTCATTGACCCAGGCAGTCAAGTGTCTGTCATAACAAAAACCGCAACCGCACATTTGAGCTTACCTACTAGGAAATCAAATGTTTCTCTTGTCGGGGTCGCTTCTCAAACCACACATATATCAGAATATGTGTCCCTACAAATCTCTTCTAGATATGCCTCAAATTTCAAACTCGATGTCGAAGCTGCAGTAATACCTCACATCACTGACCCTCTTCCATCAACCGCACTATCACCCGGTATACACGCACGCTACAGTTATCTCCAACTTGCTGACCCTCACTTTGATACTCCTGCCCAAATTGACTTAATACTAGGATCTGACGTATTTAACCGCAGTCTTATCAATGAACCACAGACCATAATCAAAGGTCAACCTGCCGCCCTAAACACATTCTTCGGATAGATTATCTCAGGATCGCTTACAGACCATCTATGTCGTCAAGGTCATGCCTTCACTACAAGGTTAGACGCTCGTTACGCCGCTGTACGTCGATCCATGGAGAGGAAAGAAGTCATCTGCACCATTAAAGACACTCAACGCTACAAGGACTTACCAGGAGGTTACCACCACCAGTGGCTCCATTAGAAGAGTCAACCATATTACCGAGTCTCTTCGCCCTCTAGTTGACACCTCCGGACTGCTCATGGTGGGCGGTAGAGTTCATCAGCCTCCACGAAATCACCCCTTTTAGCAACCGCCACCTCTTCAGCAGATGTCCAACCGCTTCTGTCATACTTGGTTCACCTCCTACTTACTTGCGCAACACCTCACCAACTCTTGGACATCCATCAATCTCTTAGCTATCCGCTGACCTCCTGGATGTTTCTTTCTGGTTCTTCGCCCCTCTACTACTCATCGTCATCATTCTCCTTCTTCATTTCTAAAACATTCGTTTTGGTGGGAGGTATGTTAAATACAGGATTTTTAACCTCACTTTCAATAAACCACGTTTGTTGACATCTGTCATTATTTTCTATATAACCTAGAAATCAGCTGGTGTTCTACCCACAGTTCAGTTTCACCGCCTGCTAGATATTCGACGCCGGCTAGAATGTAGTTTCCTTACTGCAAAGAAATAGTTTCGTCTATGCGTCTCTCAGATAGAAGAGTTATTCCGCTCTAGTCACCCGTTGCATTTGAGCCTATTCATCTATGTTTTAGACTAGGCCTACTTAGTTTCAATCTAGTTACTCTCTGCTAGTCATTTCAGCCTTCCCCAAAGTTATTCTCTCTCTCTGCAACATGTCTTACTAATACAGCAAGCAATTTTCTAGCCAAGTGCGTTAGCCGTGTACATCCGTGTAAAACCGCGTTTGTATGTTACACCACTTGCAGAATACTTTCTGTCAATATGGTAAATGCGTGCTGACAATAAATTCTCGACGTCAACCTTAATAAAATCAATTTAAACCGCGTTATAAGTTTGAGTGCCATTGTCTTAGGTTAACCGCGAGGTTTTTCCTTATACCTCAGACCGTGAACTATCTAACCTCGTGAGTGAACTATCAGGTGTTAACTAAATATTCTCTATTGTGACGATTGAAGTGACTTTGCTTTACATTAATTTAAATGAGTTATAGTTAATGCCATTCTTCGCAATCTACGGTTCATCACTTCAGGACTTAACCCAGGCCTGGGACGACCAACGCATCACCGCTTCACTCACACCGCATAGTTTGGAAGGGTAGTGGCATAGACTTAACGTCACTAATAAACTTGAACTTAACTACAGTGTTCTCTATTAATAAAGCAGACCTCATACGGCTATAGAAATTATTGGGGTGGTCTTCCGGACTTTTTAGTGTAACCTCGTGCAATTTTGAATTACCCTATTGCTCTTATAATAATTTATACATTCCTTTCTTTAGTTTTGCTATCAAAACTATACAATGGGTAATGTCTAGGCAACAGGTTCTGTGTCCTAATTGGGTGTTTATTCCGAGGCAGACATAGAAGCTGTGTATTTGGAGCTTGCCTGGGAAAAAGATTACAAGTGTAAGGATGAGATTAGGTCCCATTATCTAGAAGAAAGCCTTGCCTCGCCCTAAATATAATCCCTTCACACTTGTTTTGGATCCAAACAGGTAATGTCTAGGCAACAGGTTCTGTGCCTTATTTGGGTTTTTGTGCCGAGCCAGGCATAGAAGCTGTGTATTGGGAGCTTGTCTGGCAATAAAGGTTACAAGTCTGAGCCAGAGATTAGTTCCCATTATCTAGAAGCAAGTCTTGCCTCGCCCTAAATATAATCCCTTCAAACTTGTCTTGCATCCAAAGGTTTACAGGTAATGTCTAGGCAACAGGTTCTGTGCCCTATTTGGGTGTTTGTGCCGAGCCAGGCATAGAAGCTGTGTATTGGGAGCTTGTCTGGCAATAAAGGTTACAAGTGTAAGGCAGAGATTAGTTCCCATTATCTAGAATCAAGCCTTGCCTCGCCCTAAATATAATCTCTTCACACCTGTCTTGCAACCAAAGGTTTACAGGTAATGTCTAGGCAACAGGTTCTGTGCCCTATTTGGGTGTTTGTGCCGAGCCAGGCATAGAAGCTGTGTATTGGGAGCTTGTCTGGCAATAAAGGTTACAAGTGTAAGGCAGAGATTAGTTCCCATTAACTAGAAGCAAGCCTTGTCTCGCCCTAAATATAATCTCTTCACACCTGTCTTGCAACCAAAGGTTTACAGGTAATGTCTAGGCAACAGGTTCTGTGCCTTATTTGGGTTTTTGTGCCGAGCCAGGCATAGAAGCTGTGTATTGGGAGCTTGTCTGGCAATAAAGGTTACAAGTCTGAGCCAGAGATTAGTTCCCATTATCTAGAAGCAAGTCTTGCCTCGCCCTAAATATAATCCCTTCAAACTTGTCTTGCATCCAAAGGTTTACAGGTAATGTCTAGGCAACAGGTTCTGTGCCCTATTTGGGTGTTTGTGCCGAGCCAGGCATAGAAGCTGTGTATTGGGAGCTTGTCTGGCAATAAAGGTTACAAGTGTAAGGCAGAGATTAGTTCCCATTATCTAGAATCAAGCCTTGCCTCGCCCTAAATATAATCTCTTCACACCTGTCTTGCAACCAAAGGTTTACAGGTAATGTCTAGGCAACAGGTTCTGTGCCCTATTTGGGTGTTTGTGCCGAGCCAGGCATAGAAGCTGTGTATTGGGAGCTTGTCTGGCAATAAAGGTTACAAGTGTAAGGCAGAGATTAGTTCCCATTAACTAGAAGCAAGCCTTGTCTCGCCCTAAATATAATCTCTTCACACCTGTCTTGCAACCAAAGGTTTACAGGTAATGTCTAGGCAACAGGTTCTGTGTCCTAATTGGGTGTTTATTCCGAGGCAGACATAGAAGCTGTGTATTGGGAGCTTGTCTGGCAATAAAGGTTACAAGTGTAAGGCAGAGATTAGTTCCCATTATCTAGAATCAAGCCTTGCCTCGCCCTAAATATAATCCCTTCACACTTGTTTTGCATCCAAAGGTTACAGGTAATGTCTAGGCAATAGGTTCTGTGCCCTATTTGGGTGTTTGTGCCGAGCCAGGCATAGAAGCTGTGTATTGGGAGCTTGTCTGGCAATAAAGGTTACAAGTGTAAGGCAGAGATTAGTTCCCATTATCTAGAATCAAGCCTTGCCTCGCCCTAAATATAATCTCTTCACACCTGTCTTGCAACCAAAGGTTTACAGGTAATGTCTAGGCAACAGGTTCTGTGCCCTATTTGGGTGTTTGTGCCGAGCCAGGCATAGAAGCTGTGTATTGGGAGCTTGTCTGGCAATAAAGGTTACAAGTGTAAGGCAGAGATTAGTTCCCATTAACTAGAAGCAAGCCTTGTCTCGCCCTAAATATAATCCCTTCAAACTTGTCTTGCATCCAAAGGTTTACAGGTAATGTCTAGGTAACAGGTTCTGTGCCCTATTTGGGTGTTTGTGCCGAGCCAGGCATAGAAGCTGTGTATTGGGAGCTTGTCTGGCAATAAAGGTTACAAGTGTAAGGCAGAGATTAGTTCCCATTATCTAGAATCAAGCCTTGCCTCGCCCTAAATATAATCTCTTCACACCTGTCTTGCAACCAAAGGTTTACAGGTAATGTCTAGGCAATAGGTTCTGTGCCCTATTTGGGTGTTTGTGCCGAGCCAGGCATAGAAGCTGTGTATTGGGAGCTTGTCTGGCAATAAAGGTTACAAGTGTAAGGCAGAGATTAGTTCCCATTATCTAGAATCAAGCCTTGCCTCGCCCTAAATATAATCTCTTCACACCTGTCTTGCAACCAAAGGTTTACAGGTAATGTCTAGGCAATAGGTTCTGTGCCCTATTTGGGTGTTTGTGCCGAGCCAGGCATAGAAGCTGTGTATTGGGAGCTTGTCTGGCAATAAAGGTTACAAGTGTAAGGCAGAGATTAGTTCCCATTATCTAGAATCAAGCCTTGCCTCGCCCTAAATATAATCTCTTCACACCTGTCTTGCAACCAAAGGTTTACAGGTAATGTCTAGGCAATAGGTTCTGTGCCCTATTTGGGTGTTTGTGCCGAGCCAGGCATAGAAGCTGTGTATTGGGAGCTTGTCTGGCAATAAAGGTTACAAGTGTAAGGCAGAGATTAGTTCCCATTATCTAGAATCAAGCCTTGCCTCGCCCTAAATATAATCCCTTCACACTTGTCTTGCATCCAAAGGTTTACAGGTAATGTCTAGGCAATAGGTTCTGTGCCCTATTTGGGTGTTTGTGCCGAGCCAGGCATAGAAGCTGTGTATTGGGAGCTTGTCTGGCAATAAAGGTTACAAGTGTAAGGCAGAGATTAGTTCCCATTATCTAGAATCAAGCCTTGCCTCGCCCTAAATATAATCTCTTCACACCTGTCTTGCAACCAAAGGTTTACAGGTAATGTCTAGGCAATAGGTTCTGTGCCCTATTTGGGTGTTTGTGCCGAGCCAGGCATAGAAGCTGTGTATTGGGAGCTTGTCTGGCAATAAAGGTTACAAGTGTAAGGCAGAGATTAGTTCCCATTATCTAGAATCAAGCCTTGCCTCGCCCTAAATATAATCCCTTCAAACTTGTCTTGCATCCAAAGGTTTACAGGTAATGTCTAGGCAACAGGTTCTGTGCCCTATTTGGGTGTTTGTGCCGAGCCAGGCATAGAAGCTGTGTATTGGGAGCTTGTCTGGCAATAAAGGTTACAAGTGTAAGGCAGAGATTAGTTCCCATTATCTAGAATCAAGCCTTGCCTCGCCCTAAATATAATCCCTTCAAACTTGTCTTGCATCCAAAGGTTTACAGGTAATGTCTAGGCAACAGGTTCTGTGCCCTATTTGGGTGTTTGTGCCGAGCCAGGCATAGAAGCTGTGTATTGGGAGCTTGTCTGGCAATAAAGGTTACAAGTGTAAGGCAGAGATTAGTTCCCATTATCTAGAATCAAGCCTTGCCTCGCCCTAAATATAATCCCTTCACACTTGTTTTGCATCCAAAGGTTACAGGTAATGTCTAGGCAATAGGTTCTGTGCCCTATTTGGGTGTTTGTGCCGAGCCAGGCATAGAAGCTGTGTATTGGGAGCTTGTCTGGCAATAAAGGTTACAAGTGTAAGGCAGAGATTAGTTCCCATTATCTAGAATCAAGCCTTGCCTCGCCCTAAATATAATCCCTTCACACTTGTTTTGCATCCAAAGGTTACAGGTAATGTCTAGGCAATAGGTTCTGTGCCCTATTTGGGTGTTTGTGCCGAGCCAGGCATAGAAGCTGTGTATTGGGAGCTTGTCTGGCAATAAAGGTTACAAGTGTAAGGCAGAGATTAGTTCCCATTATCTAGAATCAAGCCTTGCCTCGCCCTAAATATAATCCCTTCAAACTTGTCTTGCATCCAAAGGTTTACAGGTAATGTCTAGGCAACAGGTTCTGTGCCCTATTTGGGTGTTTGTGCCGAGCCAGGCATAGAAGCTGTGTATTGGGAGCTTGTCTGGCAATAAAGGTTACAAGTGTGAGGCAGAGATTAGTTCCCATTATCTAGAAGCAAGCCTTGTCTCGCCCTAAATATAATCCCTTCACACTTGTCTTGCATCCAAAGGTTTACAGGTAATGTCTAGGCAACAGGTTCTGTGCCCTATTTGGGTGTTTGTGCCGAGCCAGGCATAGAAGCTGTGTATTGGGAGCTTGTCTGGCAATAAAGATTACAAGTGTGAGGCATAGATTAGTTCCCATTAACTAGAAGCAAGCCTTGTCTCGCCCTAAATATAATCTCTTCACACCTGTCTTGCAACCAAAGGTTTACAGGTAATGTCTAGGCAACAGGTTCTGTGCCCTATTTGGGTCGGAAATAATCAGTTAACCTTTGCATTGAAGAAAGCTAGTGAACGAGCTGCTTCTATACAAACAGACTAAGTTTTGTTTATAAAATTCGACAAGAGTTCAAGTCTAATGAGCCTTTATCTAGGCCTGGAAAGAAAAGGAAACGCGGAAATCGATAATTTTAATAGCTGTGTGATTAGGAACATTGTAAATGACTACTATATTCACCATAAATAATGTTCCTCATTGAGAGTTTTATTACCAATCTTGGAGGAAAAAATTGATTTTCCATGGAAGGCAGAAACCCTTCGCAAAGTTCTCCATGAAGTAGGTTTCAAATGGTAAAAATGTGCTAATTAGCGCAAGATACTTATTGAGCGTCCCGATATTGTGAACAGGAGGGTAAAATATTTACAAGACATTAAAATTAAGAAGTGATTGTAGGAAAATTTTTTATATGGACGAAACTTGGGTGGACTCAAATTTAACTTTTCAAAAAGTGTTGGCAAAGTGAAAGTGTCGTAGGTGTTTTGACCACAAACTGATTGATAGTTGTAAATGTCTGATCCAGTGAGGGGTTTTTGATCAGAGCTGAACTAGTTTTTAAAGCGGGAACATCTTCTGGAGACTACCATGGACAAATGAATCAGTCTAACTTTGAAAATTGGCTGAACCAAAAACTATTTCCTCTACTTCCTCCTTACTCAGTTTTGGTTATGTATAACGCCCCATACCACAACATTCAAGTCGACAAGCCTCCGACAAAAAGCTCTGTCAAGGTTGTAATGATACCTTGGCTTCGGAGACAGGGAATAGAGTGTGACGTTAAAATGAAAAAGGTAAATTTGTTAGAGCTTATTAATGTTAACAAACCATCAGAAAAAGCATTTAAAATCGACAAATTGTTATAAAGTCATGGACATACAGTTTTGCAACTCCCACCCTATATGTGCGATATAAATCCAATCAAACTTGCATGGAGTAAAGTTAAGAGACAAGTGAGGGAGCAGAATGTTACAGGAGGTCTTTGTTTGACACGCCTAAAAAAACTGATGACTGCAGCTATTAAATCAGTGATAAAAGAAGACTGGGCCGGCTATGTGAAGTACGTGTTAAAAATTGAAGAAGAGTATTGGAGAAAAGATGGAATATTGGAGGATACCATCGATTCTATCATCATCCAGTTGGGGGTTGACAGCGACAAAGACTCAAGTTCAGATGGGTCTGCAGAAGATGAGGCAGAAGACGATTCAAATGATGAACTCGCCACACCACTGCTTGAGTAATTACTTATGGGTACTTGTGTTTCGGTAGAAGTAGTAATAGGACATTAACAATAGTAATCTAATAATAGGCCTAATAATTAGTAACTTTCATTCAACTCCTATAGTTATCATTCTACTAACTTTATTCTAAATACAGTCAGCTTTTTTAAACTTTAAACGTAAGAGGCCAGTAGACATAAATATACCAAATGTCATCAAATTAATGCAGTTTCTCTGCATAATGTGAAACGGGTGCACCAATCTTGTACTTATAGGTTCAAAAAAGGACCTAATAAGAACATGATGTTCAATAACACCGTAACGCAACCGGATAAACATGTTTGCAGTAAACATTTGAAAGAGGAGGGGAGGAGGAGGAACGAAATTCCAATTCCTCCCGTCCAAACAAATGCACAGATACTGAAACGGTTTATGCAGACAGTTAAAGTTAGGGCCTTGAAAAACTCAACCAGTTACAAACTGGTTGACTATGTTGAGGACAACTTAGCTTTTATTCACTGTGGATACGGGACTATGCTCTTGAAGCTCCCAGGAAATAATTTTGAAAGGAAAGATCCTAAAGAAGGTTGGACTTTGAGAGTCAAAGTCATCAAAGTCCCAGCCAAAGTGAAAACTAAAGGAAAAAACTCAGAGGAAAGAAAGTTCTTTACTGGGATCTCCTACAATAATCCCATCCCTGTTGAACCAAAAATATAAACCTCCTCTAATATTTTTGGTTTCTTTGAACGACCTTGACAATACTTAAAGAACGACGTTTTATGTCCCACATTGAAGGGGTCGACCCTCAGACAAGGTCTCTCTAAAGAAACTCCCTAACTGGCCTCGAGACGAGGTTGCAAATATTATAATTATAAGACGGAACTTGTACCAGTCATCGAAACAGCCATATACTTTTTACAATACTCGCTCTTCAACATCGGTTACAAAATATTACTTCCAACACACTAGAACCATAACAACAAACTAATATCCTCTTGCATAACACAAGCTTCAGATTATTCATCCAGAATCCATCCCGGTTTATCCTGAATTTTTCAAACAATATCAAACCTCAATTTATTCATCCTTAATCTATCCCGGTTTATCCCGATTTTTCAAAATCTATCCCGGATTTTCACAAAAATTTTCCGTGATAAATTTTACAACTCCCTTCCGGAAAATTCCCCCTCCCATTTGTTAGGAAGGTAGGAAAAGTGTATCTACTCATATTGACTTAAGAATTTAGTATTTGTACAGGCTGCATGTTGTGCGAAGTGACTTGTGTTTCAGGGTAGTGGTGTAAGGCATAAGAAGGCACTTTGTGACGAGTTCAGTGTTGTGGTTTGCAAAAGTTTAGTGGCTGTGCAAGAGTAAACGAAAACCTGGATTGTATGAATTCAACTGGTGAGTTTTGTAGTTTATTTAAATTAGGGTGTTTTATTTTCTTGTCAATGAACTTATATGTTTTATTATGTTGGTTCCCTGGTCCTGTACGGCCCCTCATTCTAATGAACGGATGTAAACACATCCACACAGTGTTTTGTCGCTTGTATTTGTCAAAGCCACGTCTCGGTGAATTGATGACAGAGCTGTACAAGTGGCGTTAAAGTCTCCTTAATTACTATCTTGAAGGTTGGCTTGTGGCTAGGCTCAGCCTTGCCACAGCCTTTTAGAGTGTGGAGAAAACAGTAATTTTGTGTTTTATAAAGTTAGGTTAAAAAGACAAAATATGGTCAACAATGGACTGTTTTTCTCACTCGCTCCCCAGACACTTGTTGGATGCGACCACAACACGAGCAACAAAGGCGGATTTGAAATTCTTTAGGTAGCTCTAGACTTTATCTATTGAATCGGCCCCAAGAGAAACAATTTTAGCAAAATAGAATTGATACATTGGTTAGTTGTTGAACGGTTTAAGCGAAGCACGTAATATGCCCAATACTATGTCATTAGTTCAGTCTAGCTTTGTTGCCTAATTTTAGGCATAATTCTCCAAATTTCTTTCCTACGATAAGTAACGTGGGCGAATACATGAAACATGCGTACACCAGGAATATTGTGAAAGATGCGTACAGGATCAGGTTTTGACAGATGACGAGGGTAAGCTATGACGTCGGAACATCGTAACAGGTGAAAATGCGTACGTTTAGGCGAACACTGATCTTTTAAAATCATTGAGGTATTTAAATGAGTTTACCTCTGAGCTAAACATAGATGTCGCTTAGTTTCTCGGGTCTGGAGATCCTTTAAAACTGTACCTAATAAACCTGATTGCCATCACACTTTTCCTGGCTATTACCTGACAAAGTGATAGAGATATATTGAGCTATCATTTTGGCGTATTTAAAATCAGCTTGTAGCCGCAGTAATATTATGTTTGTTTTATATTTTTATTTTGTTGTCATCTTACAGATCTTCTTTATTTCTTTTTGTAATACAACTCGACCAATTTATTTGATCTTACCATCTGATTTCTTGGGCCTAATCTAATCCAATTTTTTAATGTAAGAAAGAAATCCTAAACAAGATATTGGTCTCCAGTTTTGTACTGTTTTTTTTTTTTTTTTTTTTAATTCTTTTGTTCTACTTAATATACTTTGTTTTTCTTCTCTTTCTTACCTAGTGTAACTCCAGTCTCATGTGCATAGGAGTGGAAGTTTCAGCCTCTTTTGATAAGTCTCTTCCGATTAAATCGAGCTTATTACCACAAGAGTTAAAGGCAAAGTGACCACTGACAAAGTGGAAACCCTTTTTCAACCCATTTTGACTAAAACAATCCAAAACCTTGAACGTTATTAGCAAATACTTTAGGGGTAGATGTCCTGGGTTGACAACTGGAGTCCGGTTTGTACGCTTTCTTCGCTTGTCAAATTTACGACTTATCCTCGTCAATTACTATTGTTTCCTCATGTACACATCATTCGCTGTAAGCATTTTTTGAGCCCCCACGTGGGCAACTCTGTCATGAAAACGCCTGTGGAGGTTGTAAATGTGCTGGGGCGTATAAAACATCTGTGGACAGTGTAAATGTGACGGGGTGGCGATAACACATGTGGAGGCTGTAAATGTGCTGGCTCGCATAAAATATCTGTGGAGAGTGTAAATGTGATGGGGTGGCGAAAACATCGCTGAACTCTATCATTTATGAATATACAAATATTTATATTTAGTGTATTTTGCGAACTCTGCCAAAGAGCGACAGAAGACTAAATTATTATTACAATTTGTGTCACAAGATTTCAAGGAAGTCCAGGAATTTATTCACTGGCAGATTGAGCTCCACACACCACAGGTACCAGGAACTGGTTAAGTCGGGTGAGATCATATTTTGACCGCAGTCGGACTGGAGGGTGACGGCTCCCGCCGAGGAACGAGAAGTTCTGGAAGGTTCCGGCAGTACATGGACTTGCTTTGTCCAATTACGGATAACTGTGTTGCGTATTTGGATAACAGGTAAAAAATTGATGAAATATCCGAGGACAGAACATATCTTTATGCCATCTTCTCCGTGGCTTCATCCGTTCTGTCTCGTCTTCACAGCTTCAGGTTTCCTATCCTTACGTGAGCATACCTCGAACCGTTCCCCTCCTGCACACGACCTTACCTCATTCGTCTCTGAATTTGCTACCTTTTGTAATGTAATAGGTTCGGCATTTCTCCGTTCTTACAGATCTAGTGTAGGATTTCTTTATGTTAATGCAGCCTATATCAATATGCGATGAACACTAGTACGAAATCCCCTCCTAGGACCTATTGATCTATAGTTGGCCCACCAAACTAAAATAACTTAGTCTCTCTGTGCATTGCCTTACAAATGTCTAACCAAAAAGAGAAAATAAAAACAGAATTGATGCGTTATTTAACTGTTCGAAGCGGCCGCCTTATTAATAAAAACAAACTATATTCACCAAATTTGCTGTCCTACCCATTCATTGGAATCTAAAGCTACGCTTAAATTCTAATCAGCCTAAACGATGAATGCTCGAAACTGCTGTAATGAAGCAAACATTGCACCAAATTGTTACTTTAACTTGTTAATGCTTTGAAATTAATGTTGTTTCCATGACGTCGAACAGCCATCATCAGTCAAACAATGCCTGTTCACAAAGTGCAAAAGGCCAAGTGTGACGACAACATGCCTCCACTGGGAGAGGAGTGGAAGGTTTAGCTGAGGGAGGACAACATATTGACTGGTCCTTCCTCCTTACCTCCTCCCTCCTCTACACAGTCTCTCCTTAGGTTGCATATTGTTATGGCTTCATCCAATAAGGCCGATTATCCTTCTGAGGAGCCTACAGGCATTGCAAGACATTATAAGTATCGTCTATTTTGTGGATAAATACTTGCAAACATCAGCATAGCCTCAGACACGCTCTCACAACCAAGCTCCCATCCTGTCATGTGTTCACAATATTTAAACCTATTTGCATTTTGTAAAGAATCCTTTGCTTTTTTTATGGTTCACAATTTTGGTTCTTATTTATCTTCTGGCTTCCTTCAATTTTATAAAACTCGTCTATACTTCAATTTTATAAAAACCGACTGTACTTTGTATTACAGTAAGCACCCTCACAATATTAAACTTTTAATGTGAACGACCTAAAAGTTTCCTTAAGTTTTATAAAAACAGAATGTACTTTGTATTACAGTAAGCACCCTCACAATATTCAACTTTTAATGTCAACGATCTAAAAGTTTCCGTAAGTTTTATAAAAACCGACTGTACTTTGTATTACAGTAAGCACCCTCACAATATTTAACTTTTAATGTGAACGACTAAATAGTTTCTGTAAGTTTTATAAAAGCCCACTATATGTTGTATTACAGTAAGCACCCTCACAATATTCAACTTTTAATGTGAACGACCTAAACGTTTCCGTAAGTTTTATAAAAACCGACTGTACTTTGTATTACAGTAAGCACCCTCACAATATTCTAGTACATTAACAATGTACTAGTACAGTACAATCTTGTTAATCTGGCACTATAATGCGATAGAGGCTGTAATGGAGGCCCAAACCTAAATCAAACCTATGCTAGCTAGAAGAAGCAAACTAACACTCAATTTTTGGGAGCGGTACAAGAGGACATATAGTTATCGCTGGATAAATTACAGGCACGCGACCGAAAGGCTAAAAACCCAAAAACCTTACTATCAACGTACAATGATCTCCTAAATAAATACAACATTCAGCCAGGAGTACCAGCTAAAGCGGTTCAACATTTAACTTTTAATAACCTACCATCAGCTAATCTAAAACTACAAAACCACAATGCCTCAAAAAGTCAATCAAATACTTTAGAGCTGAGGGCAGCAGCCCTGAAAACTATTAATTCTAACTTCCCACCAAATGGGTACAAATCTACACGGATGGATCGTCAGCAAGCGGTGGAACAGGAGCTGGGTTCCACAGCCGACTATTCGAGAGGGCTGTGGCCATTGGTAATAGCCAAAGCAATTATGATGGGGAACTTGAAGCTATCTTGGCAGCATCCATTGAACTTTCAAAAATCAAAGAGACCTATAAGGCTGTATTTCTTGTGGACTCCATCGCCGCAATACAGGATGTCACTAGCAACAGACAAGTGGAATGCCACCGAACACTGTCCTGTAGAAAACAACTAGGCTCCCTTCAAGAAAAGGGTTGGCAAATTCACATCCAGTGTGTGCCAAGTCAATATAGAGGGAAACGAGAAAGCCGACACTCTCGCCAAACAGGGAGCCGCTTTACCACAGCCACTTACCTCAACCTCTTTTCAATCAGTGAAAATACAGATAAACTCAGCTTTAAATCACAGCACGAGAGAAAACCTAATCAGGGCCTCTCACAACAGAAGCTGGGCTACACTCGTCACCGAAGGACCAATAAACCGTAGCCTTTCCCGCCGCACAGGTGCACTGTTCTGCCTGGTGGCACACCTCCACAAGATTCATGTCCTCCAATTGCCGAATTGCGCATTGTGCGGAAACGGGCAGATCACCTCCTCACATGCACTTCCTTGGGCTGCATCCAGCCAGACGAAGAGACAGTGAAGGAAGTCTCTCTCGATTGTACTGGCCCAACAGCCAAGGGTGGGCGTTGGCTAGTAAGTAAGTACTATAAAGCGATAGGTAGTGTCAGATGTAAAGGTTAAAAACGTACAAAACATACAAATGCACATTGAAATTTAATAAGAACCTATTGAAGGTTCTTCATTACTATAATAAGATTGTACAGTACTGCAGTACAATTTGAAAGTTATAAAACTGACAATAAAATGCACATGTGCTTATTATTTGGTTATAACCATCGTTTGACTCGGGACAGTACAGTTAAATAAACAGTGATAAGATACAATACCATACACTTTGTAAATACAATGAAATATTCATGGGTGGGAGAAACGAATTTTGTAATGGTGTTTCCTTTTTGCCATTTTAAGAATGTCGACACTTTATCTTGAAGTCATTTTAGTATAAGGATTTCTGAAACTGCTTTCCTCTGTTCAAGTGATTGCAATGGTGAAAACATTCAGCTTCTGATCGGTGTTTGTGGAACATTTGCGGCAGTAACATGAAAACAGAGGCTGGATTAAAGAGAGACTGCACTTACCTTTGATACCTTTATATAAAATAATTTCATATTGATTGATTCAGTCTTCACTAGTTTTTAACTAAAAACGATAATATTTTCAAGCAGTTTAGTTGAAATAAATTGTAAATCTTTGTATAGATGAGTTGACACAAACAACCACACACCCATTGCACCTCACTTTTTCCATAATAAAGGAAAACACAACATAAAACTATCAGAGAAATCAGTATAAACCTTTTTGTATCTGTTAAGATTAACAGTTTTTATTTTTCACTTAAATTCTAAATCATACAATTTCTGAATAACATCATCAATTTCCAGTGACTGGCAGACATTCTCCAGGACATCAAAAACCACTTCATCTGAAATTCTGCAACAAAATTACAAATGAACTCAAAAGTATGTGTTCAAAATCTGTTAATACTTGAATAATTATACGATTTGTGTAATATTATATATATGAAGTTACTATTATTAATTGTAAATAATTTTTTCCACCACCAAGTGCAATAATTTTACCTTATGTGATGAGGCACCTTTCGGTCACTTGACCATTGTCGAATCACTGAATTAATTTTCTCTATGTTTCTGGTGTGCTTGTTTGGTCCGTGATGTTGGTATTTGTTGACATTATACATTTTTCTTCATTGAGCCGCATGTATAATGGTTTTGAATAGTACGTTGTCTGCATATGTTGTCTGTAGGTTCATTAAATTGTTGTGTATGTTTTTATAAATGTGTTGTTGTAAATGTTTTTATAACAACGTGAAATATCACAATATATATATATATATATATATATATATATATATATATATATATATATATATATATATATATATATATAGGTTAGTTCTAGTAGAGCTTAAAGCTTATTTAGGAATTTTTGGACTTGATAGGAGACTGACAGACTTACCTAAAGGCAATCTTTAGTCCAATAGTTTTGGACTATTGCCTTTAGGTAAGTCTGTCAGTCTCCTATCAAGTCCAAAAATTCCTATATATATATATATATATATATATATATATATATATACGAAGTTAATATATTACTATTGTAAGTAATTTTTTCCACCACTAAGTGCGATAATTTTACCTTGTGTGATGAGGCACCTTTTGGTCACTCGAGGTGATATATATTAAAATATATATATATTGTACGTTATACATTGTTTTTCCGTTGCACTGACTTTATGAAGTAGATATTTTACTATTGTAAGTAATTTTATCAACCATTAAGTGCAATGATTTTACCTTGAGTGATGAGGCGCCTTTCGGTCACTTGACCATTGTCGAATCACTGATTACTTTTTCTCAATTTTTCTGGTGCGGATCTTCGGTCAGTCGTGTTGGTAATTGTTGACGTCATATACCTTTCCTCTTGAGTCTTGTGTATTATGTTTTTGAATAGTATGTCTTCTGTATATGTTGTTTGTAGATTCATTAAATTGTTGTGTATGTTTTTTATAAATGTGGTTTTTTTCTAGTAAGTTTAGTTCTATTGGGTTATTATTTATTTCAAGTATGGTTAGGTTATTTTCATAATTTGTTATTTCATGTTTATGTGATATTAGGTGTGCTGCAACATTTGATACTTTTGAATTTTTGTTTTTGAATGCCCTATAATGTTCTTCAAATCTTATTTTAAATGTTCTGGTTGTTTTTCCTATGTAAAAAGCGTTACAGTTGTTGCATGTGATTTTGTAAATTCCTGATAGGTTGTTTTTCTGAATTTGTTTTGTGGTTTGTGTTATTAAGATATTTTAATAATATCAAGTCAAGCGGTGACGGTTTTAAAGGTAGGTTTTCGATAGTATCAAAGAGTATGTGTGATTTGTATTGTGTTAGTTCATTTAATATGTTTGTATTTTGTGTTTTTGTGTGTCTGTAAATTTCATATTGTTCTAGATGTGGTCCTTTTTTGTTGATGTGTAGGATTTCTAAATTATGATAAATGTCTGTGTATTTGTGTCCTGTTTCTTTTAAGTGATTGTAAAATGTTGAGTTGGTGTTATGTGTGTGTTCTTCGACTCTTTGTTTAAAGCTGCGACCTGTTTGTCCAATGTAGAATTTGTTACATTCGTCGCAGTTTAGTTTGTATACGCCTGGTGCTTGTGATGTATTTGTTTTCCCTGTCTGTAGTGTTAATTTTAGTGTTTTTTTGTATTTTGTACCATAGTTTGTCTATTATTGTGGTGTTGTATCCATTTGTGTATGCTAAATATTTAATTGTGTCTAGTTCCTTGTTTATGTTTTCTGTGGTCATTGGGACTTCTTTAAGTCTATGGAGCATGGATCTGAAGGCAGAGTGTTTGTGTTGGATAGGGTGGATTAAGGTGTTGTGGATAAGTGTGTCTGTCGTTATGGGTTTCCTGTAAATGTTGAAACTGTGTTTTTGTGTGTGGCTTTTTGTCATGGTTAGGTCGAGGAAGTTTAAGGATCGGTTGGTTTCAATTTCTGAAGTGAAGTGGAATTTTAGGTGTGTTTTATTAGTGTAGGTGAGGAGTTTTTCGCATTGATGGGAGTTGCCTCTGTATAGTGTTATTATATCATCGACGTATCTGTGCCAGTAAATATTTTGTGTGCATGTGTATTGTTTGTGAGTATTTTGGTGTTTTCTATGTGTTGTAGAAAGATCGGCACATAGCAATCGAAAACGTTCTGTCTCAGTAAGTTTTAACAAATTTATTAAATAAAAAGTTCGGATAGTCATAAAATATTGTTTAAGTGATTAATAAGATTCACCGAACGTAATTGACTACAAAATTCAAGAATATATATATATATATATATATATATATATATATATATATATATATATATATTTGTGATATTTAATATCGTCCATTATTTTTCTGTTGCATTGACTTTATAAAGTTATTGTTAATTGTAAACAATTATTCCACCACTAAGTGCAATTATTTTTACCTGATGTGATGAGGCACCTTTCGGTCCTTTGACCATTATCTAATCACTGAATAAATTTTCTCTAATTTTCTGGTGTCGTTCGGTCAGTGATGTTGGTATTTGATGACATCATATATTTTTTGTCTTGTGCAGTGTGCATGATGTTTTTGAAAAGTACATCATCTGCATATGTTGTCTGTTGGTTCAATTAATTGTTGTGTATGTTTTAACAGATGTGGTATTTTTCTAGTGAGTTTAGTTCTATTGGGTTATGGTTTATATAAAGTATGGTTAGGTTATTTTCGTAACTTGATATTTCATGTTTATGTGATATTAGGTGTTCTGCTACATTTGATCCTGTTTTATTTTTAGTTTTGAATGCTCTGTGATGTTCTGCAAATCTTATTTTAAATTACCTGGTTGTTTTTCCTATGTAAAATGTGGTCCAGTCTTTACATGTAATACTGTAAATTCCAGATAGGTTACGTTTTTCTGTATTTGTTTTGTGGCTTGGGTTATTAAGATATTTCATTATTTTGTTGTTTGGTTTGTATGATGGAGTGTAATGTACTTTGTTGTATATATTTGTTATTTTTTCCGTTTTGTTATTGGTGTATTTATATTTTTGGTAGATTTGTTATTATTATTTTTGTGTTCAGGTTGTAGTGTTGTGTTGAGATTAGGGTTTTTTGTAAATTTATTGTGTATATGTTTTTTATAAGGTGTTTGTTGTATCCATTTTCTATAACTATTTTTGTAATGTTATCTAATTCTTCATTTATTTCCTGTTTGTTATCTTGTGTGTATTTATTGCTTTATTTATCATGTTACTGTAAGTGTTAATTTTGCGTGTCCAGGGGTGGTTAGATTTGTAGTGTATTGTGGTGTTGTTGGAAGTTGATTTTCTGTGTACTGCAGTTTCTATTTTATTATTATTTACATTAAATGTAATTTCAAGATAATTAATTGTTCTGTTTCATAGGTGAATTGTATGTTTTTGTTGTATGTATTTAGTTTGTTTAGTATTATTATGCGTTTGTTGTGAATGGTAGGTTGGTATATTACAAGTATATAGTCTACATATCCTGTCCATAGTGAAATGTTGTGTGTGTAGTATAATGTTGTGTGTTTAATTATTATTTGTACGAAGTGTTGTAGATATATTTCTGAAATGACTGATGATATGGGTGATCCCCCGGGGGATCTACAATAATAACCAAACCATACTTGAAATGAATGATAACCCAATAGAACTAAACTCACTAGAAAAATACCACATTTATAAAAACATACACAACAATTTAATAAACCAACAGACAACATATGCAGACGACGTACTTTTCAACAAAATCATGCATGGGGCACAAAACAAAAAATATATGATGTCATCAAATACCAACATCACGCACCTAACAACACCAAAAAAATAGAGAAAATTTATTCAGTGACTAGACAATGGTCAAAGGACCGAAAGGTGTCTTATCACATAAGGTAAAAATAATTGCACTTAGTGGTGGAATAATTGTTTACAATTAACAATAATAACTTTATAAAGTCAGTGCAACGGAAAAATAATGGACAATAAGAAACATCACGATATATATATATATATATATATATATATATATATATATATATATATATATAATCCAGAAATATATAAATCAAATTTCGCAAATCATTGTATTAATAATAAGCACCAATTTCCAAATATAGAAAATATGAGACTTATAAAAGAAATTAATAAGGGATTAAGAATGAATATATGTGAAGCATTCGAAATATATAAACACACTAATAATAACAAATTAATAAAAGAACAAATACAAATACATTCTAAATTTGATACTATATTCAATGTCTATAATGTTACAACAACAAAATAAATTTGGCAATTTGTATAAATTTAGCAACAATTCTATTTCTAATTAAACATACCATATGTTTTAGGCCTATCTTACATTATTGTAATTTTCATTCCTTATGATGTTGGTACTGTTTGCCAACGAAAAGCTTTGGATATAAATTAATAAATATTCTTGTATTTGAATAACCTATGTTGTTTTAATATATATATATTTTTTTTTTTTTTTTTTTTTTGACTAGGAGACTGACAGACTTACCTTGGTAAGAGTCCACTCTGTAGTCTTGAAATAGAAACACATAAAAGCACTTAAACAATGATATATTTCTTTTTGTGTTTTCTCTTCGATTGACAAAGACCACTGTGTGGTTGAAATATATCATTGTTTAAGTGCTTTTATGTGTTTCTATTTCAAGACTACAGAGTGGACTCTTACCAAGGTAAGTCTGTCAGTCTCCTAGTCCAAAAAATCTAAATAATCTCTACCAACCAAAACTAACCTAAATATATATATATATATATATATATATATATATATATATATATATATATATATATATATATATACACACAGGAATTTTACAGCTTTAAGCTCTACTAGAACTAACCTAAATATATATACAGTCGAACCTCTATATAACGAACCTCCAGATAACGAATCCTCTATATAACGAATTTTTACCTTGTCCAATGACATTTTAGAAGTTATACTGCTTATTTACCTCTATGTAACGAATTTCGGACCTCTCAATAACAAAGTATTTTCTTCACTTCAACCGAAGAAATGTAGTGTTGTATAGGCAGCTCACAATGTCATTTCAGGAAATTGTTTATTTTCAGCAGGAAGGTCAATAAAACCTAGAATGATAGGCGAAATACATGTCGGCAATTGACTGCATGTTATAGTTCGGTTCAGTTAAGAATGCAGTGACTCATCGGTTAGGAACTCTAAGAACTCAGCATTTATAGATAGGCCTACAGTAGATTCCCATCCTCCCACCATTTTCTTTTATCACTCATTTCAACTCAGTTTTATTCGTGCCGTGAGTTTATCGTGCTGTGAAAAAATGTCAAAAGTGTTTAAGTGTAGCAGAAAAAGTGAGTGTTTTACGAGAGGTTGATGAAGGTGTAAAAAAGTTGGATGTTGCGAAAAAATTCGGTATACCTCAGAGTTTGCTATCCACTATGGAAAGTGCTAGTGTTGATATCCCCACTTGTGAATTTTGGAAAGGAAATGTGTTGGAAAAAGTTTTAAATGATTATGAACCGAAAGACATTTTCAATGCTGATGAGACGGGTCTGTTTTTTAAATGTTTGCCCAACAAGACACAACTTTTAAAACTGACTCTTGTTTTGGAGGAAAAAGAAAGGATAACCGTATTAGTGGCAGCTAACATGTTAGGGTCAGAAAAACTAAAATTGCTACTCAATTCCAAACTGAAGAGTGTCAATGTGTTTTTCTTTCTACCAAATGTTACATCGATACTTCAACTACTCGATCAGGGAGTAATAAAAAATTTAAAGCTACACTACAGAAAGAGAATTTAAAAAAAGATTGTGACTACCGTAGAGAACAATGAAATCGTAACCAAAAACATTGTTAATCTTAGGGACTGCAAAAGTTTGGACGAACGAGGTGAAGAAAACAATAGTTTTTAATTGTTTCTCCAAAGCTGGATTTAAAAAGTACCTATACGAAATTACTGTATTTACAGTACTGTATTACTGTACATCGTATGTTACGTTTAATTTAATACAGTATTTTTTTCTCTGGATACGGTCTGTGTAGTGTATAAAACAGTTTGTGTTGTTTGAAATTGAAATGTTTATATAAAAATAAAATAATGATAGATTGTGTGAATTCAAATAAAATCAGGAATTAATGGTAAGTGTACTTATTTACCAGTAAGTTTTCATAAGCATTAGATAACTTATCATAATAGCCTATACAGAGTAGACCCTATGAAAAATATTGAATGTGGATATCTAATACAATGAAGAAACATCAATAAAACATTTTTAACAACTTGAATTCCAAATAAATTGAGACATTATAAAACATTATCCTATATTAACATTGGCCTATTACATTAACTATGCTCATGATATTATACTGTATCCCTTTTATTACCGCACTACGTATGCGTAATGCTGTAAGATCAGTAAGATGGGGTGGGAGCATTCTTTACAACACAATACCTCTCAATAACGAATACCTCTCTACAACAATTTTTTTTCTCTGGATAATTGACTTCGTTTTACAGAGGTTCGACTGTATATATATATATATATATATATATATATATATATATATATATATATATATATATAGATTTTTTGGACTAGGAGACTGACAGACTTACCTTGGTAAGAGTCCACTCTGTAGTCTTGAAATAGAAACACATAAAAGCACTTAAACACATAAAGCTTTTATGTGTTTCTATTTCAAGACTACAGAGTGGACTCTTACCAAGGTAAGTATGTCAGTCTCCTAGTCCAAAAAATCTATATATATATATATATATATTCTTGATATTTTACGTTATACATTGTTTTTCTGTTGCACTGAATTTATGAAGTTAATATATTACTATTGTAAGTAATTTTATTCTCCATTAAGTGCAATGATTTTACCTTGTGTGATGAGGCACCTTTCGGTCTCTTGACCATTGTTGAATCACTGTGATTCGACAATGGTCAAGTGACCGAAAGAAGCCTTATCACACAAGGCAAAATTATTGCACTTAATGGTGGATAAAATTACTTACAATAGTAATATATTAACTTCATATATATATATATATATATATATATATATATATATACAGTAATACCTCGACTTATGCTACCCTGTCTTACAGGGAATTTTTATAGCCATAAAGAAAATGTATTAGGCTTTTAAGAAATATTTATATGTCATTCAAACAAAACGAGGCTTCCAAGAAATGTTTATATCATTACAGTATTTTTCTTCCTCCACATTCTGTTGTATCATTCAGTTCACTAGTGTTCTACATATTGTTGTATTACCCAACTTTATCAGTTGTGTTTGAATGTCCTTATCAGTTATGTTTAGATGTCTGACAGAAGGTCAGTGGGTCATAAATATCTTTCTTTATTTATGCTGTAAGTTTTAACAGTCCACAAATATCCCTTAGAAAGCACTAATGTTTAGTCTTGTGCCTGATTTATCAGAAAATAAACTCTCTTGAAGCAAACTCATAATTAGCTGGACTGGTCTTTATTCCAGGATCACCACATTGATTTGGATATGAGGGATTTTACTGTATTGGGGTTCATTAGAAGTCCTATTTTTTCCAATGCACAGGAAGTTCTTAGGCGAGGGGGTCTTAGTCCCATTCACCTTGAATTGAGACACTACTGTTCTTGCAAGACCCCTTTACTGTCATTAGCATTTCGAAGATAAATCTTTTAGGATAATATTGAGTTTGAACTGTTACATTTGCATAACACATGGGTTGAGGTGAAATTTTGTGATAGATTAGATAATATTTAGAGGTGAAATGAATTTAATCTGATGAAGCTTTTTCCTGGTTTGGACTAACTGTTAGAACTTTAAAAAACGGGAAATTTTGCGGGAGCTAGAGAAATCAGTCCTAATGGATCTTAACAGTTCGGAATTAGTTGAAAAAGTAAGCATTACCAAATCCCTTATGAAATATTACACTATGCGGTTTAGGTTCAAACTTATCTGACTTGCCTTTTGATTCAAGTTCACGTTACAAATAGAAAGTTTTTTATAAAACATTACAGTATACAGACAAAAAATAACTTATTAATATTTTGAGAACTCTACATACAGAATAGATTTTGAAAAATTGCGACAAATTAAAGACAATTGTAACTACTGAACTTCAAAAACATTTTAAAGTTACACCAGGAGATTGTATTTTTTAACAAAGTGCAGTTTACTTAGGTATTTAATTTAATTTTTAGAGTAGAAGAAATGAGTTCTTGTATATCTTGCAATTCCAAACTGACGACTCACAAGATTGGGAATTCCTGATGACTTTTTAAAGACAACCCGTTCCATAAAATATACTAGAATATTTAAAACAAAGAACACATTGTAATCTATTACCTGGACACAATATCCCAAGGTTTGCTACCATCATAAGGTGAAGCGCTGTCAACCAGTGCCTTAAATCCAAGAGCAATTTTCTTGTCAGCGTCTGACACAATTAGTTGATGCACAGGATTTTTTGATTCATTAAGTGAAATACTCTGCACTAAAAAAAAAAAAATGGAAATTTAAGATAAAGGGCATTTCTTGGTTGACTTTTGTGCTATTGTGGCCTACTTCTATTATGTGATTAAGGGCCATGTAACGCTGTGAGGTGGGAGGGGGCTAAGTCTACTGTTACGCATTGCTATGGAAGGAGGGAGGTATGCAGTAGCATTACATAACTTGAATTTTTAGTCTTGATTACAATAAAATCTTTTTTTATTTAATAAATAAACCAGCCTCATTAAAATTTTTTATTAAGTAAAATGTACCTAATATTGATAATGAACTCAAATAAAATCTATGTAGAAAAAAAACATGTATTTGAAGTATTCTATTAAACTTCCTATTTATGAGCATTATTGGAACAAAAAGTGTGAATAACCGTAACCTTAAGTGCAGTATCACTATAGTATGACGATCAGGTGGCCCTTGCAGATATCTACCGTGGTCTCCTTGTATCAGCTGAAGCGCCAGTTGTTATCAGTTTTTAACAAAACTATATTTTTTTTAATTCGATGGCAACATCTTTTCAGGCCAAAGCAGTGAACACAGAAGTACACCAAAACTTCGTCACACTCTGTCATGACTTATCATGAGAGGTATAAATTTGTATTGTGCCGTAATACGCATGACCAACTTCTGAGTTCCCTGAGCCGAACACAAATAAAAACTAAATGGTTTGTAAATTTTTGACATTTGTAAACAATGTATGGAGTTTGATCTATTTTAAAATTAGGCTTATTATGTACACATATCATTTTCTGAAGCTTGCAGCAGCAGTGTTGTTTGTCGCAGCATATATGATACTCCGTGGGAAGATGAATAGACTTTAGGGTTGACCACTCTGCGTTTAAATAATTTAAGTCACATTTTAATCAAACAATAGAGTATTTTCAATTTATATTGAAATTATTATTGTCTTGTCTTGACCAGTACACGTGAGGTCACATATTTAAAAAAATAATAATTTCTTATTCCTGTTTTATTTATTTAAAAAAATTTTTGTTTATTTTTTATTATATGATAACCATAAAATTTATTGGCAGATTTTATGTAATTCTTTAATGGCGTAAAAATTTAGCATTCAAAACAATTACCTCCATAAAGGAGGAAAAGACAATGGTATGTAATTATGGGGGTGGAAGGGTTGGTACTCCTGTTACCGGTTTGTTATGGAGGGAAAAGGGGCAGTTAAAAATCATCTATTTTAGCATTACGTAATTTAGGGATGGCTTGTTACCTAAAAGTAAGTCTGAATCACTGCAAGCTTCTGGCTAATTCATTTTATAATTTACTGACTTGCAGTTAGAATTGAAAGTTTATAATATATGAGTTAAAATGAAAAAAAAAAATTGTATAATTTCAATTTATTACGTTATAAGAACAAAACTTAATTCCCGTATTACAGTAGCCACCATTTATTGTAATCAAATTTGTCAGAAGCATATTTGATAAGTAACCGGCCTCGTAATCACGATGTACTGAAGTACTGCATTGAACTCAGTGTATTATGGTCACAAATGTTTACTGAATGATATCTTATACATTGTTGACATATTTTACAGCAACTAGCATATTAATTTTTGAATACATAAATATGTTCCAGTAAAGCAACATTATAATGTTTAATATAACGTTTAATTATAATTTAATCTGCACTGTATACTCAGCCAAAATGTTTGGCCATTCGTATTGTAGCCAGTCCTCTGTTTTCTTCACACATGTTTTCTTATACACAATGTTTTCTTTTTTCTTCCATCGATTGAAGCATTAGTCTGAGCTTTAAAATCCTGCTTTCCTACTTTTTTTTGCAGGATCTTCAGTTTTTTGGCGCATAAAGACAAAAATTAATTATTTTTTATAATGCTCAAATTTAAAAGATTTAGATTATAATTTAAAAAACTAAATTATATAGAAATAAATTATTTTAAAATAAAACAAATAATTTAGTGTAAAACATTAATTCAAGTCAACGATTTCAGACATTAAAGAGAGCAAACCTACACTTTTAAACTTCGTTTCAGAGCTTAAAAATGAAGGTGAAGAGTTTTTCCAGAAAATTAATAAAGGCAGCAGGAAAACAAAAGCTAGAAGCTACTGTTTTTGCAACAACATTCTATGGGAAACTCAATTACAGGTCCAAACAGTTGTGAAAAAGCTGATCTAACTCAGAAACTACAAAAAATATAAAACTATGTACAAATATAATTTTTTCTCCCATTTGCAACATACATACTTTTTTTTAGAAATAAAAACAATTATTCGAATGGGGTCCAGCCCCAATTGATTCAAATAATAATTGTTCTACTGTGTATAAGTTGAAGAAGTGAAAAGAAAAACTAGTGGTTTCACAGTTGATGGTCAGTAGGATCCACAGATCCAGTTTAAACCCTGTCCAAAGGATTTTAAATACTCTGTTTATATCTGTTAAAATAAATAAAGTTAACAATTTAAATTGCAATAATTAAGGCTCTGTGAAATAGTTTAGGAGTTGTAAGGTTGGAATTTCAACCTGTATCATTTATTCTAAAACTAGACTTGAACTCATTGCCTGTGACTTGAAATGTTCAGAGATAACAAAAATTAAGTGGTAACAAGATAGTTACTTAATAGCCCAGGGCTGCTCCTGTGGGAACTAAAAATAAAATGTTTGTATTGGTAGAGTTTTTTAATAAATAAAAAAACATTACAAACTATACAAAATTTTCATATATTACCTATACTAGAACATTTATAGCTACAGTATAAAACATTTATAAATTAGGACTAACCTGGAAGATTTAAATTCTTATCATCATCTGCTTTTATGCTCACCATCTGAATATTCTTGGGCCAAGATGCTTTTGAGTTTCTGCAAAATTATTAATTAATTAAACGTGTGTTTAAATCTTGCCATAATTATAACTCTAGCATACACAAACCTGCAACTACATAGTAATCACACTAAGACCCTATTCTTGCTAAAGACAAGTTAAACATAGTATGGTTGAAGGGAAATTAGCATTTATGAATGCTTACAATTTAATTACAAGGATTTAAAATTATATATCTCTGCCTTAAGTGACCTACATCCTCAAAAAAATTACGATTTTTAAAATAATTTAATGTTTATAAGATACATTAATATATATGGTGTAAACATATCTTTGGTTATAATATACACACTTTAAAACCTTCTGCTCAGCTTTTTGCAATATTTTATCAACTGTTTTTTGTTCTGTTTTATCAACTTATATCACTTTTATCCATAGATATCTTATCACAGCGCACTTTTTTTCCTAATTATATACACTTTATGCTTGCTTAAGTTCAAAGTGAGCCAAAATCTTCTGCAAGGACTTTAGAATAAAATCACATACTAACACTAGGGATGGTCGATTCAATGACTTTAATGGATCGGTGATTTTAATGACAGCACCCGGTTTGGATCAGTGACTTTTACTGGTGACAAGGGATACTGAGACTGCTCTGTATGTGCCAATAACAGGCAGGCATGCCACACTAATGAAATTATTCTAAACCGGTTTTTTTTAGACTCATTTTGTTTAAAAATAAACTTATACAGAATTAAGAACAAACTACCAAGTGCAAAATAGAGTCTACTGTAAACAACACTGTCACTATCTTGAAACCTGACACAAATCGACCACCCAGATACAACGTAAATAAGTAGAACTATTGACAGCGACAAATTAACCAATGACAACTGTGGTAAGATATAAATAACTTTTCAGTTGTGACAGGAACATTTTGCCCAACCACAACTGAGACAACTCCCCCTCTCCCCTTCAGCCAACAATTCTGCACAGTAATCGATGGCATGAGCCGAGCGGTGAGAGCAGAGTGAGTGACAGCGACAAATCAACCAATTACAGCCATTTTATCCAGTGGTTGCAACTTTTTGCGCAATAACAACAGAGGTAACTACTGTTGTCACTGGAACTGGCATTTTCCATATTTTGTCTCTGGTATCACCAGAGACAAACAAATATCAGTGACAAGTCACTGTGACAGAAAATATCAACCATCCATAATACTAACTGAGAATTTTGTTTACAGATGTAATACATCACTATTACAATTTGTAAAGGGTTTAGTAAAAATTATATTCCATAAAGTAACACTATTTACAGCTGAATTAAATGTTTTGTCAACTCAATTACATTATGTTGCTGGTTGTAAAATCAACTATGTTGTTTATCAACTTATCTTATATTAACTGAATAAATCATAATTAATTATTGAGTAGCTGAGAGAAAACTTATAACTTATTTACTGACGCGTTTCAAAACAAACATAAGATGCCATATTATAATTAAAAATAAAAATGTAAGCAAAAAAGCAGAATTATTTTTTGTTATTGTCCATAACAGTCTTTTAAATTTTCCAAACTTTGTAGGTTTTATTGCCATAAAAGGATAAAAGACTTGTTTTAAATTTAAATAATATTAATTTTCTTTATGAAACTAAGTTGTTTGTCATTATTAGATAAACATTAACTAACTGAAAAATTAGTTACAATTTAAGTTGAAGTTAGCAGCTATTTGTAGCGAAGAAACATTCAAAATTGTCGAATTTATTAAATAAACTACAGAGAATCTAACAAATCATGTATGTTTACTAAGGGTGACACACAGGAGACAGGCAGTTTTTAATGAAATATTACTCAGCTAACTAAAAAATTAATGCATGTTTATTTACAGAAAATCAAAGCTCATTATTTGCCATTTTAGTTAACAAAGTTATTTGTGAAAAATAATGTCACAAGGTGATGTCCATCATATCGAATGCAGGACTCAAGTCTCTTATCAAAATCCTCCATCACACGGACTAAAATCTCTGCAGGGACGGGAGCAATTTCTTGAATGATTGCATTCTTCAACTCGTCCAAATTTCGTGGTTTTTTGCTATAAACACAGTTCTTAAGGTATCCCCACAGAAAAAAGTCACATACTGACAAGTCGGGAGAACTGGGAGGCCAAGGAACATTGCCAAAACGTGAGATAATCTGGCCAAGAAACATGCGTTTAAGAACTGTCATTGAAGTATCTCGGGCCAGGATGCTTCTTAGCCAGTATGCTTCCAGTTGATCTGAAGTTTTCCACCTATCTGAGGATTGTGTTACGGCTCGGAACAGCTCCATGTCGACCGACATTAAACCGCGCACGAAACAATCACTGTGTAGCAATAATAGACTCACCACTTTCCACTAAACTGTCATAGACAAACACTCGACGTTGCAAGTCCCAGTGCTCCATGGTAACTGAGTAAATGAAATGGTGTCTTATGTGGATCAGAACTATCCCCACCACAACCACCTCCCACCTTAAACTACGCAGTTCAAAACCGTCCGTCTCCCGTGTGTCACCCTGTATATTAAATAAACCAATTGAAATCCAAGAAAAAGAAAACAAACCTGTTTAATCAGATTGTGTAAGAAAGAACTACATGTTGAATGACACCCTAAAAGAAACAACTAATGAATAGAAGGTTTGGAATAAAAGAATATTAAACATAATAGTGCAACAGATTCAACAATAATAATGAATATTTACATTTTTCCCTGGGATGTAGGCTCTTGTTTTTCAGATGATTCCACTCCACTTGTGAGTTTTTCTTCAGATAAATTTTGTTCAAGTGTTTCTGATGCAATAGGAGAAATCTGGGGGTAAAATTAAAAAGATTATTATAAATTAATAAAGCACACTTACATAATCAAACACCATAGAATTTTTTAACCGACTTCAAATAAGAAGGAGGTTCTCTATTTGATCCGTATGTTTTTTTCTGTTTGTTTTGCGATAACTTTGGAAGTATTTAACTGATCGAAGTGATCTTGCTTGCAAATGCAAGAGTAAACCTTCCCGGTGGTCCCATTATAGTTACATCTCAATCCGTCAGATTTGGAGACAATAATACGATATTTAAAAAAGTTTTGGAGGGAAATTTTTTTGAATAAGGATTATACATTATAAGATAATTAATGAGCAAAAAAAAAAATCACAACTGACTTAAAAAAAGAGGAGGTTCTGTATTTGATTGAATAGCCTGTGTGTATATTATAATTTGTTAATCTACATGCCAAGGAGCTCCATCATCATGTAAAATCCCTTTATTTGTCACGATCAGTACGTTAAATATGAGTCCAAGTAAGAAATTCGGCGCTGACTTCAAAATTTTGTGGATAAGCTTAATAAACTATGTTTTCGTTATCAGAAAATTATATTTGACTTTTTAGTAAGTAAAAACTATATATTCAGGTTCTTTTTGTTAAAGTTGATTCTGTTTTTAAAAATAATTATTAGAATAAAGTACACTTGTGATTATACACTTGGCAATATTTTTAAAAAATCTACTTTTGAGCTTAATAAGCAATAGAAAACACAACAAAACAAAAAAAGTTAAACTCTAAGCACCATCTATACACAAGCTAAAACCAATAATCCATAATAAACTCTACATCGGGCAAACAACATTTATCATAAAATCAAAGAACATATTCTCGTACTCTCAGTTAAATATAACAATGACTATCTTTTGTTAGCCACATAATAGAAACAAGCCACTTTTACACAAATATCACCTATGGCATAGAAATTCTTTCATAAAAAAAAAATCTGAACGCACTAGAGTTGCATGAAATTTACAAATGTATCTAAATATATTCAATTAACAAACCCGATACAAGTCTCAGTACGGTTTTTAAATATGTTACACATCCCTATAGTAGCACATACTTTATAATTGTTGAAGATCCCCGTTTCGGGAGATGTGTCCCATTGTCAACTCAGACCGTAATGAAGCGGCCGTCCTCAAAAATTATAAAATTAAGTTTTACTATAGGCAAGTGTAACATATTTACAAGTGTTTTTAGTTAAAAACTTGTAGCTCTCGTGAAGTTAGTATCAATTAATATGATTAAAAGTAATTTTAATTATGCAAATATGAATGTTTATTATGATTTCAGCTGTACTTGTTTATATATAGCATTTATGATATATTGTTTAGCAAGCCTGTAGAAAAATTATTTTGTTAAAAGAATTAATAAGTTGTCAAAAATAGCAGTAACTTTTGTTATAAGCTATATGTCTAAACCAAAATTAAAAAATTGCCATAACAGTGGTAGAAAGAGTTAAAAGGCTAATGCATTGATCAGATTTGGGTCTTGTTTTACTAAATTTGTGAAGAGTGCTAATAACGCACAGATAGCTAAATGTTTAACACAATTATACATTTTTAATTTTAAAACTTGGTTTTCACACACTATAAAAAATATATAATTTCCTGCTGACAGCTGTTCTGGTGGATATGTTTCATTATTAACCCTTTTGATCCCAACATCAGAATGTTTGCCAAATTTACATAATCGGTAAAATAATTCTTGTATATATTAAAGCATTCGTAATGAACTGGTTTACAAAGTTATAGTACTTGAAAGCACTTCTAGTTTGATTTAACCAAGTGTTCTGGTTTTAGTTCAAACTTGATGATTGTAACTGTTTGGCTCCAAGTGCCGCGTCAGCTATGAGTAGTGAGTGAGTGGTCTGTTTGTAACAATTTTGTTGTGCAAACGATCTTTTTTGTTTGTTAGTTTAGTTTTTACATTGTTTACAACTATTCTGTGATAGTTTCAGTGTATATAACTGTTAGCAAATATAACATAAAAACCTTTTTTGTGACAACATTTGATTAAAGCTAAAATAGAATTATTCGGATTTATTTTGTAGTTTTACAAGTGACTTAAATTAATTACTCTTATTTTTATACATTATCAAGTGTTTTTTGCAATATTGTGCTGTAGAACTAAATGTGCACAAACCTATATCTCCATTGTTTGTGGATGTAACTAAGTGAAAATTTGGAAAACGCTCATTTCTTCGATGTACAAAGACAAGATGTTTTTATTTAGGAACTGATTTTTAATATTATATACTCAACGTAAAATGGAAACAGAAATTTTTGGGAAATGTTTTTTTAGAAAGTAACATTTTTTTTCATAATTTTTGTTGTTGCATGTATGTTTTATATAATATTAAGCAAGTGCATGTTATAGTAGAGTCTTAGAGAAGTACATTTTAAAAAAATCATGAAAATCCATTGACAAATAAAAATTTGGTGTAAGTTTTGTCAAAGCACTATATTTTCAAAGAATCATGGCCGGGATTGGAGCAGATACCCAGGCAAAATGACCCGGGATTAAAAGGGTCAACTTGAACTGTAACTGACATTGTTTTTACACCTCTAATAAAAAGTATAACAAAACAATTACAATACATACAAAAGAATTTTTAACAATATTTCATAAATATATTAACTGTTACAATGAAAATATTGGAAAGAAACCCAATACCACAAAAATAACAAATAAAACAAGTTACTTAAGATTAAACTCTTGTGTACATTTCGATGGCAATGTCATCATCATCAGAGGATCTTATTACAAAATTACAATCTAGGAAAGAAGAAGTTACAAACTAGAGTGACTAAGTGACTAGAGTAGAGATAGGTTATGTAAACAATAAATTAAAAGTATGAAATTTATTCATCAATGTTAAACATAATACAAATTATATCAGATTTTGTTAATATATTACAGTTATCATACTGTACATTAGAATTAATTTTGTAATCTCAGTTTACTGAGTTATTTTATTATTTTTTTAAATGGAAAGTAATATGATAAATTAATATCTTAATTAATTGTCCAAAATTATTAAATTAATAGAGGTTTGTACATATACAATACTTACATAAGCATTCTATTGTTAAAAATTTAAAAATGTTTAACATTTATAAGAGAAACATTTGTGGATTTTACTATCAGTAAATATTTAATGTTCTCATTAAACAAATAACAACTTTCTGAACTTATAATTTAAATAAATTTATGTAAAACGTTTTTGATCAACTAAGAACTGAAGAATATCACTTACTATAATCAAGAATATTTTGTTTTATTACGTTTTTCATAAATCTATTTGAATTATAAATTTGGCAGTCGCTAATTTGTTTAATAAAAATGTTAAAGCAAAACTAAATTTACACACAACAAATCTAATTATTTAGTTAAATTATTGCCTACTGCAAGGTTTGTCTATACACTATTTTTTAATAAAGAAAACTAAGAAAAAAGATTAATTAAATATCCTAATTAATCAAAGAACAGTAAGATGTTCATATGGGTTAAATACTTGTACTTCAGATTATGGAAACTCCCTAGAATAGTGAAAAATAGTACTATTAAGAGTAAATTTTTTAAAATTTGTTTTTTTTATTCCTAAAACTCAAAAATATAAATAGGTTTCTATGGAAATAAATCTGAAAGTTATTGAATTTTATGTTTTTTACAAAATTTTATTTCTTACAGTAAATTTCAAATGTGACAGTCATACAGTTAGAACCTTAAATGGTATGTGTAAATAATTTATTATAAAAAAACAACTTTTTTAGTAAGTTGATGAATTTTTGTTGGGTTTTACCTGAAGAGTTATTTGTTTGAAGTGTAATTGCTATTTCAGACTTTAGAACTGTATATTGTATATCAGATTTAAACAATCAAAATTTGCTAAATAGCAAGTCTCAACATTAACTGATAATTTCTTCATTAAAAATCAATATAGGCTCTGTTCTCCCTAATGTCATATTAGTTTTACAGGAGTTTTCATAATGGTAAATATTAAGACTACACTCAAAACCACACTACATACTATTTATTAATACATACTGTCAAATTTTGACAATGATGTAATTTTCACTAATGAAGGCAACATCATTGTCGAAACTAGTCTGTATGTATTAATAAACTAGTGCGTAGTGAGATTTTGAGTGAACTCTTTCAATATTTACTGTTGGAGTTGTTCTTGCTAGCTAAGCTCTAATTGCATTTTTATATTGTAGATGATTCCTGACTTAAAAAGTATAACATTAAATTTTCAACATTTACAAAATGATCTCTGGTAATATGTGCTACAAATCTCAACATCTAAAGTTTTGAATTAATTACAGAAAAAAAGTTTAAAAACATTAAAAAAAAATTTAAGCAAATTCTTACTGAGGTTACCAAAGAAAAATTTCATTTTAGTTACCCTAGAGCACTATTTGTGATAGTTTGTGGTAGCCATGGCAACAGTCTAAAGTTATACAATGGAGGTTTTAACAACAACCAAATGGGGGGAAGAAAATTCACATACATCTTTAAGGAATATATTTTTTGGGTATTGGAAGGTTGGCGCAGAGCTATATTTTATAATAATGCAAATTTTATAATTTAATTATTGAATAAATATTTGAAAAAAACATTAACATCAATTAATTGTCATCAACTACAGGAAAAAAAGAATATATTTAAACTTAATTGGATGAATAAAAACATTTTATTAACAATTGAAAATTTGTACAAGATATATATTAGGCGAGTGTGAGCTAACGGAAGGAATTTTAAAAACATATTTTCTATCAAGTACTTGAATATAGTGCTTAAATCGTTTAGTATTTTATGTATATTTACTGTTGATTTGGTATTTGAAAAAAAACATTAGTAAAAATTGTATGTTAAAGAAAATATAACAATTCAATTATTCTTGAATCTAATAATCGAAATTTTACAATATGGATCAAATCAGTTCCTAATTGTCATGGAAATAGGTTTTACTGCGATTCATCACATGGTTTAAAGTTAAGGGTTTTATTATTGTTTTCAGTTATACAAATATCTTTCTGGTCACTGGACAATATTAATTAAGTGTTATTACTCTATTGTTTGCTTTATGATATATTTATCTTTTGACAATTTTTTTTCAGTCTCAACGAGTTCAAAGTTTAGGTAAAACACTAAAAACAGATGCACGACCAACTGATATTTCCACACACATTGTACAAACACCTTCAGAATCTCTAGAACCACAGAGCCAGTGTGTTGTACAAACCATTTGTGCAGCCTGTAAATTGCCAATTACAGATGTGGTAAAGTATTTTATTCAACAATAGACTTTAAGTACTTTTATATATTTCAGTATTATTTAATATGACAAAAGTATAATTATTAAGAATTTCTATAAAATCAATAAAAGAATAGAAATTTCATAAAAAGTTTAAATAAATGTACAACAATTTAATTATTATTAATATTACTGGCCTTATTAGTAAAATTATTTCACAAAAACACTTAAACATATGTTACGTTATAATTGCCTATAGGAGCACTTACTTTTTTGATTATAAAGAACAACCTTTTCAAGAGATATGCCCCATTGTCAACTCTCACCGTTATAGTGTTTTAGTGAAAAACTAGTAGTTCCAGTGAAAAGGGAATCAAATAATAAAATTATCGGTTTTAATATTTGTTAAAATATAACACCATAAATATTCTTGGTTTTCTTTAATTCAAATTATGTTTGTAGATTCCTCAAACAATTGTTTGTATGGCTGTAAGTGTGTATAAGTGGGCTGGTGTTTTATATTTATACAGTAGAGTCTCGATAATTCAAGGTAGATGGAGCCGAGTCCCCTCAGATTACACGGAAATAGGTGCATTAGAAAAAATAGGAGTTTTAATCAACCCTAATATTATAAATAGGAATGCACAAAATAAGTATATAGAACTGCATAAGAACATTTCTTGGTAACCCGACTCATTTCTTTTGCATTCCTTATTGATATGAACATTTCCTGGAAGCCTCGGTATTTTCTTTCAAATAAAATAGGCTCAAGTAGAAATAAGTTTAAGAATTTAACAGAAGCTTCAAAAATCAGGACTCGGAATTTTGAGACTCTACTGTATATTTATATTCTTCAGGACTCTCTCTATCAAGTCATTAAATCATTGTTCTGTTTTTTTTTGCTTTATCAGCAATTGGTGTAGAAATTTTTAAAAAAATTAACTCCTATTCCAATAATTAATAGAAAAATATATAATAACTCACAAATACAGTATTACTTTATTAAATGACATGTTTCAATGACAAAGTCATCATCTTTAGTTAGCTATACTACTTACAACACAAATACATCCTGTTTCAAGTTTGTGTGCATATAAAAACATTGGAAAACTGATGAACTCATATTAATTCCAAAACTGAAGGAATCAAGTCAACTTATGATCTACCTATATCACTACTAACTTTTCTTGAAAGATGATTGGAAAATTGGTATGTAAAAATTAGAAATTAAAGAAACCAATGTATTTAAAGAATCAAATTGATTCAGTCGAAAGTCCATTTGTTACTCAAATAAAATTGAAGGGTTGGTTTGAATAGAGTTCAAAGCTTGAGAATTGTTGGGTAGTTAGTAGAATGAAAGACGTAGATTGGTAATAGAGTTGGGGTTTTTGGGATATAGATGCAGGAAAAAGCACTAACACTTTGATATACTTCAAGAACACTACCATGTTTGTAATTACATGAGAACAACATATATTTTTTTAATTGGATGAAGAATGAATAAAATTATTTAAAAAATGAATCTAGAAGATGGGAATTATTATACCAGTAGTACGATAAACAAAGAGACCTTCTAATCAGATAATTCCATTATTCCTATCTGACAAACATTTTCTCTTATTTTTATTGTTAAAAAATATCAAGTTATTCAGAAGCTACGAGTGTGATCAAAAAATAAGGTGAATAGCTTTTTATTTCATAAAAGTAATAAACTTACATCAAATTTGATTTAATCTCCTTAAAAGTACTGTCCTTGGCTGGAAAAGCACTTATTCCAACGTTGAATCCATGACGGGAAACATTTCTGGAAGGCTTCTTTCAGAAGGGCGTTTAGTTGCTTGGTAGTGGCCCTTTAAATGTCAGGAATGGTGTTACGTTTTTCTTTAAGCACAGTATTAATTTTTGGGAAGAGCCAGAAGTCTTATGGTGTTAATTTAGGTGAATATGGGGGATGTGGACAGACAAGAACACTTTTGGCGGCCAAAACTCACAAATTAGAAACGAAGTATGACACAATGCATTATCGTGATAAAGAAGAAAGCCATTTGCCCATTTTTCTGAAAGATGTTAAGATCTTCCGATAGCTCTCGAATATTTATTTACCAATTACACTTTTGCTATTACTTGTGACCAGACATTTGTTAACTAAAAGTTGTTATTTGTTAACTTACACTTGGAGGAAACGTATTCGTCTTACGATTTCTTCAGCCTCGTATTTTTGCCGCTAGGAATGCTGCTGTTGTGCTTCCTTGGTACCATTTTTTTAAAAAGTTAGAAGTGATGTGATCGAAAAGTATGTGTGATCTGTGCCGCGTTTGTTCATTTAAGATGTCATTTTTATATGTGTTGCTATGTCTATATATTTCAAACTGTTCTAGTGTGTTTAATTTATGGCCTTTGTTGCATGTGTGGAGGATGCTCATGTTATTTTCCATACTTTTGCATGAGTGTTTAGTGTCCATGAGGCGATTTGCGAAGGTGGATTCAATAGTAGTGTGCAGTGCCCTTTTGTGTTCTTTTATACCTTTCGGCGAAAGATCTGCCTGTTTGTCCAATATAGAACTTATTGCAGTTGTTGCATTTTAGTTTGTATACTCCTAGGTTATTGTATGTGTTGGTATTGTTTTTAATGCTGTGTCTGATAGCCGTTTGGCTTTTATTTGTTGTTCTGTAAGCTACATTGTATCCTGCTTTTTTGAATTGGTGCGCTATCTTATTTGTGAGTTTGTTTATGTGTGTGAGGGTGATGAATTTGTTTGTGTTTGTGTTTTTGTTGTTACTGTTTTTGTTGAGTATTTTTCTGTGTAGTTTGTCTATTAAATAATTGTCATATCCATTTTTGTGAGCTAAATATTTGATTGTGTTTAGTTCCTCTGTGTAGTTAGTTGTGGACATAGGTATTTTATTTAGTCTGTGTAGTAAATGTTTGAATACTGCGTGTTTATGCTGTATTGGGTGGTTCGATGAATTGTGTATCAATGTGTCTGTGATGGTTGGCTTGCGGTATATGTTGAATTCATGTTTGTTTTGATTTTTTGTTATGGTGATGTCTAAGAAATTCAATGTTTTGTTGTTTTCAAATTCTGCAGTGAACTCGATATTTTTGTGTATTTTGTTTATATGTGTTTGGAGTTGTTGGCATTGTCTTATGTTTCCTCGGTATAGTATTATAACGTCATCTACATATCTGTGCCAATATATTATCTTATCTGCGTGTTTGATGTTATTTATGATTTTATTCTGTTTTATGTGTTGTAGGAATACTTCTGCGAGAATGCTTGAAATCGGTGAACTCATTGGTAGGCCTTGTTTCTGTGTTAATATTTGTTGTGAGTGAAGTAGTTCTGTTGTGTAATGGTGTTCAAAATGTGTATGATTTCTTTTGTGATATTTTCAGGAGTGTTGTTAAGTATTAGATTGTCTCGTAATATGTTTAGTGTTTCTGTGACTGGGATATTGGTACATAGGTTTGTGATGTCAAACGATGCTAAGGTTGAGTTATTAGGGATTTCAATGTTCTTTATTTTGTTTACTAGATCTATTGTGTTCTTTATACTTGTGTGTGTGTCTAGTTTTATGTATTTTCTAATAGTTCTATCCGTATGGCGTGCTAGTTTGTTCGCGGGTGATTGTTGGCTGTTGATTATCGGCCTTATTGGTGTTCCTTGTTTATGTAGTTTAGGAAGTGCTTGTAAGGTAGGTGCCATAGGTCTTACTATACCAAGGAAACATAAGACAATGCCAACAACTCCAAACACATATAAACAAAATACACAAAAATATCCAGTTCACAGCAGAATTTAAAAACAACAAAACATTGAATTTCTTAGACATCACCATAACAAAAAATCAAAACAAACATGAATTCAACATATACCGCAAGCCAACCATGACAGACACATTGATACACAATTCATCAAACCACCCAATATAACAAACATGCAGCATTCAAACATTTACTACACAGACTAAATAAAATACCTATGTCCACAACTAACTACAAAGAGGAACTAAACACAATCAAATATTTAGCTCACAAAAATGGATATGACAATTATTTAATAGACAAACTACACAGAAAAATACTCAACAAAAACAGTAACAACAAAAACAGGAACACAAACAAATTCATCCCCTCACATTCATACACAAACTCACAAATAAGATAGCGCATCAATTCAAAAAAGCAGGATACAATGTAGCTTACACAACAACAAATAAAAGCCAAACGGCTATCAGACACAGCATTAAAAACAATACCAACACATACAATAACCCAGGAGTATACAAACTAAAATGCAGCAACTGCAATAAGTTCTATATTGGACAAACAGGCAGATCTTTCGCCGAAAGATATAAAGAACACAAAAGGGCACTGCACACTACTATTGAATCCACCTATAACATGAGCATCCTCCACACATGCAACAAAGTCCATAAATTAAACACACTAGAACAGTTTGAAATATATAGACATAGCAATACACATAAAAATGACATCTTAAATGAACAAACACGGCACAGATCACACATACTTTTCGATCACATCACTTCTAACTTTCAAAAAAATGGTACCGAGGAAGCACAACAGCAGCATTCCTAGCGGCAAAAATACAAGGCTGAAGAAGTCGTAAGGTGAAAACGTTTCCTCCAAGTGTAAGTTAACAATTAACAACTTTTAGTTAACAAATGTCTGGTCCCAAGTAATAGCAAAAGTGTAATTCGTAATTTACAACCAGCTCGTCATCAACAGCAACAAGATTTCGATATTTATTTACCTGTTTGAAGAAACCACTGTTTCTACTTTTTGGACATTATCGTCTGTTTTTGAGGTTAATCCATATCACATACGCTGCTTGTCTTCAACCGACTCATTTCCGCTTTTAAATTGCTCATACCACTTGTACACAGTCTTCAGAGTTACCACATTATCACCATACACAGATTTTAACATTTCGTAAGCTTCTTTGGCATTGTTTTGCAACTTAAAACAAAACCTAATATTAATCTGTTGTATGAAATCCATGATGTGTGACATACATGATATACACAACCTCATTCTAGCAGCTCTGGGAGTTGACTGACAAGCTAGAAACTTTCAACAACGACATTTTGAAACTTGTCATTGCCTGTCTCAACTGATTACACTACTAGGCAAATTACATCATATGGATGTAGCTCCAGCAGTAGCCGCTATAAAAATTAATTCACTGTATTTTTTTATCACACCTCCTGTTTGGATATATTGCATATTCGGCTATTTCATGAACTGTATGGCACAGTCAACTTTACTTTGAAACAAAATGTAACACTCATTCATTGGTATGATCATGTGTAAACCTGGTTAACTGATGTTGTTTTCAACTATTATATGTGATGTCAAAGACTTGCACAGAAGCCCTGTTCCATCTGTTTTGAAACTCAGAACTGACAAGAGCTCCAACTTCAGTTTAGATGTGTGTAAATATTCTTATAAACACTTTTGGTACAAATATTTTATTCTGTATATAACTTTAACAATAATTCAATGTTAAAAATGTAAATACAGTAGAGTCTCGATAATCCGAGTCCTGATATTTCAAGCTTCTGTTAAATTCGAAAATATTTCTATTTGAGCATATTTTATCATTTTGAAATAAAACGATGAATCAGGTTTCCACAAAATGTTTATAGTCATACGGTATGCAAAGGAAATTAGTGGGACTTTCAAGAAACATTTATATCAATACAGTATGCACATGAAATGAGACGGGCTTCCAAGAAATGTTTATATCAATACGGTATGCTAAGGAAACGAGTGGGACTTTCAAGAAACGTTTATATCAATACGGTATGCTAAGGAAATAAGTGGGACTTTCAAGAAACATTTATATCAATACAGTATGCATGTGAAATGAGACGGGCTTCCAAGAAATGCTTATATCAATACGGTATGCTAAGGAAATGGGTCAGGCTTCCAAGAATTCCCATTTCCATAAGGTGTGCAAAGAAAATGAATCAGGCTTCCAAGAAATGTTTATAGCCATATGGTATGCTAATGAAATGAGTATGGTTTCCAAGAAATGTTTATTCAATATGATGTTATGCAATAGAAATGTGTCAGGCTTCCAAGAAATGTTATATCAATGCGATATGCAAATGAAATGAGACAGGCTTCCAAGAAATGTTTATATCAATACTGTATGGTAATGAAATGAGTATGGTTTCGAAGAAATATTTATATCAATATGTTATGCTAAAGAAATGAGACGGGGTCCAAGAAACTTTTATATCAATACAGTATGCAAATGAAATGAGTCGGACTTCCAAGAAATGTTTATAGCCTTATGGTGTGCTAAGGAAATGAGTCAGGCTTCCAAGAAAAGTTCATATAAAGTTCTATAAACTTCCTCTCCTATTGGCTGCATGACCTTGACATGATGGAGAGGCTTAATCCGGGCGTGGGGGACGAGTGGAGTGGAGCTGTACGTATGTGGCTCCCTATAAACAGGAAGTCCGTCCAGGCAAATGTGTGAGTGCATGAAGGCTGATCAAAAAAAGAGGCCAGTCCTAGCACTTGAAGGGTTGTTATCTTCCCTTGCGGGCAGCAACCAAGAAGCACCCCCCATCCAGGTTGGTGGTCTAAATGGGCACATACACCCCTGATCTGAAGGTGTTATGCGATCCGTGCTGATGTAGATTCGTGGCCCTCGGGGTAAGGAGGGTCTTTAACAGAGCTTCAGGAGCACCTGGCGCCACCCCTGAGTACTTAAGTTGCCTTACCGCCGTAAGCGGGGCTCTGCGGCGGTGGACCTTTATTTTTCTAGCTGCTTGTGGGAATACACATGGCAGAAAAAAAAACAAAATAAATTTAACTGGTCAGGGCTTAGAACCTACCGACAAATCTGTCCCAATGGATGTGGCTTCGGCCCCCGTAGAGACAGATGGAAAACCAGTTGCAAAAGCAACAGGAGGAATGAGTGGGGCACAAAGGAGGAAAGCACTCTGGCTTTCCTACTATGAGGTAGCAAAGAAGGTGGAGGCGGAGGGCAGAGAACCACCGCCACCCCCTTTGAGGAAACACCGGTCCAGGGGAAGGGTTTGACGGAGGCTGGGGCTAGAACCTGCCCTGTCGTCCTGGAAGCCAGTGGATCTGGTAGGAGCTTAGTACGACAAGAGAAAGAGATGAAAAGGAAGGAAAGGAGTACTTCTAATCCTACTGAAGAGTCGAAGGCCAAGTGGAATAGACAAGGGTCTAGGCCTGTTAGGTCGGGAGGGCCGTCTTTCTCGTCGATCTCCGCCAACCTACTGAGGGTACTAGTGACTTTTGGGGATAGTGTAGGTGTGAGGATGAAGATGGCGGCGGTTGACCGCCTTAAGGGCACCGTCATGGACCGGATTCTGGACACTCCTAGTGGAGGTTTTGTTCCGCGGTTCAGAGACACATACTTAAGGGATGGAGTCGCAGCATTTATTTGTGCTGAGGAGGAATCGGCAAAATGGCTGAGAGAAGTGGTACCGTCAGTTAAGCTCGAGGACAGGACTCAGGCAAGGCTAGTCCTGCCTAATGAACTGATCAAAAAGGTGAAAGTGACAGTGCTTGTATCACCACCAAAAAGGGAGGCCACTCAGTTGGTCAAGCTCATGGGGATGCAAAACCCAGAAATTGACACTTCAAAATGGAAGATCCTACAGTGCATTGAGCGGAGACCTGCAAGTCTCCTCTGCCTAGGATTGGATGAGGCATCAGCCAGATAACTCAAGGCAAGAGATGGGAAGGCCTTCCTGGGGACTGCAGAGGTGGACCTCCAAGGACCCGGAAGAGAAGGGTGAGAGGGAGCATCAGCAGAAGGCGTAGGGGTCAGTTGGATATGGCTGACCCTCAAGCAATGATCCTGCAAAAAACTTGCGCCACAGTAAAAGTGCCTCGGTGGTCCTAACCAGGGGCTTAAATGTGAGGCACACATTACCAGCGCTTGCGCTAATGGAAGAACAGTGGCTGGTCAGGAACCATATAAGGGGTCTGACTGCAGCTGGGCGTACTTACACAAGTGGGGAACATGAGGGATACAGAGCATGTGTGATAATCAGAGGACTAAAAGCCATGCTGATTCACGAATTCTCAACTAGAGACCTTGCGGTGGTTAGAATTCGAGGTAAGAGCGAGGTAAGTGGGAGCAGGGAGTTCATCGTGGCCTCCACTTACTGCGCCCACAATAGAGAATCGTCCCCTACAGAATTATGTAAGTTAGTTCGGTACTGCAGGGAGAGGAATATAGGAATCTTAGTGGGCTGTGATCACAATGCTCATAATGAGGTGTGGGGCAGCACAGACACAAATGAGCGAGGTGAGGAGCTCCTCGCCTTCTTGATTGAAGAAAACCTTGTGGTTTTAAACAAAGGTGCCGAGCCAACATTTGTCACTTCAAACAGAATGTTGGTACTAGATATCACCTTCTGTAATAGACAGATGGTAAGATGGGTGCATGACTGGCAGATTTTGGATAAGCCCTCCATATCAGATCACCGGAACATCACTGCTATAATGAGGGGAGTTGTCCCCCATGTGGTGTGGCTTAGGACCCCAAGAAGGACAAACTGGGAAGGTTTTAAGTCCTCGGTGAGGAGGTGGATGTCAGACTACCGTGGTAATTATGGTACATCAAACGAACTGGAAAATACTGAGGCCTACATCAGGACTGCAATTTCCACATCAGGACTGCAATTTCCACGTTGTTTGAGGAAAATTGCCCTCTCTCGCGGATAAACACTGGGCGGGTAAGCTTAAGCGGAACAGCGAGTTAGAGGCAAGACGGAAAGAGACTAGAACGCTCTTTAATAGAGCAAGGAAGAAGAAAACGGCGGAGACATGGCAGGCATATATACAGCTAGGATCTCTATAATTATCTTATAAAAGAGATTAAACATGCTTCTTGGGAAAAGTGGTGTTCAGAGACAAGCACACTGAGTGACACTGCTAGACTGTTTAAGGTGTTAGCAGGTGGACCGAGGGGAGAGCTTAAATTTGTCAAGAAGACTGATGGTAGCTTTACTGACACCCCGGAAGAAACCCTGCACCTGCTTATGAGGAACAGTTTTCCCGATATTAGACCGGTAGGGGACGGTGCTCAAAACCTCCGCCATACTAGGCTAAGGGCGGATTGGAATATTGCTGGGTAGGTGATCTCAGCACAAAAGGTGAGAGAGCCGATTCTGTCTTTTGAGCCTTTTAAAGTGCCTGGATTAGATAATATTACTCCAGCATTACTACAAAATTGCTTGGAGGAAATAATAGGGCCACTTACAGGATTACTCAGGAGCTGTGTTGCCTTGGGTTACACGCCCGGGCAGTCTCAAAACAAAAGTTATCTTTATTCGCAAACCGGGGAGGAAAGGTTACACAGAAGTAAAGGACTTCAGACCTATTAGCCTTACATCTTTCTTGTTAAAGACACTGGAAAGGCTGGTGGACCACTATTTTAAGGAGGGACCTCTGAGGCAGTATCCGCTTCATCAGGACCAACATGCCTACCGAACTGGTAGGTCAGTGGAGACTGCGCTGTTGTCGGTTGTGGACTTTATTGAGGGTCAGATCAACAACAAGGGGATATGTATTGGGGCTTTTCTTGATATGGAGGGGGCTTTTAATAGTACCTCTAGACTGGCCATCAAGAGAGCAGCTATGGATCACGGGATTTCTGATGGAGTTATAAATTGGATTATGAGTTCCTTGGAAAACCGTATTAAGTACTGCATCCTGGATTGGGTGCAAGATAAATGGGATGGTCTCTGAGAGCTGCCCGCAGGGTGGAGTGTTATCCCCTCTGCTGTGGAGCCTTGTCGTGGACGGCCTACTAAGGATGCTCAGTGGAATAGGTGTCAAGGTGGTAGGATATGCGGGAGATATAGCTATCCTTGTTAGGGGACCATTTGAAGAGGTCCTCAAAGCCCTGCTTCAAGAGGCACTCAAGGTAACAGAAGCATGGTGCAGGGAGAATGCACTATGCATTCAAGGAGAGAAATCTGTGGCACTCATCTTCACTAGGCGATATAAAACTAAATCGCTGGAGATGATGGAAATTGGTAATACTAAAATAAGCTACGTTGAGAGCGCTAAATATCTGGGAGTTATTCTGGATAGGAAGCTACTCTGGCGTGAGCACTTGGAGGATAAGTGCAAAAAAGCCATAGCTACGTTCTGGCAATGCAGAGGAGCAATATGCATAAGATGGGGTTTGGGTCCACGTTAGATGAGTGGATTTATTCCGCCATTATGGTGCCGAAGTTGGTCTTTGCCTCAATCGTCTGGTGGGACAGGGCACTGAAAGAAACAAGTAAAAGATTGCTGGACCGTGCGCAGGGGCTCTTCCTCAGAGGCATAACAGCTACAAGGAGAAGCACACCATGTGCGACCATGAGGGTTATGTTGGGTTTTCTATCCTTGAGTCTTCAAATTAGGATGGAGGCAATGAAAACTGCATACCGGCTAAGTTGTACCGGGCAGTGGAAGACAAGTAGTAAACGTCATAAACAGCTAGGGGATTCACTGAAGGAGCTCAGGATAAGATACTGTCTCTTAAAAGGGAAAAAGGAAATTACAAAATCCATATTCCTGCAAGAGAGGCATGGGAGTGTAGACCCAAACATGGTGAAATCTGGTTCACCGATGGCTCCAAGATGAAGGAAGGAGTGGGAGCAGGATTTAGTGGACGGAGACACCGACAGATTTTGTCATCGCCTGGAGGACTACAACTCTGTCTTCCAGGTGGAGGTGCTTGGGAAATAATGTGCTGAGGAAATAATAGGGTCTGGCAGGAGGGGCAAGACCATCTTGATTTGCTCGGACAGTCAGGCAGCTCTGAAGGCTTTAAGTAAGACTTTATGTACCAGCTCTAGGCTGGTGGCTGAGACTATAGCTTCTCTAGTAGAGCTGAGTATGTATAATTCGCTCAACCTAACCTGGATTCCAGGACATTCTGGCTGGATAGGGAATGAGAGAGCTGACACCTTAGCAAAACAAGGGTGTATAACTCAAAAACCGTTGCTGAGGGCAGTGGGCATGCCACCTCAGGAGGGGCGCAAGAGGATCACGGCACATATAGACAGGTTGTGTAGGGAAGAATGGAATGCAACCTTGGGGTGTAACAAATCCAAGGTACTGTGGGTTACTCAGGAGACTTTTGGGGCAAAGAACTACTCTCCTTAAGTAGACATCAACTCAGAGTTACTGTACAGCTGGTCACAGGCCATGGGAATCTGAGGGGGTTCCAATACAAAATTGGAAAATCTAGGTCCCCTGTGTGCAAGAGATGCGACGAGGACCAAGAGGAAAGCCCAATCCACGTTCTCTGTGAGTGCCCTGCTTTGGGAGCTGCAAGGAGAAAGTGGTTTGGCTGGCAGGTATGTACACCAGAGGATATCAGAAGATTTAGCATCAGGTGGGTACTTGGTTTCTGCAAAGAGGTAAGTATCCACTAAGCTAGTCCTGTGGTAGGGATGGGAAGAGAGTACAAAGGCTGCAGCTAAGTGATCTACACCGATAAGGTCCCTCCGAGTTTTAGTAATAATAATAATTCTATAAACTTATTTAGTGTATTTTTAATTATCTGTATTATAAGGGTTCATTAAAACTCTTATTTTTTCTAATGCACAGGTATGTATTTCCGTGTAATCCGAGGGAGCTCATTCCCATCTATCTCGAATTATCAAGACCTTACTGTAGTTCAAAAATTACAATATTCCTTTGTATTTGCCTGGTATATACAAAATTAAACAAAAATATGTCAATAAAATATTAATTGTTTAGATTGTGCAAGCCCTAAATCAAACATGGCATCAAGAACATTTCATTTGCACTCACTGTGAACAACCAATAACCTCACTACGGTTTAATGTACATGATGGTTTACCCTACTGTGAAGATGATTATGCCAAACTATTTTTAAAGAAGTGTTTCAAATGTAATCAACCTATTAAGGATGTAAGTATAGATAAGATTATTTGTATTTAGCTAGAATTTAGATTTCAGTTCGCTTTACTTGCTAATAAATTTATATCAACCTATCTCAATTATGTTAAATGTAGAATATCGTTGTAAAATGAATGTTCTGTTTGTCTGCAGTGATCGTTTTTGCTAGCGTGCTAGCTGTTTTGTTCTTGTTTCATTTTATAGGAGATGGCAAGTTTAAGTAAACAACGAACAGCTGAAAAAATTGTTTTCTACTTGATAAAAATGATGCTGAAACAGTTTTAATGTTGAAAACAGCTTACAAAGATGATGCTAGTGAAAACACACAAGTGTACAAACGGTTTGTTCAATTTTAAAATGGTGACATATCGATTGATGACAAAGCTCATTCTAGATGCCTATTAATTACTTGAATCAACAAAAATGTTAAAAAAATTCAAAAGCTTGTACTCACAGACCATCTACAGAGAATTAATCAACTGTCAAAAACAAGCTTCAAAAAATTTTAACAGAAGATTTGAGAATGAAAAGGGTTGCTGCCAAGTTTGCTCCTCGGGTTCTGATTGGCAATGACAATAAAAAAAGACACAGAGTTGAAACAAGTCATGCTTTAAAACAACAGCTGAAAACTGATCTAAATATTTTGTCAAGGGTCATTACTAGTGATGAGTCATGGTGCTCTGGTTACAATCCAGAAACAAAGCAACAGTATAGTCAGTGGAAGACGTCATTGTTACCCAGTCCAAAAAAATGTCACCTAGTCAAATCAAAAATTAAAACAATGGTGATTTGCTATTTTAATGTCAAGGGCGTATTTCATTTAGAGTTTATTCCGTAGGTTAGAACGTCAATCAAACATTTATTTGGAAGTTTTAAGAAGATTCACAACAATCGTCGTCAAAAATGACCAGATTTGTGGCAGAAAGGAACAGGTTTTTCCACTATGACAATGCATCTGCACGAAGCCATCTCTGTTACACAGTTATTGGCTGAAATTGGCATGGTTAAGCTCCCCTATTTAATTTACTTGCCTGACCCATGTCTGTGCGACTTTTTCTTCTTTTTATAAATAACAAGAATTATAATTTTTTTAAAAAAAAAAGTCAATTCCTACTAATGTTAACAAAGGAAAACTTTAATTTTAGTTACTTTTTATTGTATAATTACAATTAATACAAATATGTATACAAGGTGTGACAGTTAAGTAATGAGACTGATTCCATAAAAACCGTATATTTAAAAATTATTCTACAACTTCACCATCCTCTTAAAAGTAGTCCCATTGGGAAGCTATACAATGATTCCAGCATGTTTTCCATGCTTCGTAACATTTCTGGAACGCTTTGACAGGGATGTCTGCGAGTACCCACTTGGATGTCCGCAATCGACTTGAAATGGGTTTCTTTGACCACTGATTTTGCTCTAGGAAACAAAAAAAAAGTCACAGGGTGACATATCGAGCAAATAAGGCGGCTGTTGCAACACAACAATCCCTTTAGACGTCAAATACTGTAACACGCTGAGGACGGTGTGGCACGGCACGTTGTAGTGATGTCTGGCTGCACCCTATTGACTCGTTTCCGCAATCTTTCGAGTACTTGGCGATAGTAGACTTGATTTAGGGTTTGTCGCGGTGGAACAAATTCTTTGTGGATGATTCCACCACTATCAAAAAAGGTAATGATCATCACTTTCCCCTTCGACTTGCTCATGCAAGCTTTTTTCAGGCGGGAGGGCGTTTGTGAGCTTTGGCGTTTGGTTTCCGGGTCATATTGGAAAAACCAGCTCTCATCTCCTGTAATAACTCGATCAACCCATGTGGAATCATTTTCCACTTGCTCCAAACAGTCTTCTGCGACATTCATTTGATGCTGCTTTTGCTCCTCAGAAAGGTTTTTTGGAACCATCTTCGTGCACAACTTTTTCATCCTAAAATCGTCAGTTAAAATTTGTCTGACTGTTTCACGATTCATACCCAGTTCCTAAGCCAACATTTCAACTGTTAAACAACGATGTTGACAGATTATGGCACGCACACGCTGCGCACTTCGATGTCTCCCGCAACGCGCCTCGTCATTCACGCCCCTCCTGAAACTCTTTATGCCATCGAAACACCTGGAGATGACTGAGAGTACCATAAAATGCTATCACCATGTACTTTTACTATTTTAGCGTACGTTTTTGAAGCGGTTTCACCCAATATTGTGCGAATTTTTTTTTTTTTGTCACGCCCTGCTCTGGATTTTGCTTTTCCATTTTCGTGACAAGCACAACCAACACACGTCTTCTAAACACAACACAGCAGGGGAACTAAAGAAACTAGGACGATGGGAAACATATCAATGGAGAGGGGAAGGATGCCGAGGAAAGGGAAAGAAATTGCGAAGTCGCAGGTTTACCACAAGCGCAGCAATAAAATCAGTCTCATTACTACTTAATTGTTCACAGTATTGAGTGACCAAGTTGAGAGTAAATTGTTTTCCAATTTTCCATTTCCCTCTCTATACACGTATACAGTATATGGTGTTAAGACTATTATTTTTGTTTCTTACTATTTATTCTCTTTCTTTTTTTTAGTTTCTATTTTATGAAGCTGATGGTGGTCTATAATTTCTCAATCTATCTATCTATCTATTCATTATTGCAAGGAACCTTTCTCTTATAATTTCATATACATCTTTAAGTAATTTTTAGTTATGGAAAGTTGGCTCAGTGCCAAATTGATGGATTTCAATCATGTAGTTACTCAGTTTGAATCTGACCAAGACAACAACTTTTTAAATTTAATTAATGAATTAATATTTGAAAATTTGTATTATCAATTGTCCCACTAAAAGCTTTAAAATTGATTTTGAACTTGATTGGATGAATAAAAAAGTATTTTATTAACAATTGAAAATTTGTGCAAGATATATATAAGGAGAGTGAGAGGTAATAAAAGGAATATAAAAAGGGACATGAAAGGACACCGATTTAACAATATTGACGAGGTCAAGATATAAACCAGGGAAGAGCTGTGAGCCATTTCTGGCTACAAAAAATGTTTCGAACAGTGGAAGCACTAGTTATAAAACTATAGTAAATAAATAATTTATAACAACTCTACTACAGATGTTTTAAGATGATATATAATTATAGTTTGACTCACACTATTAAAACTTTATTTCTGATACGTCAACACCAGGCTATCACCCTAACTTTTGGTAATATGCTGATAAAATTAGATATAACTATCTTATTTGTAGCCCGTATTTGCCACCCTCATATTTTAAATTATAAAATAACAACTTATTTCCTTTAAATACTGTCCTAACTATGAACGTGATTGATTATTTAAGTTTAATATATTTTGAACAAATATTTTGATTTAAATCCTAATTTATTGCATGAGGGGTTGAAAACAAAAAGGTAAGAACAAATCTAAACTGAAAAAGTGTTTTACAGAGTGGATATAATGAAATAGTGTTTTATTCTTAATGTATTAATTTTTAAAACAAATCAACTGTAATAATTGTAAAATTTTACAAAACACTTATTATTTCAGGTAGTCATTATGGCTTTAAACAAAGCATGGCATAGAGAACATTTCTTATGCTCTTCATGTGGAAATACTCTTGTACATAAAGGGTACTATGAACGTAATAATCAGCCTTTATGTCAAGAATGCTATGAGCACATGTACTGTCCTTCTTGTTCAGAATGTCATAAACCCATAACAGAGGTTGCGGTAATTGCATTGGGTGAAAAGTACCATCAAAACTGTTTTCGTTGTAAAGTAAGAATTATTTCTGTATGATAAATTATAACATTTATAATAAGTAAAATAAGGATCTGAAATATGTAAAATTATTTTAGAGTAATAATAATTCTACAAATATGAAACATAATGAGCCACAAAACACTCTCTTCCAATGGCTCAATTGGCTTACGCCATTCGAGATCTTGCCTCCCAATACAATCCAGTCAAGTCCCTTTGTTTATAATAGGTGTTTGGTATGCACATATTGTGCACCTGTTGGATTCTAATATTTTCATTCTGCTGAGATGTCCAGCGAGACAGTCATGCTCTGTAGCCAGTCTGAAGTTAGCAACAGATATTTTTCTCGGGAGTGTTCTATTCGCTTCAAACAGCTCAAACACACTATAAAACTTGTCCTTCAATCTTTCCTCCATCATATTCATAAATCCTTGTTGGAAAGATGTTTTAATACTTTTTATTCTTGCTTGCAGTGATAGAACTTTTGTAGGTTTTTGAACAATTTTAGTCCCTCTCTTTGAAGTTCATCTGCGGCCACATTCCCCTTGTATCCCCATATGAGACGGGATCCACTGCATTACAATATTGACAATTTTATATTCTTTTTTAAATTCTGTACAGTTGCCGTACCTGTATTATAATTATTCGCCATTGCTTTAATGAGGATTTAGAGTCCACCAATAAAACAATATTGGTATCAAGCCATGGTCTTAGAATCAGCTAAGGGGGTGCAGCATACTTTAAGCTGTATGTGTCACCTGGGTAGTGCTAAATGATCAACAAGTATAGGTTGGCCTACAACACACACTGATTCTTACAAAACCTAAGTCTAGCTTGGACTGTGAATAATGCTATACTCTAATAAATCAGTAAGGCATTATTTATTTATATTATTATATATAAATAATAACTTTATATTTATTTATGGTTTAGATAAATTTATAACTTATAAATGTTATCATAATCATTCACTACAGTTTCCCCAGCACGGTAAAGCATGCTAGTTCTGCAACAATTTTTGTTCCCTAAAATTTCCTATTTTAGTCCCTTTTTCTTATTACCATCGTATTTTTAGGTAATGGTTTTGCCATGAAGTAAATTGATAGAGCGATATCACCTCTAGTGTTGTTTTGATGTGCTACTTTATAAAAAATGTTAACTATGGTTTAACAGATTTTGTGTAAATTTGTAAGAAAAATAAATCTCACCGATATGGATAAATTAACAAAAGAATATCTTCTAATATTTCACTATAAACATGAGAGAATATATTTTGTAGTGAAAAAGTATTTTAATCTACTTCTTTTATCTACGTCAGTTATGAGATACCTTTATTATTTTTAAAAAAATCACAATTGATTATTAAATCACTTATATTTTAATTTATTAACAATTTATGCTTAAATGGCTTCAGAAATGCAGGAAAGTCATAACAGATTGTACGTTCGAAATGGTCAACAATCAAACAGTTTGCTCAACTTGTGTCGCAAATACATGACAGAAATATTCAGTTTTGGTAATGTAATATTGTTTAGTTTTTGAATTTTTTAAAAATAAATAATTTTTTATTAATACATAGTTATTTTAATCCAGTAAATTTTGATAAAAAAATCACAGTATTGTCTTTCTTTTAGATATTATAAAAAAATTGATATAATAAAAGAAAGGACATGTTTAAAAACAAACTTGTATTAATATATTGTCATAGGTACAAACTTAAAGGGTGTTGAGTTTCAAGAATGTTGAGTTTGCCGGAATTCAAGTTGAAAATTAAACAAAATACAAACCTGTTGCTAAAGTGTGTAATATTTACAATTTAAATTATTTAAATGATATACAAAACCTACCTTCTTATGTCCCATGTTTTAATACTGTTATAAATAGACTAAGCATTAAATAAAAGCTTACACAATTTTGTCTTGTTTGAACAAAATAGAATAATCACAATCATGAATGACTGTCAATGGAACAAAATAAACAAATAATAATAAGACTCAACAAACATCAAGTAATAGGCTGTAATAAATAAGTAATGCACTGACACTAATAATAAAGTAACTGTCACACTGCTTCTCACCCCCTTTTCAAACCCCAACTGCCGACAGTCGGGGAGAGACTGAAATTTATTCATCCTCAGATATGTCAGGGTTGTACAGAATGTTGAGTTTTCGGGACTCTACTGTATAAAAATACATATATTCGAGTAGATTTTTCTGCCTTTCTTAACATTATAATATTTTCCTTTGTTGACGAGTTTCTGAATTAATCCATTTTAAAAACTTTATTTATGTACTATTTAAGCTTTGAAAATGGTGTCATTCCGAAACCCGTCAACAACAAAAATATAATGTTAGGAAAGGCAGAAAAATGTATTCGAATATACAGAAATATTCCTAGCACAAGTGAAGATGAGTGTATTAAGTATATAAATACATGTCATATTTAAGAGGAAATAGTCACTGGTAGTGGTAGTTGACATTACTTGACTTGATTTAAGTAAAGTCTAAATATTGAGGAATTGTGAATCATCTGCAAATAATATAGATGTAGTTGCAAAGGTTAATTAAACGCTTAACAGACATGTGTTTTTGTTCCATCTAGCTTATTACTGAACATAAGTATGATAGGCATAAGTTTGCCTAATTGGAATTTTCAACAGAATAATTGCCATAGGTTTATTAACTAATGGTCATATTTTATATATAATGACTATTTTATAATAGTCATGTTCACATATACAACAATATATAAAAACCACAGCACCAATTATGAAGTTAAATGAGGGTTATATCCTTCAAGTTTATAAACGATATATTTCCCGAAACAGCTGACTTCATTTAAACATAAAAATTTTACATATTATTATATTAGTTAATGTATAAAAGTTTACTGGTGTAGTTGAAATCTACTTAATTTTAAAAAATAAAACCTCTATACCCTAAATAACTTTTCCATTTATTTAATACCTTATGTACATTTCAATTGCATAGCAATCATCCTCATAGGTAATTTACAAAATAAACTACGTTTTAGGTACAAAATGATTGCTTTGCAATTGAAATATACATTAGGTATTAATAAAATGAAAAAGTTATTTGTGGTATAGAGGATTTATTTATTTAAATTAAACATTATGCCATAGTTGATTTATACAGTTACATGGAGTCTATTTAGCTGATGATGTAAAGAAATTTTTTAAATACTGTATAATAAACTTTATTCATCTTTCTTTGCAGACACTTTACTGATAAAAATTTTATTAGATACTTTCTCCATTAACTAACCTTTATAATGGTAACAGAAACACTTATGTGGTACTACAAACCTCATAATTGACAGAGTAATTGATTTTAATAAACATTTTGATTTTCTGGAAAGAACAGACATGCAAATTTGTTCTGTCTCACCATTTGATTCAGATCAAGTCTAAGTTGATTAAACTGTATCTATTGCCATAGGTATTCTTAGCAATGTTAAATTATGTCATAAAAACTAACATTTTCAAATGTAAAATATGTAAATTGTACACTGTGTATTTCATGAAACCTATGTTTTTATAACTCTATATTTTTATACATGCTAATGTTTTTAATTCCTTGGGTCATCTTATAAACAAATCTAAGACATAATATTTTACTTATATGCCACCAAAATGATTTTTATTCTTCCATAATAAGGCTATTTGTACCTCATTATAATACTAGGGATGTGCTGCTACATTAAATTTTCTATTCTGATTCTAAATTTTTTTTTTTGATTCTCGATTCTTAAGTCAATATTCGATTCTTTTAAGTTATATAGGCCTACATGATATTCTCTAATAATTAGTTTAGTTATCTTGGATATATGGTGAGGCTTTTAAAAGTTCAGTTTTAATGTAATAGGGTACACAAAACGTTCAGCCTTGGTTTATGAACAGGAAACCCTGAAAGCATGACAAACATATCAGATAAAAGTAATAATTTATTTGAAATTACAAATGTGAGCTACAATATAATTTCAGTAATAGGCATTTCAGTTTGTATAACTAGAACTAATTTTTGTGTGTGTTTTGTTTTGTCATGTATGAAGTGGTGGTGGAGTAGTGGCAGCCAGAGATGGGGGGGGGGGTGAGTGTGTGGTGTGTCAAGCCCTTCCGAGTGAGAGTGAAACAGTAGAACAAGACAAGCAGTGACAAACCGCCCAGAAAGCTTCCAATCGTCTTTGTTGTTGCTTCATACAAAATAATAATGTTTTTCTTATTTTAATTCAACATTTGCTTTAATCGTTTAATTCATTCAAAACAACTAATACATAAATAAGGCACAGTTGATAATTAATTATTTTTCCAAAAAATCACTTGCACATATATTTTATTAGTTAAAAAAAAAACAAGAAACAGAATCAGCACTTTAATCAATAGATATTAGAATATCTACGATTACTCAATACCATTAGAATTGACGATTATTGGAATTGAAAATCAGGATCAGCCCATCCCTATATAAAACCATGAATATTAATAGTTATTTCTTTGTAGACAATAAAATAGTTTTTAGTAAAACACAAACTACAAAAATCAGACAACTATTAGTAATAAGTTTAAACTAGATTTTATACCTTAACAGAATCATTTCCAAAGTTGGCAGCAGATATAAATTTATCACTTTCATCTTCATCAGATTCATAATTCATCTAAAGAATATACAAGTCAAAGTTTTTATTTAAGTAACATTAAAATATTGATAAATAAAATTAGAGAAGAAATAAGCTTGCTGATTTTACTGTCAATAACATTTAGCAAATATTTTAAAATAAAATTGTAATCTAAGAAACTTTCACAAACTTACCCCATAGCCCATAGTCTCAGCGTGCTGTAATACATGTATAATGCAATATTTCGTATTTACTCGCTGCCAGCCCAAGTGGACTGTCACTTTGTTTATGCATTGGCCTATTCCGTTATCTGTTTAAGTTTTACATTGGTTTCACTATTTTTGTTTACACTTGAATTTTGTTTCCCGGGACATAGTAATAATATATTGGGTTTTTAAATGTGTTGTTATTAGTAAACTACATTAGTTGAAATTACTTACATTTTAAACATTTCTAAATGATAAAAAATAAAATAACTGAAAACCATTTAGTTTTTATTTGTTTCATGCAAACATGTTATAACGTACCTTCACTTAATGCTTCTCTACAGGATATTTTAACTGTTAGGAAATTAAATTAATAATCCAGCTACTTGCTTTTATAATTACAGATTTATTTTATCCTGAGATCAATATTGCATTTACAGGTAGTTCATATAATTCGTTTTACTAACTCTTAATATTTGCCGATAGGCATCAAGACTCTTATTTGACTATTAATTTTTTTTTACAATTCTAAATTTACTTTCTTTAGCTATCTAAGGGCGTGTATAAGTTACTGTACTTGGTTTGATAAATTTTATATTTCAATTAACTATGACTTTTTAAGGAATTTTTAAAGTTTAAAAGATGCTTAATGTTTGTTACTTTAGAGAGTTGGCTTTAAGTTAAAATAAATGTATTGCTTATTACTTGCGTGGTTCCTTGTTTCACTTCAATTGACACAAATTCACTTAGTAAGATTTTCCTATCAATTTCACTTTTCTTAATTTCTCAAAATGCTTCTATTCCTTAACTGACTTTATTAATCACTCCCTTATTTTAATCTCACTGGTTACCCTTTAATCTCCCTCTTTATACTTCACTTTCTATTTAATAATCTCCCTGGCTACCCTTTAATCTCCCTTACTTTAAATTTCCACGTTACTTTGTTTGAATTTGATATTTCTTACTAATACTGAACATTACTTCTCCCTCGAGTCCTACAGCTTGACCCTTTCGAGTACTAAAATTGACTGCCTTCCTCCTGTTTCTCTTGGTTGGTATCCGTATGGGTTTCATCCCCTCTTCAAATTTGATTGGCTCCCTTATGGCGCTCAAACTGTGGCTAGCCTATGAAATTTTGACACTTTCCTCACTTTCCTTTTTTGGCTTCATGGGAATTTGTTGAACTTTCCCACAGGTGCATGTGTTTTTCTGTATTCTCAGGGATTCCTAGTCATAAATCTCCCTGGTCCGTGGATGTCTAGGTAAAGCTTCTCTCCCATGAACGAGGCACGTCATGGTTTACTTACAATGAACCCCTTTGGAATTATTTTTATTTATGACTTGCAGGTGTGTGTGCAGTAACTTATTTCTGCCGATAGATCAGACAATAGACTAGCGCTAGCTAGGTATATCCCACAAGTTCAAATATTTTCTAACAGTTTTCTTAACTTAATGAATTTCGTTATAATGTATGTAAGAATTTAAATTTACCTATAAAAAAATACATTAATGCCATGCTAGGGGCAAGTATTATATTTCACATCAAGGCACTAAAGAGTTTAAATGAAAGAAAAGTTACTTATACTTAATATTTGGAACTCTACCAGACATTCATCAGTCTAGAACTGACGACATTCCTCATATAAGGGAGAATGCTATTTTTATATACTTTATTTTCAAGATTTTCCTTGACAATACTTGACATCTTTGAAGTTCCTGGGAAGTGGTTCTTAGATGTCTTGACAAACATATCCAGTTACTATATAGCAAGTGCTGAATAGGAACTCCCAAGTTTTAATACACTAAATCACTGGGAGGAACATGACATCAACACAATTCTTGTAAAACTCAGTTTTGTTTTACATTTCAATTCCTATATAGTTATTTTAAACCCCCAATGAAAATATTTGCTTGATTTCAAAAAGCGTAAACTTTAACTGACAACAACTCGTATTCATAAATAAAAAAACACATTTTTGTATTTATAAAAGAATTTTTTTTAATTAAAGAAAATATATGGTTTTACTTTTATTCTAAAAAATACCTACGACACCGTTTGGAGAGAAATGCTCATACACAAGCTAGCCCAAAGTGGAGTTAGAGATAATTTATATAAGTGGATCAAATCCTTTCTGTCGCAACGACTTATTAGAGTAAGATATACAGGCGGAATGTCCAAATATCGTATCCAAAGACAGGGATTGGCACAAGGAGCCGTAATCAGTTGTATACTCTTTAATTTGATGATCAATGACGTACTCACGACAGTTCGAGCACTGCCTGGAGTGCAAGGCCTACTCTATGCAGATGATCTAATTCTCTGGGCTAGTAGTAGCAACATCAAATCACTAGAAGAAGCAATAAACAAGGCAATGACTAACCTGCTGCTTTGGACGGAGACTAACGCGATGTGTGTGAATGCGAATAAATCAATTTACCAACTTTTTACACTTTCAACAAGGCGATCTGAAATCTCTCTGCGATACGGGAATAGCGAACTCATGGAGAACAATATCTGCAAATACCTGGGAGTTTCAATAGATTCCAAAATGACCTGGAAACCACACATCAAAGAAAGCGCCAACAGAGCCATTGAAAGAGAAAGACTGCTGAAACGCCTAACTGCCACAACATGGGGAACAAATCAGGATGTACTGAACACAGCGTACAAAACATATATACGCCCCATACTCGAGTACGGAGCTAAAGCAACAATCACAGCGTCAAACACCACATCCCAAATCTTGGATAGAACCCAAAATGCAGTGCTCCGAGTCATCACTGGTGCACCAAAATCGATCCCGATAGCAGCAATGGAGGCACAGTTGGAAACAGAGCCATTGCAGTTTAGAAGAGACAAACTCAGCCTCGGGTTTTGGGAGAGAAACAAAAGGACGTACAGCCACTGATGGGCAAACTTTAAAGAAGCCACAACGAGGCTAAAAATACAAAAAACTCCGATAACCACATATAAAGAGTTGATTAAGAAATACAACATCAACATTGGCACTCATACATCAGATATAGGGACACATGAAGTGTTCAATTCACTGCCCAAGGGAATCCTAAATCTTCTTGACCACAATATCCCAAAGAAAGATTGTAACCCACTAGAACTAAAGGCTGCAGCACTCAGAACCATCAACACAGTCTATCCAGAGACACAGTGGATCGTGCCTCCCAGACAAAGGACAGACTGGAGCTGGTTATTACTGTAATCTTTTCGAAGGATCGCTAGCAGTTGGCAACAACCAAAGTAACTTTGACGGTGAAATAACCGCCATACTAGCTGCATCAAACGAAATGAAGAAAATAAAGACACCGGCACAAGCAGTCTTTCTTGTAGACTCAATGGCTGCAATAATGGCTGTAACAAATAACAAGAAGACCGATTGCAGATCCACTCTAGCCTGTCGTCAAAATTTGTCAAAACTATTGAATAAGGGATGGAAAATTAAATTACAATGGATCCCCAGCCACGTGGATATAAGAGGTAATGAATTAGCCGACTCATTGGCAAAAAAAGGAACAATACTCCCACAGACGAGCGTAGCAACTTCGCTCCCCTCCATAAAAATACAAATAAATGCAATAAAGAGGAGCACTCAAGCCTACTTAAGGGAAGCATCTCTTAATAAACGTTGGGCTACTCTTGTCGAAAACGGGCCAATTAACAACATGTTACCTCGACGGGACGGGGTTGCACTTTTTAGACTCACAACTGGACACAATTACCTAGCTGCACACCTAAACAAGATACATGTCTTGTCGTCTCCCAGGTGCACCCTTTGTGACAGTGGGGAGGACATGACAGCTGAGCACCTCCAGTCATGTACAGCTCTGGACCATAGACTCCTGAACGACACGAAGGAAGAAGAGATTTCTCGCCTCTACTGGTCAGCGCGCCACCAAATGGCCCAACAGCCAAGAGTGGGCGTTGGCTAGTAAGTAAGTAAGTACTTTTATTTACTTGTGATACAAATGTTACAAAAGTGTTACATTATATACCACTAGGTGCAAAATATCTTGTTGTGCCTAATTTAATAAAATGGAATATTATATTTAAATGAAATATATTTTTTGATTGATAAAGATCATTATATGATTGAAATATTTCAATAGTGTGTTATGTGTCTATTTATTTATTTCCAAGAGACACACACACATATATACTCACACACACACATTTTATCAAGTTTGTACTAAAAACAAAAATTTTTATGACTCATAGAAGCCCTACAAATAGTTTTAAAATATTTCTAAAGAAAGGAAATTATTACGTGATATATTTAGAGCGTTAACACAACCATTATAGAATTTGCCTATTTATAAACATACAGAAAAGATACTTATAATTGAACATAATTGTGAAAAGATAATAAGAAATGTATACAATGATGAATATATACAATGATGAACATATACAATGATGAATATATACAATGATGAACATATACAATGATGAATATATACAATGATGAATATATACAATTATGAATATATACAATGATGAATAAAACAGGGTGTTAATAAATAAACCTTCTTACTTGAGGTTTTAAAATTTCCATCATAGTTACAACTTCTTCTTCAGGAATAGCTCTGGTTTCATGACGAAATCTTTTTTCAAATTTAACTTTATTTTCAAAATTCTGCTGTGAAAACATGCTAGTAAATCTGATAATAATAACATTTTTAATAAATATTTGGCAAAGAAACATAGTTATTAATAAAATAAAAATAACAATAAAATCTTTTTCTTAATCCAAACATAATTACCTTAAAAATTTGATAAAAATAAAAACTTACATTTTCTTGTCTACAATTATCGATGCTGTCGACCTCTTCAAAACTAACTTTATCTTTAGCTATTTGCTCTTTGCTTTTTTTCTTATTTAATCGTGGTACATTTGTCTGTATAACATATGAACATAATTAATTGGTAAACACATTTTAATAATTATCACAAATGTTTTGAACATGAGTTGTTTGAGATATTATTTCATATATCTAGATAAAGAGATACTTTATACAGATAAAATACAATATAAAACACAATAGCATTATGAAAACAATATTTAAAATACTCTATTGCAGGCTAACTAATAACATTATAGCTTCAATGTTTTAAGCGCTAGAGCTAAAGAATTAATGAATTTCAAATTTAAAAGTTAACCCATTGGCATCAAGTTAAGATGTCACCCATAGTGCCAACGCTTGGTCAATATTACGCCCCATTGTTATCCCTCTGAGGATGGTTACTTTGTAACTGAAATGTACATTAGGGTAAATTAAAGAAAGTTTGTGGTTAAGAGGTTTTTGTGTATTTATTATTAAATTCAACCACAGTATATTCCTAATAAATAGTAACAGAAGAGAATATTAAAAAGTTAGGAATGGCAGAAAAATGCACTCAAACATATAAAAATTAAAGTGTAAATTTAATTATTTATAGTCATAACTAGGAAATTATAATAATAAGTGAGTTAAGAAGCATCGCTTGTAGTTTGTATTTAGTCAATATTATGCCAAGTAGTTTATGGAGAGTCTGGAAGATAATATTGATCTTTACTTTTGTTATCTTTCATTAGTTGGTATTCCAAAGTTGGTATCTCTGTTGTTTGCTATAATATTATTTTGGTGCCATATGTTAACCTATTGCCTACCAATGACAAGACTATCTCGTCCCTACAATATGTGTTTAGAGGGCATTGGTGCATTGGTTTTTCATCATCATTTTTTTCCTGGCAAAAACCTATGTTGGTTATCACCGCCAAAAACACTAATGGGTTAAAAACTAAATTTATTAACAAAATAATAATTGCCACTACAACAGTACTAAACAGTGACACTAGGTAGCTTAAAAGTAAACAATGATAACAAATTGAAATTTTACAAAATCAAACAAAAATTAAAATTAACTTATTCTAACATAGACTAAAACTAAACAAAATATTACATTTTATTAAATTTATATAGGTGGTGTAGGAAGGTGATGATATGGTCAATAGTCATGGTGGCATCGTCACCAAGCACCACCTGTAAATTTCCCTCAACTTGTTTCTATTCACATTTTGCTATTCATCATTCCAGGCAAGGAATATTTCATACCTCACTTTGTTATAAAGTCAGATGCCATGACACGCTGTCGATGGCACCATACTCGTAGCCAATTCTGCCTTTTCATCTGCTTTTGTGTTTCCTGTTATTCCACAGTGCCCAGTCATTGCCTCCAGAAACTACCCCACTTTTATTGTTTATACTGCTTGACTTATTAAAGTCTTATCGTCTCCATGCTTCAGATAAGCATGTGCAATATTTGTCTCACGTTTAAGCAATTATATTTTTCAACGCAACAAAATTTAGTTGCTGTGATCACTTGATGTGACAAATTAACTCAATCCACTTTATCGTTTAAATCGCGAAAACTTTAAACCACAATCTGTTTAAATAACTAATATGAAGCTCCCTGACTCAATGCTATTGTCTTGACTGGTGTTTTTTTCTACTACTTATTTAAGACAGACTAACAAAGCATTGGAGACTGAATTTCAAATAAGAAACTATCTAAACTGCTTTGGGTAAGTGCGAAATGTCAATACTGCTTTAGGTTAAAGAATCTCTCAAGGACTTATATACTATGGTATATTAATAGCAATGTAAATATTGTACATTGTATGCAAAGTAAACAATACAATTGTACACTAAAATAACTGTAATACATTTATTGATTTAAAGCATATTTAAAATAATTTAGTTTTTAAAAAAATAATGTATTGATAAAAAACCTTTTCATTTTGAACGTAATTATAACTCAATGATCAATTTTATACAAAAGCTTGTGTTTCGTTTATTTTAACTGCAGCTGCTAGGCTCACTAGACAGCATAATACATACCTATGATATTAAATAATTATTTTCCTGAATTGGCTATTTTAGACAAAATTCTATGTTGACGCAGCATATAGATAAGCTTTATATATATTCTTAGTTAAAAGAAGTTTTACTTCTAAGTAGTTGCCCAACTACTTTCATTATCAGATCGGCTGCATTCCTCTTTCTTATTATGCTATTCACCTAGCCATGGTCCCTGGCTAAAATGGAAAATTATAATTCTTGGAAATAACTTTCGATAATTCCAAGCAGATAATTTACTTTAAAAGTTCTGTCAACTATTTGTTTGTTGTAAAATAGATTATAGGCTTATATGTGATCATAAATAATTATTGTTTTGTAACTAAGTGTTTAATAACTTTAACAACTTGCTTCATTCATACATTCTAAAAGTATCTATTTATTTATGTTTAAGCAATGGTTTTAATAAGCGTCAATACAGTATGTCGCTAACACTTTTTCCTTACTGATAAAACAATTATTTATGAATATAATTAGTGAAATTAAGATAATTATAACAACCAAATTTACTTGATGACAAATTGATTTTATAAATAAATCGGCCAAACAAACAAATTATATGTTCTAATGACTCAAACAGTTTATCGATGCAGCAAAAAATAGTCAGCAGTGCTGTCAACACTTATATACTCTATGTATCAATTTTATTAGTACGCTTGTGTCATATGTTGAAATTGTGATGAATTTTTATTTACAGGCATTGTACATTTAAGAAATTTACAATATATTTTAAGAAATAATAAAAGATTTAAACAATTAAAAATGTCAGTTTTTTTGATAAGCTTGCATATGATTTTTGAAAACAACCTACAAATTATTTTATTTGCGTTTTTATAAATATTAAATACAACGTAGTTCGTTTGCATTTTGTTATTTAATTCATTAAACCTAAAAATCACATACTATGGCTCTCTTTTTGGATGTTACACTTAATTTACCAATGTTTGCGATTTTGGTAATTCGTGGAACGTTTCACATGAATTAGTGTGAACAAATAGTTGAGTATATTTACAATGTTATAATGTTGACTTGATGACATATTTACATTGAGCTTTCAAACAAAATTTTTGATTGATTCAGAGAATAGATTTTACCTCCACCCCCATTAAATGATAGGCATGCTATATTGTAGAATTAGGTACCCTTCTGCAAGTAAACTTTTATCTGTACATGAACTATGGTTAAAACTAAATTATCAAAAAAGATAGCTATTGATTCTTCTATTTTTGAGTCTACAACAAAATATGTAGAGGAATATACTGGGAAGCAAACCTGAGTAAGTACTGAAAGCGTAGGAAATGATGGAAATTTGCAGCTTCCATTGGGGAAAGATGGGTAACACAAGATAGAGACCAAGCCATAAGTGGGATAAATGATCATCCTCGTCAGATGACTAACCTCTAGAACAGAAGAGTTAGTAGGCTTTCAAGGTAACTCTTTCCTCTAAGGATGAGAAATAATGGCTTAAAGCAGAAGAAACAGCAATGTGCAACAGGATAGAGGAGGTGCAGAAACCAATAGGAAACTACTGCATTAAAGATTTGAAGTTAATATCCTTTGTATAGTCATAATGAAATAATCTGGAGGATTTACCCATTTGGTTCTCCAGAGAAGTCGGTTGTGAAGTAAACAAAGAAGAATATAGGGGGCATGTACAATCTGGCGAAGATGTATAAGATAATACAGGAAATAGAAAGATTAGACACACATTTTAGGCATTAACGGTGTGAGATGGCTGAACTCAGAAGAGTTTTGAACCATAAACGGTATCATTTACTTTTCCAGAAATAGCCACAGTTGACATGAGTATTCGGTAGTGAACATTTAATCAAGAAAGCTTTTACTTGGGTGACTGTACCAAAAGTGTGAGTAACTTTAATGACTGTCTAACTTCAAAATGAAGAAGATGACTGAGGATGGAGAGAGCCAGAAAAAGTAATTGTATAAATACAGTATTATAGTACAGACTATAAATAAATACCATAAACATTTGATTTGTATAAAAACAAAAATAAACTCAATAGGTAACTGGGAGAAAAATTTCTTTCTAGAAATTACAAAAATATTAAATATAAGAAGTTCATTTTAATCCTCTATGAAAAGTATTTTATACTTTGACAGGAATACCAGGCATTTATTAGATCCTTACTGGTATATTATAAACACAGTAGAGTCTCGATAGTTATAGGTAAGTGGGACCGAGACGCCTTGAATTACCAAAAACTCGGATTACTTGGAAATACGTTCATGTGCATCAGAAAAAATACGAGTTTTAAAAAACCCTTATACTATAATTAAAATGCACTAAATAAGTTTATAGAACTTTATATGTACATTTCTTGAAAGCCCGACTCATTTCCTTTGCATACCATATTGATACAAACGTTTTTCGGGAGGTCCGACTCATTTCCTTTGCATACCGTATTGATATAAACAAATCTTGGAAGCCTGACTCATTTCCTTTGCATACCATATTGATATAAACATATCTTGGAAGCCCGACTCATTTCCTTTGCATACCGAACACCTATAAACATTTCTTGGAAGCTTCACTCATCATTTCTTTAAAATAGATAAAATAGGCTCGAATTTAACAAAATCTCAAACTATCGAAACTTAGATTTTCGAGACTCTACAGTATTGAAAATGTATTTATATTTTGTTAATATTACAAACCTCTTTTCCTTTTTTGAGATTTTCAAAATTTTTTCTATCAGATGGAGGTCCAAATTTTGCGTTTGCTAACTTTGCTGATGTCTTCTTCCAAAAAGGTTTAGGCTGATTTGAAGCATACATCGATAACTTATCCTGCTTTTTTTGTTTTTCTTTATTAGGTTTATTAAAAGGTTTTTTAGTTTTTACACTGTTTAAAGAAATATTTGCATTACCCCTTGCATATTCTGCTAACAGACTCTTCAACTTCGTGCACCCAATAACCAATTCCTGTAAAATACTATCTTTAGTAAAATAATTAAAACAAACTATGAATTCAACCATACATTGGTAAACCAAAGGAATTTGTCTACTCAATCTATCTCACACACATCAAGAACACACAATATATTATTTTCCCTCATGTACAAAGCACAGGTAAAAATTAAAAGCAACATTACACTTTTGGTATTAACTTGGCAAAAAACCACTATTACTGATATTTTTCAGTAGACATATTTTGCATTAGGTCAGCGCATTATTCAATGCTGTGAGTCACAGACAAGACTGTTACTCGGGTGTGTTGTATTGGTGTGAGTCTGTGGTGAATTGGTGTTCTGTGGTGTGTTATTGTTCATAGAGTAGTTGTTAATTATGTGTTCAAATACAGTATTTGATTGTGAGTGTGTTTTCTCATTTATAATGTGTTGTAGATAGTATTTATGGTTAATTTAAATAAATGAAACCTCTATACAACAACAAAAAAATTCTTTTATTTAAAACCGTATGTACATTTCAACTGCATAGCAATCATCCTCAGAGGTAATTTACAATAAAAATACTATAAAAACAAGTATTTTTACTGTAGATTACCTCTGATGATGATTGCTATACAATAGAAATATACATAAGGTTTTAAATAAAAGAAAAAGCCTTTTGTGGTATAGAGGTTTCATTTATTTAAATTAAACATTATGCCACTGTAGTTTCCTGTTAGGTTTTTTTGTGTGTAGTGTGGGATTTTTAGATTGGTGTTTGGGTGTAATGTAATTTGTATGTGTATGGCGAAATTTGATTTGGGTTGTGTCTTTTTTATGTCTTTTATGTGTTTGTTGTATCTTGTGGTAAATGTTCTTCCTGTTTGTCCAATGTAGAAGCTGGGGCAGTTGTTGCATGTAAACAAAACTGTAACAAGTTGATTGTTAAGTACAGTAGAACCTCGTTCAGTTGAATTCATCAGGACAGGACTTAAATAATATACGGGTTAAATTATGTCAAGAAAACAAAAATAGATGATATACTGCACTGTAATTACAATAATATTTTGTATTATAGAGAAAAATTGTCTGTACAATAATGTCTACTTTTATGAAAAAAGCTTGTGATAACTTTGAGTAACATTTATGTGCCCACACTATCATGCATCCTTCTCAACATGAGAAACTCTGCCAGTGATGTTCAAAATAGACTCTCAACTTTCAACTAATCAATAATTATATGGAATAATTTACTGTGGTTTAATATTAATAAATAATACACACAACTTCTAACCACAAATATGTTTTTATTCCAGTCTTACAAAGTAACCATCCTCAGAGACATGGTAATACATACATGTAATAAATTACAAACTCTTCATACAGTATGTATTGTCATGTCTCCGAGGAGGGTTACTTTGAAACTGAAATGTACATAAGACTAGAATAAAAAACATATTTGTGGTTAGAGGTTGTGTGTATTATTTATTAATTTCTGGCTGTTTATCATTTTTCTCATCTGTATCATCTCTGTTTTCTGTATTTGAAGAGGCTACAATAATTTTGTCAGTGTTTTTGGAAAAATATCTTTGCAAAATTATACTTAATTGGAGTTTTACCAATATACTGCAGACAACTCGTGTGTTTTTATAGTGTTGTGTATAGTTCTTCGGCCAATATAAACAATGTAAGTAGGCTAGACCTACTTAGCTATTTAGGTTCTACGCTCACCCATAATTACATGTTAATTTCATGACTTCTGTAATTTGTTTTTTCTAGAATTTGTCACCCCCTCGTCCTTAAACGTGACAAATTAGAGAGGTTCTGCTGTACTACCATTAAATGATGGATCCATGGTCAGGGGTATATCATTACTTCATTCATGATGAATGTAATGTGATAAGAGGGTTACATATAGGTTGGATGTTACAGATGTCAGATGATGTAACACTGTGTTTAACATATTGAGTGTGGAACGTGAGATATCCTGCGCTCACAGACAGCCCAGCGGTGCTGCATGAGTGATATCCCAAGCTTTCACTCGACCTAAATTATTGTGTCATTTGGTTGCTAGCATTGCTTTTAACAACAACATGCATTTGCAGGACTCTGTAACAGTGCTAAATAGATAATACAGTCTTTGAACTGGTTTTGAAAATTATATTTTTCATTAATGAGGGAAAATCTTTGTTTAGTAAATAATGTCAGCCCCTGATTAATAACATTGCATTTCCCGGGTGCAGAGGTCAATGTGTTAAATGGTATATTCCAACCCTCCATTAATGGCATTGTTTTTGGAGAAATATCTTTGCCAAATTATACCTAATTGGAGTTTTATCTCTTTCTATAAACTTAGTAACAGTTTCAAGTAATTTTTTCCACATCCAAGTTTCTCTTATGAACACTTAAATTCTTTTTCAGTAAGAAATTAAGCTTTACACTGTGGTTGCAAATATGATCAAAATCATATCTCTTTGGGTTATCTTCCAAGATCAATCCATATTTTAGAGTCATTTCTCATCAAATTAACAAAAATATTGGTTCATGTTGATTTTCAAGTGTTTCTAACCTTTAAGCTTTATATATAGATAAAAATACAATTTCTAATAAATAAAATAGTTTTTTGTTACATAGTAAAATAAAATTTCAATACAGGCTTGAAAAGAATTGTCAAATATATATATATATATATATATATATATATATATATATATATATATATATATATATATATATATATATATATATATTCTTGATATTTAACGTTATCCATTGTTTTTCCGTTGCAATATATATATATATATATATATATATATATGAAGTTAATATATTACTATTGTAAGTAATTTTATCCACCATCAAGTGCAATAATTTTACCTTATGTGATGAGGCACCTTTCAGTCACTTGACCATTATCGAATCACTGAATTAATTTTCTCTATTTTTCTGGTGTGGATGTTCGGTTTGTGATGGTATTTGTTGACGTGAAGAAGAAACATGTATGACGTCAACAAATACCAACATCACGGACCAAACATCCACACCAGAAAAATAGAGAAAATTAATTCAGTGATTAGACAATGGTCAAGTGACTGAAAGGTGCCTCATCACATAAGGTAAAATTATTGCACACTTAGTGGTGGAAAATTTATTTATTTACAAGTAATAATACATTACTTGTAATGTATTATTTACAAGTAATAATAATAACTTCATATATATATTGATATTTTACGTTATCCATTGTTTTTCCGTTGCACTGACTTTATGAAGTTATAACTTCATATATATATATATATATATATATATATATATATATATATATATATTTAGGTTAGTTTTGGTTGGTAAAGATTATTTATCTATATATATAGATTGTTTGGACTAGGAGACTGACAGACTTACCTTGGTAAGAGTCCAGTCTGTAGTCTTGAAACAAAAACACATAAAAGCACTTTACAATGAAAAAAAAAAAAAAAAAAAAAAAAAAAAAAAAAAAAAAAAAAATATATATATATATATATATATATATATATATAAATATATATATTTTTTTTCTTCATATATCATTAATCTGGGAACGCTCGTGCTATTAGATTGAATCTAACACTTTTAGTTACTCTGAAGGAATTATTTTATCTTTTCGTTGTATGCGACTGAGCTTCTAAATATCCTTTCTCGAGAATGTTGGTCACCTACTATCCAAATTTTGAGTAGATAGCGTGATTGAGAGGGTAACCAGAGGTGAGAGAAGTGGCAGGCATCGCCAATATTAGGGAGCGCTAACATGTACGATTGATCGAAGTGAATGCTTTGTCAGGAGCAAAACTAACGACGCAAGTAATTGCGCAAATGTTAAAACTCTAGTTTTTCCATCTGTAATTTCACATATAAATATCGTAATGCTGACAACCGTGTGTAGTTTTATTGTAATAAATGTATTACCTTTAGACAAAATTTTAACACAACATAAGTTTATTTATATTTAAATTGAAGTAGAATTGATTTCTTTAAACTACTTTATATTAAAACAAGTAATATAAAATTTTATTTTTAAATTCAATTACTACTTAAAAAAAGGAAAGTTTTATTTTAGTTTGTTTTTAATTTTATAAGAACAATTAATATAAATGTATATACATATGTCAGAATAACAATATTAGGTGGTAAAATAGAAAGCAAATTTCCTTGCAATTTTCGATTTCCCTTTCTATATGGTGTTGGAATATTATTTTTATTTGTTATTATTTATTCGCTTTCTTTTTCTTCGTCACTTGCATTATGTTGCAGTTTCTGTTCGTATTATCCGTTTGTTAATACTGCAAGGTTCAATAATGTTAATCCAGTTTGTTTATTTTATTCTTTTCATTCATTTTCAATCCTTGATTAATTATTTATGATATTGTGTGTGGGATCCATGGGAACAATTTAAGGTTGTGCAATGGAAGTTTCAACAACAACCAGATAAGAGCAAAAGAAAAATTCATATACTTCTTTGAAAAAACGAATTTCTAGCTTTGGGAAAGTTGGCTCGGTGCCAAGAGCTCTAGACTTCCAACATGAAGATACTCAGTTCAAAGACGCCCAAATTTGAGGTCAGACCTAGACCCCCAAATTGTTATAATTTAATTATTGAATAAATATTTGAAAAAACTGTGTTAACATCAATTGTTATCCACTACAGGTTAAATAAAATGTAATTTAATGTATGTTATAAACGATAGAAAATCTGTACAAGATATATAAAAGGAAAGTGTGAACTAAAAGAAAGAATTTAATAAGTACCTTGAAGACACATATTTTAAAAGAACTAATGAAAATAAATATATTCATATATTTTATGTTTATACTTACTTGTTTGTGAAGAAAATTATCACCCTTAGTTACTCTCTCCGTGAGAGATATCAAGAATGTAATAAAATCAACAATTTGTTCCAATTGTTGTATACACCTTTTATAAATGCAGGTCTTCAGCAAGTAACGTTCATACACCTGCACAAGACTGTTTTTAAGCAATTCCTACTTAGGTCAACAAAGAAAAAGTGAATTATATATTTTTTTATTAAATAATATAATTAATATAAAGTAAATATAACCTAAGCCTTAAAACAGCTGTTCTGCCACGTAACCTATAAGATAAAATCAGCTGTTTTATGAAATCTTATGTTATCACTTATTTTATGAAACGAAATAACTCTAATGCATCCCTTGCTCCTTTTGTGAAAAGTACTGTACATATTTAATTTTTGATCGTTTTTTTTCATTATACTTGAAAATCATTCTGGGTTATCCAGAGGTCCAAGTTAGTACAGTCTGACTTATTGAGTGGAATTCTATTTTATACTAATTAAAGTTGCTTGTTGTAATCATCTTGAATTCATTGATTAAACTATAAAACTTAACTAAGTGAACACTTAGTGGCCGCCAGTATAGTCTTGCTTTGTAGAAGGAACAATTGTTTTAAAACATGTCAGCAAGTAAGCTCTTAAGTATTATTTAATTATAGTTATACTAGTTATTGACTTTTGTCAATAGTGTTAGAAATTTGTAGATTGCCGTTATTAAATTATCTATTTTATTTTTACAGTGGTTCATTTGTAACTACAAAAACGGAAGAAAAAAATCCAGAACCGTATGCATTAAGTCTAATTAACAATGATATTTTCCCTCCTTTTACAATAATATTTGTAAATAACTTTTAAAATATATATATAAACATTTAGTTTTTATAAGCAGTGTATTTATTCCACTAAAGAACCAACAACACTCAGATCTTGGAGTAATATAATGACAGTTTGGTGAGTAAAAATGTTTGTTAGCATTAGTATAAATATTGTATGAATATTAGGTGTTTTCTGTAGCTTTTCACTTTTTAAAGAATTTTTCTAGTGTTTACCCTATTTTTTCATGAAACAGTTTCAAAAGTTTTATAGTTATATGATACAGTATAATAAGGTAAATGTAATTTAGTTTTTTGCACTTCTAAAATGTTTTTAAAAAAATTTTAAATCTAAACACAATTTTTTTTATTTGGTTTTGTAAATGTAAACACATTCAAATAAATGTAGGCCTATTTACATTTGAAACATCAAACTCCACGATTTTACCAAATTCCATACCTGCAAAGCCTGTACAGCAGTCTGATACATCGTAGCTAGTTTATCCTGGGGCAGTAGAGAACCATCAAAAAATATCTTCTTTGCTTCTTTTTTCTGAAAAACAAAATTTACATTTAATATCCTTCTACAAAATACTCTGTAATATTACAAAATGTATGTAATTTGTTATACACATCTAAGGAATACATACAGGTATGTAATGCATAATATTTGCTACCATCAAAGCCATTATTGATAAATATTGTAACTGAAGTTGAAGTTCTAGTAAATTTACCTTCCAATAATCTTCATGTATTAATATTTATATTTAAGAACAACATGAAGTAAAATGAGAAGAGGGATAAACAAGAAAGATGCTTTTACAATCCGGCTATCAATGTGTATTGGATGTTTTGCTTAAGGACTACGGATGTTTTCAATGTAATCCGGAAGTCAAAAATGCAGACCGTTGCAAATTCGGATTGTGGTTTCAACGTGCATGGTACTCGCTGTGAAGAGTGTGGCTCTTGGCACCACTATAGTACATATGTAGGCTAAGTGATATCTTTAATTATAAGTATAAAGAAGATACATCAATTCTGAAAAAATGTGGCATAAGTAAATTTAAAATGCAACTTACAGTATATTTAATCGTAATTTTAATTTTTTAGATATCTATCTTCTACATGCTTACCAATAACAAGTATCGTAAAAAATCAGAAAAAGAGTAAAATTTATTATTAAACCTAACCTTAAGCTAACTTATATAATGTGCTTTTGTTAAAAAAACAAAATATTTTTTCACTCAATAAGTTTGCATCGGCATGTTTTTTCCTTTCTGTGCTATGTTTTAGTATATACTTTATATATTCATGCACTAAATTTTTGTTGTATTTTTTTAAGCCCTCTGACATCTATTTTATTATAATTTCTAGTTTAAATCAAACTACATGATACTCTAACCATTAAAATACATAATACTACAATACAGATCATCCGAAACTCCTAATTAACAAATATATTTTATAAATTATAAAATATCCTATTCCGCACATAACAGTCTCAACATATAACTTAAACCAAACATCACAAAGACATTTACAACTCCTTTAGTGTATGCAAACGATCTTGCAGTTTGTGCCTCAGTTTTTACATAGACCAAACAGAAAGATCTTTTGATACAAGTTACCAAGACACATAGAAGCACACCCACAAAAAACATTGAACCAAACTTTTCTGAACACCTTATGTCCACAAACCACAACTACAAAAACATAGCCGATTCCATGCAACCGAACCGTTGATAATATACAAAAATTTCAAGCTATACCCAACACAAATACTTAACACCCAATTTTATTTTAATTCACACACACACACACTTTCTAACATCATGACTGGAAAAACTCCTTCTAAAGTCACCTAATATCCTTAGCCTAACCCAACCAACCTTTCACCACCTCAACTCAGCCTAAAACAACCAAAAGCATAGTTACAGTCTTAGTTAACAAAGGGACTCATCATCCTGAAACGGCCATGCTCATCAAACAAAGTAAGTTCTACTATAGAGAAGTATTACATACACACACACACACACACACATATATATATATATATATATATATATATATATATATATATATAATGGTATTTTATTATTTTCAACAGCAATTAAAATAAAGAACACAACTGAGTTTCTCTGTACAAGTATGTATGTTTATTCCAACTATCATGTTCCACAGATTTGTATGTTGTATAACTTATAATATAAATACCTGCGAACGGAGAAACAACATTTAATGTTCTTAATTATTTTAGTTTATATTATTGTGTCGCAACAGCATTCACTCAATGTTATCTATTATTTTTAATAAAAAAATATTTCATGTAACAACCATATTTCAACTTTTCTGACAACAAACAGCTGATGCTCGCAACGCTGCAGAATTCAAAACAAGAAATTTATATTTAATATTTTTCTTACATCTCCCCCCCCCCCCAAGAAAATAAAGCAAGATGACCTCTTACTTTCCCTTTTCTTAGTCTACAAACTGAGAGGCTGGCGTAAACTTTGAGATGTGGAAAACATCCGATTCTGATTTTTTTTTGGCCAGTGTCTATTTTGTAAATTGAATTTGACATCTTTTCTATAATTTTGTAGGGCCCAACTCTCAGTTCGTCGAGTTTTTTTCGATTCAGTTTGTTTCCATTGTCCACAAAAACACTATCACCAACTTTGAAGTTATAGTGTTTTCGATTTCTATCATAAACTGGTTTGTTGTAATTATGTGATTTGATTGTATTTTCCAGAGCTTTTTTTCTGTCTTGAACTAAGTCATTCTTTGTTGTTTTAGGTTTTAGCTCCTTTGGCAAACTTGTAACATTTGCACCATTTAGTAGATATATTGAAGCATATCCAGTAATAGTGAGCTCAGTTTCATTATAACTTTTTACACAATTTTGTGCTATGGTGGTCCATGCTGCTTTGCTGCCCTTTTCGTTAATTCTACATCTTATTTTGTTGACCAGCGTTTGATTTAACCTTTCATTTAGACCATTTGAGAACGGTGAGTTCACTGCAGTGAAAATTATTTGGATATTTGTATTATCCAAAAATGTTTTGAATTCTCTAGAATTGAGACCTGGGTATTGGTCTGAGAGGATTATGCCAATGTTTCCAGCTTCCGCAGCATGTTTCACTAGTTTGATGAAGTCATTTGCTCTTTGAGTCTTTGATGTTAAAATATAGGCGTATCTTGTGAAATGATCTGATAACAGGTACAAATATCTCTTTGTTGATCTTGAACCCCCAAAGCCTCCAATAGTATCAATGGAACAAATTTCAAATGGCTTTGTGGCAGGCCCCAGGTGAGACATCAATCCATATTTATTTTGTCCTCTTGATTTGTTTCTTATACATACTGTACAGCTTTCACAGATATGTTTTTTGTCATGTTTTCTGCTGTATATGAGGAGCTGATCATTCTTTGCATTTGTTTAATCCCTATATGACCTAGGCCTATATGTACATCATTGATGAATTCCTTACTAAATTTTTCTGACAGAATAATTTTTTCTTTTTTCTTTACACGCTTGTAATAGACGTTGTCCTTGGACATTAGTCTTTCTTTTTGGTATTGTATCTTTTCATTTTGGTCTTTTAAGATATCTTCTAGACTTATAAAGTTTACTACTTTCAATTGCTCATCCAGGTTCTCTTTTGGCTCTAAGACAGGGTTCCTGCTTAGCAATCAGCTTCAACGTTATGTTTCCATGGAGAATATTTAATTTGAAAATCATATTGTGATAAATTGTAAGTGAAATCTCCTAGTTCTTCATCTGTTCTTGATTTTATGTTCATATTCTCCAGAGGCTTGTGATCTGAAAAGACAATTAATTTCTTACCCATTAATAAATGTTGCCAATATTGAAAACATTGTTTGATTGCCAGGCACTATAAGTATATAGCTTTTTTCCTGTTTTGGACTTCATTAAGTTTTTTTGAAAAATATGCAACTGGTTTCTCTTCATTGTTTACTTGTGGTTGTTTTAGGACAGCTCCTACGCCTAGTATACTAGCATCTGTTTAAAAGTGTTATAGGCAAATTTGGATCAAAAATGGTCAATATTGGTTGAGAGCATAATAAATGTTTCATTTCATCAAACGACTCTTGGCATGCTTTTGTCCAGTTAAAAGCTTGCCCTTTTCTCAAAAGATTATGTAAAGGATCCAATTTTATTGCTATGTTTGGTACATACATATGATAATGTTTATCTTTCCCAAAAATTCTCTCACATTTTTGTGAGTTATTGGAGTTGGAAAGTTTCGTATTGATATCAAGTTGTCTTTTAGAGGTTTAATTGAATTATTCTGTATGATATGACCCAGATATTTCACAGAGTCAGTTGCAAAGGTGCAATTAGATAATTTTAGTCTCAAGCCCTCACTTTTAATTGCTTGAAAGAGCTCTGTTAGATGTTTGACGTGTTCTGAGAACGTTTTTCAAAATAGCAAAATATCATTAATAAAGCTTACTGTAAACTCACAGAGGAAATGGCCCTCCTGTGTGACGAATGGAGTTTTATGTATATCTGTGACACGTAAAGGTATTGACCAAAACGCTGAGTTTAAGTCCAGTGTTGAGAAAAATTTACAGAAAAAAAATGGATATTTCATTAATACAGTAGTCTTGATAATTTGAGGTAGATGGGACCGAGACCCCTTCGGATTACTGAAAACACAGATTACACGGAAATAAGTTCCTGTGCCTTACAAAAAAATAGACTTTTAATGAACCCTAGTACTATAATTAAGAATGCACAGAATACGTTTATACAACTTTATATGAACATTTCTTGGAAGCCTGACTCATTTCCTTTGCATACCTTATGGCTATAAACATCTCTTGGAAGCCCGACTCATCATTTTCTTTCAATTAGATCAAATAGGAATAAGCTTGAACAATCAGGATTTGGAATTTCAAGATTCTACTGTAATAACAAAAAGTAACAATAACTAATAGATTTAATATGAAACCCATCATTAATTAACCTTTTTTCACTTACAATGGAATTTATATTACAACTGAATTTCTATACAACTGTACATTTTCAATGGTTTTTTTAAAAAATAGGCCTAATTTTTAAAATCTGTATCAACCAAGGGTAGTATTTTCACTATTTGAATTGTTTCCAAATTTGTATTAAGAGCTGTTATATAATCATACCTGTCTCTGAATACGATACAGGTAATTTCGAGCAAATAAATTTGTAAATTCTGTCAGTCGCTTTAAATTCCTTTCTGCTACATCTGAATCAATAAATTCATTCTGATTTGTAGACAAAACTGTTCCAATTTTATTTATGTATGTAACTAAGTCTTCCATCTTTTTTAATATGCTTATACTTAAAGGACCAGGCACCTGAAATAATAATAATAATAATAATGATAATAAGTTTAAATTTGATACTGTCACAAACAAATTTCAATACAGTACTATACAAATTTGTTAAAGATATGAAATAACTTATGAGAAAATAAATATAACTTGTTGTATGTACTAAAGGACTGCTGTTCATTTATTGTCGTTCATTTATTTTCAAGATGACAATTTTATAATCTAACAACTTTTACAAACTTATAATTAAAGCAATTTTTAAAAAACTTATTGAGGTGTTGTTTTTATCTGTAAACTAATCAAAATCATTGTCTTGTCAAATAATAAATGGCCCGTAAAACAGAAAATGCTAAGTTTATATTGTATTTCATTTTAAATTCATCCAAATCATTAGATTACAAAGTTTTTATCTTTGATGTTGCATAGTTTGAAAAGTTTATAATATAAGAAAATATTTCACTATTTTTTAACAACAATATTACACTGTTTTGTAAAAAGATGTTAAAACTACTAAATGGTGAATTAGTTAATTTTTAAGCTAAGTATATGGAATGATATGTTTTGTGAATGTTATGTAGTACAAAAGTAAGCCAATATTGGTATTCATATATCTAAAAAAAATATATAAAGAGTCAGAACATGGTCAGCTTGTTGCCATAATAAATGGGCCATAAAAAAAGTCTAAATCCATCTTTTAAGGTAGAATAATTTTAAACACTTTAGACGTTCACCATTTCAAAAAGTGGTATGCATTTATTATCATTCACAACATCATCAGATCTTAACACTTTGACCCTGATGTTGGATGCCACTTGACAATTACTATACAAGATTCAGCTAATTTTGAAATCTGCTCCGAATCATATCATAACATTCCAAGTGAATAGTTATATTTGATTTAAAAAATACTGTCAGATGATTTGAAGACAATGGTATCAAATAAGCCACTTGTTTAGGCCCAAGAAAAGATGGAAAAACATTCCAGTGGAGTCATCATTCTCCAGATGCAAAATGAGAGCCGATTAATTTTATATGTGGAAGGGAATTTGTTCAAAAATTAATGTCATTAATTTAATTCTGTTGTTTTCCAGGTAGCATGCAAGGATAAAGCCCTGTACGAGGCCAAACTTAGTGAGTTGTTTTCCTTTTGAAAATGGTGGACTATTGAGATAATGGTAAATACAAAAATTTTCTGAGAAATTTATTTTTTTGCATTTAGAACTTACTTAGTGATTTTCCCCAGCCACCTAACGCTCTTGCTCAGCTTTCAATAAGTCAGAATGTAATTCAATAAAAGCATTTGATAAATATAACTCAACTTTTCATATTTATAAAAGAAAGATTTAAGCACTATTTCCAGAAGTAAAAAATACTTTGAGAGGAGGACTGATGAATACATAAGAAATTCTATAGAAGGAACAAAAAAGCCTAAAATGTTTGAACAAGTTTTAATCAATCAGTCCTTATTTTATTTTTTTTTTAACAATGTATGCAATTCAACAAATATATAAGTAGATTCAATTATAAATGAGTATTTCCAAAATTTCCATCTTTAATTTATCAGAATAAAAATCAGTAAATTCTGTTTCACTAAATTATAAAACATTATCAGGAAAACAATATGAAACATGTTTAAAATGGAATACTAATTCCTAAAACTTTTTGTGCTTAGAAACGTTTTTATTTTAGAGGTAGTAGAACATTGTTTTGTGCCTAATCTTTATCCTCTGCATTTTAAAGTGAAGAGACAAAAAACGCGTCTTTAACTCAATCAAATAACTTGTGAAAGTAATATTTGAGTATATTTCTTCAATATATAATAATATTCCTTTTAAACACAAGAAATATATACAACTCACAGTTATAAAAACTTTAATCTCAAACGCGTTTCAATGACATTATGTCATCACTGAAGATCAGAAAAGATTCTGTAAATCGATATAAAAATATGGTTTTTCAAAATTTATTAAATTGAGGATGAGCCGATTCTGAAGCTCTATTGTTTAGAGTTCAATTCTGAGCTTCATTAAAAAAGGTAGTGTACTGGGTCCAGTACTCTACCTACTTTACACCTATGATATGCCAACCATACCAGAAGTAACCGTAGCTATGTTTGCATAACAACTGGCATTATTAACAACTGACAAAGACATATATACATCTACGGACAAAGTCCAGAGAACAACAAACAAACTCCTAGAATGGACTGATAAATGGAAAATCAAACTGAATGAAGTGATGTCAGTCCACATCAACTTCACAAATAAGGTACTGAAAGATTCTCCGTTAATAAATGTTAACGGGATCATCATCCCTTATGAAAATAAAGCTAATATCTAGGTATGAACCTACATGCTAAACTAAGATGGAAACACCACATCAAGAAAAAGAAGGAGGAATTATCAAATACTGTAAGCACTATTGGCTCTTGGGTAGAATCTCAAACCTCTCATTAGAAAATAAAATAAAACTCAACATCAGATCTTGAAATAAGTTTGGCTCTATGGCAGCCAACTGTGGGGATGAGCAGAATTCTCCAGATGTTCCAAAATAAGGTACAAGAAAATATGGTTAACCCATTTCTTCCCTAGGACAACATCTATATTTTATGTGATTTTTCCTTTTTTAATCTACATTTCTACTATAGAAGTAAAAAAATATAACATGAATATGAATCTGATACTTTTAGTTTTTGAGTAATGACCTGTTGCGTTCGCACGACGTTGGGAGTTCCGTGCATCTCGCGGCGTTGCGTTAACGCAATGTTGGGAAATGGCGTGTGCTGAAAAAAACACAACAATCATTACATGAAACATTTTATTGAAACACAATGTGCACATAGTTTTACTTTTTAGAATTTATTTCAATCTGAAATGTGAAATGTTTCAAAACATTCAACATGTATAAACACTTGTCATTTCTGTCATGTGTAGACTGTTTGACTGTGGCACACTTTACATCTCCGTCTTGCATTACTTTTGTTTCAATCTACGATGTGGTCCGTTTTGTCTTTTCGTACGTCGTCTGGTAAAGTAATTTTACTGCAGTGACCTAATAAAAGATTTTTACTGCACTTGTCAGGTTCTTCAATATTTGCTGATCGAAGTAAAGAAATAACGAGTTGCTATCTAAACTCTATCTGACTGAGTTTATTTCCGGTTGATAAAATATAAAATTTCCATGCATTTACTACAGCACAATCAATTCCATTTACAAATAAGGTACACCACTATTTTTTACCTCTTATTCTGATTCTGTAATTGGCAATAGCATCATCATGAGAATCCACTCTGCCCATTCCTTTATTATAATCGTTGATAACATTCGGCTGCTTTACAAAGTCCTGTTTCCTTTCTTTTCGATTGTAGTGTTTTACATTTAGGGATTGTTCAACCAATCAGTAATTTATGATTGTAACAACTGAATTATCCCGCCATCGAACAACAAAAATATTCTTCTTTTTATCAAAGGCAAATTCATAACTTCCTTTCAGAACTTTTAGAAATTTTTTCACTGATGTTAGCGGAATATTGGGCTACCTATTTTCCCCTATTGTTCCTGATACTAAGAAATTCATCTTTGTCAGTTTACTTACTGAAGTGTAAGCACTGAAAAAATTATCAAAAACAATTATGTAATTCTCTGAATTTTCTACTATTCTCAACAAATTATAAACGACCTTCTCTCCTAAACCATAGCCGTTTTTTATTTCACCACCTCTTCCCCAATATGGCTCAAAACTGTATACATAACCATCAACAGAAGCAATGCACCAATTTTTGAAACCGAATCTCACTGTTTTCCTTCTCATTAACATTTTTGCTGAATGACGTCCAAAATAGGGCCCCATTTGCTCATCTATTGGTAATTTATGTGAAAAGACTTCAAACTGACGAAATTTTGTATTTAATTCATCAAAATAAGGACGAATGTTTGAAAACTTATCGGATTTATCTAGTTTATTGTTGTCTGATCAATGAATTTATTTTTTGATTTCATCAAATTTATTTCTAGACATTGTATCTCGTACAATTGGTAAACCTTTATCAAGATATTTACTCCAATACATTTTTGATTTAGGTAGTGAATGATACCTGTGTTTTAAAAACTGCAATCAATTCTTCTGCTGTTTTACAACACTTCTGTTTAAAACTCATAGCAGATCTACTGGTCAATTGCTTTCAACACGGCCGATATATCTCAACTGCCGGGGAACTCCCAACGTTGCGTTAACGCAACACATGCGAACTTTGTTGAATAAAGGGGAAGTGGAGAGCTGTGGTTCAACGAACATGACTCAGCAGTAAAGTAAACATGATAAGAAAGGCTGACAGCAAAACAATTTGTTCCAAGAATGGACAGATGTTTATTTCTTACACCGAAAATGTTCATTTTCTCGGCATTTATTTTATCGTAATTCAAGTCCTTATTGACAGAGATATATTATTAAAAACAACATAATTATTGCATGATAGAAAAATACTCTATTCTTAGAATAAATAACACACTTCAAATTGAAAATTACTCACTATATGGAGGAGTTGTGTGCAATATTATATACTGTTGCGTTTACGCAACGTTGGGAAGAAATGGGTTAATCCCCCTTGGTATGTAAAAAACAAAGATATATACAGAGATCTAAATATTCCTACAATAACAGAAGAAATAAAGAAGATGGCCAAAAAATATGAAAAGAGACTTCATTGCCATCCAGGTGTAGTGGTTCTTCAACATCTCGATAACCAGTGCATGGTTAGAAGGTTGAAGAGAACCAAACCATTTAAGGTACTGTAAGTGTAGTATGGTGCTGTGCTATTTCTAACATATGTAATTGATAATGTCCAGGCAAGAACTAAAGTGAATGGGCACTTTAGTTATATGAGTGTTTAGGTTAAGATAATACAAGAAAAGTTAATGGTTGGTATAATAAGACCAATTTTAATAATTGAAAAATAAATAGAAAATAAACATTTGAATTACATTACAAACAACAGAAGAAAGACTAAAACAATTAATGAAATATAAAATGTATTTTTTGTATGTATAGAAATTTTTTTTAAATAAGGTACAAAAACAAGTATTTAAAAAATTGAATCAAGAATGATATGACATTTGGCTGCTGATACACAGCTAGACAACCTTCAGGTATGATATACAGGATATAACTCCTGTACATTTATCACATTCCTATGTCGGCTATATGTGTCATCTGCCAGTTTACAAAAAAATCAAACAAAAAAAATCAAAGGCAGACTTTGTAGTAATATCTACAAAAAACAAGATATTATACATACCAATATTTTCACTATACGAATATTTCAATATTTTTAAATTTACACTTTGTTTACATTTAAAATACCTGACATTTTCTTCTAAATTTGCTGTTTCCTAAATTTGCATTTCTCACAAAAATATCTTTATGCTTTGAATCCTGAGTCTCATATGGACTTTGTTTTTGTGGCTTATGAAGTATATTTCCCTGTATCAAAAACATTTATTACTTATAAAATATATAATAATTATTTCTTAGTAAAAAACTATCTGATTTAGAGTGAATATTAACTGGTTAATTGCTGATTACTGTTGTTAGTTATGCATCATAGATTATATTTCTGTAGACATATACTGTCGAGACATATGAATCATCGATAGTCATTCACTGAATGTTCAGTCTGCTTGAACCTAGTTAATTTGTAAGGTTTAAAAAACTGGGGTGGAATTTATGGTTTGCTGTGCTATTATCTATATTATTTCAATTTCTTTATGTTTTTTTGAGTTTTTATTTCGATTTATTTTTTTATTGTAGTAAATATTTTGGATATACTGGTCATTGGCCGCAGCAGTATACCATGGACATCGAGTCGTCGGCATCGCCTGATGCTGGAAGCTCGTACAAAGAAATAAGTAAGTAAATATTTTGCTATATTAAATATATTCCTTAAACCAAATAAATTTCAATATAAATATAAAACATTCAAAATATTCAATATCTTAAGTGATTCCTAATAGCCTAAAACACGGTTTTGAAATAGAAAATAAATTCAGTAATTTAATTAAAAACCTCATTTAATTTAACAGACATGGTAAAAACAATAAACCTAAAAAACACTAAATTTATATCATTTCATATCTCATTTTCTAATGTACCAATAAATAAAACTATCCAAATAATAAACAAGTAATATACAAAAATTGTTTAAGTAAATTCCTAGTGAGGGCAACAAAGAAATATTTTATCATTGTTAGTTTATTTCCAATTTGTTTCTTTATTTTATTCTTTTCATTCATTTTTAACCCTAGACTATTATTTATGATATTGTGTGATAACCATGGCAACAGTTTTAGGTTGTACAATAGAGATTTCGACAACAACCAGATAGACAAAAAAATTGTAGCATCTTTGAGAAACAAATTCCTAGCTATAAGAAAGTTGGTGCAGTGCCAAGGTGTGCTAGACTTTGAACATGAAGAATCTCAGTTCAAATCCTGATTGACCCCTCCAAATTTTTATAATTTAATTATTGATTAAATATCTGAAAAAACTTTTTTAACATCAATTGTCATCCAATTTACGTTTAAAAAAATCTATTTGAACTTGATTGAATGAATAATAACGTATTTTATTACCAATTGAAAATTTGAACAAGATATATATCAGGAGAATACACTTTTGGTCAAAAGTAGTCCAGTTTGTTTTTGTCTATAATGATCGTTTTGGCCGATTCCAGGTATCCGTTTTACTGGTCTATGTTATTTTAAAACACAAACCAGATACAGAGACTAAATACTATTTAGATACAATTATTAGCAAGTTGAAGAAGCTTGTACTTTAAAAAGTTGAGTATTTTTAAAATTAGTAATTATTAGCAGTTAAAAGTTACTGTGGTTAACATTAGCAAAATTATTAGACGAATACAATATATACATATACAGTAAGTTATGGATAGATGTGTACAGTACAAAATTATTAGACGAATACAATATGTACATATACAATAAGTTATGGATAGATGTGTAAAGTACAAAATTATTAGACGAATACAATATGTACATATACAGTATGTTATGGATAGATGTGTACAGTACAAAATTAAAGTTTGCAAAGTAATATCCTTGTGATTATCTTGCAGAATTAATTCTTTTAACATTTGTAAAATGCTCGAGTACATTTAGGGAGTAGAAAAAACAGTCATTATCATCTGTTTGCCCTTCGATGTACCACCAAAAACTCACACAAAAGATGAAGACCCCCCTGACATTGTAAGGATTGAAAACTCCTTAACAGCTTGATTTTCTTCTAAATTTGGTACTTTTTTGTTTTTCACTTCTGCTAAAATGTCTTTTCCATGCATTTCTAATTGTTCGTCTATAATAATGTACTCTTCAAAGGTGATGTCCATAATGGCTCCCCATGGAGAGGTGCAGGGAGAACATCTTCACTTGAAAGAGGGACACTACTGTAACAACAAAACAGTGACTAAGCAGGGCATTGATTGATAACAGTCAATAGCTTAGTTGATACCGCTTATACAGAATTTTTGTCGCCGCTTACACACCAAAACATCGTGACCTCAAACCAAATGCTTAGAATTCTTGAAAGGCAATCACTACTGATCTGGAATTTGAGCCCACATCCAAACAAATAACTTTGAATTAAAGAAGTTGAACTTCGAATTATCCATAATTGTCTTAGATTGGTAGCATATAAAGTTAAAGGACCAACCAAAAACTTTAAATTATCAGCAATTTCGAATTACAGAATTATCTATGTTCTACTGTATTATATTTTGAGGTTGTAGAATAAAGTGGAAGGGAGATTTGAAGACAACTTTGAATTGTAACATTCTTAGAAATATGATTGCCTAAATAAAAACTTCTAATGATCAGAAGCAAGTATTTCTGTAAACTATTTTATTTCATGCTATGAAAATCTGCTAAATATTTGTATTTTATAAGAAAACTTTATTTATCATAATGAATAAAATCAAATGACATATTATATAATGAGATTTTATAATCAATAAAATAAAAATATATTTTAAGTTTTAATTAATACTTGTATAATATAAAAATTCGTAAATACATAAGTATAAGTACATACATTAGTATAAAAATATTTGAACAAAATACATTAAAATAACTAAATGGATATTAAAACAAAGATTCTATCATTCAGTAATTCGTAGCATGAATCACAATGGTAATTCAGACTGAGACAAAATAAGACATTTAAAAAAGAAACGCTATTTAAACAAGAATTTAAGAAATTTACAGGCAAGTCCAAGTGATGGCTACACAAGTGCGAGTATTAGCAAACTTCTATTGGTAAAAAATTAAGTCAAAGTTCCAATATTGATCCTTGTAACTAATGAAGTGTTAATCGTAATAAGAAATTAACCAAATAATGTTCATATTAATAGATATTACATATTACCTGATTTAGTAACTTCAAAGGTATTACCTCAATTAGTTATTTAAAACAATTAGAAGAGTATTAATTACATGCTACAGACCATAAACAAATAAAATTACCTGATTCTCTCTGGATAAATTTAATTCTTCTGAAACTAATAGATTGTCTAATTGAACATGCTCATAATTAAAATTGGTAGTATTTGAATTGCTGACTGTGCATTTGCACACATTTTCTTCTCCCTCATCCACTATTTTAAAATTAAAATAATTCCCTTCACTATCAATAGTGTTAGCATTTTCTCCTATTATTTTGTCTTTATTTATTACTAAATTAGAGAGATGAGAAGCCCTCTCATCAGAGTCACTATTATTTCCTAAAAATTGATTCTGGTTCTGTATTTCTTCTTCCAACAGCCTTTTCTCATTAAAAAATCTCCATTTATTTTCGTCTTGTATTTGTTGTCTCCTTCTTCTAACATGCTTTACTGCTCTAGCCAATTGTTCTTCTGATGTATACTGCAGATTAGAAATACATTCATAAATAAGAATCTCATTATTACAACATTTTAAAGTAATAAAACAAGTAATATATTTTAAAAAATTTTCAAGTTAATTACTATTTAAGTCAACAAAGAAAAATTGTAATTCAGTTTCTTTTTATTTTATAATTACAACTAATATAAATATGTATATAAATATACATATATATTTTTAGGTTAGTTTTGGTTGGTAAAGATTATTTAGATTTTTTGGACTAGGAGACTGACAGACTTACCTTGGTAAGAGTCATTCTGTAGTCTTGAAATAGAAACACATAAAAGCACTTAAACAATGATATATTTCAACCACACAGTGGTCTTTGTCAATCGAAGAGAAAACACAAAAAGAAATATGAGAGAATGAAATAAAATCTTCATTATTTCTTCATTAAAATCTTCTTTATTTCATTCTCTCATATTTCTTTTTGTGTTTTCTCTTCGATTGACAAAGACCACTGTGTGGTTGAAATATATCATTGTTTAAGTGCTTTTATGTGTTTCTATTTCAAGACTACAGAGTGGACTCTTACCAAGGTAAGTCTGTCAGTCTCCTAGTCCAAAAAATCTAAATATACATACATATATATATATATATATATATATATATATATAAATATATATGCATATAAATATATATACATATACAGAGGAACCCCTCAAATCAGAACTAATTAGGGCTATAGCCTGTTCGGATTTGGAAAAGTTCGGACTTGCCGAAAACGTTCGGATTTCAGATTTGCTGTGTATTTCACATTTGACAGAAGTGCGTTTTTTTACTATCAAGCAATATTAGAGCGTTCATTACATATTTCTGTATCAATACGGTACTTTAAAACGTTTTTCAAGATTTTTTTTCAAATTTGAAGAGTTCTTGTGACTAGGCAAAGGGGAAAGTTTGGCAAAGTTGGCTGTTGCATTTAGTATTGGTAAGGCTACAATAAGTGACTGGAAAAAGAATCGTGCAAAGATTGAACAGTTTTGCAGTGCTACAAGTGAAAAGTCTTTGGAACAACACCAACACACGAAAGTTTCTGTGAAAGAAAAAATTAACGAAGCTGTGTTTTTATGGTTTACACAAGAGAAGCAGAAAGGAGTTCCTATTAGTGGCCCATTAATACAATAAAAGCCAATACAGTTAAACAAATTAATGAACGGTGATTTGGAATTTACTTCTGGCAATGGATGGTTGGCTAGATGGAAGAGATGGCATGGAATTAGATAACTAATGGTTATCAGCTGACAATCTTGCTGCAAAAGAATATTTAGACGAATTCACAGATTTGATTTCGTCTGAAAATTACTCACCCCAGGAAATGTATATTGCGGACAAGACTAGTTTGAATTTTAAAGCCCTTCCCACTAAAAGTCTTGCTTCTAAAGAGGAATGTCTGCGCTAGGCTTTAAAACGAGCAAAACAGCTTCTCACAGTTTTAGCCTGCAGTAATGCTGCGAGAACAGATAAGCTACCATTAATGGTGATTGGAAAATCCGCCATGCCACCTTAAAAATATGAACTTGATTTCATTACAGAAATCAGTGTAAGGCGTGGATGACTAGTAATATTTTGAAGGAGTGGTTCGAAAATGAGTTTGTTCTTTCAGTAGCAAAAGTTAATGAAAAAAAATGGACTGCCACCAAAAGCTCTACTTTTGATAGACAATGCTCTTTCACATCCTTCAGACATCCAGTTGGTATGTAAAGATATAAAAGTATATTTCTCCCACCTAACGTGACATCGTTGCTTCAACCTATGGATCAAGGTGTGCTGCAGAACATAAAACTGAGCTACAGAAAACAGTTCTGCAAACATTAATATAAGAAGATTGTTCTATTTCTATTCCAGAAAAACTTAAGACGATTACAATAAAGGATGTAATTTACTGGGTAGCTGAATCCTAAAATAATATTAGTAACACTTTACTGCAGAAATCTTGAAAGATGCTCTGGCCTAGCCTCGACTTTGTAGAAACACCACTTAGAACACAGGATAATGAAACTGAGCTCATTCAAAGTGTCCCAGGATATGAAGATGCTGAATAAAGTTGCCTGGAAGAGTAGACAGTACTAGATAACAATAAAGAATATACCAAGGATGACATGGTGTCTATGGTCCAGGATGAACACGATGACAGAGTAGCAGATAGCGGTAGCAAGGAAAAAGATGCCTCTACGAATGCTGTTACTCATGCCGACGCTGCCAGCACTCTTGACATTGTGTTGCATTACGTAGAACAACATGAGGCTGCAACACCCAATGATGTTATGCTAATGCGACGGTGATGCAACATCGCATCCTCGGAAAGGTTTACATCTCTTCGCCAGATGAAGATTACTGATTTTAAAGTGAAAAATATAGTCAAGTATCTGTGTCCTTTCTTTCTAAGTGAAACATTTAGTTTAGTGTTTGTCTTTTTCAGTTTTATTTTACTGTCCATAAATTCTATGTTAAAGAAGTGATACAGTAGCGCTTGCTTTTTTTATACTTTATACTATTTATAAGTTTTCATTTTATTTTGCCGCTTGCAATGTGTTGCAGTTTCTTTGAGTTATATTGAACAAGTGGGTGGGTCATTTACTCAGTCTTTTTTGAACCTCCTTCCTATAAGAATCGGTCTACCACAACCATTAGACATTCATCTTTACTAGTTTTCCATAATCCCCTCCTGCAAATTTCAGTCTTGCTATATCTCGCCATCTATACATCTTCATCAGGCAGAATCTAGTCCAAATCAACATTGGAATCTTCAATAAATGTAAATGACACCTTCATAAGTCATGACTTTTTTCATTTATAGACCGGTAATTTGTTTCTTACATTTAAAATACCATTCATAAAATAAAAAAGAGAAAGTATTTACAAGTTAAGTACAATAAACAAATTTTAAAATGTAAGAAAAACTTTCTGAAAATATATTGAAATATGGAACAACTTTAAACCAGAATTATACTACACAAAGTACTTGGGTAAGATCTGACAAAATTTAGATCAACTAAAAATTTTTTTACATGTTTCTTAAAAGTATTCTAAACTAAAAAAAAGTTATTTTACATGTCACAAACCAAAAACAGTGGTTAATTCATATATTAATTGTTGCCATTCAGATATAAGGCCAGTGTTAAAACACATTTTTTTAAAGTTGTTTGCTGTAATTATTTTGAATTCACTGATTAAACTATAAGTAATTTCTAAAATATTCACTTAGTTACACAATAATTACTTATATACTTTTTAATCAAATAGTTTTCCTAGACTTGTCAAACTATAGTACACTAAATAACTATATTAAAATTCTTGAATTTTGTAGTCCATTACGTTCGGTGAATCTTATTAATCACTTAAACAATAGTTTATGACTATCTGAACTTTAAATTTAGTAAATTTGTTAAAACTTACTAAGACAGAACGTTTTCGATCGTCTTAGTGCCAATCTTCATGAGTGCCTGCAGATGTGCCAATCTTCATGAGTGTCTTCTGCTTGGAGATGTTGGGTCAAGCGGTGATGGTTTTAAACAAACATATTAAACAAACAAACACAATACAAATCACACATACTCTTTGATACTATCGAAAACCTACCTTTAAAACCGTCACCGCTTGACCCAACATCTCCCAGCAGAAGACACTGATGAAGATCGACAGATAGAGATTGAAAACGTTGTGTCTCAGTTTTAACAAATTTACTAAATTTAAAGTTCGGATAGTGATAAACTATTGTTTAAGTGATTAATATATTAAAATATAGTAACAACGTATTTGGTTAGGTAGATTCAATTACAAAAAATAATAAATTTTTTTGCATGAACTAACAGATTGTGATTGCCAAATTGATTAGGTATTTTTTTTCAAAAGAAAGAATACAAACACTAGAGGTAATATTAAAGCAAAATCAATTTAAATTCAACTGTATAATATATAAACTGGAAAATGATATAAGGGTAAAAAACCCACTTTTGGTCATTTTGAAAAAAGCTATTTACAACACCTAAAATAAAAACATATGCTATACATTCTAAAGAAACTCGAACAGATTAAATTCATAAGGAACTTGGATGATATGATAGTTATCTTCAGAAACGACATTGGAAGAAAAGAGAAGGCAATCTTAAACAAACGAAATACACAGAAACAATAATATATAGTAGAAAAGGAAATACACAAAACTATAAACTTTAATTCAGAGAAGGAAAATAAATTACAATTTGAGATATATAGAAAACCAACATATAAAGACAATATAATCAATGCTGGTTCAAACCATCCAGAAAAATTTTATTAAATTGCAGCCTTCAGAGCGATGATCAAATAGTTAATAAATTATTCCTGAAGAAAGATTAATTAAACAAAAAACATTTATGAAATAGCAAAGAACAACAGATATACTAGAAAGACAATTAATGAATTATTTATAACAATATAATTTAGAAAGAATAATAATACAGTAAATGAAAAAAAAAACAATAACAAAACTATATTTAAAAAGTACTTAACTAAGTGAATATGTAATTGCTTACTTGCTGACACGTTTCAAAACATTCGTTCCTTTTACGAAGCTAACCCTCTACTCAGAGTAATTAAGTACTTTTTAAATATAGTTTAATCAGTGAATTCAAGATGATTACATCAAGCAACATCAATGACAAAACATTGAGGAGATTGACTAATAGAAGAATGAAAGTTTACAGAATCAGGCAATTTTTAATAAAAAATGGAATTGGGATGCGATTAATACCAACAATACTGAAAAAAATACTACAAAAAACCTCAAAATAAAAATGCAAATTTGACAAAAGGGTAGTTTACAGAACAAAATATGACTGCAATGCTGTGTATAGAGAACAGATAGGATGGAGCTTAAATACCAGATTCAATGAACACATCCTATCCTATAAATACAATAGTCTCGATAATTCGAAGTAGATGGGACAGAGACCCCCCCTCGGATTACTGAAAACTCGGATCACACGGAAGTATGTTCCTGTAATTGTTTATAACTATTTACGATTTATTATACAAATAAAACTTTAATTAGATATGAGTTTATAGGACAAATGTTCCTTACTATAAAATTTATGATTTATTTTCTCTGCCAAAAAATTCGTTCTTATTCAATTTCTCACGACAATGGGACACATCTCCTGAAACGGCCGTCCTCAACAAATATAAGTAAGTGCTACTATAGGCAAGTTTGTAAATATTTACAAGTGTTTAGTAAAAACTAGTAGCTCATGTGAAGATGGAATCAACAATTATAAAAACAATAACCTAAATGTTTTTAAAAATCATATATTAAAACTAAATATGTAAAATGTTGAAAATTTTTTTAAAACTATCCTATTTTTAAAGATATAACTTACTTTGAAAGTAAAATCTAATGTTGAATTCTCTTTACTCTTCAGCAAAATTAAATTTCCTGCCTTAGAAGAAATATTATGCTTTGGTAAATGTGCAGATAAATCTTGAGCACCCCCTAAATTATTATACTTATTAATTGATTTGGAAACAGATTGGGTCATGACAACTTTTAACTCTATCTTGATTTTATTGTATTCATTCATACATTCCTCCTATACAAAAAAGCAAACAAACTTCCACAAAGTATACATTCTAGAAGTGATAAATTAATTTACTGCATATACAATTCAAAATTTAAATAGTAAGCAGCTGTTCGTTTAATAAGTTCCCACCTGTTTACAATTATGATGATAAACAAAGCCTTTGTAATAAGTGATAAACACATCCTTAAATTAAATCTACTTACGAAATAAAGAAATATATATCAAGTTACTACATATAAAATATTTCGAAAAAAGGTTTTAGAATTGAAGTTTATGAGAATTAAGTTAAAATTTATTCTTATAAATATATTGTGAATCTTCAGTAGATTCGTATATCACCTGAAAAGAACTAGATTAATCTCTTTAACATTATGGACTACAAAATTCAAGAGAACTAGATTGTATTATCTTATTGAAAATATTTAATATGAAATAATTACATGGACCATTGGTTACGCACGGTAGTAGCCTTGATTTTCTGTAATTCAAGCTAGGATAGTATAAAATAACATCAAAAATAAAGAATATATTTTACGGGATAAAAATATAAAACTTTTACACTTTTTCTATTACTTGCAACCAGACTTTTTGTTAACTAAAGGTTGTTAAATTGTTAACTTACACATAAAGGAAACGTTATCGTCTTACGACTTCTTTAACCTCATATTTTTGCCGAAAGGAATGCTACAGTTGTGCTTACTCGGTACCATTTTTTTTTTTTAGTTTGAAGTGATGTGATCGAAGAGTATGTGTGATCTATGCCGTGTTTGTTCATTTAGAATGTAATTTTTATGTGTGTTGCTATGTCTATATATTTCATACTATTCTAGTGTGTTTAATTTATGGCCTTTGTTGCATGTGTGGAGGATGATCATGTTATTTTCCGAACTTTTCTTGAGTGTTTAGTGTCCATAAGGAGATTTGCGAGGGTGGATTCAATAGTAGTGTGCAGTGCGCTTTTGTGTTCTTTATATATTTCGGCAAAAGATCTGCCTGTTTGTCCAATATAGAACTTATTGCAGTTGTCGCATATTGTTACTCCTGGGTTATTATATGTGTTGGTATTGTTATTAATGCTGTGTCTGATAGCTGTTTGACTTTTATTTGTTGTTCTGTAACCTACATTGTATCCTGCGTATTTGAATTGGTGTGCTATTTTATTGGTGAGTTTGTTCATGAATGTGAGGATAATGAATTTGTTTGTGTTCATGTTTTTGTTGTTGTTACTGTTCTTGTTGAGTATTTGTCTGTGTAGTTTGTCTATTAAATAATTGTCATATCCATTTTTGTGAGCTAAATATTTGTTAATCACTTAAACAATAGTTTATGACTATTTGAACAAAGTTCGGATAGTCATAAACTATTGTTTAAGTGATTAATAAGATTCACCGAACGTAATAGACTATAAAATTCAAGAACTAAATATTTGGTTGTGTTTAGTTTCTCTGTGTAGTTAGTTGTGGACATAGGTATTTTATTTAGTCTGTGTAGTAAATGTTTGAATGCTGCGTGTTTATGTTGTATTGGGTGGTTCGATGAATTATGTATCAGTGTGTCTGTCATGGTTGGCTTGCGGTATATGTTGAATTCTTTATTTGTTTTGATTTTCTGTTATGGTGATGTCTAAGAAATTCAATGTTTTGTTGTTTTCAAACTCTGTAGTAAACTGGATATTTTTGTTTATATGTGTTTGGAGTTGTTGGCATTGTCTTATGTTTCCTCGGTATAGTATTATAACGTCATCTACATATCTGTGTCAATATATTATCTTATCTGCGTGTTTGTTGTTATTTATGATTTTATTCTATTTTATGTGTGTTAGGAATACTTCTGCGAGAATGCTTGAAATCGGTGAACCCATTGGTAGGCCTTGTTTCTGTGTATAATATTTGTTGTTGTGAGTGAAGTAGTTCTGTTGTCTAATGGTGTTCAAAATGTGTATGATTTCTTTTGTGTTTTTTTCTGGAGTGTTGTTAAGTCTTAGATTGTCTCGTAATATGTTTAGTGTTTCTGTGACTGGGATATTGGTATATAGGTTTGTGATGTCAAACGATGCCAGGGTTTAGTTATGAGGGATTTCAATGTTCTTTATTTTGTTTACTAGATCTATTGTGTTCTTTATATTTGTGTGTGTGTGTGTGTGTGTGTGTGTGTGTGTGTGTGTGTGTCTAGTTTATGTATTTTCTAATAGTTCTATCCATATGGCGTGCTAGTTTGTGTGCGGGTGATTGTTGGCTGTTGATTATCGGTCTTATCGGTGTTCCTTGTTTATGTAGTTTAGGAACTTCTTGTAAGGTAGGTACCGTAGGTCTTATTGCTTTAACTTTTTTTTCTGTGCTTTAGATATTATGTGTTTAGTTGAATTAATTATGTGTTTAACTTAGTTGTGATATTCGTTTGTTGAGTCTTTATTTGTTTCTGAGATGTTGTTTGCCGTAATGAATTCATTAATTTTATTGTTTAAATCCTGCGTTGCATAATAACTGTAGTGTTACCTTTATCTGCTTTTACGTATTTTAAATCGTGTTCTCTGGCTTTTTGTTAGTGATTTGGCTGTCTGTATTTCATTGGTGTGTTTTATGCTCTTTTGGATCTTGTGTGTTCTTATTGTGTTACTAATTAAATATCTTAAGTGTTCTTGATGTTGTATTTCTGTCGTATATTGGTTTCTGTGTCAATTATAATTGCTGTTTTTGTTTTATTGTTATCTTTGTGGTGTAAATTATGTTTTAGGCCTTTATTTAGTAATTCCATTTCTTCAGTGGGAAATGTGATGTTAGTGTTGCTTATTGTTTTATCATAAAAAGAATGTTTTGGTTTTTTTATTGCTGGATTATTATTTATCTCATTTAAAAGTTCATTAATTTTTTTTCATGTGTTTCTTGTAGTGTTTTAGTGGCCCATTTGTGCGAATCTGTAACTAGTTCGCTTGTGAATTCATGTCCGTATATATTAGAAATGTTTAAATGCAATTGTAACAATTTTAGGTTAAGTTTATCTTTCTTCACATAAAGTTCTTTTATTGATTGTTTGATATACATTGCTTCTGCGAATTTAGTATTTTTTATGGCGGCTTTGTTTATTTGTTTAATGTTCACTTTAGCGTATTTAGGTGTGACGTTATTTTTAAGACACGTTTTGTTAAATTGAATGTGTGCGTGTGTTTTTCTAACCTTCAAAAATATAAAATTATTAAACACTTGTAAATATTTACTATAGTCAAATTTGTAAATATTTACAAGTGTTTTAGATAAAATTATTATTTAAAATTACAAATGTACTACGGAAAATATTCTAATAAAACAGTAATGCAGCCTTAACAGTTTATTAATAATTACCAGAAAATGAGGAATATTTCTACTTACATTAATACTTTATACAATTACATAATTTATATCCATAGCATACGAATTAGGCTGTGGTACATTTCTGTTTGACAACCGCTATCAATTTTGAACTTTTACAAAAGTAATTTACAAATTTTGTAAAGTAGAAATGTATAACGATTGATATTTCTACTCTCTTTGAATTTTGCAGTCCATTACGTTCCGTGAAACTTAGTTAATTACTTTTACATTAGTTTATGACCATCTGAACCTTAATTTATTTTGTGAATTTGTAAAAACTTACTGAGACAGAACGTTTTCGATTTCTCCGTGGCGATCTTCATCAGTGTCTTAAGTTTAATTTTTTTAATAGAATATATAAATTAAATTATGTAAATTGGTCATAGTCAGTTTATTTTTTCGATTTCTTGAGGATAATATTTTTTTAATGCCTGCTTTACTTTCATGCAAGTTTCTTAAAGATACAATATTTGCTATACAATTTTTTTAATCATTCAAGAGTTAACATTAGTCTACTATACAAATTAAATTAATTTACATTGCCTAAAGACAATGAATTATTAAACATTATTCTTGAATAATAAATAAATAAAGCTGAGCAAGATCTACTTTGCGTTCGCACTGAAGACGATTCGCACAAGTCGGTTTTCTAGTCTTGTAGTAAGAGGCTCTTCCTTTTTATCAGTCTCAGCTGCAATGTAGTCCAATAATAATTCGATCAACTTTTATGATGACGACGTTGTTAAATAGTTCCTTACTTGGTGATGAATGTGTGGGAGAAAGAATGCAATGCTGGACTCACTTCATCTGTAAAGATCACGAGACCTGTGGTAGTAACTCTATACAAGAAACTCCGAGAAGATTAAGAACTATTTTGGATATATTTCAGAACGTGATATCTATACATTTGATTATATAAGGGAATCCATTTGTTCACAAATTCTGTACTAACTTCCGCAATATTTCTTAACCCACTAGGCTGGAACACCGAATAGTCTGAAAACGAGGGCAGGAACCGTTTGGTTGAAAATGTTTGCGGCAGGTAGGACTACAAACGGCTCAGAATTGATCGGTCTCGCTCGGCGCGGCCCGGTATTTTATTTGAAAAATTCTATGTAAATACTGCTAGGTGATTTTCGCACAGCTCTGCTTTGCCCGGTCCGCTTTTAGTGTGAAACCCCACTAAGACAGTTAAGGGAAGAGGTGGACGAAGTTACTAAAATGCGTAAACTCCTTTCAGTGAGTGAGTAGCCCTCATCACATTCAACAAAAGATTTACTTACCAATCTCTAACATTGATACGGGGCTATTACAATTTCATCGGCTAGTCCATTTTTTTTTTACAGAAGTTTCCTACAAAACACATTATTTAATGGAAAAAATGATGAAAACAATTAAACATTATAGATCGTGATATTATTCGGAACATTCTTAATTTTTTTAAAATTCAGCAAAGGTGACAGTGTAAATGACATATTTCAATAACATAAAATGATCTAAAAATAAAACATAAAATGATGTAAAAGATTATTTCGGGAAGGATCTGAATTAACATTGAAATTAATATACAAACTACAATAATTCTAGTAATATTAGATTATAAGAGGGTTAGTAAGTTATATTTTACATGCTATCCGTGAATAATCATGGAAAACAGTTTGTTAAAAAATTAGATGTCCTCATTATTCTGTGACCGTGTTTCGTGATTTTATTGGCATGTGACAGGTGACGTTGATTAGTTGGGTTAGTTATTAAAAAATATTCTACGTAGTGTTTGCATTAGGTAAAAAGTGTATTATTTTATTTAGTGTTTAGAATTCAAAACAATGTCTCATTTTTCTTCACCAGTACCAAACCAACAGTTCCTGTGGGATATCTTCCAGAAGTAAGTTGAGGTTAAAAGTACTCATTTATAAAAGTGATATTTTAATTAATGTAGTGGTTATTATGCATGATAAAAATATAGACGTAATGACGTTGGTGCTAAAAAAATTTTTTTGTTATTATATTACTCGTTTTAATGTGTAGAACACGAATATCAACTTTTTTTCCACTGCACTTCGTCTATTTGTCTACGTCTATGTTTTTACAAAATTAAAAGTTCGGATAGTCATAAACTAATTTAAGTGATTATACATTATTAAAAAGGTAATTTTATACAACAATACTATATACCTATATTAAAATATGCCTACGAAAGTATCCATATATTAAATTATGCTTATGAAGTATCCCGCCAGGATGAATTTGGTTATAATTTTATACAACATTACTATCTACCTATATTAAAGTATACCTATGAAGTATACAGTCAGGATATATTTGGTTGTAATTTTCTGCATCAGCAATAAGTCTAAATATTTACCAAAATTACAACCAAATCTATCCTGACTGAATACTTCGCAGGTATACTTTAATATAGGTAGATAGTAATGTTAAATATAATTATTACCAAATCTATCCTGACTGGATACTTCGTAGGTATATTTTAATATAGGTAGATAGCAATATTGAATAAAATTATAACCAAATCTATCCTAACTAGATACTTCGTAGGTATATTTTAATACGAAGTTAGTAGTGCGCTACAGCTACTACGTGGCCGGTTCACGCCATAGGCCTACATGCAACTCAACATTTAAAATGTAAAAAGTAACTTTCCGTACTTTCCGCGGGAAAAAAGGTTGATATGTTCTACACATTAAAACGAGTAATATAATAACAATAAAAAATTTTTTAGCACCGTCATTACGTCTATATTTTTATCTTATGCATAATTGGTAATTATTAAGATCAGTGACTACTGCTCTGATCAGCGAAATGTTTTTTTTGCTGATAAATTTGTCCTTGCTGTACACGAATCTGAAGATTTTTGTTTGCAAACATTTTAAAAAAATAATAATAACCTGACCTGACCTGGTTTTCTTAGGTTAATATGTGTTTGCCAATAAAAATAATTTCAGATTCGTGTTCAGCAAGGTCAAATCTATCAGGAAAAAAAGTTTCGCCGATCGGAGCATTAGTAAGCACCAAAGTCAGGTCAGGTCAGGTTAGGTTATTTTTGTTTATGTAAATATGTGTTTGCAGTAAAAAAAAACTTCAGATTCGTGTTCAGCAAGGTCAAATTTATCAGAAAAAAAGTTCTCCTATCGGAGCGGCGGTCGCTTATTATAATAATTACCCAGCGGCCCCTACGATATTTTGAAAAATTGTTCAAAACCACCAAATAGGACGATATCCACAAGAACTTTTAGTAATTTTTTTGCTTATTATACCAGGCAACACAGAAAGTCATCAGGATTATGAAAAAAAATTATAAAACTTCTGCTCATGACCTAACAAATTTAAAATTTCGTCCCTCCTTCACCACACACGTAAAACGTTTGGCTTTATTTTTTGGACTTATTAATTCGCAAAATGCCTGGAAATATATTTAAACTTGCGGTTGACTCCCAAAAAATTACAAAATGTGAAAAAATATCAACTGAAACACTTCAATTTTAAACTCCTTTGCGTAGTAAGTTCTATCTGTTTTAGGCCAAAGATAAAAATAAAAGGTGTGTAAATGTTCAATGCAATATTTTCTGTTTTTTGCATGGATTAGTGTCTAAGTGTTTTGTAAGTAATTTTGCAACTTAAAAAATAATATATGTGTGTGTGTATGTTTTATAGTTGTATAAAGATTGTGTGTGGGGTGAAGAGTGGTGCTAATATGCTTCCCAAAGTCGATTTTTTTTTTCAAAACTTGTAATCTTTTGGGAGTCTACAGCAAGTTAATTACATTTTGAGGCATTTTGCGAATTACTATGTCAAAAAATAATCATAATGTTGAATTAGCAACATTATATGTATTGTCATGGAGGGGACAACTACTCTATGAACAATAACACACTAGAGATTCACACCAACACAACACACCTGAGCAACAGTCTTGTCAGTGACTCACAGCGTTGAATAATACACTAACCAAGTGTCATACATATCTGCTGAATAAATCAGTAAGTAGTGTTTTTTTACCAAATTAATACAAAAAAAAATGTAATACATTTATTATGTTTTCTTGTAAAAGTTATTTTTGTCATTTTTTCGTCTTATTCCTTTGTTTTATTTCAAATGCTGGTCCAAAAAATGTATTAGTCATATTTAAATTCAAGACTGAATAAGTTATAAGGTTATTCAATTTGATTTTTTATTTGTTATAAGATTAATTTGCATAGTTCATTTGTGACAACTTCATTTGTTTAAAAAAAATTTTTAGTACTGAAAAAATGTTTACAGATTTTTATTGCAGTCTACTACTAGTTTACACTCTCCCTATACAAATATATCTTGTACAAATTTTCAATTTTTATAAAATACTTTTTATTAATCCTCTCTAGATAAAATACATTATTTTTTAATTTGTTGCGGATGATAGTTGGTATAGGTTGCATAAAATTATAACCATATCTATCCTGACTGGATACTTTGTGGTTATATTTTAATATAGGTAGATAGTAATGTTGAATAAAATTATAACCAAAAGTTGAATATTTACATTTTAAGTTTAGTATTAAAATTAATTGACTTTGATGTGATGCAGTGTGCTGCACCTACTGCGCAGCCGATTTACGCTATATGCCTACATGCCATTGCAGACTAAAATGTAAAATGTGCAAAAAAATTAACTTTCCATATTTCCCGCAGAAAAAAAGTTAATATTCGTGTTCTACACATTAATACGAGTAATTAAAAAAAAATTTTTAACGTTAATAAGACTCGTTATGCTATACATGCCATCACAGACTAACATTTAAAATGTGAAAAAAGTAACTTTTCGTATTTTCTGCGGAAAAGTAGATATTTGTGTTCTACACAAAGACTATATTTTTACCCAATTTTATTTTACTGTTGATTCTAGGAGATTAGTTTAACTAATCTAAACATTTAAATAGAAAAAAATTCTGACAAAAGATACTATGGAAAGAAAGGACATTTTAAAGGGTTACATAAAGTCCTGATATAGAAGTTATTTCTAGAGACTTTAAAATCAACCAAATTAATTACAGCATGAGGCTGATTGAATTTAATTTGTTGTTACCCTCTTTCATAACTCAAAAGTTAAAATATCTTCGTTTATAATCTTTCTAAACCCATGTACTTAGATAAGAATAATTATCTTGTGTAATTGCTGACAAAGAAATAAGTTCAGGGCGGTTCTTGAATATCTCATGAAGATAACAGCAAAAGGTTACCTTCAGAATGATAGAGTACAGAAAAATGTATATATTAGATTTTTATTATATTTCACACTTCATGAGTGATGCTTATTAAATTTAAGTTGTTAAATGAACTCTCAGTTTTGAATTTTATCCAATCTGTTTCTTCAGTTTGTACCATATATGTATTTTTTCCAGGTGATGAAAATTACATTAAAAAGAATAATAATACTGGGCTCAATTTCACGATTTCTCATAACTTCACCACAAAACTTTAAGTGAATTCACCAAAGGCAGTTATATAATGCCTAATTCAACATACACATTATTTCACATCAATTTATTGTTAACTTTTGTTAGGTAAACTTCCATTGGTGTATTGAAAAAATTGACACTAACCTGTGAATTAACATAGCTGTTATTATTGCTTTTACGAACCAATGATTGGTTTCACTGTTTTAAGATATCGTATTTATAAATTGCAAAATTTCAGGTACAGTTTTTCCGTGCTTTCGGGGACTGTCTTTAAGCTTTGATTTCATCAGTCACTGAAACTATATTAAGGTATATACCTTAATAAAATTATTTTGCTTTTGACTTCTTGTATTTATAGTTGTAATCTTTGTGTGGGGAAATGCAAGAATTTTAAATATAGGTTGAAAATGATGAATTAAAAGGGAAGAATATGATTCAAAACTGTATGAAGAAAGGTTAAATATCTATCCAGTCAAAATAATTATTGGTTATTACAGGCATGAAAATAACATACTAGGATTAAATAGAAGCAAAAAATAATTAATCTATAACAAGCTCTTTAATGTGGTTGATTGATTTATGCTTGTTAATATATGTTCTCTGTAATAGTGTTTTTTGTTTTTTAGAGTTGATGGTGATCGTAGTGGTTATATTTCAGCTAATGAACTGCAACAAGCTCTTTCAAATGGAACCTGGAACCCATTCAATCCAGAAACTATCCGTCTCTTGATTGGTATGATCTTGCTTATGACCTTTTGTTTAAAAATATATAATACTGTATAATATATATGTGTGTGTGAGTGTGTGTGCGTGTTTGTGTGTGTACGTGCATGTGCGCGTTTGCGTGCGTGCGCGTGTGCGTGTGTATACAGTAAACCCCACCCCTCATATCTAGATCAATATGGTGACAGCTTGATCCGGATTTATTAATAGCGAGAATAAGGACCAGTCCAGCTAATCTTCGGAATCGTCATTATTTGATTGATTTGTTTGCTTCAAGATAGTTTATTTTCTGATATGTCATGCACAAAACTATACATTTGTGTTTTCTAAAGGATATTTGTCGACTGACAAAACTTACAGCACAAATAAAGAAAGATATTTATGGTTCATTGACCTTCTGTCACATCTAAACATAACTGATAAAGACATTCATACACACTTGATGAAGTTGGGTAATACACCAATCTATAGAACACTCATGAACTGAATGATACAACAGAATGGGGAGGATTAAGAATGTCTCATTGATATAAACATTTCTTGGAAACCTGATTCATTTTCTTTGCATGACGTATTGATATAAACATTTGTTGAACACCCGATTCATTTTCTTTATGGCTATAAACATTTCTTAGACGCCCAACTCATTTTCTTTCAAATAGATGAAATGGGCTTAAATAGAAAAAGGCTCGAAATTAACAGAAGCTCGGAAAATCGGGATTCACATTTCCAAGGCTCTACTGTATATCACTTACACTTTAGTGTACTTAGGCTACCACTTACACTTTAATGCACTTAAACAAGGCTTTAAGGTGTTCTTTATATCTGCCTTCTAATTTCTATTTAGTTTGACTAATGTATAATTTATTAGAATGTGAGTATTCAATGTTATAGATTCTGTTATTAAATGTAGGGCATTTTTTCCTATTGGTTTATTTTATTCATTATGTTTCCTGTATTTTTGCATGATATATATTGTTTTTTTAATGATTTTTGTTATTCCTTTTATATTGTATCCTGTGTATGTAAATGTCGCCCATTTATTTGTTCGTGGTTCATATTTTGGGTGTTTTAATTGAGTTAATATTTTAAATTCTGATTTATCTATTGTTTTATTTATTCTACCCATTTTTTTGGTTATTAGATATATTATTTGTTTTTCTTTTTCTCTTTTTTCATTTTTATTGGGATTTTAAGTGTTATACATAAAAGTCAGTTGTAAGCAGCCATTTTATGTCATTGTAAGTAGCCATTTTATGTCGTGTTGAATGGGTAGAGTGGTTTGGAATTGTGTTTATGGTTTGTGTAAGTTTCTTAAAAATTGAGTATTCAATGATATTTGTATTTCTTGTAATTGTTATGTCTAAGTAGTTTATTTTATTGTTTACTATCAGAGTACCCATCCTTCGTACAGGGTTGACATATATTTGTATTGATTTAATTTGTATGTGGGTTGAATTTAATTTACTGAAATTAAATCCCAATAAATATATCACAACTATAGTTCATAAACTTACCGATTATTGTATTGAAAAACCAGGAGAAGGAAAAGTTCCTGCTTTTAACATAACATTTGTAAAGTACAACTAACCTCAAAAGATGAATAACAACAAACAATTATTATCAGCTGTTTAAATGTGTTTAAAGATTATCAGCTGATTAAGCCAAGTCAAGTATATAATGGAGTATAGATAATTGAATGTTAAAGGAATTTTCAAGGTCAGTGGGGCGGTGCCCTGACGGAATTTCTAAATAAAAATAGGACTATGTGTTAACCAGGGACCATAAGAATGTCCATGTAAAATTTCAGCTCATTGGGTCCAGTAGTTTTTACATGATTGAGTAACACACCCACACCATTACAATTTTATATAATAGTATAGATTTCTTCTTCCATTTTAAATTTTATGTTTGGGTGTAGTTGTATAAAACTAACAGACTGACTTCATGTGGAAAGAGATACTATTTGCCATTTTTTTACAACAAGCTATATGTCTATACTATAGTACACATTCAGTTTAACTGTTTATATTTTTAAGTAAATATTAAACCATAAATGTATTGTTTTTCAGGGATGTTTGATAAAGAAAAACGAGGAACTATTTCCTTTCAAGATTTTGGAGCACTGTGGAAATATGTAACTGATTGGCAAAATTGTTTCCGTTCATTTGATCGAGATAATTCTGGAAACATTGATAAACACGAATTACAGACCGCTCTTCAGACATTTGGATACAGATTGTCAGAGCCTACAATTGAAACATTAGTACGGAAGTTTGATAGAGGTGGACACAATAAAATATATTTTGATGACTTTATTCAATGTGCTGTTTTGCTACATGTAAGTGTTGTACTTGTAATTATTTAATAATAAATACACAAAAACCTCAACCACAAACTTTCTTTATTTTACCCTTATGTACATTTCAGTTACAAAGTAACCATCCTCAGAGGGATAACATACAAAGAGTCTTTGTATGTTATCCCTCTGAGGATGGTTACTTTGTAACTGATATGTACATAAGGGTAAAATAAAGAAAGTTTGTGGTTAAGAGGTTTTAGTCTATTTATTATTAAATTCAACCACAGTATATTCGTAATAAATAGTAATTGTAATTATTTGTGTTTCATAGAGAGTCAGAAGAAGAAAATAACTGTTCAAAATCCTCATTGCTAACTTGCTGAGCAGAGAATACAACGATATATATATATATATATATATATATATATATATATATATATATATATATGAAGTTAATATATTACTATTTTTGAGTAATTTTATCCACCATTAAGTGCAATAATTTTACCTTGAGTGATGAGGCACCTTTCGGTCTTTGACCATTGTCGAATCACTCTTCGACCGACTTCATAAAGTCAGTGCAACGGAAAAACAATGGATAATGTTAAATATCAAGAATATATATATATATATATATATATATATATATATATATATATATATATATGAAGTTAATATATTACTATGTGAGTAATTTTATCCACCATTAAGTGCAATAATTTTACCTTGAGTGATGAGGCACCTTTCGGTCGTTGACCATTGTCGAATCACTGATTTTTCTCTGCTGTGGATGCTCGGTCCGTGAAGCCGGTGTTTGTTGACGCACTTTTTCTTGATCTGTGTGTATGATATTTCTGTATAGTATGTCTTCTGTATATGTTGTTTGTAGATTCATTAAGTTGTTGTGTATGTTTTTATAAATGTGGTATTTTTCTAGTGAGTTTAGTTCTATTGGGTTGTTATTTATTTCCAGTATGGTTAGGTTATTTTCGTAATTTGTTATTTCGTGTTTATGGGATATTAGGTGTGCTGCAACATTTGATACTTTAGAATTTTTGTTTTTGAATGCTCTATAATGTTCTTCAAATCTTATTTTAAATGATCTGGTTGTTTTCCCTATGTAAAATGCGTTACAGTTGTTACATGTAATTTTGTAAATTCCTGATAGGTTATGTTTTTCTGAATTTGTTTTGTGGTTTATGTTATTAAGATATTTTATTAATTTGTTGTTTGGTGTGTATGTTGGAGTGTAGTATTCTTTGTTGTATATATTTGTTATTTTTTCTATTTTGTTATTGGTGTATTTATATTTTAGGTAGATTTTTTTATTTTTATTATTTTCGTGTTCCGGTTGTAGTGTTGTGTTGAGGTTAGGTTTTTTTGTGAATTTATTGTATATATTTTTTATAATGTGTTTGTTGTATCCATTTTCTATTGCTATTTTTGTAATGTTATCTAATTCTTCATTTAATTTTTGTTTGTTATCCTGTGTGTATTTTATTGCTTTATTTATCATGTTACTGTAAGTGTTAATTTTGTGTGTCCAGGGGTGGTTAGATTTGTAGTGTATTGTGGTGTTGTTGGAAGTAGGTTTCCTGTATACTGTAGTTTCTATTTTATTATCATTTATATTTAAAGTAATGTCGAGGAAGTTGATTGTTCTATTTGTTTCTGTTTCAACGGTGAATTGTATGTTTTCGTTGTATGTATATAGTTTGTTTAATATTATGACGTGTTCGTTGTGAATGGTAGGTTGGTATATTACAAGTATATCGTCTACATATCTTGTCCATAGTGAGATATTGTGTGTGTTTATTATAGGTTTAATTATTATTTGTTCAAAGTGTTGTAAATATATTTCTGACATGACAGATGATATGGGTGAACCCATGGGGAGTCCTGTTGTTTGTTTATAATATTTATTGTTAAATTGGAAGTAATTTTGGTTACATATTTGTTTGGTTAGCGTAATGATACTATCTATTATGTTTCTTTTTTCGTTATTGTGTATCAGTTTGTTTTTTATTATTTCTATGGTTTCTTCTATTGGGATACTAGGGTACATGTTAGTTATGTCATAACTTATTATTTTTGTGTTGCTGTTTGTTTTTATCGTTTTTATTTTATTAATTAATTCGTATCCATTTTTTATATTGTATGTGTTGTTGATATGTATTTTAGATCTTAGGATTTTGTCTAGAATTTTTGCGATTATGTAAGATGGTGCTGTTGTGAAATTTATTAGTGGTCTAAATGGTGTGTTGGGTTTGTGGATTTTAGGTATCCCTGATAATACTGGTGCGCATGGTTTGAATGGGTATAATCTTGTGTGGTATTTTAATTTATTGTTATAGTTTAGGGTGTTACGGTGAGTGACTATTAAGTTTTTTATTGTAATAAGGTATTTGTTAGTTGGGTCTGGGATTTGTTCGTATTTATTTTCTTTTATGTAGTTAGTCATTGAATCGATATATTTGGTATTTTCTATTATTACTGGAGTATTTGTTTTATCTGATTTTAATATTAAGTAGTCGTTGTTTTCTAGTTTTTCTCTGAGTTTTATAATTTCTTTTTTATTAATATATTGTTCCGTTTTTTTGTTTTTTTCCGTTTTTATTAGGTTAATTTTATTATTAATATTATTTCTTATGTGTTCAGTATTTTGGTGGGTAATTTTGTGGATGTTAGATTCTGTGTCAACTATTAGGTTTTTTATTATTTGTTTTTTGTTGAAGTTAGGTAGGTTATATTTGAAGGAATTTGTTATTATTATTTTTTCTTTTTCAGTAAATTGTGTTTTAGTTAAGTTTATGAATTTATTATTGTTAGAGGTGTGGGTTGGTTCTAGGCTATTTTTTAGGTTATGTTGTTGTTTTGATGTGTGGATTGGTTCTAGGCTATTTTTTAGGTTAAGTTGTTTTGATAAATTTTCGATTTTTTTGTTTTGTCTGTTAATAGTGTTTGTTTTATGTTTTATTATAATTTGTTGTGTTTTTTCGTGAATAATAGGTGTGAGAGTGTCAAAAGTTTTCATTATTTCCAAATTGGTTGTGTATAGTTGTAAATTGATTTGGCTTTTTTTATGGTAGGCAGCTTTAATGTTTTGTTTAATAATGTGTGATTCTGCTATTTTTGTTGCTTTATTGATAATAGTGTTTTGTTTATTTTTTATGTGTAATTTTGCGTATTTTGGTGTTATATTAAGTGTTAAGCATTTTTTATTAAACTGTATTTTGTTGATGCAATTCTGGAGTTTGATTTTTAGGTTAAGATATTTACGGTACAGTTGTTTACCTTGGTAGGTATTAAATTCTTGATATTTAACATTATCCATTGTTTTTCCGTTGCACTGACTTTATGAAGTTAATATATTACTATGTGAGTAATTTTATCCACCATTAAGTGCAATAATTTTACCTTGAGTGATGAGGCACCTTTCGGTCGTTGACCATTGTCGAATCACTGATTTTTCTCTGCTGTGGATGCTCGATCCGTGAAGCCGGTGTTTGTTGACGCACTTTTTCTTGATCTGTGTGTATGATATTTCTGTATAGTATGTCTTCTGTATATGTTGTTTGTAGATTCATTAAGTTGTTGTGTATGTTTTTATAAATGTGGTATTTTTCTAGTGAGTTTAGTTCTATTGGGTTGTTATTTATTTCCAGTATGGTTAGGTTATTTTCGTAATTTGTTATTTCGTGTTTATGGGATATTAGGTGTGCTGCAACATTTGATACTTTAGAATTTTTGTTTTTGAATGCTCTATAATGTTCTTCAAATCTTATTTTAAATGATCTGGTTGTTTTCCCTATGTAAAATGCGTTACAGTTGTTACATGTAATTTTGTAAATTCCTGATAGGTTATGTTTTTCTGAATTTGTTTTGTGGTTTATGTTATTAAGATATTTTATTAATTTGTTGTTTGGTGTGTATGTTGGAGTGTAGTATTCTTTGTTGTATATATTTGTTATTTTTTCTATTTTGTTATTGGTGTATTTATATTTTAGGTAGATTTTTTTATTTTTATTATTTTCGTGTTCCGGTTGTAGTGTTGTGTTGAGGTTAGGTTTTTTTGTGAATTTATTGTATATATTTTTTATAATGTGTTTGTTGTATCCATTTTCTATTGCTATTTTTGTAATGTTATCTAATTCTTCATTTAATTTTTGTTTGTTATCCTGTGTGTATTTTATTGCTTTATTTATCATGTTACTGTAAGTGTTAATTTTGTGTGTCCAGGGGTGGTTAGATTTGTAGTGTATTGTGGTGTTGTTGGAAGTAGGTTTCCTGTATACTGTAGTTTCTATTTTATTATCATTTATATTTAAAGTAATGTCGAGGAAGTTGATTGTTCTATTTGTTTCTGTTTCAACGGTGAATTGTATGTTTTCGTTGTATGTATTTAGTTTGTTTAATATTATGACGTGTTCGTTGTGAATGGTAGGTTGGTATATTACAAGTATATCGTCTACATATCTTGTCCATAGTGAGATATTGTGTGTGTTTATTATAGGTTTAATTATTATTTGTTCAAAGTGTTGTAAATATATTTCTGACATGACAGATGATATGGGTGAACCCATGGGGAGTCCTGTTGTTTGTTTATAATATTTATTGTTAAATTGGAAGTAATTTTGGTTACATATGTGTTTGGTTAGCGTAATGATACTATCTATTATGTTTCTTTTTTCGTTATTGTGTATCAGTTTGTTTTTTATTATTTCTATGGTTTCTTCTATTGGGATACTAGGGTACATGTTAGTTATGTCATAACTTATTATTTTTGTGTTGCTGTTTGTTTTTATCGTTTTTATTTTATTAATTAATTCGTATCCATTTTTTATATTGTATGTGTTGTTGATATGTATTTTAGATCTTAGGATTTTGTCTAGAATTTTTGCGATTATGTAAGATGGTGCTGTTGTGAAATTTATTAGTGGTCTAAATGGTGTGTTGGGTTTGTGGATTTTAGGTATCCCTGATAATACTGGTGCGCATGGTTTGAATGGGTATAATCTTGTGTGGTATTTTAATTTATTGTTATAGTTTAGGGTGTTACGGTGAGTGACTATTATGTTTTTTATTGTAATAAGGTATTTGTTAGTTGGGTCTGGGATTTGTTCGTATTTATTTTCTTTTATGTAGTTAGTCATTGAATCGATATATTTGGTATTTTCTATTATTACTGGAGTATTTGTTTTATCTGATTTTAATATTAAGTAGTCGTTGTTTTCTAGTTTTTCTCTGAGTTTTATAATTTCTTTTTTATTAATATATTGTTCCGTTTTTTTGTTTTTTTCCGTTTTTATTAGGTTAATTTTATTATTAATATTATTTCTTATGTGTTCAGTATTTTGGTGGGTAATTTTGTGGATGTTAGATTCTGTGTCAACTATTAGGTTTTTTATTATTTGTTTTTTGTTGAAGTTAGGTAGGTTATATTTGAAGGAATTTGTTATTATTATTTTTTCTTTTTCAGTAAATTGTGTTTTAGTTAAGTTTATGAATTTATTATTGTTAGAGGTGTGGGTTGGTTCTAGGCTATTTTTTAGGTTATGTTGTTGTTTTGATGTGTGGATTGGTTCTAGGCTATTTTTTAGGTTAAGTTGTTTTGATAAATTTTCGATTTTTTTGTTTTGTCTGTTAATAGTGTTTGTTTTATGTTTTATTATAATTTGTTGTGTTTTTTCGTGAATAATAGGTGTGAGAGTGTCAAAAGTTTTCATTATTTCCAAATTGGTTGTGTATAGTTGTAAATTGATTTGGCTTTTTTTATGGTAGGCAGCTTTAATGTTTTGTTTAATAATGTGTGATTCTGCTATTTTTGTTGCTTTATTGATAATAGTGTTTTGTTTATTTTTTATGTGTAATTTTGCGTATTTTGGTGTTATATTAAGTGTTAAGCATTTTTTATTAAACTGTATTTTGTTGATGCAATTCTGGAGTTTGATTTTTAGGTTAAGATATTTACGGTACAGTTGTTTACCTTGGTAGGTATTAAATTCTTGATATTTAACATTATCCATTGTTTTTCCGTTGCACTGACTTTATGAAGTTAATATATTACTATGTGAGTAATTTTATCCACCATTAAGTGCAATAATTTTACCTTGGTATCTCAAGGTAAAATTATTGCACTTAATGGTGGATAAAATTACTCACATAGTAATATATTAACTTCATAAAGTCAGTGCAACGGAAAAACAATGGATAATGTTAAATATCAAGAATATATATATATATATATATATATATATATATATATATATATATATATATATATATATATATATATATATATATATATATATATATTTTAGGTTAGTTTTGGTTGGTAAAGATTATTTAGATTTTTTGGACTAGGAGACTGACAGACTTACCTTGGTAAGAGTCCACTCTGTAGTCTTGAAATAGAAACACATAAAAGCACTTAAACAATGATATATTTCAACCACACAGTGGTCTTTGTCAATCAAAGAAAAAACACAAAAAGAAATGTGAGAGAATGAAATAAAATAAATCTTTAAATATTTATAAATATTTAACCCCAGGGTGGTAACCACCCCTGGACACACAAAATTAACACTCACAGTAACATGATAAATAAAGCAATAAAATACACACAAGATAACAAACAAAAATTAAATGAAGAGTTAGATAACATTACAAAAATAGCAATAGAAAATAGATACAACAAACACCTTATAAAAAACATATACAATAAATTTACAAAAAAACCTAACCTCAACACAACACTACAACCTGAACACAAAATTAGTCAATCATATATATATATATATATATATATATTTCCCATCCTCGGGCATACTCTATGATCCGAGTATGCCCGAGGATGGAGACAAAACCAGTCTTTGAAAGTACTCGCATAAATACCAAGTAAGATTATGGTTTAAGTACATAAGTGAAAGTGATTATATATATATATATATATACATACATAAAATATGTATATATTAGTTGATTCCGTCTTCACGTGAGCTACCAGTTTTCACTAAACACTTGTAAATATTTACAAACTTGCCTATAGTAGCACTTACTTATATTTGTAGAGGACGGCCGTTCCAGGAGATGTGTCCCATTGTCAACTCAGACCGTAACTGATCTCAAGGTTTACGTAGGTTAGGGTATTAGGGTGGGGGTGGGATATTATGGTGTTGTGGGTGTATTTTGTGAGTATTAGGAGTTATGATGTTAAAAAGTGTATGTGAGTTCTAGTGTAAGTGTGTATTGAGTATGTGTGTAGGGTATAGTTTAAAGTGTCTGTATATTTCGTATTGTTCAGTTGTGTAGTGTTGTATATGAAAAATTTATAGGTTAGATGTTATGTCTGGAGTTGAGATGATCGGCGAAGTTTGATTGGTAGTTATTGTTTGTTAGTGCTTTTATATGTTCTTGGTAACGTGTGTAGAATGACCTCCCTATCTGGCCTATGTAGAAACTGGGGCACAAACTGCAAGTTAGTTTGTAAACTCCAGTGGCGTTGTAAATGTCGTAGATTTTGTTGTTGGGATTAAATTGTTTATTAAGAGTGTTGTGTGTGGAGTAGGCTATTTTGTAGTTGTATTTTCGTAGTGTGTTAGATTGTGGGTTTTGGATGATCTGTATGGTATTGATAAGTATTTTATAGGATTGTCGTGTTGTGTGTTTCTATTATTAGGTTTATTTTGTAGGCGGTTGTATAATTTGTCAATCATTGTTGTGTTGTATCCGTTAGTTTGTGCTATATGTTTTATGGTGTATAACTCTTGGTAGTGTTCTTCTTTGTCTAAAGGTGTTTTAAGTAGGCGATATGTCATGGTGTTGTAAGCGACTAGTTTATGTTGGTGTGGGTGGTTTGAGGAGCTGTGAATGGTCGTATTGGTGTGGGTTTTTTTCGCACTTATTATTAACCATGAGTAAAACTTTTTCCAGTCATCAGCAGTATATTTCCGGTTCAGTATTTCACAATCTGCATTCTAGAAATCGGCCCAACTTATTTTTGTTATTTTTTTCCTTAAAGCATTAGTATGAATATAGTGTTTGTCATGTGCACTCATATTGCGGAGTTTCTCTCGTGTATGTTATTTGTGAAGAGCAAAGTTTACATTAGTCTAATTCCTCTTTATGTAACAAAACGTTTTATGGTGTTATCTTTATTTAAATATTGTTATTAATGTTTTATATTTCTTAGTCTCCAAGTTATATATTTCACTGTTGTTTTAATGGATACTTTTGAAGAGGAGAGACTTCGTAAAATGTTGGATAGTGTCGACATAAAGGAACTTCTAGAAATACGACACTGAAAATTTTGTTAGGCAGTTTTTTGATGATTCTAATGAAAATGAATCTCTGCCAGATGACAAACAAGCCAATGAAATTGAAAATGTACACTTATTAGGTGAAACTGAAAATGACAAAGAAGACCAGTTTGATGATATATTGTCAGATTTTGATGTTATGGAGGGGATCCCGCTTAAAAATCTACCAGGAAGTAGTTTCAATGCAGTTTAACAATGCGAAAGAAGCCTATTTGTATAAAAAGCATATAATTCTTTGGTATACTGAGCCAGTAAGACAAGGAAGGACAGCAAGAAGAAACATAATTTTCATGAGAGTGGGTCATGTGAACTCCATTCAAAATGTAGGAAATCTGGAAGTTAGAGATGACGGGTGTACTTAAAACTGAACAACTGTGTCGTTTTTTCAAAAAAGACTAAATTTATGCACATTTTATATTACACTAGAACCAGTTGTTTTACAAAGCCAATATTTATTTCATTCTATAATTTCTATGCCTATATATTTCCAGTTAAATATTCTTTATTTTCATTTCATTTTATATTCACTCTTAAGTTTTTATATGCACTATAATTTTTATGAAACAGAAACAATTTTAACTGGTTTTCTTGCAGAATAAAACTCCGAGGGCTCCGTTTTCCCGTTTGAAAATGTATGAGCCCCTAGGAGGTTAAGAATACAGCATAAACTAAAAATGTTATGTACAAAGTAAAACGTTATTTCTAAATTTACAACAAAAAACAATGCATACATTTTGTTTCTTTCCTATAAGTACATTCTACAACTTATATTGAAGAAAGTTTTAGAAAAACAGGTCTATTTTTTTAATTAGGAACATTTATATTATTTTTTAAAAATAGCTATTTATGTTAATGAAAATTGCTATGTTCATTGTTTGTATGACTACCAGCTAAAGAGTTTGAGTTATTTTAAGTGATGAGTTTATTTTTAAATTTGTAATGTGTAAACTCTTTTCTTAGGTATTCTATTTATTTTTATTTTAAAACATTTATTGCTTACAATGAAAATATTGGAAATAACCCCAATATCACAAAAATAATCAAAAATAACAAATAATACAAGTTACTTAAGATTAAACCTTTATGTACATTTCGATGACCAAGTTATCATCAGAGGGTCTTGTTACAAAATTACAATCTAGCAAACAAGAAGTTACAAACTATAGTGATGCCAACCGTTCTCTGCTGCCACTATATATAGGTGTGAGGTAACCTTCATCCCCTCTTGTTTGCTAGATTGTAATAAGACCCTCTGATGATGATGACATGGTCATCAAAATCTACATAAGAGTTTGATCTTAAATAACTTGTATTATTTCTAATTTTTTATTATTTTTGTGGTATTGTGATTCTTCCCAATATTTTCATTGTGCTCTTGATATTGTATATTTAATTGGTTTTATTTTGTTCTTTAGAATTTGACAAATTCATTCCGGCAGTATGATTCAGATCAAGATGGAGTCATTCAGATTCAATACGAACAATTTATTGGCATGGTGTTCAGCATTGGAATTTAATTAAAGATTTGCCTGCAAATCAGTATTGCTGTTTATCAATTCCTATTAACAGTTTAATCAATATTTTTTTAAGAATCAATATATTGCAGAGTACTGAGTGAATTTATGATCTTTCCGCTAGAACGTTTCTGGAGTGGTTTTTCTCACATTAGAATACACATTTGTAACACGCTACTATTTTGTAATTTCCTTGTTATTGTTTCAGTATAAAATATATACTTTTAAATACTCATTACTCAATAAAATTTTGTGTGACCTGACTACTAGGGCTTTTAAAATTAAAAAAATTAAAGAGTATTTGTATACAACACATATATTTTATATATTGTTTACTAAGTGATAAGGAAAAAATTAATTGTTTAAAGTATTGTTAGCATGTAGTGGAAAATGTAATTTATTTTATCAAAATTGTTCTTTTATTATATAATATAAATAATACTACTATACTTTAGAAATATTTTAGTTTTTATTTTTCTGTTAAATTATTTTTTAGTAACTCAAGAAATATTTGGTATACATATCTAAGTTTAATAGATATTCAGTGCAAGTTTTTTTCCATGGTTGATAGTTCACTGTGAGTTTTCATGGTGACCGCAATTTATCAGACTACAGTAATCAGTGGCGTAGCCAGGGGAGGGGGAGAGAGAGGATGTGTACTCCAAAATAATTAATTTTAGTATACAAATATTAACCTATAAAATAAATTAATTCTACTCTACCAATACTAGGATGAAAAAATAATATTTACTATTATTTTTGTGAAGCAACACTACGGACCATGGCTTTGCACCCAGCCTGACAGCAAAGCTAGCTTCTAGGTATGACCTTCCCCTCCCCGTCGTGCGACCCCTAAAACGTCCTGGCTACACCCCTGATAGTACTATTGTGCTTTTAAAATGAAATAAAGATGCGTGTATAAATTACAGGTCCCACAGAGCTTACAAAAGAATAGATTTAAGAGTAGAATGGAAACAGCTATCTGGTGAATGTCCTGAAGAGGTCCCAGTTTTTTTTAGTGAGCTTCCTTGAAATGATGTAAACTTATTCAGAGCTTCTGCCAGAGTTTCTTCGCAGAGAAACATTTTACATGCTCAGTGTACATTACCGTGGCTATGCAAAGATCTTATACTGATGGTTCCTTAGACCTATAACTCAATAAGTCAGGAACAGAATATTGAGTCAATGAGAATACTGGGGAGAGTTACTAAGTCCAAGTAACTAACTAGATTACAAACTCTAAATCCAATATGGATTTTGAACTATTACTGATAAAGGCAGCACTCATGAACTGGACCCAACCAAAATGTGTGTAGTAAAGGACTCTAAGACTGCCATTGAGAGCACTGTGAAGACTGAATGAAACGAATACTTCTTCTTTTTATGGAAATAAGAGAACAATAAGAGAAGGGGGCAGGAAAGCTGATTGCCTTTCAGTGGACTCCTGCCTACCTTATTGTAGAAGGAAATGAGAAAGCTAGTGGAATAGCCAAAGAAGCCTGAAAAATGGGTCCAATTCCTGCCCCAGTGTGGTTCCTTACCAAAGTAAAGAGAGGAGATGAACAAGTTCTTATAAAACAGGTGGACTGCTGGGAAGAGGTACCACAGGTTATAAACTTTTCGAAATTCAACCAGAGGCAGCAGATTTTGTCTGTTCTAAAAGATCACAAGAGTGACAGCAACTTTTATCACTATGGCAGGAATAAGCTATATAGTTGAAGGCCTGGTTAAATACAATCTTTAAAAAACTACACTGTGTGGACATTGTAAAATTGAAGAGGAAACACTGGAGCACATAGTGCTTGACTACTTCTCGGGTTCCGGCAAGAGACACTCTGTTCAAAGATGTTGAGCTGGACATCAGCAGAGTCTTGATGTAGAAAAGGTTTTGAGCAATGGTAGCGGGAACATACCAAAAGGAAGTAAACTTATAAGTGGTTTTAACAAGAAGGTAGATCCTGGGAAGTTGCAATATAAACACAACACAAAAGTTAGTAGTTCCAATACTGATGTCTATAAACAATAGCAGGCTTCAAAGCCACTAAAATGCTAGGCAAATATGGTTGATTGGAGAAAATAATAAAATTTCATTAGTGGTTGTCCTGGCCTACGCCCAGTTTAATATAAAAATAGCTGGCGTCACACAAACAAACATTTCAAATATATTAACCTACACCAAACACACACACACACACTCAATACCCAATTACATTGCAATTTACATACACATTTTTGTATAATTGCAAAAACTCTTTGGAAAATTATATTATTAATTTCCTAACCCCCACCAAAACATAAAGAACCAAGAGATCAATCTTTGAGTTGACTATGGGATACAAATCTCCCAAAATGCCCAACCTCATTAAACAAAGAAAGTAAGTGCTATTAGAGGCAAGTGTGACATTAATATGTCCAATTGATAAGTGTAAACTATTAACACAATTCGAAGTAGAATTAATTTATCAGGTTTTGTTTTTATAAAATAATGAAATGCTAAAAATTAGGCATTTCTTTGAATATTTTAATGTTTAGAAAAGAAACAAAGGGGATACTGCTTTTGAAACCTTTTTGTTCTCTATGATTTCTTAAAACCTACAAATTTCAATTTTGAACAGTTCCTGTATTTTTATTTTTTGTGAATTTCTACAAAAAACCTTGTTTAATGCTTGAAAACAGGATGGCACTGGCTGTGTTGACTGCTAGACCCAGCAGGGTTTAAAACACCTTTATCGACTACCTGACAATCATAGCAGGAAAAAAATCATAGCTTCAAGTATGTCAAACAGTAACAATGAACAAACTGCTATACCCACTCTGCAAACCCTTCCACTACATTCTTGTTAGTTATAGTTTACAATAAAGGCAGTTTGCTTCATTACAATAACATGTGTTCAAAATATACAAATATGAATGTAAAAATTAGAACCAATTTACATCTTTTAAACTGAAATTTTTGTTTTGTATACAATTTTTTAATATAATAATTGTGTACAGGCTGTCAAAGTTTTGCAGAGTAAATGGCTTTGGTAGAGATAAGATGGTGGGAGAAATAGTAGTGCCAGTGGAAGGGGTTTCACAGATGACTTGCTGAAATGCACAACTCAGGAAACATTTCTGTTATTTTTTTAGTAAGTTTGAGAGGGATTAGTCTGTAGACCAAGACAGACTTCGGAAGTCGACACTCTGAAATCAAACTAAATGTATGATTAATAATGTATTTATAAACGTATCGTAAGAGCTACATAAGATACGTTATCTACGACAGCTGGAAGAGAAAAAGTCAATGCACGCATGTGCACACGCAAGCTTCGGACAGTACAGGCTATATGGCTAGTATATATATAAACTTTATAACAGCTGCATAATAGTGATAAGGAAAACATTGAATTGGAAAATGGTAAGTCTACTAATCAAACAGCAATAGGGAGGGTGAAGATCCCACCAATTATCAAAATTAGTCTGTTCATACCTCTGGCCTCAGAAGAATTCTAGTAATTTATACAAAATACTGGGTTGTTAGTGGATATCTCTGCTGAAAATAAACCACTTGAGGTACTGTTGATTCTTTTGGAACAAATCTGCAGAGAAACCAACAGGTACGCCTTACAATTATTCTAAGAAACTTTCACCACTATCAAATTCAAATAATATTTTAAAAAAAGATTTCTGTAGAAGAGTTTTAAAAATTTATATACATTATTCTGTATTCATACTGATACCAAACAAATGAACCGAATTCAAGACTATTGGAAAACTCATTATTTGTTTCAATTGCTTAGTTTAAAAAAAATTATGATTAATGATCCGATTCTTAGTCATTTTGAGATGTCTTTACTTCTCATGCATTGGTACATCAGAGAAGCCTGAACGTAAACATGTTTGTCTCTACAAAATAAGGCCCATTAAAAATTATTTTAATGGTGAGATGGAAATGATTTATTACCCATCTAAGGAAATTTTTATTATATGTTTGACTCACTTGGCAAAAAATCATTACTTACTGATACTTTTAGGAGACATGTTTCTCATTAGATATTGTATTGTACAATGGTTGTACAATAGTTTCGCTTATGAAACTAAGCATAGTCCCAGACAAACCATTTTTTCGTTAAGGATTTTGACTTTGTGGTTTTCGGCCACGGGAAAGTGATTTGAACTGGTGCAAAATTCGGGATTCCGCTCCAGTGGCTACTAGAGTTCCTATGTCATACTTATGGAACTAAGCACAGGCCCGGATAAACTTTATATTCGACAAGGATTTTTTATTAAAAATTTTTTTGGGGGGGTTTTTGGCCACGGGAAAACGATTGGCACCAGTCTCAACCTTAAAAAATTCTGGATTCAGTTCCAGTGGCCCCTAGAGTTCCCATGTAATCCTTATGGAACTAAGTACTGGGCCGAAGAAACTTTATTTCCGACCAAAAATTTTTGATTTTGGGGGAGGTTTTGGCCATGGAAAATTGTTTGGCACCGGTTGCAACCTTGAAAAAATTCGGGATTCTGCCCCAGTGGCTCCTAGAGTTCCCATATTATCCTTATGAAACCCTATTTTTAACGCCAACCAATCCCAGACACACACTCAATGAAGTATGGAAAGAAGTTCTGAATAACTGATCCAATGCCAACAAACAACCCAAAAGATATGAAAGTTTATTTTTACGATATGATATATTCTTGAATTTTGTAGTCCATTACGTTCGGTGAATCTTATTATTCACTTAAACAATAGTTTATGACTATCTGAACTTTAAATTTTGTAAATTTGTTAAAACTTAAGTAAGTTTTATTGACTCTGGGAGAATATAAAATACAAAGTTCACACAAGCTATTTGTTTTCTTCCAGAATAGTTTTTAAAATTTCTTGACAAATGTATTTTTTTCTACAGTATAAGTTTGTTTGTTTGATTTTATGTATATATAGAAAGGTAAGCTATATAGTACGTTTTTGTACATCAATAGAAACATACCATAATTTACAATCAGGAAAAAATTGAACTAGATAGAACTGGATATAACTGAGTCAGCTGTGTTTATAATACAGCTGACTAACAGGCATTCCAATAACCTACATCCTACAGACACATCGATTTAAAATTTTGACTTTTACTAGTGATTGTTTATTGTAATAGATTAGAGTTTTTTTGATAAGTATATCTCTATCTTAATAAAAATATGAGTTCTTTAATGTCTACAGTCTTAATGTGTAATTTTTTTCAAAGATTTAGACCAATATCTCTCGTTAAAAACTTAATATTAAATGGAAATTTAATGTCAAATGGTTTACCTACTAAACCTTTTTTTCAGTCGCACAATAGAAAACTTTACAATGTAAGTGTTATCTCTTTTCTAACAAAAACTAATATTAAAAAAATGAGCAACGTATCTACAACTATGGAACCTTCTAAAGAAGAAATCCACGCTCCACCATTAACAAAAGACACAGCACATACTTTAGTTTTAAGGTTAACGAGTGAAGAAAGAACTACATTATTATCAACTTTGCAGCAGTTTGAATCCGAACAAATTAAAGCCCAATATAAAGGTAAATATAACAATTTAAAATATCTCATATTTACCAAATATTTCCTGCTTAAGTTGGCTATTAAAGTCGTAGTGAATTTTAGGTAAAAATATAGTCCTAATAATGTTCGTTTAAAAAATTGTATTTGTTTTTAAATTACTTATTTTAATGTGTAGAACACGAATATCAACTTTCTTTACGGAAAGTTACTTTTTTTCGCATTTTAAATGTGAGGCTGTAATGGCATGTAGGCCTATAATGTAGCCAGGTGCGCAGTATCTACAGCGCACTGCGGCTAGATTTGGTTGTAATTTTATACATTACTATATACCTATATTAAAATATACCTACAAAGTATCCTGTCAGGATAGATTTGGTTATAATTTTATTCAATATTACTATCTACCTGTTAAAATATATCTACAAAGAATCCAGTCAGGATAGATTTGGTTAAAATTTTATTCAACATTACTATCTACCTATATTAGAGTATACCTACGAAGTATCCAGTCAAGATAAATTTGGTTCTAGTTTTGGTAAATATTTAGATTTATTGCCGAAAAATAAGTAATTAAAAAAAAGTATTTTAAACAATACCAATAACACTCGTTTACGCTATACATACCATTACAGCCTAACATTTAAAATGTGAAAAAAGTAACTTTTCGTATTTTCCGTGGAAAAAAGTTGATATTCGTGTTTTACTCATTAAAATAAGTAATTTATACAAAAACAAAAATTTTAAACCAATGCCATCAAGACTATAGTTTTACGAATTTTAAATTGGACTAAAAAATAAAAACTGTTTTGGCAGGCCAATAACTATCCTTTGACTATAATAACTTTTCTTAATTGGGAAGTTGGTCTGGGAGACAAAAGAAATAAATATACTACGAAACTCTAAAATAATAAAAAATGTCACTAATGTAACAATATTCGAAGATAAAATCATTCACGGATTTCACATTAATCAAGATAATGATAAACAAATAAAATGTTAGTCTTACACTACATGCTGACTATAAACACTAGTCACTCTATTATAGAACTTGATGTTGCTGTCATGTAAATTATAAATTTTGAAAAAGACATATTTCGCCTTATTTTTAACATATATAAAATATATAAAATCAGGTTTATTCTTCAAAGAAAAGAACAATATATTGCAATATAGGTATACTTTAATATATTGACTTAGTATCTGGTTACGGCAGAGTTAATTTTTAAAATAACTTGCTAAAATTTTCGACTCTCACCAGTTACACTTTTTGTGACAATATCGATGACGTCCAGGGTGCTGAATTTTACCAGTGTTAAAAATAAATTTTGTTTCCAATATCTTTTTTAGGCATGTGGTTTTTAATATACTGATTAAAATTTTTAAAACTTATTGTTAATATATATAACAATAATATATTATTCCTTCCAGCAAGCCTACAATTTACAGTTTGGACACAAATTTTGTTGTAATCTGTTCTGAAATCACCATATGAAATCATCAGGTGACCTGGATATGTTGTAGTTGAACAGCTTAGAGAAAGCTTCGCTCATCATCCAAAACAATCAACACAGCTTGCTTTTTACAAGACTCAAATTCCACAAAAGAAAGTTCAGCCATTACTATGTAAACATTTAAATTAAAAACCATTAATATAAAATATTAACCATTAAAACATTTAATATAAACCATAAATTTAGAATGATACAACAGATTACTGGTTTAGATAAAGGTGCTTGTAGAAAGTTTGGTACTGAAAGGTTAGATCATGTAGAAAGAGATGAGATTTTCCTGAACTCGATAATCCTCAGTGGGAAGTCTACTTTTCACATAAGTCGGAAGTGTAGTGACAATTTTTCACACAACTGTAGAATCTGGGAAATTAAAAATCCTTGAAAACATTCATGATTTTCCTAAGGTGAATGTGTTCTATAAAGCCAGTAAATTAAACATGTGTGTATATATTTTTTAATGTAGAAAAATTTCATGGGTATAGTGTATCTTGAAGCGTTGGAGAAGTTTTTGATTCTTAAATTAGATGAAGATGAGCAACAAGATGTACTTTTTTACTACCAGCATGGTGGGGCACTGCCTAATTTCCTCACAGAAGTTCAGGATTTCCTAAATGGTCATTTCCCAGGTAGTTAAATTGGCCGTGTAGGGCCAGTTTAATCTCCTGTCCTAATATATATGGATCTTTTCTCTGATGTTTCATTAGAGATAAAGTGTATGTTACCCTTACCAGACAATTTTGGATATGTTAGAAGCAGAATATAGACTGTGGTTGCAGAAGTTATGCTTGATTTGCTAGAATGAATATAGCAAGAAATTTGTTTCTATTGGGTAGTTTGGTGGATCTCCAATTGCAGTCACATATCAGTCAGATTTTTATAACCTGTAAGTCATATCAATAAACCTCTGCATGATTTCGTCCTTCCAACTCTACTTGAGTTGAGTATTTTGATGCAACAAAACACATCTACTGATTCTGTATGTTATGTATATAATTTTGTATATGACTTCAAAAATATAAACACGTTTTAGATTTGGCACTATTGGACCAAATTTTTATGAATTTTTAAAGTTAAGTACTTTTTGACTCATCTGTATAAGTAGTAAGATCTATAAATAGTAAAATTATTTCAAATAATTTTTTGGTATAAAAAAGTTAAATATTATAATGAAGAACTATAGAAATATACACTAAATATTTTTAGAGTACTTTAGTGTTTTATTTTTTAAAATGTACCCTGATTATATGATTGTTCTTGGCATATTTTTATATATGTTTGGTGTAACAGTTTCTATGTGAAATGGTAAAATTTTGTGCAATTTCAACTGCTAATCATACTGGAATAATGATGTTATAAATTTTGACAATAATGTTGGAAGATGAATTTAAAAAAGCCTACATATCTTTATTCTATCTATAAATATTGCTAATTGAGAACACTACATTGTATCAAATTATTTCACAGGCTGTTATTATTGTTTAAGGGGAACTTGCTGCATTTAGATGGCGTTCAAAATTTGGGCGTCCTAGCAAAGTGCCTCGTTTAGGAGATGTTGATCCTACAGGATCATACTGTCCGGTTCCAGAAGACTGGCTTCTTCGTAAATATGGTATGTATTTATTCAGTTTGTGTTATTAATTTGTGCAGTAAAACAAATGTTTTTACTTTTGAAGTACATAACTGGATTACCTAAAATATTTAATTTTAATATACAGAGAGTTTGACAAAGAGTTTTACAAACTTTTAGGATGTATTTTGTTGATAAAAATAATTTTGAAAAGTTTATAAACCAAGATTATGTTTAGCAAGGTATTAGGTGCTAATAGTTATGTGGTGATTTGAGGTTAAAAGAAGCACTAGGGTGAGGCCATATTATCAAGAATAGCTACTGAGGATGAAATATAACTAGGAGGTTCACCATATAACTACAGAAAACAATCATCAGAGTATGGTGTAGCAAAAGAACAAAAAAAGCTTCCCAAAAAACCAAAGAAAATGAATAGGCAGGAAAAATAATGGTTGCAAATTGTTTTGAGTGTAGTGTATGTTACTGACCTGTATCAGGTAGCAACATTTAATGCTGATTGTTACTGGGCCATCTTCATTCTGCTGTTCAACACAGAGAGAGTCTTTTGTCACATAAATGTTTACCCTTTAACGACTACACTTGACCATAACGTTTGATGGGACACTAAATTCCAATGACAGGTTTTTTAACATCCTTTGTACTCTTCAGACCTTGCTCCTAGTAACTACAATCTGTTCCTACAGCTGAAAACTCACATGAGTGGTTAGTGTACTCCAAAGGTGAAGTAGGAGGTTGATAAGATTAAGTTTTCGGTGGAATATTTTTATCACACAGGAATCAAATAAATTTTATTTAGAAACAAAAAATGTTGAAATATTTTATAAGAAAATTATGTAGAAAAATAAAATTTATGTATAAAGATAAGTTGAAATAGTTTAGCTGTTTTTCATGTGATTTTTTATGGTTCTCTGGTATTTGAATTTATATTAATTTTGTAAAAACTTTTGATTAAAAACATTTATGAAAAAGGAAAACGTTTTGATGCTAAGATCAAACGGTAAGACTGTGTAGTCAACTGGTAATCCAGTCTGTCATAAAGACAGTATACTTGCTCAGTGTATAACGTCTTTTGAACAGGAGAAGATGTTGAAAAAAATTAATTTACCTGGAATCTTAGATCAAGGATACCAGTTAAAATAAACTGAGAAATTTATGAAAAATTTGCCAGCAAAAAAAAGACTAAAATAAATGGGCATAAGTTAAGAATAAAACCTCTCGGATTCAACAAAGAAAGTTTTCAAAGGTGTATAATATGAAGCATGTGGGAGATTAGGTTCAATAAATAAAAAAAAATATCACTATCTTGAAATTACAAAAAGCTGTTTAAATATGGGACTTTCATTTTAAAGAATAGGAGTTTTTAGGACATAGAAAAGATAGAATGAGGAGTAAACGGAAGAAAGAAAACAAAAGATATAAAATTTGTGTGGTCCCTGGCTGGGAAAAAAATTAATGAAGTTCTGTTGGAGCATCAACTAATAAAAGCATATTTTGCACAGAAAATGTCCAAGGTTGTAAGTTAAGATAATAATAGGAAGATATTACTTTAACAATTTTTAGAACATTGATACTTAGTATCTTTCAGACAATTAATATGTGTGTATATAGTATATAAACAGGTCATAAATAATTTATCAAATTGCTAGTGTTATAAATTTGTAAAGAAATCACTTAAATTTTGTATTTGTTAAAAATATAATAAGAGTATCCTGTCAATGCCTTGAACCAGTGGTTCCCAAACATTTTTAACCCATCATTCTTTCAAAGTAAAAATATTTTCTGGGACCCTTGGAGAAAATTGGCCATTATTTTATTGGTAGTAAAGTTTAAATGAGTTTTTATTAATTATTTTTTAAAACTAAAAACACTTGTAAATATGTTAGAGTTGCCTGTAGTAGCACACACTTTTATAACTGTTGAGGTCGGCCGTTTCGGGAGATGTGTGTAACAGAGTTATGGTCTGAATTGACAATGGGACTCCCAAAACAACTGTCCTCAACAATTATAAAAGTAAGTGCTACTCTAGGCAAATGTTACAGGGAAGTGCTATTATAGGCTATATTTACAAGTGTTTTTAGTTAAAAACAAGTAGCTCATGAGAAGATGGGAACAATTAATAATATTTTTTTTCTCACCACTGTGCCTTAATGCAATAAAAATATGTACTGGTATATTTTTTAAAACTATAAAAATAGCCAATAGACATATGGTTTAGGCTTAACCTAGATAGTGGAGATGAGTCATCACAAGAATTACCTTGTTATTAAAAAATCTATTAACTGGGTAAAAATAAAGATATAATAGTATGATATAAAGTACTCTTTACTTGAAAAAAACTAGTTTACCAATTTTGGTGCTAAGTACAACATTGTGTACTATTACAAATTTTGATTAATGTCACTATATTGTTAATTTAAATGTTCAAGTGGCTTGATGTAATCATCTGGAATTCACTGATTTTAAAATATCATCTTGAAGTAATTTTAAAAATACTTGACTAAGTGGATATGTAATTGCTTACTTGCCGACGCATTTCAAAACATTCGTTCCTTTTACGAAGCTAACCCTCTAAGGCGGTATCGGTTAGGTATAAAGGCTGTAACGGGGATGGATTTATGACTGTGGAATGGGATGGGTTGTTTGAGTTGTGTGTCATATAATAGAAAAGGCTGTTGGCTTCAAAGTGTGTGTGATCATTTAATACGTTTTCTGTCGGTGTGTGTGTGTGTGTGTTGGGTGCTTTTTAGGTGTTTTGCGTAGTTGGATTTAGGGTTTGTTAGTTTTTTTGGGGTAATGTGTTCTTCGAAGCGTGTATAGAATGACCTGCCGGGTTAGCCGATGTAATAGCTGGGATAATCGTTACAAGTTAATTTGTAAATACCTGAGAGTTTGTAAATGTCAGTATGTTTTGGAAAAGGTTGTATGTGCTGTCTTAAAGTGTTTGTTGTTTTGTAGGATATTTGGTAATGGAGTTTTTTGAAAGTGGAGGCTATTTTGTGTGTGTTTTTGTTGTGGTAGGCGAGGGATATGTATTTGTTGTTTTTGTGTGGTTTGTCTGAGTCGCCGTTTGATGGTGTTTATGTTTAATTTTCCTGAGTATGTTGTCTATGAGTGTGTGTTGGTAGCCCTTTTATTGAGCGATATATTTTATGGTATTAAGTTCTTCGTCGTAGTCTTTCTGTAGCATTGGTATGTTGATTAGGCAGTGTAACATATGATTAAATGGAGCGTGTTTGTGTTGTGTGGGATGATTAGATGTAATATGTATGACCATATCGGTAATTGTTGGTTTTCTGTATATTTTGAAATTATGTCTGGTGATGTGTTTGGTGATGGTAAGGTCTAGAGAGTTTATTTTATTGTTTTCTTCTAATTTGAGGGTAAATGTGAGGTTTTGATGTATGGTATTAATGTAATTGTGTAGTTGTTTGATTTGCGGTTTGTTGCCGTTTTATAATATTAAAATGTCATCTACATATCTATTGTAATAAATTTTTTTTATGTGTGTGATTATTGTTCTGTAGAATGTATTGTTGTTCGATATGGTGTAAGAATATTTTTTTCTGCTAGGATGCCTGAGATGAGGGAACCCATAGGGAGGCCATCTTTCTGTGTGTATAATTTGTGTTGGTATGTGAAGTAGTTTTGTGATGTGATGAGTTTGGTGAGTGTGATTATTTCATGTGTGAGTTTATGTGAAGTGTTGTTTGCTGTGAGCATATTTTGTAGTATGTGGAGTGCTTGTTTTATTGGCATATTAGTGTAAAGGTTAGCATACTGTAGTGTAAAGCATACTACAAAATATGCTCACAGCAAACAACACTCCACATAAACTCACACATGAAATAATCACACTCACCAAACTCATCACATCACAAAACTACTTCACATACCAACACAAATTATACACACAGAAAGATGGCCTCCCTATGGGTTCCCCCATCTCAGGCATTCTAGCAGAAATATTCTTACACCATATCGAACAACAATACATTCTACAGAACAATAATCACACACATAAAATAATTTATTACCATAGATATGTAGATGACATTTTAATATTATACAACGGCAACAAACCGCAAATCAAACAACTACACATTTACATTAATACCATACACCAAAACCTCACATTTACCCTTGAATTAGAAAGAAACAATAAAATAAACTCTCTAGACCTTACCATCACCAAACACGTCACCAGACATAATTTCAAAATATACAGAAAACCAACAATTACCGATATGGCCATACATATTACATCTAATCATCCCACACAACACAAACATGCTGCATTTAATCATGTGTTACACTGCCTAATCAACATACCAATGCTACAGAAAGACTACGACGAAGAACTTATTACCATAAAATACATCGCTCAACAAAACGGCTACCAACACACACTCATAGACAATATACTCAGGAAAATTAAACATAAACACCATCAAACGGCCACTCAGACAAACCACACAAAAACAACAAATACATATCCCTCGCCTACCACAACAAAAACACACACAAAATAGCCTCTACATTCAAAAAACTCCATTAGTAAATATCCTTCAAAACAAAAAACACTTTAAGACAGTACATACAACCTTTTCAAAAAGAAACTGACAAATACAAACTCTGAGGTATTTACAAATTTACTTGTAACGATTGTTCCCACTATTACTTCGGCTAAATCGGCAGGTCATTCTATACACGCTTCGAAGAACACATTACCCCAAAAAAAAGTAACAAACCCTAAATCCAACTACACAAAACACCTAAAATGCACCCAACACACACACACACACACACACACACACACACACACACACACACACACCGACATACACACTAATTTAAATGTTCTACACACATTAAAACAAAGTAAAAAACTAACAATGTTAGAAAAATATGAAATATACAAACACTACGCAACAGATAAAGAAAACGTATTAAATGATCACACACACTTTGAAGCCAACAGCCTTTTCTACTATATGACACACAACTCAAACAAACCACCCCATTCCACAGTCATAAATTCATTCCTGTTATAGGCTTTACACCTAACCGATGCCGCCAGTAGAGGGTTAGCTTCGTAAAAGGAACGAATATTTTGAAACATGTCAGCAAGTAAGCAATTACGTATTCACTTGGTTAAGTATTCTTAAAATTAGTTTAAATGTTCAATTTTAAATTATGCCGCGACTTCCTGACGATGATTGTTAGTGTCCCACTTAGCAGAGGCGCACACATTGGGAACCACTGCTTTAAACTTATTTATGATCAGGTGTTACCAGACCTGTGCCATATTCCTTACACATTCTTCTGCAGAATAGCAAAGAATTATGCTGCCTTAAATATGCTGAAAGAATTGCTGCTAAATATTAAAGAATATTATTGCTGCTAAATACTAAACAATATTATTGCTGTTAAATATTAAACAATATTATTGCTGCTAAATATTAAACAATATTATTGCTGCTAAATATTAAACAATATTATTGCTGCTAAATATTAAACAATATTAAATATATGCTGAAATTCTCTTTAGGTTGTCTTTGACCACTTTAAAAGTGGACTAAATTAAATTAGGGCATCCAAATTTAGTAGCATAGTTTGGAAATTTGTGTGTTGTTTCAAGGCAGCTAATTTGTAGTGAAGCCATATTTCTTAGTTTGCTTGAACTGTCATAGTTTGTAAATTGTTTATGCTAAACAAAAATTTATCAGTATAAAATGTTATTCTGAAAGAAACCAAAAGTTCAGGCATCTATTGTTTGCATAGGTCTAAATTATAAACAGCAATTAATTATTAACTGAATTTACAAAAATAAATCTGATAAGTATTTGGTGATAAAAATAGCAGACAATTTTTTTATATTAAAATTAAATACATAATATCAAATTTACAAAATTTGAGATTTTATACCAAATAATAAATAATAAATATTGTTAAATTTTATAACTAAAATATCATTTAGAATATTTCATGTAAACTATTATCATATGTATAAAATTTTAACTAACTTGTAACTTATATTTGCATGCTGCGACAACAAACCTAGAACAAAACCGTAAGGATATTTAAATGTTTGACATATCCCTTTAAAATGTGATTATTTATTTGATCATATTTTGCATGTATTTTTTTCTGCTGTAAATTCAATGCTTAGTTTTTTTAAAAGAGCTTTGCAGGTAGCTTTGATAGATTTCTTATTGCTTGTTCAATTCCTTCTATTAGTTCACAGTCTCCTTATATATACCTTGTTCAAATTTTCAACTGCTAATAAAATACTTTTTATTCATCCACTCAAATTCAAATACAATTTTAAAAAACTTGTAATGAATGACAAGATGTTAATACATTTTTTACAAGTATTAATTCATTTTTAAAGTTTAATGAATTAATTTTAGTTTTATATGGGAGAAAAACTTTTCACATAAGGGGCAAGGTATGCAATCTAATTATTTTGTCCCATTTAGTTTAAAATAAGTGATAACATATGATTTCATAAAACAGCTGATTTTATGTTTTTGGTTATGTCGTAGAACAGCTGTTTTAACACATATGTTATGTTACTTTATTTTTTAAAAAAAATAACCAAAATAAATTTTTTTTTTTTTGACCTAAGTAGGAATTGATTTTATACATTTTTTGTTTACATTACTTGTTTTATACTTTTACTGCAACATAATTATGAGTATGAATTTAGTAAACATAAATGTTACTAAGTTTCCATGGTAAAAGATTCCTATAATGTCATTGACAGCAAAATGCACGAGATAATAATCAGCCTTGTTCCAGAGTTTCTAAATTTACAACATACACGTACTGTATAGGAATGGAAAATTGGTCTATAAATTTGATATGTAAAGCAAGGTTCTTATTAGTGCTGTAGTAGTGTATGCTTCTTTGTAAACACCCTTAAGAAGTAAATTATAATTGTAAAACATTTAACTGAGAATAAAATAATTAATTCTTTTGATTAGGTGAAAGTACAATTATCACCAACCGAACTTCTATTCTTGCAAAATGTACACCATTCAGGCTAATGCTGGTGAGCGTTGTCTCATTCAAGAGGCATGGTTGTAAAGCTTTGTACCCTACTCCCACCAGTAACTCTCATACATTAGATCAGTAGGAAGCATATGTTTGCTGTCTAGGCCTACTTCTTAAATGGATGTTCTTTAGTTAAACCCAGTGAGCCTTCCAAAATCACTTCAATGAAAGTGTGTTACATAAATTCAGTGTAGTTGAACTCGTCCTGAATCATAAATAAATTGTTATGGATTGCTACTTTCAGACAAACTGTTTAGCAAGATGGGAGAAGTGAAGTTCTTTGACTCAACAGATCACATGACAACATCAAGGCAGTTGGATCATCCTTCTTTCGATCTCCTAGGCATTTAGCACAGACCAATGTGGAAGCTCTTGCACTTTTTGATCATTTAGCAAGAGGAACTCTTTGTGACGATTTTCATTTCTGTCGCCACTTGATTGTAATTGTGCTTGAGCTTTCTGTATGTAACATGAAAGCTCTGAGGAACTCTTGTGAAGTCTTCTTGAAAATGTTTCTGAGCTAAACGTTTTTTTTCAGTGATGAAGCCCAGTTTTATTTAAGTAGGTACATCAACAAATAGATTATATGCTACTTGGCTAAGACCAATCCCAAAGAATCCCAAAATAGACCTTTGCATTCACAAAAAATGATGGTGTGGTGTGCAATTTTCTGAGCTGGGATTCTTAGTCCTCGGCTGCTTGAAGACAATGGGATCACAGTGACTATAAATTCAGACCAATATTTGAAGATATTGGAGAGATTTTATTATGCACGACTTGATGAATTGTTCATAAGAGAAATTTGATTCTAATAGGATGGCACCAACTCACACTTCAAGTGTATTAAGGGCTGTTTTCTTTCCGAGGAGGGAGCAGTTTCTGGAGCATATCAATAAGGGGGGATTTGGAATGGTGAGGATGCTCCTCCTGAGTTGGCCCTTTGTGATTTCTTTTTGTGTTTTTTAAATCTCACATTTATATCAACCGACCGAGGGCCTTAGAAGATCTGAAAGCTAACATTTAGAGAGAAAGTGCTAACATACCCATGGCTCTGATTTTTAGTGACATGACTAACGCCAGAAATCTGCTTGATCAGTGTGGACAATGACGGGTGAGGGTGACTTACCTGATATGATTTTCAAAACTGTTTAAAACAAAAACTTAGATATGTACTTTTATCATAAACAAATAAATTTATGTTTCTTAAAGTTGCATTTTGAAAATCTGAATTTTTTTGCTGCACTTTGTATACTTGTATTGAATAACTTTTGACCCCTTTTAAGTAAAATTGACAGCATGCAGAGATTACTTGCTAATACTGAAAGTTGAGACAAGAGAATTAAATTGTCACCTGAGATCCACCTAGTATATTTAATAAAAAGAGTTAATGTAGTGTATTTTTACAGAATATATTTGTTTCACATTATTCTTGTTTAATGATACAGAAAATTTCACTTTTGAAAATGGACAAAAGTTATAATGTAACAAATTTACTGAGTGAAGACACAAGTAATTTACACCTGTAAATTTGAGTTTAATCTACAGTTATAACTTGGCGACAATCTTATGCATTCTCATCTTACGAGAAAATGATGTGAGATAGAGAAAACTGCCAATGCATGTTGAGTTTAATCTACAGTTATAACTTGGCGACAATCTTATGCATTCTCATCTTACGAGAAAATTATGTGAGATAGAGAAAACTGCCAATGCATGTTGAGTTTAATCTACAGTTATAACTTGGCGACAATCTTATGCATTCTCATCTTACGAGAAAATTTTGTGAGATAGAGAAAACTGCCAATGCATGTTGAGTTTAATCTACAGTTATAACTTGACGACAATCTTATGCATTCTCATCTTACGAGAAAATGATGTGAGATAGAGAAAACTGCCAATGCATGTTGAGTTTAATCTAGTTATAACTTGACGACAATCTTATGCATTCTCATCTTCAAGAAATTGATGTGAGATAGAGAAAACTGCCAATGCATGTTGAGTTTAATCTACAGTTATAACTTGACGACAATCTTATGCATTCTCATCTTACGTGAAAATGATGTGAGATAGAGAAAACTGCCAATGCATGTTGAGTTTAATCTACAGTTATAACTTGGCGACAATCTTATGCATTCTCATCTTCAAGAAATTGATGTGAGATAGAGAAAACTGCCAATGCATGTTGAGTTTAATCTACAGTTATAACTTGACGACAATCTTATGCATTCTCATCTTCAAGAAATTGATGTGAGATAGAGAAAACTGCCAATGCATGTTGAGTTTAATCTACAGTTATAACTTGGCGACAATCTTATGCATTCTCATCTTATGTGAAAATGATGTGAGATAGAGAAAACTGCCAATGCATGTTGAGTTTAATCTACAGTTATAACTTGACGACAATCTTATGCATTCTCATCTTCAAGAAATTGATGTGAGATAGAGAAAACTGCCAATGCATGTTGAGTTTAATCTACAGTTATAACTTGGCGACAATCTTATGCATTCTCATCTTATGTGAAAATGATGTGAGATAGAGAAAACTGCCAATGCATGTTGAGTTTAATCTACAGTTATAACTTGACGACAATCTTATGCATTCTCATTTACGAGAAAATGATGTGAGATAGAGAAAACTGCCAATGCATGTTGAGTTTCAAAAAGGAAAGTTTATCGAGTTTGACCAATCTAGATGCTAGTATTGGAGTTCATAGACAATCCAAATTCAATTAATAACTGAACGATGCTAGAGATTGACAAATATTTTCAACAAATATATTTAATAAACCTAGTTTAATTCATTGCCATATACTATATATTATCTAAACTTATATAAATAAATAAATATATATATATATATATATATATATGTATATATATATATATACAGATTCTTTGGACTAGGAGACTGACAGACTTACCTTGGTAAGAGTCCACACTGTAGTCTTGAAATAGAAACACATAAAAGCACTTAAACAATGATATATTTCAACCTCACAGTGGTCTTTGTCAATCGAAGAGAAAACACAAAAAGAAATATGAGAGAATGAAATAAAATAATTCACTTTTATGTGTTTCTATTTCAAGACTACAGTGTGGACTCTTACCAAGGTAAGTCTCTCAGTCTCCTAGTCCAAAAATTCTAAATAATCTTTACCAACCAAAACTAACCTAAATATATATATATATATATATATATATATATATATATATATATATATATATATACAGTAATACACCGTACTTACGCGATAGGTGGGACTGGGCGATAACCGTGTAAGTCGAATTCGCGTAAGTCAGGGTATAATTTTACATATAATCAAATAGGAATCATCTTAGTTGGGACCAAAGACTAAATAAATCAATAATTTAGAAGAAAATGTGTATGTAATAAAATCTTAAGTACCCAATATAACACAAAATTATATTCATACATATTACAAAGAAGTTAATTTGATATAGATGACTTCATTTGTAGATGGTAAATTCATTGACGAATTGAGGATTTTTTCTTCTCATGCAGAATTTCATCATAACTGGCAAATATTTTTTTTTACTCCTTGTTTTGTAGCAAAAAAGCGTTCTTCTTAGGAGTCTATGGTTTCCAAAATTTGTAAGCCTTGCTTAATTAAACTAAAGCCTTTTGTGAAGTTTCTAACCGTCATTTTATCATCTACTTCAACTGAGTCTAAAAAATCTGGGTTTTTAAGGTCTTTCTCTTGCTCACGCATTTCTAAGAACCCATCAATTGTCAGTTCCTGTTTATGTGAATTTAGCAGTTCTTGAACGTCATCATTATCCACTTCTAAATTTAGTTGTTTCGCAAACAATCTCTTCAATCACATCAGCAATTTCGTCAGACTCTGTCACTAATTCCGCTTAAAATTCAGTGGCAAAAAAAAAATGGACAAAGCTTTTACAAAACGCCATTCAAAGTTTTTTGTGAAATTTGATTCCAAGATTGTCCAATGATTCTCACTGCATCTAACAGATTGAATTTTTTCCAAAAATCTTCAACAGAGAGCTCGTTCTTCTGTCTCATAGCTTCATGCATATGCGCAAAAAAGCTTTAAATGTTTTGATTACGATTGAAGCAAACTAGTTGTATTTGGTGGCAAAAATATCACTTTCATGCGTGTGTCGAAATTAGTTAAAGTAGAAAGGGGATGACCAGGAGCATTGTCAATTAATAGCATCACGTTAAAAGGAATTTGTTTAGACCTACAATAACGTTCGACTTGAGGTATGAAATGATGAGAATATCAGTCCTCAAAAAGCCTTCCGATTTGACTTCCAAATCACGGGCAAGCCAGCTTTAGAAATATTTTTAATGCCTTTGGATTTTCTGAGCAATAAACTATGAGAGGTTGCAACTTACAATTTCCAGCTGAATTTCCAGCGGCCTTAAATCCTGAAATGTTTTCTCTTTAAGCTCTTTAAAAATTCTTTTAAGCATTTTCTTCCAGAACAGGCCAGTGTCATCCACGTTGAATATGGTGTGGCTGGTATAGCTAGCTTCTTCTATAATAGCTTTAAATTTTTCTGGAAACAGGGACGCAACCTCTTTATCAGCACTGGCTGCCTCTTCACAATGTGGTATACCCATTCAAACCATGCGCACCAATATTAACAGGCATACCTAAAATCCACAAACTTGACACACCATTTAGACCACTAATAAATTTCACAACAGCACCATCTTACATAATAATCGCAAACATACTAGACAAAATAATAAGATCTAAAATACATATCAAAAACACATACAATTTAAAAAAAAGCGATACAAATTAATTAATAAAATAAAGCACATAAAAACAAACAGCAACAGAAAAATAATAAGTTATGACATAACTAACGTGTACCCTAGCATCCCAATAGAAGAAACCATAGAAATAATAAAAAACAAACTAATACACAATAACGAAAAAAGAAACAATAGATAGTATCTTTACACTAACCAAACACATATGTAACCAAAATTACTTCCAATTTAACAATAAATATTATAAACAAACAACTGTACTCCCCATGGGATCACCCATATCATCAGTCATGTCAGAAATATATTTACAACCCTTTGAACAAATAATAATTAAACCTATACTAAACACACATCTAATTTTACACTACTTAACTAAGTGAATACGTATGTTAAGTTTCAAAACCTTTTGAAACGCGTCAGCAAGTAAGCATACGTATTCACTAGTTAAGTAGTGTAAAATTAGTTTAATCAGTGAATTCAAGATGATTACATCAAGAAACTTCTTAAACACACACAATATTTCACTATGGACAAGGTACGTAGATGATATACTTGTAATATACCAACCTACCATTCACAACAAACACATCATAATACTAAACAAACTAAATACATACGACGAAAACATACAATTCACAGAATTCTACTCACGTAGAAACAGAAACAAATAGAACAATCAACTATCTCGACATTACACTAAATATAAATGATAATAAAATAGAAACTACAGTATACAGGAAACCTACTTCCAACAACACCACAATACTCTACAAATCTAACCACCCCTAGACACAGAAAATTAACACTTACAGTAACATGATAAAACAATAAAATACACACAGGATAACAAACAAAAATTAAATGAAGAATTAGATAACATTACAAAAATAGAAATAGAAAATGGATACAACAAACACCTTATAAAAAATATATACAATAAATTCACAAAAAAACCTAACCTCAACACAACACTACAACCGGAACACAAAAATAATAAAAATAAAAAAATCTACCTAAAATATAAATACACCAATAACAAAATAGAAAAAATAACAAATATATACAACAAAGAATACTACACTCCAACATACACACCAAACAACAAATTAATAAAATATCTTAATAACATAAACCACAAAACAAATTCAGAAAAACATAACCTATCAGGAATTTACAAAATTACATGTAACAACTGTAACGCATTTTACATAGGGAAAACAACCAGATCATTTAAAATAAGATTTGAAGAACATTATAGAGCATTCAAAAACAAAAATTCAAAAGTATCAAATGTTGCAGCACACCTAATATCGCATAAACATGAAATAACAAATTATGAAAATAACCCAACCATACTTGAAATAAATAATAACCCAATAGAACTAAACTCACTAGAAAAATACCACATTTATAAAAACATACACAACAATTTAATGAATCTACAAACAACATATACAGAAGACATACTATTAAAAAACATTATACACGAGACTCAAGAGGAAACGTGTATGACGTCAACAAGTACCAACACCACGGACCGAATATCCACACCAGAAAAATTAAGAAAAATGGTCAAGTGACCGAAAGGTGCCTCATCACACAAGGTAAAATCATTGCACTTAATGGTGGATAAAATTACTACAATAGTAGTAAATTAACTTCATAAACTCAGTGCAACGGAAAAACAATGGATAACGTAATATATATATATATATAGATTTTTTGGACTAGGAGACTGACAGACTTACCATGGTAAGAGTCCACTCTGTAGTCTTGAAATAGAAAGACATAAAAGCACTTAAACAATGATATATTTCAACCACACAGTGGTCTTTGTCAATCGAAGAGAAAACACAAAAAGAAATATGAGAGAATGACAGAAATATGAGAGAAATATGAGTCATTCTCTCATATTTCTTTTTGTGTTTTCTCTTCGATTGACAAAGACCACTGTGTGGTTGAAATATATCATTGTTTAAGTGCTTTTATGTGTTTCTATTTCAAGACTACAGAGTGGACTCTTACCAAGGTAAGTCTGTCAGTCTCCTAGTCCAAAAAATCTAAATAATCTTTACCAACCAAAACTAACCTATATATATATATATATATATATATATATATATATATATATATATATATATATATATATGTATATATACAAAACTAATTTCCTAGACTTTGTTAGCTGTAACCTACACATTAAAGTTTTTTTTGCAAAAACCCTCCATTTCCAAGAAGCTTGTTATATCAGTGAGCAGGTTTTTGTCATTAGGTTCAGATGACTTATTCTGCATATCTAAATGGTAATAAGTTTTTCAGTGGTTTCCTCTACATTTGATTCAGAGTTTTTCGAAGGTTTTACAAATATAACTTTCATAATTTTGTTTGTAGAACTTTAGCGTAGTTATTTCCTTAACTTGTATGTTTAGTAATGTTTATTTAGGAATATATAGTCATATTTTCATGACTTTTATTCTAGGCTATAAGATTATGTTTTCATCATATAGCCAAGAGGGAATTTCAGAAATAAATTACATATTAAAGCCTTTCTCAAGTTTCCTAAGACATGCTTAGTTCATATCCCGAATTTGAGTTTTTAAATGCGTAGGAATGTAATAGTGTTATTTCTTTCTCATTTTCACATTATAATTCTTTCATAGTTGTTATAAGATTGTCAAGAACTAGATTAGTTTTGACATTTTAAAACTAAGAAATGTTTTCTTTCACATTAGGTACACATTTTGCACAAACCATCTTTTAAATAGATAGGTATTCATTCAAGGATAATTCTGTACATCCCTAGGAAATGATTTTGTACTAAAACTGAGTTTTTTAACTTCCAATTTACAAAGAGAAACTTAATTTGTGTATCTTATGTTGGAACAAATAACTACAGTTGCTTTTTTATTTTTTTAAATCAAATGATTGATTTTTTTAAATTTTATGAAACTGTTACTAGGGTAAATGTTTGAGTTTTATGCCTTCCACTTTTGTTCTCATTATACATATTTATTTTTTTTCTGTTGTGTAATCTTAAAATTTTTGTGGCAACTTGTCCACTAGTGAATCTGCCGATAGCTATTTTTTGCACATGTCTGTAAATGAATTTCATGGTACTTTTTCCAGTTATCCATCACTTGCTCCAGGTAGCAGGTAGACAACCTCTTTTCACTCAAGTTGAGAGCAGTTGAACTTCAGATAAGCAACCCTGCTCACACAATATTCCCCTATTCTCAGTATCAGAATATCATTATGTCAAGATAGATATAGGCCTACTTCAGTTTCATGACCCTGTGGTTGTGATAATCCCATTCCAATATCCTCGACCTGGTCATCCAATCATTTCAGTGTTCACAAATTTTTCCTATCCTTCATAGGTCATGTCATATTGCTTGACTTTAATTTGAAAGAAAATCTATCATTTGCTGAAAATTGTTTTCTCTGTAATTTTTGCATGAAGAATAAACGTCTTCTCTTGAGATCATATTTTAAATTGTGTATGATATCGATGTTCTTGATTAGACTATAATCATGTTTGATGATTTTCGAAGCATTTAATGGGTTGGATGGCATTTAAAAAATTTTATTTCAGTTTTAAAATTTTGATTTTATTCCATATTCCAGTACTAGCTGTTTACTGAATACTTTTCTCAAGATTTACTTTGCAAATTTGTTCAGTGGTTATCTTTATTTAGAGCAGTTGTGGTTTGTTTTCTTTGTTAAGAATTGTAATATATTTACACTCATTTCTGTAATAATATGACATACGTAAGACAGAATAGCATACAAATACATTTGTCACAGATACACAATCACATACTTCATTACAAAGGTTAACAGTAGAAAATGGATTGTTGACAAAACAAATGCAATTTAAATCAGATGTTTAAATGAACTAAATAAACTAGGATGATATAGGTTGATGATATACATTGCACATTGACACACAAACATAAACATAGTACAATGTCTATCTTATCTCAATTTTTGTGACTTATAGCAGATCGTTGAATTATGCCTAGTTAAAGGGTTAATATAATGTATTTAAAATTTTTACTTTAGGAAACCTGTGCTACTCTCTTAAGAACAAAGTCTACTGTTGGTACAATCCAGTTGGTCTATTACAATAGGTAACACTCTTGTTTCATTAAAAGAGTTAGGGGTTCTCTCCACTTGAAAAGCAAAGTGTTTATGAAAAAATGTCCTAAAACTACTTTTTGCCTTAAAAAAAAACAATTATATTAACAGTCTCAAATTAAGATTGACTAAACTATTAGCTGCTGATAAATACATAATTAGTATTAAAATGGATTACTATACCCACCTATTACCAAAATAATCCTATTTTATTAAAATACATATATACAATTCAATGTAGCACAATTTTTATCAAAACTAAATTTGTTTGGTACATATGTAATCTAAGATCTTAATTAACCGTTTCACAATATTTTCTCTAGTAAACAATTTTTATTATGTATTTCTGTAGTCGAAATTTACAAACATTTTAATTTATGCCAAGATATAAATCTGTTCTTGTTTATTGGTACAAGATAGCAGTATATATTTTAACAAAAACAAAAGTTCTAGAAAACAGTTTAAAATATTATTACTTTTTTTTCACAACAATTATATTTATTCCTATCAGTTATGCTGTGGAAACCAAGTTGCTGTCATCAGTGATAATCAAACATTGATTGTGCACGAACCGAAACATTATTTGTTATTTTAAGAATTTATTTTCCCTCTTTTAAAATACAATGTTATTTACAATTGTTAAAAATTAGTGTTAAAAATTTAACTGTAGTATAATCATTGCTTCAAATGTTATTTTTTTGTAATATTATGGATTTTGTACATAAACAATAGAAAATAATAAAACCTGGTGCCGATGCTCCAAAATTTAGAAACTTTGAAAATTTTTCTAGGATCACTCAAAATACACTCAAAAAATGTCATTTATTGTACCACATTAAAATATATGTATAGTCTATCTGGTTAGGATGGTTTGATTGTAAAAAAAAATTATACCAGAATGCTTCTTTGGCACTGGTTCGTGCAACCGTAGCAGTAAGAGGTTTGTTGCTCTAGGTAATGCTTCTTTGACACTGTTTCTACTGCAAATCATAGCAGTAGAGGTTTGTTGCTTTGATGTTGCTCTAAGTACTAGATGGCTTTTTCTATCACTGCATGTTGTCCTTCTAACTTTTGTCTATACTTTACATATATGAAAATTCTCTTAGAGCAGTAAATTAAAAATTCACTTTAATGTTATAAGGGTTAATGTTATAACCCGTTGTTGTTATAAGAGCTTGCTGGGAGCCAAAACATACAGGAAATGTATTAGGTCAGTCACTCCATAGAATCCTTAGTCGTTCTATACATTGGCCAAAATTGACGGCAAAAGTATTAAACAAAATCCCGGCTAGCTGGCCTGAGCAACCGGGCGGGTCCACAGGTGGCGGATAGTGGAACGGCCTACAGATATGTAGGTTACTTGTGAATAAGGATTCCGGAAGGTTTCTGAATAAGCAGGCCTGGACCAAGGCAATGGTTCAAAGGTGAGGAATTATCCCTCCTCGTCAGTCAACCGGTTGGGTGTGGTAGAAATAACTGCTCTGACTGGGGAGACTGGGGTAGTTGGGAATTAAGTCCTCACAATGCTACTCTTACCTCCTAGGTGAACCAAGGGCAATGCGGCAGTGAAGTATGGGCGGGAAACTACCCTAACGACACAGTTGTAAAAAAGAGAGTAAAGTAGGCTGTTCGCTCCATGAGCAACAGTTAATAATGTCCAGAACTTGGGGTGTGCCTGAAGGTCAGTGACTGAATACCCAATCCAAGGTGGAAGGCATCGTGCTGAAGGATGAATGGCTGCAGAGTATAAAATGCAGTCGCACACGATCCCCTTGAGGAACCAGACAAAACCTCATTGTATGTTGTCTTGCCAGGACAGTGGGGGCTCTGCTCTGGTCGACCGTTATTTCCCCCATACTCGTGGGACTTTAATGGACCAAACAAGTAAACAAATTGATTTTGAGAATGCACAGACAGCGGGAGCCAATGAGACGGCAAACTGTGAGTCTGTAGCAGATGTGTCAACGGCAACCATCACTGGGGGTGCGGGGGCGGCTTTCAAGCTGCCGACTGCAGAAACCGGTGAAATGGCTGTAGAGTTGAGCACACTGTCTTTACGGAGAAGTGTATGAGTGGAGCGGCCAAAAGGCGGCTCCGAAGAGAACAGGCGAGAGCAGCGGGAGGGCCAATAATCCTGACAAACCGAAGGGGAGGCCAAAACCGAGCCGAGCTTGTCAAAGTCCAGGGCTTGGATGTTGTGAGGAGGGAGGTGCAACAGGGAAGCAATCAACCAAGAGCACCAAACCCCAGCACGTCCAAAAGGCCTAGGAGTTCGACGTCCTATCCCTCTCCAGTGGAGGGAGGAAAGAAGAAAGTGAAGCTGGGACAAGGGGGGGATGCTGCAGTGTCTTCGGGCACATACGGCGATACCCTTCGGCAAAAGCTAGCCATTGTCCCAGTTAGTTACCCAGAGAGACAACTCTTGGAAGAGATGGCGTTGGAGCTGGAGGAGCTGTTCTTCTCAGAACTGCTGTCCGCTGAGACGGAGAGTGGGGATAGAGGGTTCAGGACAGCATACTTAGAGAGGGGGGCTCTAAATGTCGTATGCTCCTCACGGGAGAGTCTGGAGTGGGTCTTTCGGGTCCTGCCAAGCTTCACCCTGAGTGAGGGAGTAAAGTTGAGGGCAGGGCCACCCAAGGAGATCTTTTGCATTGCAAAGGTTTCAATGTGGGTGCCCAAACCATACAATGACAAGGAGCCGGAAGAGATCCTGAAGGTGGTCAAAACCCAGAACCCTGGGATAGTTCAGGATACTTGGAAGGTGATTGTTAGGAAAAGGAAGGATGCAGGTCTTACCCTTATCCTGTATATAGGAGAGGGCTCCCTCAGGGCACTGCGGAACAACAACCTGAGGGTGAACGTGGGGCTGAGACAGGCCACGTTCAAGGTGCTCTCTAGTCCTGGGGGTGCTTTGCGGACCCAGGCAACTGCTAAGTAAGCAGAACGATGATCAAGTTCCTCCAAGTGAACCTACAGCACAGCAGGGCGGCTAGTGCTGTCGTGTGTAGGATGCTGGACAGGGGAGAGGTTGACTTGGTTCTCATCCAGGAGCCATGGATTTCTGGAGGACGAATATGCGGGCTGGCGACATCTGGAGGTAAGTTGTTGTATGATAAGAACTCCGGTGTTCCCAGGATGTGTATCCTGGTTAGGAGGGGGTTGAGTGCTTTTGTACTAACGGACTTCTGCTGCAGGGACTTGATAGCAGTGATGGTGGAGCTGCGGGCGGAGGGGAGGATGAAGAGGCTGAACTTGGCCACGGCATATCTTCCCTTTGACTACGCGGGGGCACTACCAACACAAGAGCTGAGGAGGCTGGTCGAGCACTGCGGGGCTGTGGATGAGGAGCTGCTGGTGGGGATGGATGCTAACTCCCATCACACTTCGTGGGCAAGTACAGGTACCAACACTAGAGGTGAGGAACTTTTAGCTTATCTTAGCTCTAAGAATTTACTAGTCTTAAATCAGGGGGAAGAGCCGACGTTTGTCACTAGGGCCAGACAGGATGTCCTGGACATTACGGTGGCATCGAACCAGATGGGTAGGTATGTACTAAATTGGCATGTGTCGGATGAACCATCTTCTTCTGACCACAGACATATTAGGTATGATATCTCCCTCAATCCAACCATGCTTCGGCCAACCAGGGATCCAAGAAGAACAGACTGGGACTCCGACAGGAGGGACCTGGGTGTTCGGATTGAGGAGGCTGGGTTGGAGTATGGTGGGAGGAGAGAGCTAGAAGACTCTGCCACATTGGTTGGCGAGGCTATAGTAGAATCCTTTACTGATAACTGCCCTCTCAGTGAGGGGAGAAAAGTAGGGGATCCGTCATGGTGGAATAAGAAGCTAGCCAAACTTCGGAAGACCACCAGGAGACTCTTTAATAGAGCAAAAAAGAACGGGGAGTGGGACCAGTATAGGAAAACACTAACCGAGTACAACAGGGCAATTAGAGAAGCACGCAGGAAGTCCTGGAAAGAGTTTTGTCAAGAGATTGACAAAACTCGGGCAGGCTCACGACTGCATAAAGTGCTCTCTAAGGACCCAGTTAACCCGGTGGGGATGCTAAGAACCCCACTGGGATATATAACAAAAACTGCAGGGGAAACTGTGGAAGAATTAATCAGAACACATTTCCCTTGCAGTACTCTGAGGAAACTTGGGGGGGCAGACACTGAACCAGTTGCCAAACTCTCCACAAGACGTGGTAAGAGGGAGGACTGGGAAGTGGCAAGGAGGGTAGTAACTCCACAAAGGGTAAGATGGGCTATTGGCACATTTAAACCCTACAAATCTCCAGGTCCAGATGGGATCTATCCTGTGCTGCTGCAGCAGGGAATGGATATGCTGGTGCTGGTACTTACTAAATTATACAGGCTAAGTAAGCATTGCTCTAGGGCATGTGCCGGCAGCCTGGAAATCTAGTAAGGTGGTTTTTATACTTAAGCCCACCGGTAACCAATCGGATGGGAAAGGATACAGACCTATTACACTCATGTCCTTTGTTCTTAAGGGACTTGAAAAACTGGTTGATAGGCATATTAGGGGGGGGGGTGCTTTGGTCATAAAACCACTGCATTGGAACCAGTATGCTTATCATCCGGGGAAATCCTGCGAGTTAGCTCTCCATCAAGTGGTTGGTAGGATTGAGGAAATGATCGCTAAGAAAGGTTGTGCCATAGGTGCCTTCCTCGACATTGATGGGGCTTTCAATAACCCCTCAGTGGAGACGATGGTAAATGGTGCAAGACGTCATGGAGTGGATGCAACCACTTGTGGTTGGATAAGTTCCATGTTAACAAACAGAAGCATTTCTGTAGAGGTGGCAGGGGAGGTCAGAAGGGCGGAGACAAGTCTGGGCTATACACAGGGGGGGGTTCTCTGGATGTATTTGAGGGTGATAAGACCTATGATTACCTATGGTGCTCTGGTGTGGTGGACAAAGGCCAATCAGGCACAGACAAGAGCTCAACTGAGCTCTATCCAGAGATTGGCTTGTCTGTGCACACTGGGAGAGATGTCAACTACACCTGGTGCAGCAATGGAAGTAATGCTTAACCCCCCCCCCCCTTGAGCTTGTCCTTAGGGGAGAGGAGATACTGGCGGCATGGAGATTGCGCAACTCGAACAACTGGGCTAACCTCCAGATGTTTCGGGACATATGAATATCGAGTGCATGGTCATAGAACCCGTCTTGGAAATGGGCAGCGACCACATTACTCGAACGTTTGCACCTGACCAGGCCCACCAAACTATGATGGAATGGTCAGGGACATTAACATCGGGAGTTCAGATCTGGTACACAGATGGCTCCAAGATGGACTTCAGCACTGGAGCGGGGGTGTATTGTAAAAACCCAAGGGTAAAACTAGTTTTTACTTTGGGGAGGCATACCTCTGTCTTTCAGGCTGAAATATATGCTATAAATGCCTGTCTGGGAGAGATAGCGAGAAGGGGAACACACGGGACCCGGATTGCTATTTTCTCCGACAGTCAGGCAGCAATTAAGGCACTAAACGGACATGTGGTCACCTCGGCCATAGTCAGGGAGTGCCTAAATAACCTACAACCCCTGGCAAGGTACAATCAAATCAAGATAGGTTGGGTGCCAGTGCATAGGGGAATATTTGGAAATGAAGCCGCAGATGTGCTGGCCAGAGAGGGGTCTTCGACTCCCCTGATTGGACCGGAGCCGGCGGTAGGCATTTCCAAATCTATGGTCAAGATGGCAGTGCGAAGGTGGATGGCTGAAAGACACTGTGAGCACTGGATCAGGGCTGAAGGGATTAGACACAGTAAGCTAACCCTTAGGAAACCTTCCTTGGGGCTGCAGAAGAGTCTCATCTATCTGTCTAGGCAGGAATTGAGGATAGCCACAGGTCTACTCACGGGACACGGTGGACTAAGGAAACATCTGCATAAAATGGGTATCTACATAGATGACCAGTGTGCAGATTATGCGGGCTGGAACTGGAGACTGCCACACACATTATTTATAGATGTGAAGCATTTGCCGAGAGGCGCTTCAACCTCTTTGGTGATGGTACAGCTCTGGTGGATGCTGAAGGTAAAACACTAGTCAGGAAACTCCTAAACCTGGTAAGAGGGAAGGGGCTATTTGATTAGATCAGGGAGGTAAGTATAATATACCTTAAGGTAGCAGTGCTCCGGGTAGTTTAAAACCCGCTCCCAAGCTAATAAAAAAAAAAAAATTAAACAAATTGTATTTCATACTTTGCCTGGGCATTCTATACAATGTCCACCATGACTCAGGCAGAGATGCAGGTTGCGACAATCAAACCTCGACCGCCCCGTCGTCCACGCCCTCACCACTTACTAACACAACACTTGTGTTCATGTGTAGAAAACAACAGAAAGTGTAATTCAAAGGGTCACAATACTCTTTCCTGTTGTAATAAGTAGTAAATTTTCTTTAATAAGTTGTTGGCTTGCAAACATGACTGAAATTAATTCCAGACAATTAACTTGAAATTAAAAGTCTTTTTCGTTTACATTGTTAGTTAAAAGATTTTAGGAACACTCAATTTTCCAATGTAATTATATAGTGTCAGTATAAAGTTGATTTGTGATATACTTTACCTGATAAACTTTTGGCATTATATATAAACTATGTAAAATTCTACAAAATCATTCTCATTTAAGATTTTGACAAAAACTACTAGGCAAAGTATAGAATGCCTAGTTATTGTATAAAATACCTGGAATAATCATTTGGCCTGTAACATATATATTGTTTTATTACTTTGGTTTACTTGGAACTCAGTTATTCAGGCTCTGTTAAACAAGGTTGTAGCTAATTGTAATATAGTTATATTTTAATGTGGTTAAACAGAGTACTCTGCTTTGTAAAGAAACCTTCAATGTTAAGTTTTGTGTTTCTTGAGGTTATTAATGAAAACATCATAAACTCACAATTATAAACACTTTATTTTCAATTGAGAATAAATTGATTATAATTGTAAGTTTGTGTACAGTTAATTTATTAATCACTTTAACTCACTTTAATGGGGTTATTTTTATTATTTTTTTTAAAAAAATTTAAATTTGTTGGTATTAGCATCAACTTATATCTATTTTTCTGTGTTTTTGAGGACTAACTGTATTCCTAGATATTATTTTGTATGTAATATCATTTACTTGTAAGATTATGTTTCATCATAAGGCAAAATCTTAAAATTTTGTTTTAAAACGCTTATCTTTTTGTTTAAAATGATTTAAGAGATGGGCATTATTTACTGAAACTAAGTACCGTTCATTCTACTGCCGCCGTAGTGCTGCAATCGGTGTTCCGCGCATGTGCACTAGTCGTTCTTGTTCACTGGGTATCGAGTTACGCCATTTTAGTTGTACGTTGTGTTTTCAGTTTTCTCTGAACGTTTAAAATGTTTAAGACAATAAGTGATCCCGCCGATTGTGTGATTCTTTCTGTAATAAGATTTTTGAACGCAAGGAATGTAAAACCAGCTGAAATTTATCGTGAACTTCGAGATGTTTATGGGGAAGATGTGATGAGTGATGGAATGGTGAGAAATTGGGTTAGAATGTTCAATAGCGGTCGTAATGTGCATCGGAGCGGTCGACCGTCTCTCGTCACCGATGATCTGTTTAGGGCAGTTGACGAAAATATCCGAGAGAACAGACGTTTCACAATGACGCTATCTTACGAATTCCAACAAATTTCACGTACTATTTTGTACGAAATTGTTACGGGCCGCTTAGGTTATCGCAAGCTGTGTTGCCGATGGGATCCAAAAATGCTGAATGACGTGCACAAAACCAAGAGACTCGGAAGTGCTTTGACTTTTCTCACACGGTATAATGATGATGGTGAGGATTTTTTAAACAAAGTTGTGACAGGTGATGAAACTTGGGTCAGCTATGTCACACCGGAATCCAAACAGCAGTCAATGGAGTGGCATCACACGCAATCCCCGAAGAAACAAAAATTCAAGACAACAATGTCTGCACGAAAAATCATGTGCACTGTCTTTTGGGATCGGAAAAGTGTTTTGCTGATTGATTTTCTCCCAAGAGGTGAAACCATTAATGCAGCAAGGTATTGAGAAACCTTAAGTAAACTAAGGCGGGCAATTCAAAACAAACAAAGAGGAATGCTCAGTAATGGAATTGGGCTGCTCCATGACAATGCTCGGTCACACACCTCTAGTGACACTCAAACATTGGTTTGACAGTTTCGTTGGGAGCAGTTCGATCACCCGCCCTACAGCCCGGCCTTGTTCCTGGACACGAAGCGTGGGCTAGGTGGTCAATGCTTTGAAAACGACGAGGAAGTGAAAACTGTTGTGGAGTCGTGGCTACATTCGTTGGCGGGAACCTTCTACAAAAAGGGTATAGACAAATATATCACCCGCTACGACAAGTGTTTGAACGTCGGTGGCGTTGAAAAATAGCTTAAGGTATGTACTTTCATGTGAAAATAAAATTTTGTTGAAAAAAATTGTTTTACTTGTTTTTTTTTTAAACTGGTACTTACTTTCCGAACATGCCTCGTACCTTTTAAAAAGGACTTGATATATTTAAAGCGATCCTCCTAAAACATTATTTAATAATTAATTATTGATCCATTACAATTCATTTTAAACAATGAATTTATTATTTTAAAATATCATACACTTCTTAATTTTTTAAACACATGCAATTTATTTTAAAAAAAAATACTTGTTTGTTTAGTTTGCATGCGCCTTGCCTTGGTAGTGCATGCTTTTGATGGTGGTGGTTTCTTGGGATTCCTAAAAAAGGTATGCTTCTATTAGAGTACTCTACTCACATTATTACACGTGAGTTTGAGAAATAATACAATTTTGTTGAATTTTTTTTGTATTCATAATCAAATTTAGACAGTTAATCCTATAATTTGTTGTAAAAGAAAAGAAAGTTGAAACAAACTATGTTTAAACGTCTATGAAGTTTAATGGTTTACGTTGAAGAGGATTAATGTAAACAGTTCTATCACAACTGATGTCTTATTGAGCCAGTTTGGAAGTATTCTTGGATCTGTTATTCTTTCACTCCTTGAAGTATATTTTGTTTTGATAATATGTGTGGTGAATGTTTTACATGATAGTAGACATATTTTTTCAATCTCTTCTATTAGTACACACTATATATATATATTTGTAAAAGTTGTCCAAATATTTTCTCTCTTATTAGCTACAAAGTTATTTTCGAGTTTCTGTTTTCTTATTATATTATTATTTAATTTATCTATAGTTTTTAATCATATTTAAATCAAAATTATTTTTCATATAATAATAAAATTTATAAACAAAAAGATGGATTAACAATGGGGTCTCCAATGTCCAGCATATTATCGGAAATATTTTTACAAAATATAGACATTGAAATAGATAAGATTATTAAAACATATGATCAAAATGGACACTGGTTTAGGTATGTAGATGATGGATTATACATATCAAATAATAATGGTTTAAATATTGACAAAATATTAAAATGTATAAATAATATACACGAAAATATAAAATTTACTCATGAATTTGAATAAAAAAATAAACTAAATTATTTAGATATTACAATTACTAGAAATAATGAATCATTTGAATATAATATATATAGAAAACCAACGCAGACAAATCAAATAATACCAATTATTCAAATCATCCATACAACCAAAAAATGGCAGCGCTTTATAATTTACTACATAGAATGTACAAAATGCCAATGAACTTAAATGATCAAATAAAAGAGAAAAATATAATATATCAAATTGGTTTAGAAAATAGATATAAAAGAAAAACTATAGATAAATTAAATAATAACATAATAAGAAAACAGAAACTCGAAAATAACTTTGTACCTAATAAGAGAGAAAATATTTGGACAACTTTTACATTCACTGGTAACGAAATAAATAAAATTACAAGATTATTTAAAGAAACAAATTTACAAATTACATATAAAACTGATAATAAAATTAAAAATTTAATAAACAATAACAAAAATCAAAATAATATGCATGAAAGAAATGGAGTATATAATATAAAATGTCAAACTTGTAATAAATTATATGTAGGACAAACAAAAAAGAAATTAAAAGAAAGATACAAAGAACATTTAAATGCTTATATCAAACCAAACATATACAAATCAAATTTAGCTACGCATTGTATTAAAAATGGACACTCGTTTCCGGAAATAGAAAACATGAAATTAATAAAAGAATTAAATAAAGGATTAAAAATGAATATATATGAAACATTGGAAATTTATAAGCATAAAGTTAAAGACAAATTAATTGATGAACAAATTCAAGTGAGATCAAGGCACCAAACTATTTATAAAGTCATTGATGTTATAGAAAAAATTACATAAAATGCAATACTTATAAACATATGGTCGTTTGTAGCACATATGGTTTAATTTTGTAAAAATATTTTATTAGATAATTATTTTCCTGAAGATGCTGGTACTATTTTATCAGCAAATAGCTTTGAATAAATATATTCATGAAAAGTATTCTTGTTTTTGAAATATTTTAAATTTATTAACTATATTACAAGAAAAAATATCACCATATTTAATATATATATATATATATATATATATATATATATAAAGAAATATATTAGTTCACACTATATATAATTTCATATGGTTTATTTGGCATTAAAACTAAAATGCAATCAACCTTTTAGTTTTGAAGAAAAACATGAATTCGTTTAGTACCTTTGTAAGTGTCAGCCCACAGTTCTACAGTACTTCCTTAAGTCTAGTCTGATAAATGTGTAAATGTGGGTATAGAAGTGATACTTAATACATAAGGAAATGGTGAACCTGGTTTTATAATGCCATTACTACCAGGTAATACAGGAGTTCTCGCAGATTCTCTATTATGTTGATCACCCTATATTAAATAATAAACAGGTTAACCATACGATTCAAGGCTGATTGAGAAGTCGAAAGAAAAACAATATAAAGATGTCAAAAGTAAAGACATTGATGACATTCTAAAGGTAAAATTATTTCAACTTGAATTTTAAACTTTTGTTTGAATAATATTAAAAAAGTATCTAATGGAAATTTTTGAGTCAAATAATATTTAAATAAATCAAGCTCGTTCTAATCAACTTCTTACTAAGTCCTAAGATTTTGTTTTACACTGTCTTATGCAATTTATTAATAAAGTTATTAAAATGATCAATTTGGAATTTCATAATTTTAAGAGAGCCTTTCATACATTGTGTTAGTATTGTACTGTTATGTTGTAAACCTTGTAATAGAGTTATCCAAGAAAAAATTGTTTTAAATATTAATTTATATTAATTCCGTTATATTTTATTTATTAATCACTTTTGCATTAGTTTATGACTATCCGAACTTTAAATTTTTTAAATTTGTAAAAACTTGCTGAGACAGAATGTTTTTAATCGCTCTGTGTCGATCTTCATCAGTCTATTTTATATTTTATTTGTTGAAAAATTATTTTAAAACGAATAGATTTTTTCGACTTTTGTAGTCTATTATGTTTGGTGAAATGTAATTAATCACTTTTACATTAGTTAATGATATCAGTTAATGAATTTTGTACATTTGTATAAACTTACCGAGACAGAACGTTTTCGATAGACTCTCGTCAGAGAGACACTGATGAAGAGCGCCATGGAGCGATCAAAAACGTTATGTCTCAGTAAGTTTTTACAAAATTAAAAATTTCAATAGATTTTGTTTGTTTACTCTTACTTGTTTTATAAAAATGGAGAGTTACATTTAGTTTAACTTTATCAAAGTATGAATCAGTGGTTTTGTATTATATACAAAATTGTTTAAGAAAATATTACAGTATATAGGCAGTATACAAATTTTATATTGATTTGGTTTTTACTTTTCTGTCTTTAAACAATTAATTTTGTCTGTCTCTAGTACATAATATAACTTATGTTGTCTAAGCTAAATCCACAATATAAATCGTATTCTGGGGTTTGTTTTATTCATTGAAGAACTGAATGTCTCGTTTAATACTTTTTATATTTAAATATGTAACATTTGGCTTTCTAAAGTCCATAAATGCTAGGAGTTTTGCTTTCCTTAAACTGTGAATTTTTCTTCTAACTTTTGTTATTTGTACAGGTTTAGATAAAGGATACAATAATTATTTTTCTTTGAATTATTGATGTTTCTTCTCAAATTATCCTAAAATATAAAAAAGTTATTGTCTGTTATCACTTTTCTTCAGTTGTTTGACTGTTAAAGTCTAATGAATGGATTTGACATTAAATACAATAATGAAGAATGGTGAAGAAGGTTTTTTATAAACTTATGAAAAACAAGCGTGAAAGATGCTGTTTTACACAGAAGAAATGCTTCAGTGAATGTTGCTCATTCAGTCTATAAATAGGAAACCTTTAAAAATTTTGACATTATCTTCATTAAAATTAAGAATCCAGCTCAGAATTAGATGATTGATGTGGTGATTTGAAATTTTTTCCATTTATTTATTAGTTCAAAAAACCTTGCCAAAACAACTACTTATGGATATATAGTGGTTTTTTGCTAAATAAATGAATAAATAATTGATTATTTTAAAAAATTAAAAAGTTTTCAACCTAAGTACATTTAAGGAACCAAGCATGTTTCCATGTTTTAAATATGAGGGTGGCAAACCATGGGCTTGACACTGGACCACAAAATATTGGCCTACAAGAGAAACATAAATACCTAGCGACAAGAATATTTCTCATCAAACTTAATTAGATGGAAAGAGATTCTTTTACCACCACTACACTTCAGGCTTAATGGTACAATTTGTAAAAGCTTTCCCTAAAGAGTTGAATGTTTTAAGTATTTATGTAAAAAATTATTGTATAAAATGCATTACATTAGAGAAAAAGTTATATAAGACGCTCTATAGATGATAAAGCTTGGCAGATAAGGGGAAAGAAATTGTGTAAGAATAAACATTTAAAAAATTATTTGTAAAGGTATATGTTGGTAAATGAAAATTGTAGCTTATCCAATCAATATATCCAGTTATTTTGGCTATTGGAGAACCACAACTTCACATAAATAAGCCTCTCAAGGGCTTTCCTTTGGGAGTAAAGCTATTTTTACCTGTGGATTTATGTTTGCCTATCACAGTGAAGGAAGGCAGTTTGAGCTCTATATGGTGTAATCACAGTAATCATTTTAAGATTATTATGTTAATAACATAGTTTTGTTGGTAGTCTGCAAAATAATGACATTATTTATTAATGATTGAAAAATAAACACTCTTCACATTTTGGCTCTGAATAAGAAGATTGAAATCTTTATTTTTACAATTGTATGCTTGATTTTTACAATTATAGAAGTTTTAAAGAGGAAAATATAACAGTTTTACTAAAAAAATTGCTATAAAAACTGTGGTTTGTAATTACAAATAAAATTTCATTTTCTGCATTTGTTAGAAACAGTTTTTAAAAAATGTGTTAAAAGTAATCAACATTATTTTATATGCTTTTAGCGGAATCTGTCCCGAAGCCAACAAGTGGACAACTTCTTGGAGGTAAGTTAGATCTAAATGTAGTGTATATGTATTCCACCATCAAGTGCAATTAATTTTTACTTTATGATGAGGCACCTTTTGGTCTTTTGACCATTGTCAAATCACTGAATTATTTTTTGGTGATACATATATATATATATATATATATATATATATATATATATATATATATATATATACATATATACATACACATATATTTTAAAACAACAGGTTATTCAAATACAAGAATATTTATTAATTTATATCCAAAGCTTTTCGTTGGTAAAGCTTTGGATATAAATTAATAAATATTCTTGTATTTGAATAACCTATGTTGTTTTAAAATATTAAACAAGAAAACGTATTTTATATATATATATATATATATATATATATATATATATATATATATATATATATATATATATATATATATATATATATATAGAGAGAGAGAGAGAGAGAGAGAGATCTTTATGTGATCCAAGGCTGAACCCGTTCCTATAGTCTCGCCCTTAACGCTTGACACAATGGCTGGGTAAACACATTCTATGGAAACTTTACATACTTCATCCTTATCGAGTTTAAAGAGGACACGTCAGGATTCTCCTGAGGATCCTAGTAAAGTTGATTTGAGTAAGAAGATAATGGTGGCAACGTCTTTGGCATTGCCACCACCAAAGTTTTTATTATTCTTTTGAACAGAGGAAGGAAAAGACCTATCAAAAGTTTCTCCATTTGTAATTCATAAGGCTATTACTGCCTGTGCAGGAGGCCCGGTCGCATCTGTAAAAAAATTAAGGGAATGGAACACTGCTTGTTGCGACAAGTTCAGAGAAGCAAACACGTTCTCCTTTAAAAATGACCTCCTTTTTTGATATTATCAATGTATCTGTGGCTCCCCACGAATCTTTAAATTTTTCAAAGGGAGTCATTACATGCAGAGATCTGATGAACGTGTCAATAGAAGAAATAAAATCGGAACTATTGTCACAGTCGGTAACAGATGTCGTACCCATTATAAAGACTGAAAAAGGCGAGAAAGTTGCGACAGCCTCTTTTTTTAAATTTTTGGTAAACCTGAGGTACCCCAATACATTCATGCAGGTTACCAAAGGCTCTCAGTCAGGCCATACGTAGCTAACCCTAGGCGATGTTTTAAGTGTCAGCGCTTTGGGCACATTAGCTCTTCGTGTTCAAAGCAGGGTGTATGTGGTCAATGTAGCGTAGAAGGGCATGATGAAAAGGAATGTAATAATTCTCCAAAGTGCGTGAACTGTGGTGGTGATCACCCAGCGCGATCTTTTAACTGTCCTAGCTTTAAGGAAGAGAAGGCTATCCTGAACATCATGGCCAAAGACAAAATAGCGTTTTCCGAAGCAAGAAAGATTTATAGATCTGCTCAACCGAAGGTCGATAAAAAAACGTATGCTGCAACTTTGACCACTGCAAAGTCATGTACAAATTGTACTGACCTGACACGAAAAATTGAAGTGCTTACAGAACAAGTAACATGCCGTCTTTTGTTAGTCTCGAATGGCCCGGCTTTGAATTTGATACAACCTGCTAGCACCTTACGTGATTTGCATTCTTTACCGACCCCTTCTGTGGGAGGACTCGGTGGAAGGAGCAGGTCTTTGACCGACACTAATAGTATGAGGCAGAAGGTATTATCATCTGGTAAGAATTTTGCGTCAAATGTTGTGATGCCAAAAACAAATCTAACCAAGATTCAAACAAAATCGGCACCGGCAGTAACTACTGCCAAAAAAAGTAAAAGTATAAAAGGAGAGGAAAGCCTCTTTTCCTAAATCCAAAACTTCCTCCGATTCCATCTCCGAACAGGTGGATATGGGATCGGAGGAATCTAAGCCTGGGACGTCTATCAACATCCCAGGTAAAAAATGGTGAGCACAAATGGGTGTCAGATCAATCCATTGATAAGTTAATAAATGTCTGCAATGAGCAAGTCAGTGATACAATGGAACGTCAACGGTGTTAGGAGTAACCCGCCTGCACAAATTCTTCGAATTACATAATGTCATTGACGATGCACAAGCGGGATTTAGGATAAAGCGCAGCACAATGGACCATGTTGTTTATTTCTCCCAATGCATAAAGGATGGTTACAATCGTAGAATGTCTTCTTTGACGGTCCTGGTGGACCTGAAAAATGCATTCGACACAGTATGGAGACAAATGCTAATACATAAACTATCACAGAGTGGAGTAACTGGCAATCTGTTTGCATGGATTAGGTCCTTTCTTTCTTAGAGACTAATCAGAACACGCTTTGCGGGTGCTACGTCCAGATATCGTCTTCGGCGGCAGGGCTTACCACAGGGAGCGGTCCTGAGTTGTGGTCTTTTTAATCTGATGATCAACGACATCCTTGAGGCTGTAAAGAGTGTTCCGGGGGTGGAAGCCCTGCTATATGCCGATGATTTAATTATGTGGGCTACCAGTAGCAACATCAAGTCTCTGGAAAATACTCTTAACGCTGCCCTATCAAAACTTGAACAATGGGCAAATGAAAATGCTATGGCAGTAAATCACTCAAAGACTACATTCCAGCTCTTCTCTCTGTCCACCAAACGCCAACATTTAATCTTAAAATACAAGGATAACGTTCTTGAAGAACATAACATCTCTAAATACTTGGGAGTCTCAATAGACCGAAAACTAACCTGGAAACCGCATATAGAATACTGTGCCCAGAGAGCTATAAAGAGATCAAAAATATTAAAACGACTTACGGCCACTACTTGGGGTGCAAATCAGGATGTCCTTATTGCAGCTTATAAGAGTTATGTCAGGCCGATCCTCGAATATGGAGCTGAGGCAACTATTACAGCATCAAATGCAAATTCGCACAAATTGGAGATCACCCAGAACATTGCCCTTCGAGTTATAACAGGGGCTCCAAAATCTACCCCTGTTGCTGCAATGGAGGCCCAAACCCAAATCGAACCTATGCTGGCTAGAAGAAACAAACTAACACTCAATTTTTGGGAGCGGTACAAGAGGACATACAGTCATCGCTGGACATATTACAGGCATGCGACCGAAAGGCTAAAAACCCAAAAAACATCACTATTAACGTACAACGATCTCCTGAATAAATACAATATTCAGCCGGGAGTACCAGCTAAACCGGTTCAACATTTGACTTTTAACAACCTACCACCAGCTAGTCTGAAACTGCAAAACCATAATGCCTCAAAAAGTCAATCAAATCCCTCAGAGCTGAGGGCAGCAGCCCTTGAAACTATTAATTCTAACTTCCCGCCAGATGACTGGCTACACATCTACACAGATGGATCATCAGCAAGCGGTGGAACAGGAGCTGGGTTCCACAGCCGATTATTCGAAGGGGCTGTGGCAGTTGGCAGTAGCCAGAGCAATTATGATGGGGAGGTTGAAGCTATCTTGGCAGCATCCATTGAACTTTCAAAAATCAAAGGGACCTATAAGGCTGTATTTCTTGTGGACTCTATGGCAGCAATACAGGGTGTCACTAGCAACAGACAAGTGGAATGCCACCGAACATTGTCCTGTAGAAAGCAACTAGACTCCCTTCAGGAGAAGGGTTGGCAAATTCACATTCAGTGGGTGCCAAGTCATGTCAATATAGAAGGAAACGAGAAAGCCGACACTCGCTAAACAGGGAGCTGCTTTACCGCAGCCACTTATCTCAACCTCTTTTCAATCGGTCAAAATACAGATAAACTCAGCTTTAAATCGCAGCACGAGAGAAAACCTAATCAGGGCCTCTCAAAACAAAAGCTGGGCTACACTCGTCACCGAAGGACCAATAAACCGTGGCCTTCCCCGCCGCACTGGTGTAGCACTGTTCCGCCTGGCTACTGGCCACGACTACCTGGCGGCACACCTCCACAGGATTCATGTACTCCGATCGCCGGATTGCATGTTGTGTGGAAACGGAACCATGGATGCGGATCACCTCCTCACATGCACTTCCTTGGGCTACGTCCAGCCAGACAAAGAGGACAATGAGGGACGTCTCTCTCGATTGTACTGGTCAGCGCGCCACCAAATGGCCCAGCAGCCAAGGGTGGGCGTTGGCTAGTAAGTAAGTAGTAAGTAAGTGTTAGGAGTCACATAGAAGATCTTGAAGTACTTGTGCGAGATGTGTATCCAATGTTTGTATGTCTACAGGAGACACATCCCCACGAATCGCAAAATTTCCATTTAAGGGAGTATTCAGTTTTTAGATCGGACTTCGTTACAGAAGATCGAGCTAGAGGTGGCGTAGCCATCCTAGCCCGTGACTGTATCGATGCTGTTTCTCTAAACTTAATAACTCCTTTACAAGCAGTAGCCGTTGAAACAGCTGTCCCGTATAAAATCACTGTGTGTTGTGTCTACTTGCCACCACAAGAAAACCTGCATCACAGTGGCTTAGTGAATTTGATAAGCCAGTTACCGACTCCGTTCTTATAGGTAGGTGATTTCAATGCCCACCATTTGTCTTGGCGATCTCCAACCTGTAACCCTCGAAAACAACTAGTGGAGAGTGTAAGAACGGAACTGGACCTATGCCTGCTAAATGATAGGCAGCATCTACTGGTGGATGAACAGCTGTTGACCTATCAATCTGCAGCCCTCAATTAGCTACTAAATGCACATGGTCAGTATTAAGTGATTTGTATGGAAGCGACCATGTGCCTATTAAAATCGATTTATGTGACTCCCAACCCTGTTATGCTCGAAATTCCCATTGGATTTTGCGAAAAGCCAACTGGAACTCCTACTCGATTTACCTTGTATCACTTGACATAAATTATATGACACCCATTGATAAAACAATTGAAAATTTTACGAAAGCTATTTTAAATGCCGCTGTAGAGACCATTCTGAAAACATCTGCGCATCCACGCCGACCGCCTGTGCCATGGTGGAACGATGAATGCACAGAAATCCTCCGTTTACGACGAAGAGCGCTAAGGAGATTTAAGCGACACCTAACAAATGGAAACCTTCAGGAATATTAAATATTCCGTGCGAAAGCAAGGAAGATATTCAGGCTGAGTAGAAAGAACTCTTGGGAACAGTACATTAGCACAATAAGACGAAAAACTCCGTCCTCCACTGTGTGGAGGAAACTAAGATCAGTTTGTGGTACTTCCATTCCTTTGCCAGCCATTGCGCTGAAGCAACCAGATGGAAGATTAATCACAAACAGTGATGTCATTGCTAATGTACATGGAACATTATTTTCTAACTTTTCTGCTACTACAGCCTATAATAGATTTTTCCAAAGGTATAAACTGAACGAGGAAGCAATACCGTTTACTGTTGGTTTGTCTGAGGACTCTCCTTTGAACACTCCATTCTCTATAGAGGAATTTGAGTCGGCTCTTGCGTCAACGAAGGATTCTGCACCAGGTCCTGATTCCATTGTATACTCCATGCTGAAACATTCACCATCATCGGCGAAACTTGTCCTCCTTTGAATATACAATAGTTTATTCGAGGAACAGTCTTTCCCTGATGCATGGTTAGAAGCTACAGTAATACCTCTTTTAAAACCAGGTAAGGACAAAACCAATCCCAGTAGTTACAGGCCTATTTCTTTAACAAGCGTCTTGTGCAAACTACTGGAGAAGATGGTCAACCGCCATCTTGTCTGGTACCTAGAAACCAACGATTTTCTTTTCAACGAACAGTGTGGTTCAGACAAGGACGATCATCAGTTGACCAATTGGTTTTGTTAGAATCCGCTATTCAAAATGCCTTTCTCTTGCGTCAAACACTCGTTGCTGTTTTTTTCGACCTCGAGGAGGTTTTTTTCGTATGCACAGGAATGTACTTCCGTGTAATCCGAGTTTTCGGTAATCCGAGGGGGTCTCGGTCTCCTCTACCTCGAATTATCGAGACTCTACTGTATATTTATAATATCATAGCACTTGATATAAATATTATCTACTTTGAATAGGCTATGTACACTCTGTAAGAATCTTGTCTTTCCTGATACACATAGTAAAGTGATTTATGCCAGGTTATTGTCTCTATACTTACATTAACTTTAACATAAGCAAGATTTCACTTATTTTAACTTATGCAATAAGATGACTACAACAACCAAAATTAGCAGTCAGTTTGTAAAATCATCTTTTCTGCCATTCTGACATTATTTTGACATCAGTAGAGTCGTGAATTTACAATTATCAAAAGAAGCGTCATAGTATTTCTACTTCTATTGTAGAAATTTTTGGAATTCTTTCGGGAAACAATTTTATGAGCTAGTAATTTTAAGTGATTGTTTGGATATCTAAGCCAAAACAATCAAAGCCTTAGATAACTAGAAAACAGCCATTCATGTTCCGGCACTTCTGCCTAAGTACTTTAGCAATGGATTTTTGTGATTTTAATTAGAAATAATGAATAATCGAGATCCAAGAAAACCTGTGTCTCTTGATTAAAGATTCTAATTAGATATTCCTCTACTAGTTTCATTTGTAGCGAGGTTGCTTTTGCAGTTTATGGAAAGTTTCAAATTTAATAACCAATGAGAATTATCTTCGAATTTTCTGATTTATGAATTCGTCTTTGGTCTCCGAGGTGATAATACTTTGGTATACACTCCAAAAGCGATCTTGCATGGAATAAGGTTCAGGTTTTGTAACATTTACCTGGTTATTTTTGAAATATTTCATTGTACAGCACTCTCAGTTCATCTGAATTCATAGAAATTTAATTTGTTGTCATGTGACCATTTAAGTCTTCCTTTAGCTTTTTCAGCTTCTGGTGTTATTGTAGTTTATTTTATGCCTTCTTAAATAAGATCCTTTCCTTTGAAATAATTAATTTTTACAATGTTGCATTTTCCTTTAGAAGCCTTTGTAATATTACTAGAATCTTTATTAAATAGAACATTTTAAATTTATTATATGTTTAGATAATTTATTATATTTAAAGAATTGAAGCAATACTACTTATTTAAATCCAGAGTACAGTCTGAATTTTTAAAACATTATAATATAGTGCTTTTAGTTTCCTTATTTTTAATGAATATTAGATATTGTCTTGTTATAAATCTGAGTAATGTGTGGTTTTATTTCCAGTGGCTATACATAATGCAGTTCCTTTTATAGGGTTTGGATTCTTGGATAACTTCTTCATGATTGTTTGTGTAAGGACTTTTTATTTAGGTTTAACTATGTAATACAGTGTTTGTATTTTTTTTAAGGTATACAAATGGGTTATATTTATTTCTATTTAGTGGGCTATATCATATTTAACAGAGCTTTCTTTGAGTTTGAATTATTTGATATTGTGTTATTTCACTTTCAAAATGTATTTGTGAGAAATACTTTTATTTGAATGTTTTTCCTTACCTCAAAGTGAGCATTTTTGAAAAGATGCTCGTACTAGTAGTGCATAGTTAAACAGCTATTTTCCTAACTTTGGGTAATGCTAGTATTCAGATGGTCTTTATTTTTGTTTCAAGTAATGTACGAGGGCTATTCAGAAAGTAAGGAATGTTTTGGAATTAAAAAAAAAATAAGCACAATAAAAATTTTGTATTATATACATCTGAAAGAGCAACTAACATACTACTTTTCATAGTCACAAAACAAATTGAGACATTTATCGTAGCGGTGAACAGGTTTTGAAATTCCTTCATCATAGAAATCTGCCACCTGCGATGTCAGCCACTCAGTGACGCGCGCCTTGAGCTCCACGTCGTCGTCAAAGCGCTGTGTTGCTAGCCAGGTCTTCATTCTTGGAAACAAGTGAAAATCACTTGGTGCAAGGTCAGGGCTATAGGCCGGATGAGGAAAAAGTTCCCATTTGAATGACTCAAGGAATTCTTTGGTGTGGTTTGCTGTGTGAGGTCGGGCATTGTCATGCACAATCAAAATTTTTGATGTCAATTTCCCTCGGCGCTTGTTTTGAACTGCTTAAGGTTGCGCAAAGTTTCACAGTACCGCTCAGAGTTTATTGTTGCACCATGTTCAAGAAAGTCAATAAAAAGCACATCTTGCCTGTCCTAAAAAACCGTCGCCATAATTTTCCTTGCTGAAAATGTTTGAAAACATTTTCTTGGTTTTTTGGGGGAGCTTGTGTGCCCCCACTCCATGGACTGTAATTTCGTTTCGCAATTAATGTGATTTACCCATATCTCATCACCAGTTACGATGCGATCCAGTAGTGAATCACCATGTCTGTCGTAGGCATCCAGAAATGTCAAACTTGTCTCCATTCGCTAACTTTTATGGCGGTCAGTGAGCATTTTCGGCACCCATCTTGCACAAATTTTGTGGTAGCCTAACCTTTGTGTGACAATTTCAAACAACAAAGTCTGTGAAACTTGTGGGAAACAAAGCAAAAGCTCCGTTATCGTGAATCGGCGGTTTACGCAAACCTTTTCATCAACTTAAGCAACCCGTTCATCAGTCACAATGATTGGTCGTCCTCTCTTCGCTTCGTCAAGAACGTCAGTTCGGCCATTTTTAAACTGAATGCACCATTTTCTCACAGAACTTTCATTCATTACGTTGTTTCCATAAACTTCACACACTTGGCGATAAATGTCTATCGGTTTTAAGTTTTTTGCCAAAAAAACCGTATCACTGACCACACCTCACAACTGGCGGGATTTTCAATCGCAGCACACATCTTCAGTTGAAATTGCGAAAAAACGGGCAAAGCGGAAATGTCAGTGCTGAACGCCGTCTGAGTTGCCGAGTGCGCACGCATCAAAATTTACGAGATCGGCGCGCCTAGCGGCATCAGACAGAAACGTTCCTTACTTTCTGAATAGCCCTCGTAGTATTTATTAGAGTTTTTACATCTTTAAATAAATACCTCTTTTTATATGATTGTCATGATTTGTATTGCTTATGATACTAATGGGCATACTGTCAATTTTAAAAATTATTTACTATTTCCATTTTAGAATAATTTCATGATGTGTATAACCAAAAATGTTTCATATTTTGAGGTTTTGTTTATGCCCAAAAATAAAATGCACAATGCAAAAATAATACACTCCAAGCACCCAGTATATGAGTGTACAAAATAAACTGTACATACTGTACAAAATTCAACATTTTGAAATATGCCTTAGCTTTCAAACAAATATTCAAAAAACACAAACACTATTTTACCGATAGGATAATAAGAACATGACACACTTACATAGACATCAAGCACAACCTAGAAATTCTCCATATCAAAGAAAAGACCACATCTCAACACACTAAAGCAATATGAAATTTATATTCATACCAAAACACAAAATAAAAACACATTAATTGAATGGACCAAATACAAATCACAAAAATATTTTGACTATGTTATAAATCACTTGACTTTAAAATCACTACCACATAGCCCAACAACACGTCCCAGCTGCAAACTTAGACACTGATGATTCTTGCTGTCGAAAACAGAATGTCAAAGTGAGCTTTCATAAATTTACATAAATAATAAGTTGGACAATTTGTTAATTTATCAAAGTCAAATTTAAAAGTTTTTCCTTAAAAGTCATGGGCAACAAAATCCCAATTTTATTTTAAAATTGGCTTTGCTTTATATTTTGTAGTTGATTGTTTTGTTTAAAAACTATTCTATATTTTTTGAGTTTTAATGTAATGATTAAAATTTTTAAAATTTGTTTTTTATATTTTCTTTGTGAAATTTATTTGTTCTTTTTGTTTAGTTAGAGGTGTTCAGATGTATGTATGTAATTTGTTTTGAGTTGAATAATTTGTATAAAACTTTTATTGTTATTTTTCTACTTCCTATTATTTTCTTCTAAATAATCAACGATTTTAATGTAATTTTATATAGGGTGATTCATATAAACATCATGATTTTCATTTTACGTTTATTTTAAGAAGAAAAATACAAATAACATGTTATTGTGCTCTACATGTACAGAATATCTGGGAGATTAATTGGTCATTAAAAGTTGTGTTGGAAATGTCCAACACAGCTGAACACATCATTCCATGTTTTTGGCAGTTTGCTGGAGCATTGTGTTGTCAGTACTGTTGATTTCACTTGTAATATTGTCCATCAGATCATCCAAAGTCCAAGGCCGTGTAGTGTAAACTTTTCCATTTAGATAACTTCACAAAAAGAAGTCTGGTGTTGTCAAGTCCTGTGATCTTGGTGGCCACAAATTCCTGGAAATTATGCAGTCTTCAAAGTAATTTTGGATCAGTCAGATTCTTGCTAGTTTCACTCACAAGATGTCCTGTTGTTTCCAAGTTCAGTACCATTTGAGTATTGTGTTCCTGTCTGGACGATTGCGAACATCAAATTCACTCTGGTATGCTCTTTGTGTCCCTATGGCAGATTGCGTTATCCAATACTTTTTAACAAGAAATAGACGTTGCTGTAACGTGTATTGCATTGTGAATGACAAAGCAATAAACTGACTCGAACAAACAAAACGTAATGATGAAACAATACAATGATTTGAACAAATGAAACCTGAATGAAAAAGCAATAAACTGACTCGAACAAACGACAATGAACAATTGCAAGTCGCAACTCCGATCTGTCTACAGTTCAGAGCTAAATGCCTATAGCTCCAGAGTGACATGCAGCGTCATCTGTGGACAAATGCACAACATGCAATCAAAACTCCAAGGCCTCCTTCGTCATTTGATAGCCAAATGAAACCTTTCGGCTTATTCCTATTCAAATAATGAACTGATGAAAACCTTGAGTTTTATATGAATCACCCTATATAACTGAGGAACAGTATAAAACATCTTAAGCTTCAATCCTTTTTATTAAGTAAATTTTTTGTTTACATTTTCAGGGAGACTATATTGAACAGGGAGTTGGTACTTATATGGTAATTTCCACAATGGCAGCTGCAGCTCTGGGGAATACATTGTCAGATGTCCTTGGACTTGGGTGTGCAGCTTATGTTGAAATGTTCGCAGCTAAACTTGGGGTTAAAGCCCCCCCTCTTTCCCCTATTCAGATTGACATGAAGTCTTCTAGATTTGCTGCAAATTTAGTAAGTGAAAAAAATTGTGAGTGAACTTTTTAATTACAATGAAAATATTGGAAAGAACCCCAATACTACAAAAATAATAAAAAATAACAAATGAAACAAGTTAAAATCTTGAATTTTGCAGTCCATTCGTTTGGTGAATCTTAATTCATCACTTTAACATTAGTTTATGACTATCTGAACTTTAAATTTGTAAAAACTTACTGAGACAGAACATTTTCAATCACTATGTGGCGATCTTCACCAGTGTCCTTCTGCTTGGAATTGTTGGGTTAAGCGGTGATGGTTTTAAAGGCAGGTTTTCAAAGTATCACACATACTCTTTGATACTATCAAAAACCTGCCTTTAAAATCATAACAGCTTAACCTAACAACTCCAAGCAAAAGACACTGATGAAAATCGCCACATAGCGTTCGAAGACGTTCTGTCTTAGTGAGTTTTTACAAATTTACAAAATTTAAAGTTTGGGTAGTCATAAACTAATTTTAAAGTGATTAATTAAAACAAGCTACTCAAGATTAAATCCTTATGTACATTTTGATGACCATGTTATCATTATCAGAGGGTCTTATTACAAAATTTAAAGTTTGGGTAGTCATAAACTAAACCTGTGGGCCATAGCATCATATATATATCGTGGACATCGGGCCAGCGGCTATAGTTAAGCTGGACACCTGCACGAAGAAGTAAGAAGTAAGTAGTCATAAACTAATTTTAAAGTGATTAATTAAAACAAGTTACTTAAGATTAAACCCTTATGTACATTTTGATGACCATGTTATCATTATCAGAGGGTTTTATTACAAAATTACAATCTAGGAAACAACAAGCTACAAACTAGAGTGACCACTCTAGTCACTTTGTCACTCTAGTTTGTAACTTGTGTTTTTATAGATTGTAATTTTGTAATAAAACCCTCTGATGATGATGTCATTGCCATCAAAATGTACATAAGGGTTTAATCTTAAGTAACTTGTTTTATTAATTTTTTATTATTTTTGTGGTATTGGGGTTCTTTCCAATATTTTCATTGTAATATATTGTACCACTGTGCTCTTAATAATGTATAAGAACTTTTTATTTAATAAAAAATACATTAATTCAAATCCTTCTATTACCTCACATTCTCCTTATATATCTTGCACAAATTTTCAATCATTAATAAAATATTTTTTATTCATCCAATCATGTTCCAATACATATTTTTAACCTGTAGTGGATAAAAATTGATGTTAATACAGTTTTTTTCAAATATTTATTCAATAATTAAATTTAAATGGTTCATTTCTCAGTCGGATTCGAAGTGAATGACCCCATCTTTGAAATGCAGCACTTTGGCACTGAACCAACTTTCCCATAGTTAGAAATAAGTTACTTCAAGATATATGTGAAATTATAAGAGATAGGTTCCTTGTAATAATGATGCATTATAAGAGATTGATAGAATGAGAAATTATAGAATAGAAATTGTCTTAATTAGCTTTTATTCACTAAATTAGAAGCTAATAAAAGCGAATAAATAGTAACAAACAAAAGTAATAGTACTTACTTACTTACTAGCCAACACCCACTCTTGGCTGTTGAGCCATTTGGTGGCGCGCTGACCAGTAGAGGCGAGAAATCTCTTCTTCCTTCGTGTCGTTCGGGGGTCTATGGTCCAGAGCTGTACATGACTGGAGGTGCTCAGCTGTCATGTCCTCCCCGCTGTCACAAAGGGTGCACCTGGGAGACGAGAAGACATGTATCTTGTTTAGGTGTGCAGCTAGGTAATCGTGTCCAGTTGTGAGTCTAAAAAGTGCAACCCCGTCCCGTCGAGGTAACATGTTGTTAATTGGCCCATTTTCGACAAGAGTAGCCCAACGTTTATTAAGAGATGCTTCCCTTAAGTAGGCTTGAGTGCTCCTCTTTATTGCAGCATTTATTTGTATTTTTATGGAGGGGAGCGAAGTTGCTACACTCGGCTGTGGGAGTGTTGTTCCTTTTTTTGCCAATGAGTCGGCTAATTCATTACCTCTTATATCCACGTGGCTGGGGATCCATTGTAATTCAATTTTCCATCCCTTATTCATTAGTTTTGACAAATTTTGACGACAGGCTAGAGTGGATCTGCAATTGGTCTTCTTGTTATTTGTTACAGCCATTATTGCAGCCATTGAGTCTACAAGAAAGACTGCTTGTGCCGGTGTCTTTATTTTCTTCATTTCTTTTGATGCGGCTAGTATGGCGATTATTTCACCATCAAAGTTACTTTGGTCGTTGCCAACTGCTAGCGATCCTTCGAAAAGATTACAGTAATAACCAGCTCCAGTCTGTCCTTTGTCTGGGAGGCACGATCCATCGGTATATACATGTAGCCAATGTGTCTCTGGATAGACTGTGTTGATGGTTCTGAGGGCTGCAGCCTTTAGTTCTAGTGGGTTACAATCTTTCTTTGGGATATTGTGGTCAGAAGATTTAGGATTCCTTGGGCGGTGAATTGAACACTTCATGTGTCCCGATATCTGATGTATGAGTGCCAATGTTGATGTTGTATTTCTTAATCAACTCTTTATATGTGGTTATCGGAGTTTTTTGTGTTTTTAGCCTCGTTGTGGCTTCTTTAAAGTTTGCCCATCGGTGGCTGTACGTTTTTTTGTTTCTCTCCCAAAACCCGAGGCTGAGTTTGTCTCTTCTAAACTGCATTGGCTCTGTTTCCAACTGTGCCTCCATTGCTGCTATCGGGATCGATTTTGGTGCACCAGTGATGACTCGGAGCACTGCATTTTGGGTTCTATCCAAGATTTGGGATGTGGTGTTTGACGCTGTGATTGTTGCTTCAGTTCCGTACTCGAGTATGGAGCATATATATGTTTTGTACGCTGTGTTCAGTACATCCTGATTTGCTCCCCATGTTGTGGCAGTTAGGCGTTTCAGCAGTCTTGCTCTTTTAAAGGCTCTGTTGGCGCTTTCTTTGATGTGTGGTTTCCAGGTCATTTTGGAATCTATTGAAACTCCCAGGTATTTGCAGATATTGCTCTCCATGAGTTCGCTATTCCCGTATCGCAGAGAGATTTCAGGTCGCCTTGTTGAAAGTGTAAAAAGTTGGTAAATTGATTTATTCGCATTCACACACATCACGTTAGTCTCCGTCCAAAGCAGCAGGTTAGTCAGTGCCTTGTTTATTGCTTCTTATAGTGATTTGATGTTCCTACCACTAGCCCAGAGAATTAGATCATCTGCATAGAGTAGGCCTTGCACTCCAGGCTCTGCTCGAACTGTCGTGAGTACGTCATTGATCATCAAATTAAAGAGTATACAACTGATTACGGCTCCTTGTGCCAATCCCTGTCTTTGGATACGATATTTGGACATTCCGCCTGTATATCTTACTCTAATAAGTCGTTGCGACAGAAAGGATTTGATCCACTTATATAAATTGTCTCTAACTCCACTTTGGGCTAGCTTGTGTATGAGCATTTCTCTCCAAACGGTGTCAAGGCATTTTTTAGATCTATTAGTACAGACAGGGTGGACATTTTCCTTTGGAAGCCGTCTTTGACACACTGTGAGAAGTATACTACTTGATCCATTGTACTTCGTCTCAATCTGAATCCTGCTTGGTCATCGTCGATGGTGTTGTGTAAATCGAAGAATTGGCTCAGTCGGCGGGCAACCATTCTTTCCATTACTTTACTGCATGCACTCGTTAGAGCAACTGGTCTGTAGTTTCCTGCTTCGCTGATAGGTTTGCCCTTCTTATGGATTGGCACTATTTCACCTTTTCGCCATTGATGAGGTACATGGCTAGCCCAGGATAGGTTCACTATCTCCAAGAAGAGCAATTTTGCGTTTTGGCCCAAGTTAATAAGGAATTCCGAGAAAATGCGATCAATATCTGGAGCTTTCCCTGTTTTTGTTGCCTGGAGTGCTTGTTCCAACTCGGCCAACGTGAAATCCTTCTGCTGTCTTCTCTAGTTGGGCATGAGCTTTTGGGCTGCTTTAACAGCTTTTTGTATGCACTTTTAGGCTGGTTTACACGACTGATGTTCGCATAGTGCTTACACAGTAGGTTAGCGATATCTCGTGGCTCAGTATAGCATCTTGTTCCTTTCATGAAGGGTTCTTGCTCTGCAGGCGGTGAGTCACTATTGAGTCGCGATATAAATTTGTGTGCTTTTGCCCCATCCCTCCGAAAGTCAAGGGTGCCTAGAAATCGGAAGGATTCTCTTTTAGACTGTTTTATTTCTTTTTGAAGTTGTGCTTGTGCCCTGCGTAAGGCCGAACAGTCGAGGATATCATTTGTTCTTTCTGCTTCCCTTCTTGCTGCATTCCTTATATTTTTCATTTCATCCAGTTTGTTACTCCAGAAGGGCCGGTAGGCTTTGACCTGACCTCTTGGTATGCAGGACGTGCTGTATTCTAGGATTGTTTTATTAAAGCTCTCGACAGCTTTCTCCAGCGAACTCCAGTCAATGCTTTCTGCTACGATGTCGTCCGTAAGTGCGCGATACGCCGTCCAGTTTGCCTTCACAAAATTCCATCGGGGAGCTCTAGATGGAGGTTTGAGAATTTTAACTAGGCTTGTATGTATCAGTATTGCTCGGTGTCCGCACCTTGCTGCGTCATCCAGAAGCCTAACTTTAGTTTTTTGAGACAGTTGCGGATAATCTGAAAATATATAACACACTTTTAAAATTATTTATTTCTTCTTGATCAGTATTAAATTATACCCTCAATTTTGGGGTCTAAACATATCTTCTAAATATATCATGACAGGAATTGTTAGTCTGTAATAATTGAAACTAAAACAAAACACTATAAAATAAAGTATCAATAAACCTTTCTGTTAAAAAAGTACTTGGACTGATGATAAGATAAAATTTATTTTTTTTGAAAGTTCCTGTCTGGATTCCAAGTACAGTAGTATAGTCTCGATAATTCGAGGTAGATAGGACCAAGACCCCCTCGGATTACCAAAAACTCGGATTACACGGAAATACGTACCTGTACATTAGAAAAAACAAGAGTTCTAATGAAGCCTAGTACTGTAATTAGGAAGGCAAAAAATAAGAACTTTATTGATTACAGTACTTATATAAATTAGTGTTGCTTTGGAATACGTTGTTCATTAAGGTTGCTACATTTTTTGCAAAAAGTTGTTTTGTGTCTTCTGGGTTTGCTTATCAGATCTTTTTGGTGCTACACGTCTTAGCAGAAGCACATCTGTTGGTTTAGTATCTGTCTGTTGTTTAATATAGCGTTGTGCAGTTTCCAAGACGATTGTTCCTTCACCGTGACTAATTTTCCCTTTTTGTACTGTCGAACCTTCATCTTTATTCTCGTCATCACTGCCTTCAGTAGTTTTTTGTAGGATTTCAATAGTCGTAACATCTGTTATCTCAAATTATTCATTTCAAAATTTTCACAACCTCAAAGTTCCTTGATAAGAAATGTCAAATTTTTTTTGTGTGGATCAATAACATAGTCACCAGTTTCATTATGACTCAGGATGTTTTAGTTAATTTTTAAATAGTCAGGATTTTAATAGTTCTCTATCCATCCAATCAGTACGTTATTTGTTATATGAAACCGGCAATGCTGACGTGGAAATGTTTTTAAACATCGGCGGCTTAGCTGATTAATTCCGTGGCTTAGCTGACTCCAAGTCGAGCTTGAATTTAACGGAAGTTCGAAACATCAGGACTTGGAATTTCGAGACTCTACTGAACTACCCACTCTAATACACACAATTATCTCATTAGTGTTTCCACTTTTGTGATGTACATTAGCTCCTTCATCGCATTTGCCCTTATCTCAAGATCATCTCAAATCCTCTTTTTTTCAAATGTCTTTAGAGAATAAGATGTCTGGAGAAGAAAGGTATGTCTAGTAGGATGGATGTGTTTTAAGAACAGTAATTGAGAGTTTGGCCAAAAGTTAGGGCTGAAGAAGAAATCAATCACAACTCCTTCACTCTTCTGGCCCTTTCTGCCAGACAGCATCTTGCAAATATTTGAACAATTAAATGTAGTAAATCTGGTTCACTGAAGGCTTTTGGGAGTTACTCATGGCGGACAATTAAACCTTTTTTTTGATGTCATAACCACGATTTACTTTTTGTTATCATCCTCAACAAGAAGTTTTCATCCTCTGAACATTCAATCAATTCCTGACAAACCTTGGCAAGATGAGCTGTTTGGTTATTCGTCATCAGACTTGGAACAAATTTTGCAGTAACCTTCAACTTCTCATTCACAATCTTATTAGTAACACAATACAAATAATATTACACACTTTTCAGCAAGCTCTCTGATGATCAGGCATTGATTTTCTTGAACGGTTTGATTTTGTCAACATGTGAGTCCTCAGTTGACATGTAAGGACGTCCAAGATGCTCATTGTTTTATACCGACTGACAAACCATCTTTAAAACATCCATAAAACTAAGGATATGTTGCATGTTTCAACATTGCTCCAAGTTGTCCTAAGAATATTATAATTTTCTGAAATAATTACTGAACAGTATAAATATTATTGTTAAAAAGCAATTACTACATCATTTAATAATAAACTAAATCCAGATCTAAGACGAGTGCATACTTCTTCAGAATTGGTGAAATAAGGAAACAGTTTCTCTAACTTCATTCAGAAGGTAAAATTATATTTTTGCAGTGGGTGCCATCACATTGTGATGTAATTGGTAATGAAATAGTAGACAAAATTGCCAGGGAGACCTGTTCAATGTTTCCTGCTGATCGAAATTTATTCTCCTCACTCCAATGCAAGAGCTCAGAAGGAAGATATTTCAGATGCAAGTGGACAGATATTTCGAAATCGAGGACCACAGGTCGTAACCTGTACCAAATACAACTAAAGCCACCTAAGGATGACATATACAGAAATATACCACGTCCGATTTTGTAGCCGGAGAACGTACAGGTCAATACATTTATATTAGATCTCAGTAGAAATTCAGAGTATCACGACAGTTTCATATCACTAGCAGTTTTCATATATGTATACACTTTGTCATAACATACGCACTTACAAATGTAAATATTGAGATACAATTTCGTGTTTCAGGGCAGAACAATAGGTGTAACAATAGGATGTATTTTGGGAATGACTCCATTGTTACTGCTCTCTAAAAAAAGCGATGAATCTGATTTGACTGAAGCTCCTCAAATTGAATTAACAGCTGTATCTTAAAAAAACAATTATTTTAAGAGAGATAACTAGTGCAATCAAGGACATTGTAGACAACCAGCTGTTTTTGCCAACTTATTCAAGTTAAGTAGAGTTTAGTTTATGTTCATTTGTTACATAAATTTTGTTATACAATTTAATTTGTTACATTATTCTTTAAAGCAACTTGTATATAGTTATAATTATTCCTGCAGCTTACCAAAGATTCTGTTTATTAGAATCATAAATATCTTGTTAGCATATTTTGTAACTGTGCAGATGCTTTATATTTCTATAGAAATCCATAAATTTTACAAATTTATACTCGTATATATTATATATGTTAAATTTTCGTATTTAGAGGTGAACAATTTTAGAACTACCTTTGTAGTTTTAGGTTAGGTATGAAGTTGTATATTTAATTTATATATAACTGTGGTATGTCTTAATGGACTTAATTTTTTGTTAAAAACAATTTTTAAGGTTTTATTTATTATTTTTGTATGAATTGACTTTAAAGATAATAATTTTTGTTTGAATATTTTAAAAAAATATGATTAAAAATTTATATTGCAATCTATGATAAACTCTTTTAGATCAGAAACTTTCAGTGATTAGTTATTTTGTGAATTAATTTGATGGCTGTAATTAAGTCTCAATAGGTTGCTAGGCCACTTTCAAGCTCTCTTTTATAAAAAGTTTCGAACAACTTTACATAAAAATTTAAACACATAATAAAACTAACGTAAAGTTATAATCCATTATACTGTAACTCATTGAGACAGTACAAGAAAAGGTATCCACATTTATTGCTCTGGTGTTGGGTAAACCATTCTATAGTAATAGATATGTGTTGGAACTCTTTAGTGCCAATAACAATTATAAAATTTTTATTTTTTTCGTTTTTTGAAATACAGAAGCAATAAATGATGCATTATGGTTCACTTACCAGATAATTCAGGATGTGTAGTAGATTTTTTTCACTAAAAGTAAAGTTTTAAAATTTTTTAGTATTTTTTATGTTATTAAGAATATTGTCTTTGTTAATTGATTTTGTTTCTTCTTTATTTCTTCTGAATATTGGTTTCTCCTATTTGTCATCTAAAATTAGCTTCTACTTCATCTTCTTTTCATTAACATAAATTACTTTTTCGTTTTAGTTGAATCATGTCCTACAAATTTTATTATTGTATATTTTCGGTGCATTATATTATAGTCTATACCAGTGGTTCCCAACAGAATTTTTTCAAGTACCCCCTCATCAGTCGCTTATTGACAAGGATCCCTGAAATTCATAAATTGAAATTTTCGATTACACGGAAAATAATTTGAGATATATTAGTTATTAGTAAATAGTTTATGGTTTGCCTACTCACTTTAAGGTGTAAACTGTTCTTACATATAAAAATTAAATTTGATGCTACCACAAGTACATTTGAGAAGTGTTTTATTTTTATTTAAGATACAAAAAGTAAGACTATCAACATGTTAAAATTTGTAGGTTCAGGCAAAATTCATTTAACTTATATTAATATTTTGTTTGGAACAAGGAGTTAATGAAGTAAAAAGAATTATAAGAAGTATATTTTAATTCAGATAAACAGAGAATAACTAATTAATAAAAAATATAATAAGAATATTAATAATACTATTAGTTTAAAATAATTATACTATACAACTGCAAATACTCACAAGTTATCAATAATTTCAATGAGATGAGTTGAAATTGTCCTTTGAGTTCATGATTTCAGAAATGTTAGGTTCCATACTTGACACTCTTACTACTGGGTATCAAACCAATTCACATCGTAGTAGATAGTTGGACTTCATTGCCTTATCGCTGAGTGCTTTACAACCAAAATTCTACAATGTTTTTGACATTAAAAAAATGTTTTGATGTGCCACTGGTAGTTAAGTCTACAAATTGATCTTATTTATCTTCTGAAAGACTCTTGACTTTTCTATTATAGGGAAGAAGAACAGATTTCTTCTCATTAGGATCTGCCTCTGGAAAGTATTCCCTGAAAATGGTTGCTAATCTTTGCAGGTGCTCAAATATTTTTTCGTTTATTTGGTTTGTTACAAAAGAGCATTCATTTACCCTTGTTGCCCACAAGTGACATTTTTTAACCATGGCACTAACTTTGTCTTCAACTTTGGAAATATCTATATTGTTACCTTGTAAGCCTAGATTCAAAACATTCAAACACACCAGCTAAGTAAGAAGATTGATACAGCCTCAGTGAACATGTTAAATACAAATATTTTTAGTTTCAGTGAAATCTCATGGGCCCCTAGGGCCAATGTCTTAGGACTCTAGAGTCCACAGGTGACCTATAGGGAACCACTGGTCTCTACTATTGTTTAATAGATTATTGTTTCTTAATGTAGTTTTGTTCTTTATATGTAAGGAGTTGTAGTTAGCATCTGTAGTTTTATTCAGAGTTGCAGTTTTACTGTAGTTAAAAACTACATTAATTTTATGCAATTTTTAATGTTAATTTAATAAAACTTTTATGTTCCTTGTAAATCAATATTGAAACAAATGGCTGTCAATATTTCACAATTGTACATTTTAGCTTGAAAGACTTCATAATTTAGAGAATATAGATTATTATTTTAATAATAAAACGAATACGATTTTTATTCTAAGAATAAAATAGACGAACGCATAAATAAAGTTGCACCTGTTTTTATAAAATAATTAATTTTTTCATATATATTCAGTTCTGATAAGACATGGATCAATTGAAATTGAACAAATTCTAATCTTTATGAAATATATAAAGTTATAGAGTAATATGAAAAGCAGAAAATATGCAGATAATGTGTATAGCCTCTGACAGCAGATTGAAAACAAGACATAAACACTAAAATATATGTTTAGTGAATAAAGTATGTTAATTTCTAGCAGTAGTTACTAAAATCCATGTAAAGTCATTCCTGATATTTTTAGTTAAACTAATGCATGGTCATACATGTGTATGTTGAAAATATTTATTCATTACGTTGGCTTTATCATTTTGTAATCTTGCAGAATCTTAAATCTATTTTGATATATGTTGTTTTAAAACTGTATGTCAGGGGTTCCCAAACTTTTCAAGTCCATGGCGCCCTTAATGTTTTAGATTATTTCTGGTAGCGCTCTTAATCATTTTGAGAATTACCAATGATGTATTACCTCTGGTAAAGTATAACAGTGTGGAGGACTAGCCGGGCGAGTACTTTTCCACTCCCAGGTTGGCCGCCAAAAGTAAATTGATTTCTTTTTAGTTATTTAATTTAAAATGCTAATAATGAATGAAAGGAAAGTTTAAATAAAAATAAATAAAAAATTAAAGCAAATTACATTTTATTTTGATAAAATTAATAATTAATACAAAATAGAAAACACTTTGAAACATAATTTGGTACAAGTAATAAGAGTTTTCACAACAGTATCAGCCCTGATGAGGTAGATGGGCTGGTTTATCTTTAATCAATTCGTGAAATCTTGGTGTTATTTTCGATAGAGCAACACGAATTTCATTTTCGATTTTAAGATTTCTTCTATATTTAGATTTCATAATGGCAATTGCAGAAAAGCCACATTCACACAGGTAAGAGCTGGCAAACGGTATTAGTGCTCGAAGTGCCTTCTTGGTTACTACTGGATACTCATCTTCGAGACTGCACCAAAAATCAATCAAAGATTTAGACTGGAACCTGGGAGTTGAAGATGAATCTGTGGAGATGTCAATGAGCTGTTCGTTTGTGAAAGTCTCAGGAATCTCTGCATTCATAGGATCATTTACCCAATGTACTGACTTTATTTCATCTTTCGGGACGTATTCTTGAAAATAAAGCTCCAAATTCTATAATTGGCTTACGAACATACTTTTTTGTTCGTGTTGTAATATCGATCCATTCTCTTTGAGGAAGTGGTCCAAAGAAGAAAAATTTGTATTATCACCTTTTATTAAGTTGTTCTTCCATAGCAGAAGTTTTTTTTTGAACCCTTCAACTTTATTAAAGAGCTGAAAAATGGTTGCATTATTACTTTGAAGGGAGCTGTTCAGAATATTTAACTTTTCAAAGAGGTCACTTAAAAAGGCCAACTTGGCAAAAAATCTTCATCACTGAACATACTAGCAAGAGCATGATTTTCTTCCAGCAAAAATGAAAATATTTCATTTCTGAGTTCATACACTCTTACCAAAGAATTTCCCTGTGATAACCAACGAGCACTGCTGTGAAAGAAAAGAGACAAATGTTCAGCACCCATTTCATTACACATTTTGGCAAAAAATCTAGCTTTGAGGGGTCTGCTTTTAATAAAATTGATTACCTGTATTACCAGCTTTAAAGTGTCATTCAAATCTTAACTAAGTTTTTCTGCTACCAAAGCCTCTCTATGTATAATACAGTGAGTCCAAAGAGCGTTAGGTGCTTTGGACTGAATGCGAGTTTTTAGTCCCTGATAACAACCTGCTATTGCTCGTGCTCCATCTGTACAAACATCAACCCATTTTCCACAGTCAATGTTATTTTCTATAATAAACTTGTCTAAAATCTCGAACAAGTCCTTCCTAGTTGTTCCCCCTTCAATCTCTTTACAAAATAATAAATCTTCAAACAATTTTATTTCTTCAACATATCTAATATAACAGATTAAATGTGCATCTTTGTGTCCATCTGTTGCCTCATCTAGCTGGATTGCAAAATCTTTGCCTTTCAAAGCATTTAAATGTTGATCAGTAATATCTGCAGATATGTCACAAATTCTCCTGTTTATTGTGTTATTGGACAGTGGTATCTTTAAAAGCTGATTACCAGCAGCCTCCCCCCAGCACAATATTTGCCATATCGATAGCAGCAGGTAAAATTAATTCTTCTGCAATTGTGTAGGGCTTCTTAGTCTGGGCAATTGTATAGGCCACTTTATATGATGCTAAAAGTGCATTACTGTTGACTTGAGTATGTTTAGAAAATACACTCTTTTGTTTGTCAGCTGCTGTTAATTTTCTTGTGAAAAAGTCCCTTGGTTTACCAGCCACATTCGGGTGAAGAGTTTCCACAAGTGCCTTTTAAGTTTACTCGGTAGCATGGATTCAATAGATAAATCCTTCAACACATTGAGGATGCTCTTAACCATTAACATTCACACAAGTAAAGCCATAATCTAAATATTTTTCATAATATTTTCTATATTTTGATTTACGAGTACCCGATGGAGCTCGTACCTTCTCCAAGCGTGATGCATCCTCTTCTTTATTCGACGACGTCGTTGGCATTAAAAACCTCTTCATAATGAACAAACAAACACAATTACAAAGCACTTGTTACTCACTTCATAATGAAACTCTCAGTTTAGCTCAGCACGATCACACTGACTGTCGACTGATTCATCTCTTTACGCTAGTGCAGTTTTATGAAAATACGAGTTGTTCCGAATATACACGAACACTCTAGTGGGCACTTCTAGAACTTTCCACAAAAGCTGAACTATTATTGGTTAGCAAGAAGTAGGCTGGCACGGTTGCCTACCAACCACTTCTCAGAACTAGCCGCGCACACGCACACATACTACTACCACTATCACCACTGCCGTCAGCCGAGCATACCTGCACACACAGTTACTGACCCACCACAATGTTATTGTTAGATCACTAGATGACTAGATAGACTTTGTTGAAATTCTACAAGAACTTGTAGAATTTCAAATAGCTGTTATTTTTAGAGTATTGCAAAGTTATATTTCAAAATAATATTTTATAAACATTGTTGATTATATTTACATTGAAGTGTAAACAACCAATTTTATTAAATTAAATTTTGTTTTTGTGAGATATGCCACGGCGCCCTTAGAGCCCCTTTACAACGCCCCCAGGCGCCACGGCGCACACTTTGGGAACCCCTGCTGTATGTGTTTATTCCAATGAGCTCATTCTAAAAAATACAAAACTAATAGCCAATTAAAAAAAAGATTATTGAAAAAAATTATATCATTTAGCTTTATAAACATGTTTGTTTCTTTATTAATATATACTGTTGTTTATTATCTTATATTTCCCCTTATATCTCAACTTTGCTTTTTTCCTTGGAAATATTTTAAGAAACAAAGAGAAATACAATAATAGTAATATTAACTATTCAAAATAATTTTTATTTTGTACCCTCTCTATGCTCCTATTCTAAATATATAGAACTAACTAAAATATATAGCATTTTCATCCTTGAAATATTTAGTCCATTAAGTTCGGTGAAACTTAATTAATCACTTTAACATTAGTTTAGACATTTTGTAAATAAACTTACTGAGATAGAACGATTTCAATCGCTATGTGACAATCTTCATCAGCGTCTTCTTGGTCTAAGGAGACACAAATGAAGATTGCCACATAGCGATCACAAGTGTTCTGTCTCAGTAAGTTTTTACAAAATGTAAAGTTTGGATAGTCTAAACTAATGTTAAAATGATTAATTCATTTAAATATTATAAACATTAAAAAAAAACATTTTCTTCGTTTCAAATATTTACTTCTTTATCAGAATATTTTCCCCAAATATGGGTCATTTCGCTACAAACAAACCTAATTATTCATAGTTTTAGACAAAAATAATAACAGATGTTTGTACCAAGAAAATATAGATTTGTTTTTCAACAATATCACTACTGAAGGTAAAATATAAATAAAACATAATTTCTTTATGATGAGTCTGTAAGGTGGAAGGAAATCTATCGTAGATAAAACTGTAATTTTATTGCAGTTTAGTTTTAAATTAAAATAGTATCTGTAATTATAAATTTGATATTTCTATATATTTACTGTAAAAAAATAATGGTGTTTTGAATCAGTGGGTTTTATAATACATTCACATACAGATGTATGTATTCTCTTATCAAGGTAACAGTGACAAAGTGTCATGCTTTGTAATCCTCCACTCCTGATGGCCTCTTCTATGTTCAGTTGGCAGCATGACTTGGAGGTATTAAATTTATAAAATATTTGATTGTATTTAATTGTCTAAGTATCTGGGCGCTGTGTATCTTTGTTTCTCTTCAATATCTGTTACACTATTGTTTGATGTCCAGCAGCTTGTGAATATTGCTATTTATTTATTATTTTTATAATTCCTTTGTTATTTCACAAGTAATATTGACTAATATTTATTTACTATTGTTGATGAAATATGATTATTATAACTATAAATATTCTTACAGCTATTAGCTGTAACAATATATTTTTATTGGTTTTATTATAAAATTTAAATTATTTAAAAATATTTACTCGTTTGTTTTATGAATAACATAAAACTCAAGTAGACATTGTGATATAGTTTTGTACGTTTAGGTATTAATATGGTAACTATATTTATCTAATAAAAAACATTTACTCATAACTTGTAAATTAAATATTTTATTATTTATATAGAGTTCTGTAACGTTGCTTTATTACTCATAAGTGATATAGCATAACTAAGTGAATACTTTAGAATAGAGTTGCCCAACTTGCAGTCTGGAGGCTGCATGCTGCCCACCGATAGTTTTACAAACTTAAAAACGTATAGTTATTTATTCAAGTTATAGAAAATTAGATCAGTTTATCAGTCACTTGGAGCCATTTAACACCCTCAAAATGCACCATTTTTCAACTAATTAAAAAAAAAGCAGCAGTAATTTTAATTTCACACTCCTGGTAAATAGATTTCTTGGGCCCTACACCACACGTAGGTGTGGCCCATGGTTTTTATTGAGTTTCAGCCCCACACCTTTGTAAGTTGGACAACTCCGCTTTAGAACTTACATAATGACGCGTTTTGATACAATCATTTCATTTACGAAGCTAATCATCTGTATCTAGAGTACTTATAATATTACTTATAGTTTAATAATTGAATTCAAGCAACTTTATTGCTTTATTAAATGTATTTATTAAAGGAAAATAAATAAACTCAATATAATCATTGATTGTTGATTTCAAATAAGTCTAAATGTGTTACAAAATATTAAAACAATAATTTGGTGGGAAAATAAAGCATGTCAAAATTTGTTAATATGTGCAACACGCACATAATAAAATATACTAGTAAAATTATAGCTTCATCTACTGTAAAATGCTGTGTGTCTATTTGCCTGCTTAAAAACCTTGTGAGACCATCCTGTTTGACCAACTCCATAAAAATGGTTTCTTTAAAATTAAATGTTACAGATTAGGTTAAATTTAAATATTATTCTTCGAGTTCGCCTATTTGGCTATTTTCCCTATTTAAAAACCTTGTGAGACCATCCTGTTTGACCAACTACATAAAAATGGTTTCTTTAAAATTAAATGTTACAGATTAGGTTAAATTTAAATATTATTCTTCGAGTTCGCCTATTTGGCTATTTTCCCTATTTAAAAACCTTGTGAGACCATCCTGTTTGACCAACTCCATAAAAATGGTTTCTTTAAAATTAAATGTTACAGATTAGGTTAAATTTAAATATTATTCTTCGAGTTCGCCTATTTGGCTATTTTCCCTATTTAAAAACCTTGTGAGACCATCCTGTTTGACCAACTACATAAAAATGGTTTCTTTAAAATTAAATGTTACAGATTAGGTTAAATTTAAATATTATTCTTCGAGTTCGCCTATTTGGCTATTTTCCTTATTTAAAAACCTTGTGAGACCATCCTGTTTGATCAACTACATAAAAATGGTTTCTTTAAAATTAAATGTCACAGATTAGGTTAAATTTAAATATTATTCTTCGAGTTCGCCTATTTGGCTATTTTCCCTATTTAAAAACCTTGTGAGACCATCCTGTTTGACCAACTACATAAAAATGGTTTCTTTAAAATTAAATGTTACAGATTAGGTTAAATTTAAATATTATTCTTCGAGTTCGCCTATTTGGCTATTTTCCCTATTTAAAAACCTTGTGAGACCATCCTGTTTGACCAACTCCATAAAAATGGTTTCTTTAAAATTAAATGTTACAGATTAGGTTAAATTTAAATATTATTCTTCGAGTTCGCCTATTTGGCTATTTTCCCTATTTAAAAACCTTGTGAGACCATCCTGTTTGACCAACTACATAAAAATGGTTTCTTTAAAATTAAATGTCACAGATTAGGTTAAATTTAAATATTATTCTTAGAGTTTGCCTATTTGGCTATTTTCCCTTCTCAAAAACTTTGTGACACTATCCTGTTTTGCCAATTCCATAAAAATGATTTCTTTAAAATCAAATGTCACAGATTAGGGCAAATTTAAATATTATTCTTGTGGTTTGCCTATTTGGCTATTTTGCCTACTTAAACCTTTGATTAGCAACATGTGCCTGACCTAATATGGCCCCTGGGAGCAACATATTTTTGAAAGATTTTACACTTTTCTTTTTTCTAATTTTTTTCTTTATTTTTCTCTAGTTTTTTAAATTATACTAATATTTCTAAACATATTTTTAATTTAGTTATTTTCTCATGTCAACCAAGCTTTACCTTACGTTTACTGAAAATGTCTTAGGTAAAAATTATCTGTTAATCTTTTTTTTTGTAAAATACCGCACAAACTCCAAAACGATCTGTAAACACGTGGGAAAAACCATAGACTTTGGACAAAACAGAATTTCTTAATCATTAAATCGCCTATTTATTATAAAACACCGCACAAACTTCGAAAGGATTTGTAAATACGTGGGAAAACCCTTTGGGCTTTAGACATAAAAGATTGGGGATATGTTCTCTGTGTAATATTTATTGTCCAAATATTTACAAATATTTAACCTAAAATAAAGCACAAACGTACATATACGGGAATGCTTCCGCTGGCTGTTGCACGATCTCACGTATTGGTAAGTGAATGCTAATCAAAGGGTTAAAAACATTGTGACACCATCCTTTTTGGCCAATTCCATAAAAATGATTTCTTTAAATTGTCAGAGATTAGGTTAAATTTAAATATTCTTAGTTTTAGAAAAATATGTAATTTTATTAAACACACTAACAATATATAGCAGAGTGTTATTTTCCTACTGTTTTAAGCAAAATAGTTAGAATTCACAGTAACAAAATATGTACAGTAGAGTCTTGATTATCTGTATTCTGATTTTCCGAGCCTCCATTAAATTCGAGCCTATTTTATCTATTTTTAAAAAAATGAGTTGGGTGTCCAAGAAATATAGCCATAAAGAAAATGAATCAGATGTTTAAGAAATATTTATATCAATACACCATGCAAAGGAAATGAGTCAGGCTTCCAAGAAATGTTTATATCATTACGGTATTTTTCTTTCTCCCCATTCTGTTGTATCATTCAGTTCACTAGTGTTCTATATATTGTTGTATTACCCAACTTCATCAGTTGTGTTTGAATATCCTTATCAGTTATGTTTAGATGTCTGACAGAAGGTCAGTGGGTCATAAATATCTTTCTTTATTTGCGCTGTAAGTTTTGAGAGTTGACAAATGTCCATTAGAAAGCACAAATGTCTAGTCTTGTGCCTGACATATCAGAAAATAAAATCTCTTGAAGCAAACAAATTAATCAAACAGTAAATACACTCATATGATTAGCTGGACTAGTTTTTATCCCTGCTATCAATAAATCGGGATCGGGCTATCACCACATTGATCTGGACATGAGGGGTTTTAGTGTATTAGGGTTCATAAGTAGTTATATTTTTGCAATGCTCAGGAACTTATTTTCGTGTATTACTAGTTTTCAGTAATCTGAGGGGGTCTTGGTCCCATTCATCTCAAATTATTGATACTCTATTTTATTAATATAATAAGAATGTATACAGTATTTTTTTAAGGAATTTATTACAGTACCAAAATCTATTACAAAATTTTGCACTTAAAAATAATAATAAATTTAATGCAACCTGGAAATTTAAAATATCTTTAGTATTAAAAAATTGTAACTTATGTTAAAGTAGAAAATTTATTTTCCTCGAATACAGACATTTATGATAAAATCGAAGAAATCATATATTTTGTTTATAGAATATAAAGTATGATTTTTTACATATTTTATCTTGGCTATATTAAATGATAAATTTAAATTTCTGCTCATTATGCACCCAATACCAAATTAATCAATAAAAACACTAAAAACGAAAAGAGTTGAACAGTGCCAAATGAGATATTTACAAAATCGTAGTTTCCAATTAGACACACTAAGAGGTCTAAACGAGATTCAATGATTCTCTTTATTGAAATATCAGTGACAAAATTTTCCTTCACAACATAAATAACATGGTATTACTTCCCATAAGTATAATGTAACTTTCTCAAGTACAATGTAATATTAGGTAGCTATCAATTATTATTTAAAAACATTATATTGTTTTTTAGAAATTGTTTGGTTTCAAGTAAACTGATAATTTTATTTTTAAAACTAATAGTTCTGGAAAACAGGACTTGTTATTAAGATTACAAAAACAAGGACCAAAAAGAAACTAAAAATTACCACCATAAAGAATAAAATTACCCTATTATATATCTGGAACCTGCTTGCCTTTAGAGGGTTTCAACTCTAAAAAAATCAGGTCATTTTAAAAATATGTTGGTAAAATGTAAGACATAAATAAATAATCCTAAATTATAAATTAGTGAGATTTAGAAAATAATTGAACTTCTTATGAGGCAAACAGAAAGGTCAGGAAATTTTCAAATGAATATTACGTAGCCATTTAATTTTATAATGTAAAGTTTTTAATTATATAATAATGTAATAAAAGAAGCTGTAATGTTTCTTCTCAAAACACCAGATTTATTTAGGGCACCAATATCTTGGAGGATGATACATTTGCCATTGTCATAGACAATAGAGTCATATATCATTTGCTAGTAGATCAATAATAGTTAAACATTTTGAAAAAAGAAATCTTTAAGAGAAAATTTTCATAAAAGAATTTAAAAACCACAACTTAATATATTCTTAATTTAGTCCAGTTAATTGTAGTTTTCAAACTTTTTAAGGAAAAAATTTGGAAAAAAATTTAATTGAATATGTTTATAATATTATTTTTAAAAAATAATAATAAACTACAACTTTATCCATAGTTTTGGGGGTTATTATGACTTCTTTGAACATAAAAGGCAATTTATAAAAATGTATTTAATAACATACTCTTTAAACTAAGAAGTAAGAGGTTTGAAAATAAAAATTGTAATTTCATTATAATTTCAGCTTAGTTCATTTAGTTGAAGTGCTATTTTTTAAAACTGATGCTTTATAAATTAATCTTACTTGCTGTACCACGCATTGGTGTGGCACAACGTGGTTAAATGGATGGGAAATGAGGAACAAAAGAAAGGATACGTTTCATGGAAGTTTAATTTTCCAGTACTTCGAGCCTAAGACAATACAGAGCTAAGTCAATGTCATTTTTTTATTGAATCTTTGCCAGAATCAATCTGATATGAAATGTTTTCCCAGTTCTTCCTGGCACATCCAAAAAAATGTTCCCTCCAACTCCGTCAATTATCACTTGCACTATGCAATCATAAATTCCTTTTTGCTCTCATGTTGATTCGGGAATGGTTGATTCAATATATGACTGCACATCACCAGTGTTTTAAATCTGTTCTCATCAGACGAAGCAGTCTCAGCTTGGCTGGGTGCTGGCATTCCCAAATAACCTCTGGCGAACGGTGAAGTTCAGTCACAACTTGATCATACAAAAGTACCTCAATGAAGATGAATATATAATTCAGATTCTATAATCATTAGAATGGGATACAAGTAATATGTTTGTTTTTGTTAATAAACAATTTAATTTGGGAACAGGTAATGTCTTACATATGACTGTGGTTGTCATTGGCTAATATGGCGATTGATCCCCTCGCATGCGGCAGGATGGCGCAGTTGTTGATACACAGCTGACTGTTAAAAAAGTTTTCTCGTGTGCGGGGATATGTTACTGACAAGAAAAATAGATAAAAATAATCTGAAGTGGGTTGTGTCGTGTCAAAATTTGTCGTTTAAAATCTCTTCAGAACTTTTAAAGTTTTTGAAGCGTACACAAACCAATACAATATTTTTATATACAAAGATTATCAGATTATATTTTAATATTAAATCTTATTTAATCATTATTGTCATATTTCTCACTTGTTTTGTTCAAGATCCAACCAAACAGGTTCACTGTAGCTAAAACATTCCTATAAAAAAAACAAGAAGTATATACAACTCAATTATAAAATTTTTAATATCAAACGTATTTGAATGACATTATGCCATCATCTTCAGTGATGCTATCACAAACAAAACTAATTGACAAAAAATTAGTTTGAGATTAAAGTTTTTGTAATTGTGAGTTGTATATATTTCTTGTTTTTATAACGTCAACTCACAAGCCAGCCCAAATATTATATATTCCTATAAATATTGGCAAATAAGATATTAGATTTAGTAAATTAAATATTTGTACTTCTGCTCGACAAAGTATGTGTAATAGAATTATGTTTGTACTTATAAGTATATATATAATACTTTAATGTTGATTGTATAACATATAACCTTTATGGCACTTTAAGGTAAAGAGTTTCAGAGCTATAAGAAGAAAATATCTCTTAATAGAAAAATAAACAACACAATGAATTCTGTTGTTTTATATAAGAGGATTTTTGAAGATGTTTATAAATAAAATACCTATATCGTTACTCAGAAATTAAAATTAGGTTATTATTTTACTTGTGTATCTAGATGGCCATTATTAAAAAATGTTTCATTCTACTTATAGTTTAATTCATAGATTTATATTTTAAAATTTTAATTTCAGAATTAAAAATAAAAGATCTTATATGTCTAGATTTGTTCATGTTGTTTATGATTGTGGACAATCATTTTAGACAGAGATTCCCCATTATCAGTTTGATCGACAACTGAACTTTTCGTATTATGGATTGGTAAACTATAATTGATGGTTTCATGAAGGTTTTAGAGGTACTTTTGTCCAATGGCGTAATAGAATTGTATGGTAATTGGGTATTGTAACTGGTAATATTAGTATTGTTTGATTGTACAAAGCAAATTGATTTAAATGATTTAATTAAGTATTGTAAGTGGGTTGATATGTATGTAACCGAGATGAAGTAGATATGGTCTACAAGGGTTGTAATATCTTTTGGTAAATAGCCTTCTTGTTTAGCATATGTAGAAGCTGAGGAAAAATCACCAGGAGAGTTTTACAGTTCTTAACATTTAGGTTTGGTGTTGGAGTAGTATTTATGTATTTGTATAGTAGGTTTTGTATTTGCATTTATGTATTGGTTTATTTAAAATATTTTGCATTAGTCACTTCCGATGATTGGTAATGATAACCGAAATTGGGTTTTCGCCAGGAACAAAATAAAAAAAAAACAGGCATTCATGTAAGGTATTAGTATATTTGTTTAACATGATCTTTAACCCATCCTTTATTTACATTTTCTATTTGATTTCAATTTTTTATTCATTATTTTGTACCTTAGTTAGTTTTTTTGTCGTTAATTGATTATTATTTGTGATCATAATTGGTAAAAACAAATTAAAAGATAATTACGGTTAGAATTGCTTGGAATAATTTACTATGCTTTGTTATTAATTAATAATACACACAACCTCTAAACAATAATATTTTTTTCTAGTCTTATATACATTTCTGTTACAAAGTAACTGTCCTCAGAGACATGACAATACATAATACATGACAGTATGTGTTGTCATGTCTCTAAGGATGGTTACTTTGTAACCAAATGTACATAGCACTAGAATAAAAATATTTGTCGTTAGAGGTTGTATGTAGTATTTAATTTACATATATTTACACTGTCATTTTTAAATTTAGAATTTTACCTTAGTGTGATTGAGTTTGAAGCACAAAGATTAGGTTTTTTTACTTGGGGCATCATTATCTACAGTAAACTTCCTGTAATCCGGCTCGTTCGGGACTTGAGGCATGCCGGATTTCAAAATATTCCGAATTACGGAATTGAGATCAGAAAAATGGGAAAAAATGAACAATATAGTACAAATAACAAATTTGTATTCTTGTAACAGCTCAAATATGTACGTACGTATTGTACATGAATAGTTAAGGCTAAACAAAACTCAGTGGACTATTGTCTAACTCTAGTCTTTGGGGTTGTTCTTGTTGGCAATCTTAAACAAATCACGAATGTCGGATTGGTTTTTAGTTTTCTCCCTTCGCTTTTTTATGAAGTAATTTCTAATGATGTGGAGTTTAATTATTTCAGCATCATTAAATGAACTCCAACGTTCAAAAAATTTTATGATAATGTTCAAGGGATCAGCTGCTTGATTCCAAGTGATGTTATTGCTTTCATCCACGTCATCTTCATCTGAGTCAACGGCTTTCACCTTAATTTTTGACAGGTGGGCTTCGCAACACCCACTGTATAAATATAGAAGTGTAACTTTACTTTCACCTTAGTTTTGACAGGTGGGCTTCGCAACACCCACTGTATAAATATGGAAGTGTAACTTTACTTTCACCTTAGTTTTGACAGGTGGGTATCGCAACACCCACTGTATAAATATGGAAGTGTAACTTTACTTTCACCTTAGTTTTGACAGGTGGGCATCGCAACACCCACTGTATAAATATAGAAGTGTAACTTTACTTTCACCTTAATTTTGACAGGTGGGCATCGCAACACCCACTGTATAAATATAGAAGTGTAACTTTACTTTCACCTTAGTTTTGACAGGTGAGCATCGCAACACCCACTGTATAAATATAGAAGTGTAACTTTACTTTCACCTTAGTTTTGACAGGTGGGCATCGCAACACCCACTGTATAAATATGGAAGTGTAACTTTACTTTCACCTTAGTTTTGACAGGTGGGTATCACAACACCCACTGTATAAATATAGAAGTGTAACTTTACTTTCACCTTAGTTTTGACAGGTGGGTATCACAACACCCACTGTATAAATATAGAAGTGTAACTTTACTTTCACCTTAGTTTTGACAGGTGGGTATCGCAACACCCACTGTATAAATATATAAGTGTAACTTTACTTTCACCTTAGTTTTGACAGGTGGGTATCACAACACCCACTGTATAAATATATAAGTGTAACTTTACTTTCACCTTAGTTTTGACAGGTGGGTATCGCAACACCCACTGTATAAATATATAAGTGTAACATTACTTTCACCTTAGTTTTGACAGGTGGGCATCGCAACACCCACTGTATAAATATATAAGTGTAACTTTACTTTCACCTTAGTTTTGACAGGTGGGCATCGCAACACCCACTGTCTAAATATAGAAGTGTAATTTTACTTTCACCTTAGTTTTGACAGGTGGGCATCGCAATACCCACTGTATAAATATAGAAGTGTAACATTACTTTCACCTTAGTTTTGACAGGTGGGCATCGCAACACCCACTGTATAAATATAGAAGTGTAACTTTACTTTCACCTTAGTTTTGACAGGTGGGCATCGCAACACGCACTGTATAAATATAGAAGTGTAACTTTACTTTCACCTTAGTTTTGACAGGTGGGCATCGCAACACGCACTGTATAAATATAGAAGTGTAACTTTACTTTCACCTTAGTTTTGACAGGTGGGCATCGCAACACCCACTGTATAAATATAGAAGTGTAACTTTACTTTCACCTTAGTTTTGACAGGTGGGCATCGCAACACCCACTGTATAAATATAGAAGTGTAACTTTACTTTCACCTTAGTTTTGACAGGTGGACATCGCAACACCAACTGTATAAATATAGAAGTGTAACTTTACTTTCACCTTAGTTTTGACAGGTGGGCTTCACAACACCCGCTGTATAAATATAGAAGTGTAACTTTACTTTCACCTTAGTTTTGACAGGTGGACTTCACAACACCCGCTGTATAAATATAGAAGCGTAACTTTACTTTCACCTTAGTTTTGACAGGTGGGCATCGCAACACCCACTGTATAAATATAGAAGTGTAACTTTACTTTCACCTTAGTTTTGACAGGTGGACTTCACAACACCCGCTGTATAAATATAGAAGCGTAACTTTACTTTCACCTTAGTTTTGACAGGTGGACTTCACAACACCCGCTGTATAAATATAGAAGTGTAACTTTACTTTCACCTTAGTTTTGACAGGTGGGCATCGCAACACCCACTGTATAAATATAGAAGTGTAACTTTACTTTCACCTTAGTTTTGACAGGTGGGCTTCACAACACCCGCTGTATAAATATAGAAGTGTAACTTTACTTTCACCTTAGTTTTGACAGGTGGGCTTCACAACACCCACTGTATAAAATAGAAGTGTAACTTTACTTTCACCTTAGTTTTGACAGGTGGGTATCACAACACCCACTGTATAAATATAGAAGTGTAACTTTACTTTCACCTTAGTTTTGACAGGTGGGCTTCACAACACCCACTGTATAAATATATAAGTGTAACTTTACTTTCACCTTAGTTTTGACAGGTGGGCTTTACAACACCCACTGTATAAATATAGAAGTGTAACTTTACTTTCACCTTAGTTTTGACAGGTGGGCTTCACAACACCCGCTGTATAAATATAGAAGTGTAACTTTACTTTCACCTTAGTTTTGACAGGTGGGCTTCACAACACCCACTGTATAAATATATAAGTGTAACTTTACTTTCACCTTAGTTTTGACAGGTGGGCTTTACAACACCCACTGTATAAATATAGAAGTGTAACTTTACTTTCACCTTAGTTTTGACAGGTGGGCTTCACAACACCCGCTGTATAAATATAGAAGTGTAACTTTACTTTCACCTTAGTTTTGACAGGTGGGCTTTACAACACCCACTGTATAAATATAGAAGTGTAACTTTACTTTCACCTTAGTTTTGACAGGTGGGCTTCACAACACCCACTGTATAAATATGGAAGTGTAACCTTACTTTCACCTTAGTATTGAGTTAGAGTTTGTAGTAGCAACACTCACTGATAATGATGACTTTGCCATTGAAACGTGTATTAGTCAACAAATGATTAATTTGTGAGTTTTGTGTATTTCTTTTATTTGTTTTAACGTAACCTCACAAGCTTAGCTCAAAGAATAGTTGTATAATAACTATATTGATCAAGAAAGTCCACTTGACATTAAAACTGATGACGGACTATCATGTCTAGATTATTTGATAAAAGGGCAACTTATGGGGTACAAATACTTATCCTTACCTATGCTGCAAGTTTCAAGGGTGATAAATATACCTTGGTCAGGTCAGAGTCTAGTCTAGTTTTGTATGTGATACATAAAAAAAAAACTTTCTTGAAGCAAACAACGACGAGAATAATGACTAGCAACTGTTGTCTGTATGATCTCCACTAATGTGTTGTGACAAACATATTTCACTTGTAGAATTCAATGGGTTAAGGCGGTGTTATATATTTTGTAGGGTTATCACAAGGATTTTGGAGTTTACTCCATATATAATAACCTCCTTAAACAGTTAAAACAATACTTCAAACACAGAAATTATACCACTCTCCTGGTAAATTATCCAACAGCTAAACACTTCTTCTCTATCAACATAAACCCAAACAATAATTACATAAACCCAAATAAATATATCAATCAATCAAAAAATACTATGTAAACTCAATAAGAACAACAAACCGGACAATACAAAATTCGAATTACACATTACTTTCGCTATAATTTTCATGTGATTACAGTAGAGCGTCAGTAATCCGTGGATCATAAATCCGGATTGTGGTTTCAGCGTGGTTTGTACTCGGTGCCACTACAATACACACTAAACTAAGTGTTATCTTTAATTATAAATGGAAAGAAGATAAACCAATTCTGAAAAAATGCATCATAATGAAATTTAAAATGCAATCTATAGTATATTTAATCGTTATTTAAATATTTTGTACGTTCTAAATGACAATCAATAATGTGTATTGTAACCATTCAGCAAATTATTATTAAACTTAATCTTTAGCTAATTTGTCACATATGTATTTGTTAAAAAAACAATAAAAGACGTTTTTTGGCGTCCTGCACTATGTATTAGTATGCAAGTTATCTGTTACTTCACTAAATTCTTTTGTATTTTTTAAGCCCTCTGACGTCTGTTTTGTAATAATTCCTGGTTTAATTCAAACCTACACGATTCTCTAAGCATTAAAATAGCTTGTAGTTAATGAAATATCAATAATACGCAGTAGTTGAAAGATCATTTTGAAAATCCGGATAAGTCAGTAGTCCAGATGGGTCTCAGCCCCAATTGATCCGGATTTTTGATGCTCTACTATATTTGAAATAATTTCCTTTAAAATCGTAAAACTCTCAAATAAAATTTCACCCCTTTACAGCTTCTGTAATACTAGAAAAAAAGTGTCGGTTTGAGTTGATAATGGGGCACATCTAAAGAAATGGCTACTCTAGACAATGCATAGTTAGCTGAACAGTGATTAAAATGTTTTAATTTATCATTACTTAAAGTTTTCTTGTTATATACAGACATATTAACATAATTTAAGAATATATAAATTCATTGATTTTTTCATTCAGTCTAAAATCCTTGCATTCTATTAAGACTATGGCAGGAGAGTCATGTTTATACATTAACAAGGCTCTTGTAAATCTAACAACATTCCCTGTAGATTTTCTTAACTTCTGTAGTCGGTGACCTTGTTGCAAAAATAAAGTTTTTACTATTGCCATTCAGTATGGATTCATTCCTTTGGTGAGTTTTTGCTCTGACTATCGAGCGACGAATAATGACGCAGGGGGGGGGGGGTGACAGGAGAAGAATCAATACTTTTCTGCTAACATTGATTTTCTTGTAATTCTAACCACTCTAAATGATAGGTAATATGGCAAGCCTGGGGAGGGTCTGACAGGAGAAGAATCAATACTTTTCTGCTAACATTGATTTTCTTGTAATTCTAACCACTCTAAATGATACTTGTCATATGGCAAGCCTGGGGGGGGGGGTGACAGGGGAAGAATCAATACTTTTCTGCTAACATTGATTTTCTTGTAATTCTAACCACTCTAAATGATACTTGTCGTATGACAAGGCTGGGGGGGGGGGGTGACAGGGGAAGAATCAATACTTTTCTCCTAACATTGATTTTCTTGTAATTCTAACCACTCTAAATGATACTTGTCGTATGACAAGGCTGTTGTTGAGTATATATACATATTTTTAAGTGTAACTGTTGTGTGCGATTATCATGCCTCATGTAGTGAGTAAAATAAACCATAAAAAACATTGCTAAATGAGCAATGTTAATTAAAGTTATCTACTGAATTGCAACAAAATGTTTTAACCCTTTTAAGAGCATCCATTTTTACCAAACAGCACACGAGAAAGTACTCATTTTTCCAATTTTGTAGAAAATTGTATGGTAGGTGTAGGAGGTTAATAGGAGTTATTCATTCTGTGTAGAAATCCCATACTTACAGAGCGACCCCTATTGAAGCGCAATTTCAAAACATATAGCTGTAGATGTTTTGCTAAAGTTGGGCCTAGAGTCTGACAGCAGTCTAAAGACACGGTGGAAGGGAACGAGAGTAATAGTACTTAGACTGGGTAGTAGCGGCCGAGCCAGAGCGGAACCTATATTTACTCTTTTTTTGTCCTCCTATGTAAATAAAACTACTAATTGTACCTAATTTTCCATAATAGATTCCATCTTCAAGTGAGCTACTAGTTTTTAACTAAAAACACTTCTAACTCAACCGTGTTACAGTCTGAGTTGACAATAGAAAACATCTTCCAACATAGCCGTCCCCAATAATAATAAAAGTAAATGCTACAACAGGCAAGTGTAACATATCTACAAGTGTTTTTAGTTAACTCTCTGGCCGTCATACTTTCAAGAAACTAAAAAGCTACCTACTAACTTTTACATATCTTATGGTTGTTTATATAAACATACTGTCATTAAAAAAAAAATAAGTAGTTAATGTTTTATGATTGTTACTATATATGTTTTTATGGTATTAAAGAAATCTTTGGGCAATTAAGAAAACCATTCTAAAAAGTGATTGAAATTCAAGGACTTGCAGAGACATAATACTTAAAACAGATGTTTTAACAATACAAATAAAAAGATAAACAAAAAAACTTACAGTTTAAACCACAGACCATTATAAACAACAAACCAATCACAATATTTCTCTTACTATTTATTAGGAATATACTGTGGTTGAATTTAATAATAAATACACAAAAACCTCTTAACCACAAACCTTCTTTATTTTACCCTAGGTTAAGAAAGTTTTATAAAGGTACCCTTTTATACAGAAAGTTTGTGGTTAAGAGGTTTTTGTGTATTTATTAATATATCTTTCCACTTCACTCTTGTTGCCTCTTAGAATGATTGCTTAGAAAGAATTATTGTAGTTCCGCCACAGTTTTGTTGAAAATTGTAATTAATATATGTTACATATTATTTTAATACGTTATTTTAAAATTTATAACGTTTGATCCATATTTTTCAAGAATAATTATTGAATAAAAATATTGAAAAGAACCCCAATACCACAAAAATTGGGGTTCTTTTCAATATTTTTATTGTAATATATTGTACCACTGTGCTCTTGATATTGTGTAATAATTATTGATATTAAATTTTATAATATTGATGTAGCCCTGAAACTGATCTTTGTACAATAATTAGTATTACTTCCAATTTACTTAGAAACTACTAAATATAGTTATACTTATAAATGTGTGAAATAAATATATACATGTTTTAGGTTTTACTTTTATTGTTGACATTTCCTCAGTAATTTATTAAAAAAAATGTTCTTAAATAAATAAAAATCCAGGTTTACAGATAACAAGTTTAGTGTAACTTTGTCATGGGTTAGTTATGTAAATGCACTAAATAATTTTAATCATACCAGATGCTACAATATATTCCCTGTCTCAAAAAATATAATTCTAGCAAGGAGTAAAAAGTCTGAATAATGTAGACATAGGTGGTGGTGGATGTTCATTTTAGTAGCAGGGGATACAGAGTTTTAAGTGGGTGGTAGAAGATTATTAATTTATTATAATAGGTACTTTTGGTACTTACGTATTATATGGACGCCTCTATTATACAGCAAGCTGCAGTGGTTAGGTTATCATAAATATGTTACTATTACTAGCCCTGTTACATTATGAATTGGGAAGTGGTATCGTTACGAGTAGGGAAGTGGTAAATAGGGAAACAAGAGGGATCGAGCTACCCGTAATCTATGTACAAATATATATATTTATTTTAAACCTGGTTTGGGACCCCAGAACCTGCCCATACCTCGTGGCAGCTAACCTCTAGCGAGCTCCTTCCATCTCACATGCGCATGCGGTTAGTATCCCAACGAATGAAGGAAACGGGATTGATTGCCCATGTACAAAGTTGATAAGTTCTTTTCATGGAGAATAGTGAAATGAAACAGTACGGTAAGTGCCACGCAGGATGAAAAACCTGGCAAGAAAAAAACCCTGCCAGGAAAAATCCCGCAACAGATCATGCAGGAACCCTGTGGCGATTGAGACTGGAGGCGATACGTTAACTAATTCTTGCAGACATCTCTTCCTTTTGGGAGGCAGAAATCAGGAACCTCTCGTCATAATAGCAAGTAATTTTCACAGTGAGTCAAATAAAGTCTGTCCTACATAAATATTTAGTTTTCTTACGTCTCTGGCAAAATTAACCTTTAAAAATAGTGGCCTCTGTATAATACGTAAGTACCTATCTTTTTGTTTAGAAGAAAACTAACTAGTGAGATTGTAACCTCAATAATATCAAAAAGAATGTTTTGAATAGAAAATGCTATCTGGGTGGCAGGGTAATTTTTGTCTAGCATGTTTCAGATCAAAGAAATTTATGTTCCTAACTCTTACTCCTCTAACTTACCATCCTTTCTTTACTCCTATAGATGACAAAAGGGTATATCTTATTGATATAACAGAACCATATGAGAGATTTAATTGTGTCAGTGAATTCAATGCAATCATAATGGCTTAATTTGAAAAGGGAACTTTTTTTTCTTGCTTGATTTTGATTACAACATTTGTGACTTTGAAATATATGATTAAAATTTAATTTGTGAGAGAAACATTAGCATTTAAAAGCTTATTTTGTCATGAATGTTGAATGTGAAAAGTCAGGAAGAGATCTGTTGTTTTTTGCCACATAGTAAACAAAAGTCCTTGTATATCCACAACACTTTCTTCAAAATGGTTCTCACTCATTTCTTTGTCTCGAAGCATTACATCTACTATGCACCTCCTGTAAATCAATCATACATATTGCTACTACAAAAAGTTTAGATAAAATCGATCTGAGTCTGTGAAAAAATGTTTTTGAATATCTTTTACTTTACATTTTTTTACAGCCTGTAAAATATACATATTATATTGTAGATTGAACTTAACACTATTCTATTCACTAGATTGAAAAAAATAATTCACTATATTAAATAAATTACTTTTTTTTATTTAAACATATATTTTGAAAAGTACATTAAAAAACCCTATTTTCTTACATAATCGCCTTGTTTTTCAGTACAATTTTGAAATGTGGTAAAGGTTTTTTTTCAGTCCAGTTCATACCAATCTGCTGCCATACCAGGCCATCTTTTAACATCTTGCTTCAAAGCATTGGAAGTCACTTAGTGGAAAGGCAGGGAAGTAAGGCGGATGTCCGAAAAAATCCCATTGAACCTCCTCAAGCACATCTTGAGTATGATGAGGACAGTGTAGGAAGAGCTTCGTTTAAAAAAAAACTGTTTTTGTGAGTTTTAACAGACAAAAATCGTCAGAAGACATGCAAGGCTTATTTGCACATTGTTCATAAAGTGTTAGGTGCCGATTGGTTGGACATCTTCAACAATAGTCGGAGCGTAGGAAGTGGGGGGGGGGGGTCACTTCGTTACTCCTCATTTAATGTTGTTCTCCTTTCAATGAATGACTGGTGTCAATGAGAAAATATTGGCCTTAGCTTAATGCCTACACCATAAACACTACACAACTTGCAATTAATTTCAGTCGCATTTTAAAGTTTTTACTGTTAAAAAATGATTAACACCACAAACTTCACAACCAGCAGCAAGAACAAGTGTAACCTTCACTGTTGGATCCTGACTGCCCACTTGTTCGACGCATGTGTTTAGGAAATTAACAGTGCTGTAGAAGAGTGATTAGATCACTCTAGTTTGTAACTTCTTGTTTGCTAGATTGTAATTTTGTAATAAGACCCTATGATGATGATGACATGGTCATCGAAACGTACATAAGGGTTTAATCTTAAGTAACTTGTTTTATTTGTTATTTTTGATTATTTTTTGTGGTATTGGGGCTCTTTCCAATATTTTCATTGTAATACATTGTACCACTGTGCTTTTGATATTGTGTTTTATATCACTTGTTTTTAGGATATTGACAAACCATGGTAAAAAACAAAGTTGTCACAAATAATACAAATCATCAAACTGAGAAATGGCAGGAATGTCTCAACAATCTAAGCACAATAAAAATAATTTTTTACTCACACTAACTTGACACTACATTAAAAACAAAACATTCTTGTAAGAGTACTGAATGGCCATGTCAGCTGGTAACAAAAAAGTCATTAATGCAGCAAGTGCTAAAAACTCTCCTGACAAGTTTGAAATTCTCTGATATTCTCAGTTTTGTCCATCAGAGTTTGTAGTTTTAAACCTCGTTCTGTAAAATTTTAACTAGGTTTTGCCCAATGACATAACAAAAAATACATTAGTTAAGATTTTTATTGCCATAAAATGAAATATTCATTTAACATCAATTAATATTTAAAACATAAAGTTTGTTTTATTGTGGACATAATTAAATATTTGTACATAAACTTACAAATTTATTAGTCAGATAACAGTTGAAAAAAAAAAATTGAGCTTGTTTCTTTCTCATTATTAATAATTTATTTCCCAATGCAATCTATACTAAGTTATAATATTGTATACAACTTACAGAAAACTAATCACCCTGTATGAGAAAAGAGGAAAACTTAATGAGTTTTAACAAAATACTATATCAATTGCGTTTCAGTGGCATTATGCCATCATCTTTAGTGATGCTATCACAAACAAAACTTTAATTAAAAAAAAAAAAAAAATTGAACATGACCTAGGTTTATTTTAACAAAAGTTAGAACAGGATCTGGGTATTGTAAATTTACAACCACAGCTACTAATATATTTACATTGAACAACATATGATAACTATAAACATTTAATATTAATCAAAACGAAATATTTGTAGTTATCATATTTTGTTCAATGTAAACATATTAGTAGCTGTGGTTGTAAATTTAGCAACGCCCAGATCCAGTTCTTAAATTTGTTAAAATATTATAGGTTATGTTCATCTTTTTTTTTTTAAATTAAAGTTTTGTTTGTGATAGCATCACTGAAGATGATGACGTAATGTCATTGAAAGGCGTTTGAGATTAAAGTTTATATAATTGTGAGTTGTATATATTTCTTGCTTTTATATAATTTCATGTTAGAAAAAATTATGCTTTGTATGTCTGGCAGGTATTTTTCCTGTGTCAACAAATAACCTAAATCTTAATGTTTTGAAGGAGAACATAACAAGTCCCTAACTCTCAGTTATGAAGTTGAGATCTTCACATGCAACATTTAATAATAATTTTGTTTAAAATATTTTTTCACATATTTCTCTGCACATGGTAAATTAACAATACCGGTACAAAAAATGAATCAACAATCCACTTCATTTTTAAACTGATATTAATGCAAACAAATAATGTAGTTGCAGACCTCTGGGCCTATTAATAGACAGAGTACAATGGGAGTATAAGACCAAACATATAAAACAACAATTCTCAACATACAAACATTCAATCAGAATATCATAAAACTAATAATCTGATAATTAAGATTTTTAGTTTACATCAATCTCGTAATTGAAAAATTAAAATTTAATTTATTTTACATGAACCTTCATGTGACTGGGCATATGGCTGTCAATTCGGTCGAGAAGTTACCACGTTTGTTTGATAGATAAGAAGTCACAAGTTCAATTACAAAGATAAAGGATTTATTTCAGAAAATTAGCCTATTTCTGCCTTAACACAAAAATCTTTGATTATATTTCAGTAACTAGTAATAAAATGTGAGAATATAAAAACCACATTCTTACATGACAGAATTTATGATTTGTTAAAGATCAGTGGTAAAGATCAGATTCTATTTAACTTTTGACAAGGCCCAAATGGAGTTTTTTTTCGCACTGTAACCATACACTAAAACCCAAAAAATATTAAAATATCAAATTTCATAAACACTTGTTCTTTGAAAAAAAAGAATATAATTTAAATAACATTGACATATTTTTCAGCATTTACATTACTTGTACTTTCTACACATATAAAAATACAAACTTTCTACATAAAATCTTTCATTAAATTTACTAAAGTAATGTATGACTACACTACCAACTGTTAGCTCACTAACATTTACAATAGGTTTATTAAATTCATCTTTGGTTAATATAATATGAATATATCATAAATTATCAACAATAAATATTTATTTACCCACAATTAATGTAAAAGAACAAACAAATTAAGAGGTGCAATTATAAATGAAGAAAATACTATGTGGGAGGGATCTGAATATTTGATAAGATTATGCAGACCAAGGAAGACGGATATCAAGAGATTGGAGACATTTGAAATATGGATGTACCGTTGTAGATTGAGAGAGTTTCTTGTTGCTCTAAAGATTACGAGTATAGAGATTATGAGAAGGATAAAACAGCAAACTCAAATACTTCTGGCAGCTCATTATTCAGGGCAGAATAATAGGGAAAACCACTTTACCCATAATTTAAGTACAGCTAGATCGTATCGAGGTATTTGTTGGACTAACTATTATGACTTCCAGAACATTGATATACTCTTTTTGGTTATTAGATACAAGTTTTGTTATCAACAGAATACTTGTTAATAAGGTGTGTTATCATCACAGATGTCTAAAATTGTATCAACAAGATAAACTGTTAAAAAAAATTATTAAATTTCTGCTAAATCAGCCAGTAGTAGCAGAATAGACACTCAGTATGTAATTACAGAACATAATTATTGTCTGTCACGTCTTTTGGTATGAAATAAAAACAATAAAGGACAGTAAGTAACTGTTATGGGTTGGCAATCATAAACTAATGCTCAATGACATGAAAAAATAGTTACAAGTAATCAAGAAAACCACAAAATTGAAAGATTCAAAAGAAAGAATTTCATCAACTCGTACGGATAATGTAAAGGCTGATGAACATAGGGAACTAGTTCTTTAATCAGTGACTCAACTCGCACATCAACTGTTTAATGTTGTGAATGTAACTAGTAATCTGCACAAATAATAACTTCAAAAGGACAGTATTGTTCATTATAAATACTCTAACACCTCCATTTCTAAATAAAAATTTTGTTTCTACAAAAGTACATTTTAATATGAAAATAATTGGAGTAATGCAATGGACATAAATGAATATTTAGTTTTATATATAAATACATTTAAAATAAATTCAACAGCAAAAGTATTAAATTACTTCATAAGATAAATTCAAACAACTTAGGAAAATACAGCCAAGAAGAAAAGCCCATCTCACCTTATATTTATATAACACACAGTAAATAATAATGTAATATATTAATTTAAAGCTATTAATTTATATTTTGTTTTTATTTAGCCAGTGTGTGAAATAATTTAAATGATACAAAATATTTTAGAAATAAAGAATAATGATTTCATAAGAAAATTTATTCACGTATACATTAACCAGATGCTAAAGATGTGCACAACTTACATACTGTAATGTAATTACATTAAACATAAAGTCGCATTGTAACAGTAGTTTTTAGAAACACTAGGAAAATCTTGAATTATATGATTAAAAGTCTGATAACACTCAAACAGAACTTTATAATTAAAGCTCAATTAAAAACTTATTTTAAAAAAGTAATTATTTGTTTATGTCAAAAGTCAATTAAAATAGGAAAGATTTTAAAATGTTCAAAACTGAAACGTTGAGCAATTTATTATAGTTTCACAATCAATCTGATATTTTCAATTTTACTTTCTGTCACTAAATAAAATTAACAGGTCTCTCGAAAAATAAATGACAATAAATAATAATAAACACCAACTCAAAATCACTAATTTCTTGTACATGTTTCAATGATAAAACCATCATTAAGTATCAGTGAGTATAACTACAAAAATTCTAAACTAAAAATCATCTTTATAAATCTTTATATCATTTTTAGTTTTGCTCAAAAGCTAAATTTAAGTTATGCTAAAAAAGTGATAACTTTTACACACTAAAAGAAATGAGAAAACTCTACAAAAATGTAGGTAAAAAATAATATCCCACAGATGGTGAATCTATAAAAATTAAATTACTTGTTTGCTAAAATTATTTTTTTAACCCATATTCAGTTATTTAAAAGTACCATCTTTTATGTATGCTTTTTAGATATTCACATTTCTCATTTTGCAATCATTATAAACTGTAGTCATATGTGATTAATGGATGTAATCATCATTAATAAATTGAGGAAATTATTTTCTGTGTAATAAGCTGACTACATTATTCAATATATTTTTTGTTATAATTTAAAGCAAGTCTAAGAGTAAAAAAAAATTATATATATATAGTGATATTTTACGTTGTCCATTATTTTTCCGGTGCACTGACTTTATAATTCGACAATGGTCAAGTGACCGAAAGGTGCCTCCTTACATAAGGTAAAAATTAATTGCACTTAGTGGTGGAATAATTGCAACAATTAACAATATAACTGTAAAATAAATTAAAATAAACTGAAAATAAAATTATGCAAGAATATTATTGTGGTAATCCTAAAAAGGACCATCAACACAATCTATCTAGTTAGATTTGTATTTCTCAAAATTATATTGGGGGTTATATAAAGGGTTAAGAATACAGCACAATACTCAGGAAAAAAATCGTAAACATACGACCAATGCTAATCTGAGAGAAATGGTAGGACGTATATATAAGGGAATGCTCCCGCTGGCTGTTTCTTGATCTCACGTACTGGTACATGAAGGGTAATCAAAGGGTTAACCAAATTGTTTTTACTCCACTGAAGTTAATGTCAGTAATTGGTTCTAGTTAAACCTATGATATATGTAAGAAATATTAACTAAAAAAATAAGGTAATTGCAGTAACACATTGAAACCATTACTCTACTCAGAAAAATTACATATAAAAAAATTGTGACATTATGAATGAGTTCCTTCTCCTATTTGTTTATACTTGTTAATTATTTTGGAATATAACTCTTAAAACTATAATAAATAAGCTAGTAAAAAAAATCACTAAAATAAACTTATTGTAATGAGTTTGTAAATAAAAGGAATAGCTCAAACAAATTACTGAGAAACTAAGTGCCAAGTTAGTAACAGTGGCATTGTTCAGAACTATCTTTTACAGTTAGTTAAGCAGCTGAAAAGAAATTAAGAGCAATGACTTAAAACCATTTTGAAAAACCGAAGCCTAATATTTTACTGAAACCAAAAATGTATTAAACGAAAAGTATTTACAATGGTTTGGGATGTTTTTATATCAGTATGCATCTTGCATCCTTATCTATTCTCAAGGTTAGCGTTTAATGTGTTAGCAGTAGAAAATAATACAATATCAAAGTAAATTCCTACTGAGGTTAATGAAGACAATTTTTATTTTAGTTACCCTAGAGCACTATTTATGATATTGTGTGGTAACCATGGCAACAGTTTAAGGTTGTACAATGGAGGTTTCAACAGCCAGATGGGGGAAAAAAATTCGTATACATCTTTGAGAAATATATTTTTAGGTATTGGGTGCAGTGCCAAGTCACGGTAGACTTCAAACATGAAGATTCTCAGTTCAAATCCTGCTGGACCCTATAAATTTTATAATTTAATTAATGAATAAATATTTGAAAAAGCTATTAACAACAATTATCTACTATAGGTTTAAAAAATTGTATTTGAACCTGGTTGGATAAGTAAAAACATATTTTATTAACAAATGAAAATTTTTACAAGATATATATGAGGGGAGTGCGAGGTAATATACGACTTTAGTAAAGGGTAACTCTTGAAATCAGACGGTTACATTATTTTCAATCCAGATTAAAAAAAAAATTCAACCTATTTAAATTTTAACATATATATTATTATTATGCAATTCAAGTTTAATTAATTGCGAAAATCTACTACTTGAAACAATCGTTAATTCTTTTATTTTCACAGTAACCCATATAAGTTGTGCACTTCTGTTAGCAAATATACAAAATATAACACTACGCATTTTTTATGTAGCAATAATATAACAACTTTTACTGAAAACTATATTTACAGAATTATCAAACCATATAATACGACAATATATACCCTGCAAATGTTTGTATCCTTTAAAAGATATTCTGCTGAATCTAAGTCGATATAAAAATAAGCTAATAATTCCATAGAAAAATTTTTTAACAGCCTTATAAATTTCATATACATATTTGGAAAATGATTGATTTTTAACTTAATGAGTTGCAATTTCAACAGGGACCATAATCGTAGGAGAATTTGTTTTCGAAGCAACTTTCATCAAATTTGAAATTGATAACCAATTTTTGATTTGCTCCTGTTTATTGTAAACAATTTCCAAGTTTGCAACAGCATATTCAGCAAAAAGTAAAATTTCAGAAACATTTTTAATATCGATGGGTTCTATTTCTCTTGGTAAATTTTGCCAGAATTTTGGTTTATTTCTGCAAAATAAAGCAGAAGTTTCATTTGTTAATGGGCAGTCTTGAATCGAAGAAATAATTTGTTCTGAAATGGTGTCAGAATCAACAACATAGAAATGGTTAGATTTTTGAGAAGTTGAGATCGGGATGTAGGGTGCAACAATGTTAGAAGTATAGGAAACCAGTTCACTTGCTGTTGGTATTTGATTAACAAGAAGTGCAGATCCCACCATTGCCAAAACACTTGCTGCATAACTTGTTAGACAAACTGCAGACATCTGAAAAAAATCCATTAAAAATATAGTCTAAATATAAAAATTTAGTAATTGTTTACATTCCTAAAACACCTAGATATTTGTATGAAACATTCCCAAATATGTCCAAAGGCTATTTTCATTAATATTTTTTGTCTGTGTGTCTGAAAGTTATTTTTTATCAATTTTTAGTTGGGTAAAATATTTAGTGCACAGTATCAAGTTGTGCTATGGCTGCTTTCTTCTGCGGAATAATACAGTGACGTCACGTGAATATACGTATATTTAAATATATCTATAAAGTCTTCAGATAGGATAGATTTGGTTGTAATTTTATACAACATTACCTAATTAGACGTCTCCTTCCACGGAGTACTTTTTGCCAAATGACAGTCATGTGATCTCTATTCTTGATATTCATGTTTCATTTGTTTGGTTAAATGTATAAAATTACAAACAAATCTATCCTGACTTGATACTTTATATGTATATTTCAATATAGGTATATAAAATTAACCTTCCATGGCAATAACAAAAATAATAATTATCAATATAACTTCAGGATATATTTTTGATTCAATTTATACGCATTGCATTGGGGGTGAACAATTTGTATATTTACCAAAGTTTAGATTCCTAAAACACCAACTACAGTTGTGACATCACTGTACAGAAGCAGTCAGCTGTAGCACAACTTAATCCGTACTGAATTATTTACCCAATTAAAAACTGATACAAAATAACTTTCCGACACAAAAAAATAAAATATTAATGAAAATAGCCTTTGGACATGTTTAGGAATGTTTCATACAAATATGTAGGTGTTTAAGGAATGTAAACAATTACCTAAAATTTTAATATAAAGAAAATAAATACAAATGAAACATCTGAATTCACTTACAACCTACTAACTGGAAAATTAGAAAAACATATTGCACAAAAAAAAGTTAGCTTTGATGATGATGATATCTTGTCCATGAAGCATCTACTTCAGATAACGCTGTGGGCGGACGTCAGCGGCGCTTGGAGGTGAATAAACAGCTCTAGCAATCTTTATTTTGTTGTCACCATAAATATTCACCTCCAAATATAAAGCTTCAATTCTGAGTAGGTCAGGAAGGGCTGCCAGATAGTTGAAAATATGTGTTGGCATTAGTTCTGTGTTCATACCTCTGTGATGGGTAGTTCTTAGTCGGACAATGATTTTTGTTAAAAGTCAATTCTCATTGATGTTACAGAGCTGTTTCATTAGAATTGAATTCTGACTTAGTTTGCATTTAGCCACGGCATCTGCATCCAATATCATAATGTTGATGATTGTGTTATTGTTAACACCTCAAGTCTCCTTTGCCAGCTCATCTGCACACTCATTGCCAGTCAAATTGTCATGTGCTGGCAGCCATTGGAGATATCAGATTTTATCTATCTCATGAATTTCATTAGGGTGGGAGTAAATCCCATTGGTGAGCAAAGAGGCAACATTCAGAATATCTCTCGGAGAAACCCATAACTCCTAGAAGACGGATAAGGGAATACTAAGGATGGTCAATATTTTCTGTCACTGTGACATGTCACTAATATTCTTTTGTCGCTGGTGGTACCAGTGATAAAATATGGAAAACGCCAGTTCCAGTGGTAATGGATCAATCAGAAGTTGCCTCAGTTGAGATTAATTAGAAGCAGTCATTGGTTGATTTGTCGCTGTCACTGGCTCTGGTCTCACAGCTCAGCTCCTGGCGCCGATTATTGTGCAGTGTCATTGACTGAAAGGGAGAGGGGGGTTGTCTCTGTTGTGATTGGCCAAAATGTCGCTGTTGCGACTGAAAAGCTACTGATATTTTACCCCTGGTGACATAGGTCAATTTGTCGTTGTCACTGGTTCTACTAACTTACTTCGTGTGTGATTGATCGATTTGTGTCAGGTTTCAAGATAGTGACAGTGTTGTGTACAGTAGTATTTCGCACTCGGTAGTTTGTTCTTAATTTCGTAGGAGTTTATTTTTAAATAAAATGAGTCTTCCAAAAAAAAGTGAGGTGTGGAATGCCTCCTGTTATTTCACCAGTGTGGTATGCCTGCCTGTTACTGGCACATACAGAGTAGTCTCAGTATCCCTTGGCATCAGTGCTACAGTCACCGGTAAAAGTTAGTGATCCATACCTGGCACTGTCACTAAAATCACTGGATCGACCATCCCTAGGGGTGCCTCCATAGGTTTATTCTTTTGGTGGTAAAAGGAAAAGGCAATATTTTCTATGATAGATCTGAAAGCTGTGATAGCTATGGGTTGTGTTTGAGAGAAGTTGACTATGTTTGACTGATAGTTCATTCCTCATGCTCCTGGGCCAAAGCCCCAGAAATATTTTACACAGTTATGTACTTTCTTTTACATGTTTATATTTTGAAGGTCGACAAGATATAACTCAGGTAAGTTTTTTAGCCTCTTATCTAACTTAATAAACTTTGAAATCTACCAAAACTACCTTATATACATATAAAAAAACCTACGTTATGCCATACAAAACGTGTAACAGAAATATAGAATATATATTACGTACTACAATCTTCAGTTAAAATGATTGAACAGGCGACTTTATTTGAAATATTGCCTGTTTAAATTCTGATATATTTGCCATTCCTATCATCGTCCAATGTAAGGAATGGCAGATATCTGTGACACGCAAAATATTATGTTTTCACACTGTTATGCTAAAACAAAGAAATCTTTGTGATTTATTGTTAAAAAAAAGTAAAATACAATAAATCAATTATCATATTGAAATTTTTAATACACTTATCTTCACTTGTGTTAAGAATATTTGTATATATTCGAGTGATTTTTCTGCTCTTCAAAACATCACAATATTTTCCTTTGTTGATGCGTTTCACAATGACTTCGAATGTTAGGAAAGGCAGAAAAACTTGAATGTGTACGATTATCATATTATTTACAAATTAATATGGTGGATTAATTACCGTTAAAAGAGTCTGTGCTAGTGAAACCAGTTCTACATTCTTCATAAGTTGTGAGATCTCCGTGTATGAAAACCAACCTCTACGTCTTCCTTGCCGAAGAGCTAACTCTTTTTCCATTTGTTGCAGTCGTGCCCAAAATTTTTCGTTACTTATATAAACTTCCCAGTTCTAAAAAAATTTTCAAATAAATAAATTATTTATATTTAAAATAAATTTTAAAACATACTAAAATTTGTAATATATTAATTATTATAATATATTAACCCTTAAGCGCTTAAATTAATTTTTTGTCTAATCACCATAAACTGTTTATGGTATTATATACTACAGTGCCTAAATGTGTGAGAAACATGAGTTTTCAAAGAATCGAATTTGGTTTTCGAGTTTTCGACTGTTACCATATGGTAATGTAGGCGCCTAGGGTTTTGCATCGTCTCAGAATTGAGACCTGATTTTTATTTACTAAACTTTATGAGCCAATCTTCATCTATGCTATCGATTAGTACAAGAGGGGAACTCAAACATGATTTCAGAAACAAAACCAGTTGTTTTAATTAGTGATGGGTCGATTCTCGATTCCAAAAGTTGATTTCACTGATTCTGGACACTGGAATCAGGAATCGATCGCAAAAGTCGATACCAGCGCGGCCGGCGTTTACACATTCGGCAGTAAATATTTGTCGCCGCTCTAACATAATGTTGCATTTACACATTGGCGGTAAATATTCGTCGCTGCTCCAACATAACGTCCTGTTTACACATTGGCGGTAAAATATCTGTTGCCGCCCTAACATAATGTCGTGTTTACACATTGGTGGTAAAATATCTGTTGCCGCTCTAACATAATGTCGTGTTTACATATCGGGTGGTAAAATCGTGGACACTCTTAACATAATGTCAAGTTTACACATAGGGTGGTCATTCCTCAACACCGTTTCCGATTTTCCCCTTCACTGTATATACAAACATCGTAGTTTATTCTGGTCGCTTCCATTTCTTGAAAATAAGTAAAATTTACCAAAAAAATGAAGATGGAAAAACGTAGTAGCACAGACGCCTAGCGTTACCGTAGGGTAACACCCCGAATTATGCAGCTAAAACAACTCTCAAAAACCAGAAAACTTGATAAATATTATTGTACTAACTTCATTTATCCAACAATTATTCTTTAAAAATTATGAAAATCCTACTACGGGAAGTATTTGAGTTTTATTTTTGGTAATGAAAAAATTGAGGCTATCTCAAATTGGAGTGAAGGATAAACTGACAATTGAATAACTCACATCAGTTATGTAATATGAGTTCAAGTCAGCTGATATGTTCACAAGGGGATCGACTACAATGATTTTGAGGCCTACATTAAACCTTCAAACAGAGCCCTGCTCCTGCTACCAAATGGGTTAAGTAACATTCAGGACTTTCTATGGAGAACATAGAAATTTAATATAAACACCCAAAGATTAACATATGAAAGTTCTTTAACCCTTCACATGGTTATTATAGGATATCTTGATAATATTTTTGGCTAATACATAAAATATGAAATATTTCATATTTACAAATTTCAATATTTGTATCCCACTGAAGTTGAAAAAAAATCCGAGTGTTGAACAATGTCAAGATGGAATAAACTAACACCTCAATTCAATCATCTTTTTTGGCCAATTGCTATTTGTCAGCATTTCGTTATCATAGCAACAGACATTCTATAAGGAGTCCATACATTCTTGTATATGAATTTTTCTACACTTGCTATTAGCTGAGCAGGGTGTGACATTGTTTTTGTATTCTGTTGTTATAATTGTAAAATATCTATATAGCCCAACGCACTCAAGAACAATGCTTCTAACGTTACCATAGCCCAACACACTCAAGAACAATGCTTCTAACGTTACCATAGCCCAACACACTCAAGAACAATGCTTCTAACGTTACCATAGCCCAACATACTCAAGAACAATGCTTCTAACGTTACCATAGCCCAACACACTCAAGAACAATGCTTCTAACGTTACCATAGCCCAACATACTCAAGAACAATGCTTCTAACGTTACCATAGCCCAACACACTCAAGAACAATGCTTCTAACGTTACCATAGCCCAACACACTCAAGAACAATGCTTCTAACGTTACCATAGCCCAACACACTCAAGAACAATGCTTCTAACGTTACCATAGCCCAACACACTCAAGAACAATGCTTCTAACGTTACCATAGCCCAACACACTCAAGAACAATGCTTCTAACGTTACCATAGCCCAACACACTCAAGAACAATGCTTCTAACGTTACCATAGCCCAACACACTCAAGAACAATGCTTCTAACGTTACCATAGCCCAACACATTCAAGAACAATGCTTCTAATGTTACCATAGCCCAACACACTCAAGAACAATGCTTCTAACGTTACCATGAAAAATTGCAATCTTTTTTACTGGAAAAAATATATGAACCACTAAAAAAATGTTTTAATTTTTTTTCAAAAGAACTTACAAAAAATAAAGATTAAACAATCCGAATTTTTTTTTTCACATTAACTCCGGGCCAGCAGTAAATAAGTCTATTTAATATGAAGGGATTTAAGGGTTAAGATTAATTTCTTTTTATTATCAATGAAAATTAAAAATATCAAGATTTTTGTATTATTATTGATCCTAATGGAAGTAAAATCAGTTAACAAGATACTATTGTCAACAGTTTAACAAAAATACTAACTAAATTTTACAGAGCAAGGAATTGGAAAATAATTTGAAAAATAATATTAAATATATCAAAAACTAAAAAGTTATAGATATGTATCCAAGCCAAAGAAAAGTTCAAAAGTTTTATAAAAATTCATTTCTTCTCTATTTATTAATTACTCTCTTTATAATTTTGTTACTTTTCAGTTTATATTACAGTTTTTAAAAATTTCTTTTAAATGGGTGATTAACTGTAAATTCAACACTTTTGATTTGTGATTTCCTACTGCTGCCATGGTCTCTCAACAGGAAAATCCAGTGTAGGTAACCAAATAGTACCTAGTTGTTTTTTCTTTTTCTCTGTCTGAGGTTATAATGGTTTGCTACTAACTTTAATGCAGAACTCCTCGAAGAACCAACCTTTTGCGGTTTATGTTTCTACGTCATAAGAAAGTATCGCTGTTTAGAATCATTTCCATCACAAAGTATTAAATTAACTGTCAGTTAAATTCAAACTATCGTTTTCTTTAAAATAAGCCATGCCCTACTGATATTTAAAAATTATTCTGTTATTTGAGTTAACCACACTATATTAATAAACATTAGTGTATACTTTGTCAATGATTTGCTCATTTTAGTGCAAAGTGAACTTATGGTAGTGACATTACAAAGTGGAGTTAATTATAAACCTAAAATGTTTTAGCACTAAATACACTCGCTAGTGAACGATGTGTACCATATATCTACTCTTTAAATTTCCAAATTTGGTTCAAGAATGTCACACATAACAGACTGATATACGTATTGAACACTATTAATTATTAAATATTTATAATTTTCATAAGTAATTATTGAGTAACTGAGTGAAAACTAATGACTTAATTGCTGATATGTTTCGAAATAATTGTTTCATTGACAAAGCCAACTTGGTACTTCAACAATTAAACGATTTGTTTTGAAACGCTTCAGCAAGTTATTAGTTTTCACTCAGTTACTCAATAATTACTTAAGATTTATTCAGTGAATTCAATATGATTACAACAAACAACTTTATAATTTGTTTTGTTTTAAATTACAAGATGACTAATTTTAATTATTATCCCGATAAAGAGGTAGTTCTCCAAATTCACTATTACTTCAAATTGTTAACATTTCAACTTTTGTTAGTTTTTTTAGATCCTAACCTTTCCCATATATTGATCATTTTATAATTTCTGTGGCGAAACTGAGCAAGAATGTTAAACTAAACAGCTTCACGAACTTACGTTATTAACTTGGTGCTTGTTTATGTAATGTAAAGTGATGACAACAAAATATAATTACCACTTCAGAAACTGATAGTTATACTTACAATGGCGTTAAGGAATTCCCGTTCTAGATGATTCATTTGCTTGATATCTATACCTCCAGATGAGGCCCATTCATCATTAAACACTTCATCTTCTTCTCCATCGTCATGTAGAAATTTGCTGGCTACCATCTGCAACATAATAATGACATATTATAGTATTACAAGTTTTCTACTTTAAACTCTTGTGTTTCACCTTTTAATATTAAGTAAATGTTTATATAAAATTCGCAAATGGAAAAAGACCTTAATTGAAATCGATTACAAATCATCAATTTATGCTTAAACTTAAGTGTTCTTAAAATTTTTTTAAACCTAGTTTTCAGCTGAATAAACCAGTGAAAAGAACTAAAATAAAAAGTAACAATCTAAATACTTATAATTAAAATTAAAAGTTATGAATAGCTTAAACAGAGAAAACTGTTACAAGAAATTCATCTCTTTTACTAAATTTATTACATTTTATATGAGAAAGAAACACTGCAAGTCATTATGGCGATGTTGAATAAAGACAATGTGTCATAAAAAACCTAATCTTTTAAAAATTTATTTATACAAAATTTTTAAAAAATATGTTACGTGTATCTAACTTTTTAAAATGTTGTTGTTTGTTTTATGCTGTTGTCGCAGCACCCTCTGAAATGCCATACCCATGGACGGCCATGAAAATGACTAAATGTTACCTGTATTTTCTAGCCATGGAAAATGTATAAAATTATATTCAAGTCAAAAGTCATTGAACACTCAGTTCTGATCACATATTTTTACGGATCGCTAATACTACTGTAAAACGCGGTCCACTTAAGTTTACGGGTTTGTAATTCAACATTAAATTATATTGCTTATTCCGTATTTTTACGGGTTCAGTATACTATGTGATGTCTCCTTCTTTTTCTTCCAATGGCTCTCACTTGGCTTACGCCATTCGAGATGTTGCCTCCCAATACAATCCCTTATAAAGTCCACTGGAGACCAACAGGTGGTCCTTGTCCATAATAGATGTTTGGCATGCACATATTGTGCACCTGTTGGATTCTAATATTTTCATTCTGCTGAGATGTCTGGCGAGACAGTCATGCTCTGTGGCCAGTCTGAAGTTAGCAACAGATGTTTTTCTCCAGAGTGTTCTATTTGCCTCAAACAGCTCAAACACATTATAGGACTTGTCCTTCAATCTTCCCTCCATCATATTCCTAAAACGTTGTTGGTAAGATGTGGGTGACAAAGTTGATCGAAGCTGTACGTGTCACCTGGGTAGTGATAAATGATCAACAATGCTGGCTAAGCCTCCCAAAATATTCTGTGATGTTTTTCTGAATATTAGTAACACATTTCACCACTAGATAGCACAGAATGCATCAATACCGACTTATTTGCAGCTTTTAATTGTGGCGAAAGCGTAACAAACGTAAACCTTATGTCTCGCATGTTGAGGACTTTATCAGATAGTGGGCATACTCTGTTTACTGACAGATTTTATACAAGTCCTGAGCTAGCCGCTTATTAGATGCAAAGAATATGGGACTAGTTAGTTAATTGTATAAAAAATAGAAAAGGAATCTGAACTGATATGAAACAAGCACACTTGAATAGAAGGCAACAAATTTACCGAAGAACTGGAAATGTAACTTGCAGTGCGCTGTATGAACTAATGTGATCAATACATGATATGCACCACACAGGGCAGATATGATAACATACCAAGACAGATGTGGTAGCCTGCTTGAATTGTAGATTACAACAAAAATAAGTTTGTGGTTGACCTTGCAGATGAGAGTATGCCATATGGCACGTCTGAACACAAGTCTATAATATTGTGGCAAAAACTTACATTTCACATGTTTTTTATGTCCATAGTAAATGTAAATGTTATGTATAATGCAGTTGCAAACAAATAACAACTATTGAGTTCATAAAAGTGCTTTGTGCAGAGTTGTCAGTGACAGAACAAGAAAATCCCCGACAGAGATCAAGTGACCTATCTCTCAAATGGTTTGCTACTGGCAACCTTTTTTTAAAAAAAATAACACTACACCATGAATAAAATAGAAAGAATGTGTTAAGTATTTTCTGCAAAGGGATCGAAAGAGAGTGGGAAATCCAAGAGGAAAGACACATCTTTCTGGAGTTGTGAGTATCATGTCCCATTATGCAAGAAACCATGTTTCAAGGTTTACCACAAAATTTTTTTAAATATATAAGTAACTTTTGTCTACTTATATAAACAGTTGTTTTTGTGTAAATAAAGACAGTGTGAATGTATTTGATGTATTTAGTTTTATAAAAAATAATTTAGTGTACTTTCATTTGATTTTTGTTTTTTTAAAAAAAATGACAGTTGAACATTATTTTAAATATATAAATTCAAATACAAAGTAATTGTGTTATATTAAAATAAAGAGGAAATTAGGACGATCCAGCCATGTAAGTTTCATTTTTAAATCTTGTATAGGTTTGAAGTTATGATTTTTTTTAAATTCCCAAAAACCTTCAGCATTCTGCCATAGAACCTGGGCCAGCCTTTAAGTGTTAATATGAAATATCTACATATTACAAAAATTAAGACATCTTTACAAGAGTGTAGTAGCAGTATGTAAAATATTTTTTACATTTTTTACAAATATTACAGAACTCATCTCTGAGGATTTGTTTGGGTTGTCCAAAAACCACAAGTATACAGTCTATGGAAATTGAACTGTCAGTCATGCCCTTTGACTTATATATAAAAAACAGAATGTGGAAGAAACATTTTCAGATGAAGGCAATTTCACTTAACACTCTTTCTAACATTGCATTGGTAACTAACATCCGACAGTCACTGTTCTACCATCATAACAAACCCTGCGAATCATTAAACACAATGGAATCAGGAAAAATTCCAGTTGTTTTGGAACAACAACCCTGGCTTCGAATCCCAATAAAAACCAATCTTGAAATTCCTGGTTCACTCACAAAAGAAGATTCACCTCACCTACTAAAATCTGTCGCTATGGAATTGATAAACACCACATATAACAACTTTGTAAAAATCTACACAGATGGTTCCGTTGATAAAGAGAACCATAGGGGAGGTGCAGCTTTTCATTGTCCAGAATTAAACGAGGATTACTATGTGCCCTGCGATTCCTCTTCAAGTATGAATGCTGAATTGATGGCCTTAAATGCTGCTTTGGTTTTTAGCAATACTATGGATGCACAGAACATCTGCATTCTCACCGATTCCAGGTCGGCCCTTCAAGCCCTTCAAGTACAGCACACTACAGACTACCATTTTCGAACATCTGAAATAACTAAATTGTTAAAAAACTTAGAACAGAAAAATATTGTATTTCAATGGATCCCCAGTCATTGTGGTGTTCCTGGGAATGAGGAAGCTGACAGATCTGCCAAGGCGTCTTGCAACTTGTTTCCATCTCCTGAAAGTTGTTACTCCTTAACTAATTGCAAAGAGGCAGTTGATAAAGAATCTCACATCTGTTGGAGAAAGAAATGGAGAGAATGCAATACTGGGCGCGAATATTATTCATTACAAAAACAACCTAATGATCCAAAGATCTTCAAGTCATTATCACGTTCAGTGGCATCTTTTGCGGCACGAGCTCGTATGGGACACATTGTCACCAATACATATTTGAAAAGGTTTCATATTACTAACGACTCTATCTGTGGAGTGTGCAAGCAAGAAGAGGAAACATTAGAGCACATACTTTTGAAGTGTCCTGTAACAGCAGCAACAAGGAGTCCCTTGATAAAGCAACTAGGACGGGAATGTACCCTGGACAGAATCTTGAAAGAAAGTTGTTTCTGGCCATTGGCAGAGTGTGTGTATAGGAGACATCGAGCCATCGAGGCCAACCTTGGAAGCTCGTAATAAGAAGTAAGAAGTAAGAAGTAAGTATGTAAAATATTTACATTATTACACTTCATCATGAAATACATTTATACTGCAGAAAACTGTTTACTTCAGACATTTTTTAAGCATAGATAAAATTTTGTGAATTTTACAAATTTGATAAACTTTTATACAACACAATAAAATAGAGAAGACGACAGTATTATATTATACTTCAAACAGAAAGAGAAACAGACCAATATTAAGTACAAATTCATGTTTGGGCAACACAATGTCAATGTTATCAATATCCCCTTTAATAAAAAGTATTATTGACATGCTTTAAATACTGAATTTCAAATCAGTACTAAATTTCAATACTGCATCAAATGTTTCTGCAGCATTTCAAAAAATACCTACGTACAATAATATTATTCTCAATAAATTTAAAGGATTGATGGAGATAAAACACTACTGAAAATTTGGTGCCTACAAAAGATTCAAGAAGCACATACATTTGTTTACCATTACTTATTTTTATTTAATCACTTAACAATAGTTTATGACTATCCAAACTTTAAATTTGGGAAATGTACTGAGACAGAACGTTTTCGATCGCTATGCGGCGATCTTCATCAGTGTCTTCTGCTTGGAGATGTCGGGTTAAGCGGTGATGGTTTTAAAGGCAGGATTTCAATAGTATCAAAGAGTATGTGTGATTTGTATTGTGTTTGTTCATTTATTATGTTTGTACTTTGTGTTTTTGTGTGTCTGTAAATTTCTTATAGTTCTAGTTTGTTGAGATGTGGTCCTTTTTTGTTGATGTGTAGGATTTCTAGGTTATGGTAAATGTCTGTGTATTTGTGTCCTGTTTCTTTTATGTGATTGTAAAATGCTGAGTTGGTGTACTTTTTGTGTTCATCGACTCTTTGTTTAAAGCTGCGACCTGTTTGTCCAATATAGAATTTGTTGCGTTTGTCGCAGTTTAGTTTGTAGTCGCCTGGTGCTTGTAGTTTATCTTTGTTGTTGGTGTTGTGTTGTGTTTTGTATTGTAAGTTGTTTTTAGTTTTGTATGCTATTTTGTATCCTGTTTTTTGAAATTTGTGGGCTATTTTATTTGTTGTTTTGTTTATGTATGGTAATGTGGTGTATTTGTTTTTCCTGTCTGTAGTGTTAATTAGTGTTTTTCAGTATATTGTGCCATAGTTTGTTTATTATTGTGGTGTTGTATCCATTTGTGTATGCTAAATATTTAATTTGTCTAGTTCTTTGTTTATATTTTCTGTGGTCATTGGAACTTCTTCAAGTCTATGCAGCATGAATTTGAAGGCTGCGTGTTTGTGTTGGATAGGGTGGTTTGAGGTGTTGTGGATAAGTAATGTCTGTCATTGTGGGTTTTCTGTAAATGTTGAAGCTGTTTTTGTGTGTGGCTTGTTGTTGTAGTTTGTTATAGTTATGTCGAGGAAGTTTAGGGATCGGTTGGTTTCAATTTCTGAAGTGAAGTGGAGTTTTGAGTGTATTTTAATAGTGTAGGTAAGGAGTTTTTCGCATTGTCGGGTGTTGCCTCTGTATAGTGTTCTGATATCATAGACGTATCTGTGCCAGTAAATGATTTTGTGTCCGTGTTTATTGTTTGTGAGTATCTTGGTGTTTTCTATGTGTTGTAGGAAAATTTCACTTAGAACGCTATTGATAGGACTTCCCATGGATAGGCCATCTGGTTGTGAATAGAAGTTTGAGTTGTGGGTGAAATAGTTTCGTTTGGTGATGGTTTGGAGGATGTTTAGGATTTCGGTAACATGGGTTTTTGGTATGTTGTTCTGTATTAATTGGGTTTCTAGGATGTTGAGAGTTTCGGATACGGGTATGTTGGTGTACATATTGGTATGTCGAGAGTTAGTAGTGTTGAATTGTGTGGTATGTTTATACCTTTTATTTTATTTATGAGGTTTGTTCTCTTTTTTATGTGTGTTTCTGTGTTCAATTTAATAGATTGTCTGATTATTTTGTCCATGTATTTTGCTAGTTTCAGGGGCATTTTGGTAGTTGATGATGGCTCGGATGGGGACATTGGGTTTGTGAATTTTAGGGAGAGTGCGGATGGTTGGTGCTCTAGGGTGGATTTGTTCAGGCAGTATTTTTTGTTTTTGCTGATAATGTATTTGGATGTATTAATTAGTTTTTTGATGGTTCTGTGATATTTCTCAGTTGGATCTGTAGTTGTATTATATTATAGTTCATTATGTAATCATTGATTTTGTCATATAGGATGTTTGTATTAATAATTACTGTGGTGTTGCCTTTGTCTGCTGTGGTGAGTGTGATGTGGTTTAGTTGATCTTTTTGTTTTATGTTTGCAGCGATTTTAATTTCATTGTTCATGTTGTGGTTGGTTATGTTTGGTTAGGTTTTTTGTGTCATGTCGAAGTGAGTTTTGGTCTTTGTTGTCAGTTTTTTTATGGCTGTTTCAGTTTGTAGTATTTTTTTTTTAATAATTACCATGGAAACAAGAAACAATTCAGAAGGAGCAACTTTTTCAACATATTCAGCATTACAAGACTTGAGACGTTCCAAGTAGAGTAGAGCCAAGACCAGTGAACAAGGTGATACGCAAGCATGTCTCGAAATTTCTGCAGTTTCATCAACTCGAAGACGTTCTAGGCTACGGCCATTCTTTACTTCAGAATACAATTCTGCTGCTAGTTCTAAAACATGAGTATATTCAACATATACAAAAAGGTTCATTTCCTTATGTCAAAATTAATTTAACAATATCACAAAATACAAGGAAATATATAAAATAAATGTTGAACAAGTGTTATACACGGCCCAAGCCTAAAATATTTGCTTTAAATGAAACAATACAGTTAAAGGATATACAAAACTGACTGAAAACAATACATTAAAATAACACATTTAAATCCAGCACAAACTTATCACAAATAAAATTAGTTTGTATAAATAAAATTAGTGAAAAGTTTTGCAATTAAAGAAATGTTTTTTTTTTTTTAATATCAATTTAATAGATGTGTTTTCATCTTATTTTGACGATTGTGTCCCACAATTATTAAATTTGATTTATATAGAAGCTGAGGAATTGTTGGATGAATAAAACTTATATTGTTAGAATTTATTTTTTGCTAATATTACTCAAGTGTAAACATTGGTCTGAAGCTATCTATGATTCCATGATGCTATGATTCTAATGGTATAGTTTTTGTTTTTATCAAAATTTCCCATCAACTTCTGCATATTCACAGTTCTATTTCAAAATCACAATACATTTCAGCCTTGATCTCATTAACTGAATGTGGTTTCTCATACACATGCCATTTCAGAAATCTTTCCCCAATATAGAAAAGGGTTATTTGGGAATTCAGTAACCTAATAACCAGTGGCGGTTTGTCCAAAACGCAAGCCCTCCCAATTACAAAAATTAATTTTTATTTAATATTCATTTATCTTAAATTAGGTTAAGAAGAGCTTAGAATTATTTAAGTAATGTTAAAACCATAAAATATTTAGCAGTTGATACACGAAATTAGCCGCAAGCTCCGTGTGGGGCTCACAGCAGAGAGCTCCAGACTAGTGCATTGAGTGTGCATGGAATAAGCTGAAACAGCCAAAACCGTGCCGTGACATCGCTCAATGCGCATGTTACGGGTGGCCTGAGATGGAGTCCCGTCGTCTTGCTCATGCGCTGAGAAATGACTAATCAGTGCTGCTGATTAGGAAGCAGCATTGTAGGCTTATTTGTTTATCACAAATAAATGTTGGTGCGTTTGACTCAAAGTGAACAAATCAAATTTTATATTTAATAATAATATGCGTTTATGAAACTACTATTTTAAACTCATTTTAAAGAATAATATTTATGTACTAGATAAGTATTGCTTCCATTTATAGATCCTTTGATGCGCATACACAGTGGCCTAATATACTCTTAAAAGTAAAACATGATTCACACTACTCGTTGAGTACTCCTCGTAAATCTGGGGGACCAATGTAATTGGGCAGGAGCCGCCACTGCTAATAACATCCCTTATAATAAACCCATATTTTTTTCTTTCTGTGGATAAAAATTTGAGAATTCACATCTACCACTCTTCAAAAAGAAAATAAAAAATGTAACTATATTAGCTTACCTTTTGATAATATTTTAACAAAAGAGTTAAATTCGATTTTTTAAAAGATAATTGTTAAGATAGCCTACAAGAGTCAAAATGAACTTAAGCATTTATTATGTAACCCTAAAGATAAAATTCCAATGCTAAAAAAATCCGGTACTTATAAGATAATTTGTAGTACTTGTGGTGAGATACATTTAGGTTGAACCAAAAGAAAAATTCTAACTAGATGTAAAGAACATCTTGCACATATTAAATATAATAGACCTGCAAAATCAAGTGTAACAGAACATATCCTTCATAATCAGCATGTACTAGATCAAAATGTTACATATTTTTTATTATAGTCTTTTATGACAGCCTATATGGTTCAAGATGGCTGTTCGTTGTTAGTTGGTCAAGGGGAGAGAGGGGCGGTGCTTACCTCACGCCTATATATAGCGACCGCAGAGAACGATTGGTGTCACTCTAGTTTTTAACTTCTTGTTTGCTACATTGATTTTGTTAAAAGACCCTCTGATGATGATGAAATGGTCATCGAAGTCTACATAAGGGTTTAATCTTAAGTAACTTGTATTACTTTACTTAACTTTGTTATTTTTGTGGTATTGGATTTATTTCCAATATTTTCATTGTAATATATGTACCACTGTGCTCTTGATATTGTATAATGCACAATATCCAAATATGACAACAAAAACCTCTCAGATACGCAGCAATGTTATATGCCTACTATTGCCTGTTTATAGCATCATTTATAAAATGTCAACAATTACTTTATCAGCATAAAATCTTTATCAAATAATGGACTTACGGATATGACAGTGTATTACAAATTACCCATGTATCCTAAGCCCAAAACAATTTTAGTTATTTCAAGTCACTGAAGACAATTTTGTTGATGAAACTGGTGCCCATTCACTGTTTTTAAAGTCTCTCAGTAGTTTTTAGATCTATAATGATTTACATGGTCAGTTGGTTTTAGTTCTTTAGTCAATCAAAGCTTATAGGAATGTAGTTTCACACTTCATTGCAAATTGTTTCTTAGAATTCCAGATTTTTATGAATGTTGGTGAATTGATTTTTATAGGTTAAATTTAATAACATTATTGTATTTTCTGCTTGGGAGTTATACTTTCTTAATATTATCTTCGGCAGTTCCTAGCTTTGCCCTATTATTTCTACTAGACGTGTTTCGGGTAATCTCATCTACTTGAAGGACTATCTTGCACTAAACAACTTATAGTTTGATTTGAAACAGAATAGGATTTTGCGTATGTGAAATCAACTAGAGGGAGTGGGGATTACAGCCGTCTGAGCTAATAGGAAATACACATCTTGCTGCGTGTGTGAGCCTTGTTGCAAATTCGACGTTAAACTTCCGTTCGTCGTTCAGTGAGATCATAACTGTGGTGGGGTGATTTAATAGTGGTGTAGCTTGCTTTGTTCTGCAATTTCAGTCGCTAGCAGTGGTGGGTAGACTGGCAATGCGTTCGAACTGACAACATCGCATTCCTACTATGCCACAGACCCATTCCTATTCTACTTTAAATCAAAGTATAATTTTTAAAATCTGTTTGTCTAGGCTATTTTAACAATAAAATGTGCAGTATTTTTAAAAGCAGACACAACAAAAAGTCGCTTGTTGAAACCATCTTGAAATCCTGATTAAACTATAATTAAATAGTACCCAACTAAGCGAATACTTAAGAGGTTACTTGCTGATGGGTTTCGAAACAATCGTTCCTTTTACAAAACAATTACTCTATTCGTACAAAGAGTAAAGGCTTTTCTTCGCAAAAGGAAAGACTGTTTTGAAACGCATCAGCAAGTTAGCTCTTGAGTATTCACTTAGTTCTGTATTATTTAATTATACAACAAAAAGACTTTAAATAGTGCTCTCAAAATTTTTTTGAACTAACAAAAATTTTTTTATTACATTTTTTAATCTATTGGAATTACAGTTTTTAAATAATACTCAGATCTTACAAAAATGTTTTACTAAAACCAGTTGGTAATTTATAATAATTGTTAGTTTGACAACTACTTTCTCTACTATGTTGTAAATCTCTCACACTTTCTTCTTCGGGCTTATTTCTATCATATTATCAAAGTTTTTAACAAATTGTGCAATTACAGATTAATTTACAATTGTTACAATTTACTAATGTGGCACTTATAAATGTAATACATTTTACTACATATTAGAAATACTGTGCTGCCATCACAAAAGACTGAAAGTAACAAAATGAAATTGCACTCTTTACAAATCAAGTTTAAACTGAAGAACTCATAAGATTTAATAAGGAGTATGAAAAAGCTCCTTATTTTTAAAAAAACCTCCAAGTTTTAAAATGCATGAAAACTATTAGTTTAAAATTTCATTTGGTATATTTTATGACACATTGCTAGAAGACAAAATAAGAATGTACAAATTATCCGTAATTATAATCTTCATGTAATTTAACACAATCCCTAAGTCAATAAATTATTGCTGCTCATAAAAATTAGTCAACATATTTACAATTTTTCTTTTCTATTTTCATAACGATAAAATGGAATGGAAAGCAAATTTCCATTTTTTTCTATGTATGGTGTTGGACTATTATTTTTGTTTGTTACTATTTATACATTTCCTTTTTTTTATCGCTTGCATTGTGTTGCAAATTCTTTTCGCTTTCGTTTTGCATTTTCCGTTTGTGAAGCAAGGTTCAAAACTGTTAAGCCAGTTTGTTTGTTTATATTATTCCTTTTATTTTTAATACTAGAAGATTATTTATGATACTGTGTGGTAACTATGGCAACAATTTAAGGTAGTGCAATAGAGGTTTTGACAACAACCAGATGGGGGCGAACACAATTCATATAGAACTTTGAGAAGTATATATTAGGATCCAGTGCCAAAGCGCAAGACTTCAAACATGAAGATACTTAGGTCGAATCTGAACTAGACCACCAAAATTTGTATAATTTAATTATTGAATACATATTTGAAAAAAAAACTGTATTAACATCAATTGTCAGGATAAAAAAATGTATTTGAACTTGATTAGATGAATAAGAAGTATATTATTAACAATTACAAACTTTTACAAGATATAAATCATGAGAGTGTGAGCTAATAGAAGGAACTGAAAAAAGATCAACTTGTCTATTGATAAACAATGAGTTTATAAATTATTTTAGGTGTCTCATAAAATTGCAAATTATGTTATATCAATAAATGTTATTATAATTAATCTTATAAATGAAAATATAATTTTTTGAATGATAATTTCTAATTATTTTTTTAAAACTAATATATTTTAGAATGAAATATATCCTACCTGTTACAGGAAGACTGAATCTCTCTGTAAGTGGAAGTTTTCCATAGTATAATGTCTTTGTTATCCGGGAAATGAATTCATCATGATTGCCCACTGTCTAAAAAACCAATGAAAAAAAAATTAATAGAAGTAAGATAATTACATGGTTAAGTAAGGATTAGAAACATAGGATAATTTTGTCACAAAAACCTATTATTATGCTTACAATGGTTGCTTGCCGACCTAACTCACACCATTGGTAGAAATTGTTAGAAATATCTCTGAGACCTTTATTTTGAGATAGTTTGGTGAGTTTAAAAAAATTTCATTTATACTTCAAAAACAATGCAGGGGGACCACCCTGAGCCGTTCTCATTGAATAAAATGATACTAACTAATGTCTTCCTGATAAATTTTGACTTAGTATTTAAGAATTTGCAATGGACCATGTTTTGAATACTAAACAGCCATAGCATAATATGTAAAATATACAAACATTTAGTTACATTAAAGATTCTATCATAATAATTATTGCCTCTTATCCATCTGAACCAATTTTCTAGCTCTTCGTAATTCAAAGTTTAATATAAAATAGAGAAAAATGGTATCTGAGACTAAGGCTAGGGCATGCACTTAAGATCACAGGGCGTCATAAACATGGGGCCCCAATGTAAGTCGCAATGTCAAATCACAATCTAAACATCAATAAAATAAAGTAATGCTTGATAAAATAAACTTCACACTAGTTTAGTGGATTAATGTATAATCTAAACTTTTAAGCTTATATGAAAGGGTCAAATAACTAACAACTCTCCAAGAATATCGCTACCAGGCCCCACATCATTGTTCAGCTCATGACATGAAATAAGACTGTCTGTATAAGTTCTTGTCTCATATTGTTTGTTCCAGACAGCGTTATTTACTACATGTATAATATTATCTTGCATGAGTTATTTGTGTGATCTGTAACTTTTCAGTTATATGTTTCCAATACTACACAGTGTATTTATTAGGTGGTTTTATTTCCCATATTGTTTAACTTTGTCTTTAAGGACTGATTTTAAAAATGACATCTAAAAAAAAATTACTTGAAAAACAAAAATTTTTAAATAACCCCTATTAACATATGATGTTTTAGACTTAATACATTAAAGAATATATGTAAAATTCTGGAAAGTGCTTAATAATAATGCTACAGTTTTGTGCAAATATTTTTTAACAGTAATTTAGACAGACTTTGATTGAGGAGTGTTCCATACCCTCAACCCCCCCCCCCCCCCAAGAACCCCTGAGAAAACAAACCCCTGACCCAGGGCCTTGCATGTTTACAGCCTTCAAAAGTAAAATTTGAAAAAGGCAAAAAAAAACAATTTTTACAAGTTTAGAAGAAACAGTTGAAGCAAACAGTTAAACAACAACCTTCTTATTCCATGTAGCAGTGTGAAAATGTATATCACAAGGCAACTTCAGTACGAAATAATTTGACTTATTATAGCAAACTTTATTTTGTTTTTTATAATTATCAAATATCTCCTAACTGGATACTTTGTAAAAATGTTATAATTTAACATATAATTAATCATTTACTATCGAAAACCTGCCTTTAAAACTGTCACTGCTTGACCTGACATCTCCAAGCAGAAGACACTGATGAAGATTGCTACATAGTGATCAAAAGCGTTCTGTCTCAGTAAGTTTTCACAAATTTACAAAATTTAAAGATCGGATAGTCATAAACTATATGATTAATTAAGTTTCACCAAACTACAAAAACCAAGAATTTAAATGTATAAATTAGAGTATATGTTATGTTCTATAACAAAACTTAGATTTTTGTTGTTTTATGAAAAAAATCAAATGTTTATAACAGATTTTACAGTAGAACTCCCAATTATCTGAATCAATTGGGACTGGACCCCATCCAGATTAACAAAAATTTGGAAAAATTTGATTTTTTTCAAAAAAAGGGGTCAAAAAATTAATTACTGTATGTATGTTGCAAATGGAAGCAAATGTATAATTTTTTATAAGCTTCCGAGCTAAGATCTTTGTTTATTCATAAAGAATCGGACCCGAATTTGGTTTCCCATACCAATTAAAAATGGGATCTTCTAATTCTTTATTTTTTGCTGCCATCATTAATTTTCTACAACTTTCATCTTCATTTTTAAACACTGAGAAAAGTTTAAGAGTAAGGGTTTGCTCCTTTTTAATGTTTGAAATCTTTGATTGTCTAACATCGTACATCTCAGCCAACTGTTTACCTGCAACTTCTTAACTGATTTATGTATAATTAATTTATTCACTAATGATAAGGCAACTCGTTTTCTTCCACAAGCCTTGGTGAACGACAAAATACACCTACAAACAAAATGGACTAATGCGAAAGAGTAGTCTACCAGGATCGATCAACTGGGAAATGACCATAGCCAACTATACATAACTGCACTGAAATGACAACTTAGCATTTAAATAATCTTTGTGGTGTGCATACACTAGCATCGTGGAGAAAAGGACATGTACACAAGATCATTATTTTGGAAATTCGTGTACATTTCCACTCGAGTGTTAGTGTTATTTTTTTTTTCTAAAAATCTGAAAGATATTTGGATAGTAAGTGTATATGCTTTCTGAAGTTATTTTTAGGTTTTCAAGATTTTTAATTTTTAGGGCGAGCATTAAATTTTATTATTTTTTCTTATGTTTATGAAGTCTTTCTGCATCTCCAGGTATAATTTTTTCTGCCAATATTATATTAGGGATGTTGATAATGACTAAGATCTTGAAATATTTTGTTGGCCTATATAAAATTTATTGAAATTGTGAAAATTGAACATAACCTTGTTGAAATTTTGATTCAATACAAATACGGCGTGTATGACATTTATTCTCTACTATTACAATTGATGACCTCCTTATATTAAACACATTTTCTTGATACATACAGTGATATATTTTACACAGGCTTAAAATGCAGCTATTCCTTTTCAATAATGCAGTGCTGTAACTATTGAAGTAATAACAAATTAATTTACAGTAGTTGATTCTAAAATTAGTAACACTACGCATAAAAGTAATAATTTAATGTGTATTTATTTGAAATGATTACTGAAGTGTATCCTTGTCATAAGCAAAAGAACACCAAATATGTCACTTTCCTGTTTTACTGATCATTTAAAAAGCTGTCAATTGTGTGTTCTGTTTTGATCCCAAGGTAAGTAACCTATGTTGGTCTAATGAAATTCAAGAATTATTATTTGAAAACTTAAAAATTTGAATGTTGATAGTGATATTTCAGCAAATGAAATATTGGAGAACGATTTGTCAATCAGGTAATTATCTGATAGTGATAAGGCAGAAATACATGCACAAGATCATTCCGTGAATAAATCATAAGTGATTATTTGAGAAAATAAGTAAAAACTATAAATTTATTTTCTTACGCGTTTTGAAACAGTCGTTGACAAAGCTAACCTGCTACTCAAATGACTGTTCGAAACGCATCAGCAAGTTAGTTAATAGTCTTCATATAGTTACTTACATAATTACTTATGAAAAAGAAAAGGTTATTATTGGGTAAACACGCAAATTGTCCACACCCAATGCAATGCTTATAAAATGAATAAAGAACATCTCCTACAGCTATTTTGATAACTATAAATTTTGTTATTGCTACGGAAGGTTAACTTTATATACCTATATTGAAATATACATATAAAGTATCAGGTCAGGATAGATTTGGTTGTAATTTTATACATTTAACCAAACAAATGTACACATCCAAAGCAAGAATAGAGATCACGTGAGATCACCTGGCAGAAGGTATTAATCTGCAAACGTCTAATTAGGTAATGTTGTATAAAATTAAAGCAAATCTATCCTGAATGCAAATCTACAACCTTATGCGCAGCACTGTGATGTAAAAAAACATTTGTATCACTCCGCACCCATTCACAACTTCTACATCCACGCTGAAAATTTTACCCAACTTTAATTTAAAAAAAAATAATGTTTCTACGCACAGAAAAAAATAATTGCAATGAAAATAGCCTTTTTACATGTTTCTGAATGTTTCATGAAAATATAGCCCCGGTTTAGCAAACTAAACAATTACCTATTTGTTTTATATTTGGTGTAAACTATAGTACCTTGATTTAAAATTTTTGAAAAATTCTAAAGTTTACAATTGTACAAAGGATAATATCTCTGGAAAATAGGCAAGAATCTTAATTTTTTTCGTCTTTTCACCATTTTATTGTGAAAAATTACATATATAACATATTTTGCGTCCATTATGAATTTTAAACAGTTTTATAAAATATATTTTGTACTATGCCTGAATCAAGTCTATCCCTGTATAATGGTGCCTCATCAGTTGTAGGTTAAAGACAAGTAATTATGAAAAAAAAACATTTTGTCATAAATAAGGTTGTAGTGTATCTTTTTAAAAAAGGTTGTATTAGTATTCTAGTTCGTTCTTTTTTGTACTTTAAGGTTCACAGGATATAATTGTATAAAAGGCGTTTTTATATACATCATTCCTTTTGAAAACGTACACCTCAACAAAGTAGTTTTACTAACCTTAAATTTAATTTTGGTGGGATCTCTTCGCTTTTTCCTTTGAGCAGAGGAACAAACAGTCATTGTTATGTTTTTATATATATAAACTATTATACAATGAATCAAAACAAATGTTTTTTCCCAGTCGACTTTACTAGAAAATTTCCACTTAAACACGTTACTGCCTATAAAGCCTAACCAAACTAGAAAACTGCCCAGCCCATCTGTTGAACTTACTTTAAAAAGATCATTATAATTAACTACCAAAATGATTACCCCCAGATGATGTTTTGTTTGTTTGGAAATTTCTAGAATTACCAGTGTAAAATTTGTAACATAAATTAATAATTTTTATTTTCATATAATTTTTTTATAAACAAAAGGATATTTTTCTCTATATAGGTGTGTGTTTTCATGTATTTACACCACTCACACGCACAGGCGGTTTGTGTGAGTGTGTATATATTTATATACATATGAGGGTGTATGTGTATACACAGAAAATACGTTATTACACTAATAAAAAAAAAAAAAAAAAAAAAAAAAAAAAAATATATATATATACATTATACATATATATGTATGTATATTATATATATATATATATATATATATATATATATATATATATATATATAATACGTTTTCTTGTTTAATAATTTAAAACAACACAGGTTATTCAAATACAAGAATATTTATTATTTTATATCCAAAGCTTTTCGTTGGCAAACAGTACCAACATCATCAGGAATGAAAATTAACATTGTAATTTTCATTCCTGATGATGTTGGTACTGTTTGCCAACGAAAAGCTTTGGATATAAAATAATAAATATTCTTGTATTTGAATAACCTGTGTTGTTTTAATATATATATATATATATATATATATATATATATATATATATATATATATAAATTACTATTAATGATAATAATTTTATGAAGTAATTTCTGTAGTAGAAGTTACAGAAAATATGTGTATGTGTAGATTTGAAAAATATATCATCTGTGGTAGACATGTGTCCCTACATGCTAAGTGAAATGAAATTATCTATTGTAAAAAAATATGCTTAAATAATTGAAATGAATTTGTGGATTTTTTATTGGGAAAGAATTTACAATAAAGATTAATACAAATAATATAGCATTTAATAAATAAATTCATAAATTATAATTCACATTTTAAGTTTTTCGGTTACAGCTGTCCGAAGTTCAAGTAAGTATTCTTTTAGATACAGAAATATATGTAATCTATAGAATTTAATTTATGATAATTTTTATTTGAAAGACAATAAATTACTGATTTTGAATACTAAAGTTAATGTTGGTTCGAAAAATAGAGTGAAATCATATTTATATTGTGTTTTTGGTTTTAAATTAATGCATATGAATTGTAATTAAAAGTTTTTAGGTGGTATGTAGTTTTGTACTGGGGTAAATAATGAAACAGCCTGATTACAAGTTGAGTAAGTTATAAAAATTTTATGTTAATGATTTTATTCTTCTTGTTTTTCTAAAAATCAAAACTTCCTTGGGGTTAATGCAGAACTACTTTGGTCTCCATCAAGTATGGTTCCATTACAGAGTTAATATGAGGTTAACCCAGGAATGGTAATGGGTCATTCCATGTCAAATCAACCAATGGTCTGAACCTCACTTACTCAGATTTGTATGATTTTTTGCATGATTGTTCCTACCATCAAAACTAACAAAAATGCAAAATATCAGATTTTTTGGACTTATAGTTTTTTAATTATTAATTTTCAAAAATAGTAAAAAGTACGAAAATTGTCAGTACTTTGGTTACTGTAAACTGCTCTATTTTAAAAACTACTAAACATACAAGGTTGAAATTTTCACCATTTTATTCTGTTTTACAAGAGCTTTAATTTGATACCCTACATGATTATGTTGGTAAATTTTACTATTTTCCAAAAATTTTCTAAAAATAAATTTTGAAACATTTCAAAAACGTATTTTTGTGAAAAAAATATATGTTATTTGTACACTATTATAGTACGTATATGCCAAATTTTAGAATGGGATGATAATGGGATCATATTTTAATAAAATATTTTTTGTCTAAACTCATCAATTTATCGATCAATCTTACTCGTCCCCAAAGATCATTCAGTACTAGGATTTGTAAAATGTGATTCTATAAAATATAAAACATATTGGTAAATCTCGCTTGTTAGGATCAAAAATAAATTAGCCTATATCATATGTGAAATTGTTATGTCAAACTTAGGTACCTAATGTAGGCTAAGTCACCCTACGCAATTTATAAATAATTTTGTTGTTAGCATTGACAAACCCGGGTTTCCACATTTTAAATGACAAAATAAACCATCTGAGATTTGTTTGACTCAGGTTACAGCTTCTCATAGTTTGTCTAGAGGGAGCTCTGAATTGGATAAAAAAAACAGTATGTTCAGTATAGGGCTGTCAAGCATCTGGTGGCATGGAGATAGTACCCCGTTTATATCATACCATAGTTGCCTTGCTAAAATTATGTGCAATCCACCCTCACAAGAGTGTTACATAAGTGAATGTAAAGAATGCCCTGGTGTTGAACAATTCCATAATGCCTTAATAAATAAATTTGAAGATGAACTTGTTGATGAAGTGACATATAAACAGTGGATTACAGTCGATAGGTCTACATTGGAGTCTATAACAAAAAACGTAGAAGACTTTGTTGATGAATTTCTAGAAATGCTCTTAAAACTGAAAACTCATTCATTCCTAGCCAACATGCAAAAAGAATGCTTCTCAGAGAAGAAAGAAAACTTGGCATCAGGGGAACTTATCATTAACTGTGACTTTGCAGAAAATTATTCATTTATTATCCAAGACGAAGTACAGTCATTTCATTGGACATAAACTCAGGCTACTGTACACCCTTTTATAGTTTACTACAATTGGGAAAACAAAATAAAACATTTAGATTATGTTTTTATATCAGACTGCTTAGAACACAATACTGTAGCATTTAATGTATTCCAGACTAAGTTGATTTCTATACTGAAAGAAACTATACCTTTTGAAATCAAGAAAATAACATACTTCTCCGATGGTAGTTCGGCACAATATAAAAACAAGAAAAATTTCCATAACCTTTGCTTTCATAAAACTGATTTTGGAATCGAAGCAGAATGGCAGTTTTTTGCAGTTGTATGACTTTGCCGTGGATAATATATCTGGAATTGATTTTATATACTGCTTGCAAAAAGAATGCAGATATGGGAAAGAAACTTGCTGCACGCTTCAATGACTCAGTAGCCATTGTTGGAACTCAAAAGTTTCATTCCTACAGCCCAATTTGAAAATTGCATCAATGTGAAGTATTACTACTACAGCCCCTACCAGTTTACTAAAACTATCACAGCCTTTGAGTATATAACACCGACAGATCTACAATACATCGAATCTGGCTTTGGGACTGTTGCCTATGATCAATCCTGGTGGCTTTCATGTATTCTTAAAAAGAATAATGGAACTTGTGAATATGAAGTGAGTTTTCTACATCCAACGCCTTTCTACCCAAAGCCTTGTGACATTTTAACTGTCCCAGGTGAAACACTACTTCAAAAAGTAGAACCAATGACTACAACTGGAATGGTGTACAAATTAAGCAAGGAAGAAAATTCGCTGTCTTCTAAGACTTTAGCAAAGTATCTCAAGAGAAACATCTAACTAAATATCAAGAGCAATATCTTACGTCGAATTTTGTTAAGTTTAAGGAACTTTAAAAACCTAGTTCATTAGGTGGTGCCTACTTTTTTTATAAAAACTTTTAAAGATGCAGTCATAAACATATTTCTGATTTTTGTGTGGGAATCCGATGAGTGTGACTGATCGATACCTACATGTTAGGGTGAGTTTTATTTAAAAATGTTAGGGTGAGTTTAGACTAAAAATATTTTATTAAAATATGATCCCATTGTCATCCCATTCTAAAATTTGGCATATATGTACTAAAATAGTGTACAAATAACATATATTTTTTTCAGAAAAATAAAAAATACGTTTTTGAATTTTTCAAAATTTGTTTTTAGAAAATTTTTGGAAAATGGTAAAATTTACCAACATGATCATGTATGGTATCAAATTAAAGCTCTTGTAAAACAGAATAAAATGGTGAAAATTTCAATCTTGTATGTTAGTAGTTTTGAAAATAGAGCAGTTTAGAGTAACCAGCGCGCTGACAATTTTCGTACTTTTTACTCTTTTTGAAAATTAATAATTAAAAAACTATAAGTCCAAAAAATCTGATATTTTGCATTTTTGTTAGTTTTGATGGTAGGAACAGTCTACAAAAAATCAGATCATTCTGAAACCTTAAGGTCCAAAATTATTTTTTAGTTGCTTGATTTGACATGGAATGACCCTCATGTGTCTATTCCACATGTTAATGGTAATAGTAGTCATTCAGACTACATTAGGAAAAAAAATGGTAAAAATATAGTCCTAATGATGTTGGTTTAAACAAATTTTTTTGTTTTTAAATTACTCATTTTAATGTGTAGAACACGAATATCAACTTTTTTCCGCGGAGAATACGAAAGTTAATTTTTCTCATTTTAAATATTAGGTTGTAAAGGCATGTAGGCCTATAGCGTGAACAGGGCGTGCAGTAGCTACAGCGCACTGCACTATGTCTAGATTTGTAACTTTATACAACATTACTATCTACCTATATTAAAATATACCTACAAAGTATCCAGTCAGGATGGATTTGGTTATAATTTTATTCAATATTGCTATCTACCTATATTAAAATATACCTACGAAGTATCCAGTCAGGATAGATTTGGTTGTAATATTGGTAAATATTTAGACTTATTGCCGATCAGAAAATTACAACCAAATCTGTCATGACTGGATACTTCATAGGTACAGGGTATATTTTAATATAGGTAGATAGTAGTAATGTTGAATAAAATTATTACCTGACTGAATACTTCGTAGGTATATTTTAATATAGGTAGATAGCAATATTGAATAAAATTATAACCAAATCTATCCTGACTTGATACTTCATAGGTATATTTCAATGTAGTTATATAGTAATGTTGTATAAAATTATAACCAAAAGTTAAATATTTAGATTTAGTATTAAAATAAACTGACTTTGACGTAGTGCAGTGAGCTGTAGCAACTGCGCAGCCGGTTCACGCTATAGATGCTATTACAGACTATCATTAAATATGTGCAAAAAAAAATTAACTTTCGTATTTTCCGCGGATAAAAGTTAATATTAGTGTTCTACACATTTAAATAAGTAATTTAAAATAAACAACATTTTTTAAAACATTATTAATAAGACTCGTTTACGCTATACATGCCATTACAACCTAACATTTAAAATGTGAAAAAAGTAACTTTCCGTATTTTCCGCGGAAAAAGTTGATATTCGTGTTCTACACATTAAAAAGAGTAATTAAAAAAAAAAAAAAAATTTAAACCAACGTCATTAAGACTATATTTTTACCAAAAAAATTAATTAGACAAGAGTTATCTTTAATTTACACATGATCATGGTAAACTACAATGTTTTATAGGTTTACAACTGTTTTGAGATATTTAATCTTTTCTTACACAGTCTACTCACACTTCTCCTCTGTGCTTCAAGTAAATATGCTTAGGACAGATAGCACACTGGAAATGAGTCATCCTTCTTTCTTTGGTTAGACAAATAGCAAAAATTGTTCTTGTTATAGGTTCTCGTAACCTCATGGAGGAGAGTGTTGATGGTCAATATGGTGCTTGCGATTGTGGAGAGACTATGTAGTGTTGGTCGTCGTAAAACTTGAGGAGTAGTGAGCTCTATACTTGTCTTTGGGAAACGCTCTCTTGGACTTGGGTTTCTTCTTTTTTTGAGATTTGATGATGGACGTAGATAACAAAAATTCATAAGATGACCATTTTTGTTCACTATTCCATAGAAAATGCTTACAGGCCATCTTATAATGTTTTGGGAACATGACATAAAAGTTAACATTTCATCAAAAGTGTCTACAGCACCTGTAGTGGCATTACAAAATTTGATGCTATCCAGTTTGGTCAATCTAAATTTGGTAATATTTGGATGCCTAACTTGTACAGCATCAGTAGTCTGAAAGTCATTTTCAATGTTGCTATCTTGACCAATACTAGAAGGTTCTCTCCTACCTGGTTGACTTGTCATTCCATTTTCATTGAATACAATCCGGGCTGATATCCGTATCGTCAACTTCAGTATCCGTATTGTGCTCGGAAACTTCATCTTCTCTCTCTCTCCACCATCAATCAAATCAGTATTATCACACCAACCATCATTTTCATCACAGTTGTTCTCCTGTATTTAATTTAAAACCTCACTTATTTCAAAACTAGCAATTAAAATTGAGCTCTTGAAAAGGAATTTCGGAAAGAAACTCGAAACGTTGAGTGTTTTAAAAAAGCAAAATTGTCTGTGATCTGTCATTAGCCTATATAAAAAAATTAATAGTTATTAACAGACATTAAGTAAAAATATTAGTTAAGAATAAAATTAATAACATCTATAAATATATACAATATTTGTGTAATAGACGATGGACAGGTCACTGAACAGAAATGAAACATAGAAATAACTGGAAAATCCCATCAACATTAACCTTGACTAGGTAGGGAAAGGTATTGAAAATGGGATTAGTAATAACCCCACACACCTCCTACAAAACCTCCCCCTTTTTTTATACAAGGGCTGGCTGCTCTTTTCCCCAACAACTTTAGTCCTGCTGGGGTCAAGATTGAAATGGGTTTCATCTAAATTATAAAGTTGTTGAGGTTTGTCATATATCTTTAGTTTCTTAAGGGATTCCTCAAGAATATTAAAGTATATTTCAAAGACTAATTGATTCATGCCCACTTTTCTGCATGTTCTAGTGTCTGAGGGTTTTTTATTGATAGTTTATATCTCTTCTTAAAAGCAAGAAACCAATCTTTCCCAGAAATTTCATATTTAAAAAGTGTTTTGATATTATTTTTTTTACTTCTTCTTCTTTACTTTTTACAACTTCTTTCCTACTTAGTCCCCATCCTCATCTTCCCATGGTTTTAATCCTTTTGCTAGATGTTCTTCCTGTTATGGTATGACTGTTGACCTACCTTGTGTCGAACTCTTTGTTCCGCTTCTACCACTAACATGGTTTTAATCCTTTTGCTAGATGTTCTTCCTGTTCTGGTATGACTGTTGACCTACCTTGTGTCGAACTCTTTGTTCCACTTCTACCACTGACGTGGTTTTAATTCTTTTGCTAGATGTTCTTCCTGTTCTGGTATGACTGTTGACCTACCCTGAGTCGAACTCTTTGTTTCACTTCTACCGCTGACGTGGTTTTAATCCTTTTGCTAGATGTTCTTCCTGTTCTGGTATGACTGTTGACCTACCTTGTGTCGAACTCTTTGTTCCACTTCTACCACTGACGTGGTTTTAATCCTTTTGCTAGATGTTCTTCCTGTTCTGGTATGACTGTTGACCTACCTTGTGTCGAACTCTTTGTTCCGCTTCTACCACTAACATGGTTTTAATCCCTTTGCTAGATGTTCTTCCTGTTCTGGTATGACTGTTGACCTACCTTGTGTCGAACTCTTTGTTCCGCTTCTACCACTAACATGGTTTTAATCCTTTTGCTAGATGTTCTTCCTGTTCTGGTATGACTGTTGACCTACCTTGTGTCGGCCTCTTTGTTCCACTTCTACCACTGACGTGGTTTTAATCCTTTTGCTAGATGTTCTTCCTGTTCTGGTATGACTGTTGACCTACCTTGTGTCGAACTCTTTGTTCCGCTTCTACCACTAACATGGTTTTAATCCTTTTGCTAGATGTTCTTCCTGTTCTGGTATGACTGTTGACCTACCTTGTGTCGAACTCTTTGTTCCGCTTCTACCACTAACATGGTTTTAATCCTTTTGCTAGATGTTCTTCCTGTTCTGGTATGACTGTTGACCTACCCTGAGTCGAACTCTTTGTTCCACTTCTACCGCTGACATGGTTTTAATCATTTTGCTAGACGTTCTTTCTGTTCTGGTATGACTGTTGACCTACCTTGTGTCGAACTCTTTGTTCAGCTTCTACCACTGACATGATTTTAATCCTTTTGCTAGACGTTCTTCCTGTTCTGGTATGACTGTTGACCTACCTTGTGTCGAACTCTTTGTTCCGCTTCTACCACTGACGTGGTTTTAATTCTTTTGCTAGACGTTCTTCCTGTTCTCGTATGACTGTTAACCTACCTTGTGTCGAACTCTTTGTTCCGCTTTTACCACTAATATGGTTTTGAAGTGTTTAGTATGTAATGCCATATTTTACTACATCTTTTGAGTTTTTAAAGTCTTCTTTGAAATATTGTTTCCCCCTATTTGTTTTTCTTTGATAGTTTCTAACCATCTTCTTATTTTTATACAAACTCACTGAAACCAAAAAAGCACATAAAGATCATCCATACCCTAACCACTGTGCTGCATTTACCCCAACGATCGTGACTTCACTTGCCTCACATATAAAATTACTGGGGCAAGCGAAGATACGGCCATAATTTATGATGAAGCATAATGAATCATATAGTCTAATTTCCTATAGATAAAAATGTATTAGAAACCCTCACACTTATTAGTCTAATCCTTTATAGGTAATAGTGAGAGTAATTCAAATTCGGCCTTGTCACTTACATTCACAGCAAAAATGTAAGGTTTTTTTAATACATAAAAAATATATGATTATTCAATATAACTATGTGTCATATTGGAATATGTTAAAAAAAAGGGAACCCGTTTTTAAGCAAAAAAACACATATTAATTAAAACAACCTCTCACCACAAATTCAACAAATTTTATTACAACCTTATGTACATTTCGACTACAAAGTAATCATCTTCAGAGGTATTTTTACAAATAAAATTGTAAAATTTCTAAAATTTTTATTTGTAAAAATACCTCTGAAGATGATTACTTTGTAGTCGAAATGTACATAAGGTTGTAATAAAATTTGTTGAATTTGTGGTGAGAGGTTGTTTTAATTAATATAAACATTTACGCCACAGTTGCTTTAAGTTGTTAAAAAAACACATGTTGATTTTTTTAGTTGAAATAATAAATTATAAGCCTATGGAAGCCACTGGTTGCACTAGCCCCATGATCCCACTTGACCTCCATGTATTTTATTGATTCTTGTAATTCTTCCCAGGTAACAGTTAAAACATTATGTTTATGTATGATTAAATCCCACAATCATGTTGCTTTGAAATTGATCAATGTATTATACTGTATTTGATTGATTCTTGCAATTCTTCCCCGTTAACAATTAGAACATTATGTTTATGTATGATTAAATCCCACAATTGTGTTGCTCTGATATTGATTAATGCATTATACTGTATTTTATCGACTTTTATAATTTGTTCACACATAACAATTAGAAAAGTGTGTTTATGTATGATTAAATCCCACAATCATCATGTTGCTCTGAAATTGATTAGTTTATCATACCGTATTTTATTGATTCTTATAATTTTTTCCCAGGTAACAATTAGAACAGTATGTTTATATTTGATTAAATCCCAGAATTATCTTGTTTTGAAATTGATAAATGTATTATACTGTATTTTATTGATTCTTTAAATTTTTTCCCAGGTAGCAATTCGAGCACTATATTTATTATGTATGATTAAATCCCACAATCGTGTTGCCCTGTAATTGATTAATTTATCATACCGTATTTTATTGATTCTTATAATTTTTTTCCCAGGTAACAATTAGAACAGTATGTTTATATTTGATTAAATCCCACAATAATCTGGTTTTGAAATTGATAAATGTATTATACTGTATTTTATTGATTCTTATAATTTTTTCCCAGGTAACAATTAGAACAGTATGTTTATATTTAATTAAATCCCACAATTATCTTGGATTGAAATTGATCAATGTACAGTAAACTCCCAATTATCCGTGGGCGGATGAACCGGTTTGCGGATTATCCAGGGTCTGCCATTGTTTTACAAATATCCAATTTTTATTCCAGTCAGATTTATGTGTTTAAATTTCCAAACGGTGAATTACGATGTAAATACATTTAAGGCTTAACAGAAGTTAAGAGGAAGGGAATAGATATGTAAATATGTACATACTAATTTTTACATTGAAAGGGAAGCATCCCGAAGCGGGCCAGCAAATTAAAAGGGGCGAGCAAGGGGGCTTTTAACACGTTCAGCATGGCGAGCGTCCCAGCACGTTTTTTGTTCCTTTGTGAGTCACTGAGGGCATGCCGGTGTGCTCCCCTCTTCTCTTCTGAAGGACGGCGAGCACTCCGGCAAGCTCACTCTCCGTCTAATTGAAACTTCTCTGGTGTCGCTAAATGTCTGTATAAAGGTTTGATTTTTTCGTCAGTGCTTCAGAACTGTTTAGAGAACATTGTTCCTGAGTCGTTTTTAAATCCGACCATCTCAAATTAACTTTTTGGAGATTCAAATATTGGGTAAGTTATTAGTGCTATATGTTTCTTATTTTTGTATTTTAAAACCATTTTGACGTTTACAATGTTTTATAATTCCATTTTTGTAAGGACTTATTTTTTCCCAAAAAGTGGTGGTTTATGTTTGGTCTAATGTTTTTGAATAAACGTACTATTTTGTGCATTTGTTATTAAATTTTATATTTTTGTGTATTTTCTTATGCACAAAAACATTTTAATCTTTGCAATAAATAAATAATTTTAAAACATTTTATTAATCTGGTAGGCAAGGTCTTGGAAGAGAGTAAAGATGACGATATAGAAGATGAGGAGGCTAAGATCAGCCATGACACTGTATTGAGGTACGTCAATTGCCTTATTCAGTACGTAGAGGAGCAAGACGACTCTTCACTGTGCGACAAAATGGTTCTCAAGAAACATAGATCGCACAATAAAGCTAAATCAATGCTCACAAAAAAATAGACGAAAGTGACAGATTTTTTTGTTAAAAAGTGAAAGTATTATGTGTAAAGGAAATTACATACGTACATACATACTTACTTTTGACATATACCTATGTACGTATTGTAAATAGTTAGACATATAAATGTACATGTTATAATCCATCAAATACATTGACATTTTAAATTGTTTTCTGTATTTATTTTGACCTCTGAAGATTATTTATAAATTGCATTAACCAGGGTCATTATTTATGTAACTTATGGTATAATAATCGATTATCGATCGTTTTGCGTGTTCTTTGTTCATAGCGGATTATTCAGGGATTTCAGTTATCCGGCGTTGCCGGGCTACCCTATTCCACAGATAATCGGGAGTTTACTGTATAATACTGTATTTTATTGATTCTTATTCATTTTTCCCAGGTAACAATTAGAACAGTGTGTTTATGTATACTTAAATCCCACAATCATGTTGCTCTGAAATTGATCAATGTTTTACAATGTATTTTATTGATTCTTATAATTTGTTTCCAGGTAACAATTAGAACAGTATGTTTATGTATAACTAAATCCCACAATTATGTTGCTCACAAATTGATAAATGTATTATCTTGTATTTGATTGATTCTTATAATTTTTTTACCAGGTAACAATTAGAACATTATGTTTATGTATGATTAAATCCCACAATTATGTTGCTCACAAATTGATAAATGTATTATCTTGTATTTGATTGATTCTTATAATTTTTTTACCAGGTAACAATTAGAACATTGTGTTTATGTATGATTAAATCCCATAATTATGTTGCTCACAAATTGATCAATGTATTATCTTGTATTTGATTGATTCTTATAATATTTTGGCAGGTAACAATTAGAACATTATGTTTATGTATAATTAAATTCCACAATCATGTTTCTCTGAAATTGATCAATGTATTATACTGTATTTTATTGATTCTTATAATTTTTTTCCAGGTAACAATTAGAACATTATGTTTATGTATAATTAAATTCCACAATTATGTTGCTCTGAAATTGATCAATGTATTATCTTGTATTTGATTGATTCTTATAATATTTTCCCAGGTAACAATTAGAACATTATGTTTATGTATAATTAAATTTCACAATCATGTTGCTCTGAAATTGATCAATGTATTATCTTGTATTTGATTGATTCTTATAATTTTTTACCAGGTAACAATTAAAACATTATGTTTATGTATAATTAAATCCCACAATCATGTTGCTCTGAAATTGATCAATGTATTATATTGTATTTTATTGATTCTTATAATTTTTTTCCAGGTAACAATTAGAACATTATGTTTATGTATGATTAAATCCCATAATTATGTTGCTCACAAATTGATCAATGTATTATCTTGTATTTGATTGATTCTTATAATTTTTTTCCAGGTAACAATTAGAACATTATGTTTATGTATAACTAAATCCCACAATCATGTTGCTCTGAAATTGATTAATGTATTATACTGTATTTTATTGATTCTTATAATATTTTGGCAGGTAACAATTAGAACATTATGTTTATGTATGATTAAATCCCACAATAATGTTGCTCTAAAATTGATAAATGTATTCCCCGCAGGGGGGTGCGGACTAGCCGCACCTACGAGGGATTTGGCGTCCCTCGCGGTACCCTAGCCTAACACTACACCACTCACAAAGTATACACACACACACACACAGACACATACACACATGCACATATACACATACACTAACATCTTCACTTAGGGTATTTGACTGGTCAGAACCGTTGCGCGTTGGGAGTGCTGAAAGGTCCAGAGCTTGACTAACTTTGGTCTGGGACGCTGCTGTGAGCTTGCCCTGCCGAAGACAGTGGTTGCTGGTCCGCTAGCCACTTCGTTCTTTGGTCAGGGAGTGTCCGCGGTGTTCAGGTGTCGGAGCCTGTGCACAGAATTACGAGTTCTCGACTGATGCCCATCCAGTCGAGCTAAGGAGGAAACTATGGGCCCCAGAGTTCCGGGGGTTGGAAATGATCGAAAGTGATCCATGGTTGTACCCGTTCTCATAGTCTCGCCCGTTACGCCTGACACGATGGTTAGCTTAAATCAAATTTATGGAAAACCAACAAAAGTCCAACCAACCAACTAGAGTAATGTGAAGAGGCGTCGTGAGGTTTCTCCGAAGATGCCTAGTGAAGTTAATGACACAAGGAGAGAAATGGATGTAGCATCAACTAAACTACCGCCTAAATTTTTAATTGTCTCTAGCGCAGAAGAAGGAAAAGATCTTTCTAAGGTATCGCCTTTTCTGATCCATAAGGCTATAACTGGATGTGCAGCAGGACCTGTCGCTTCCATAAAGAAATTACGGAATGGAACACTTCTGTTAGAAACAAGTAGTTCGAAGCAGTCACAATATTTGCTGAAAATGACCTCCTTCTTTGATCAGGTCAAGGTTTCGGTGGCCCTCCACAAAACCTTGAACTCATCAAAGGGAGTAATATCATGCAGGGATCTTTTGTATGTCCGTGAGGATGAAATAAGATCTGAACTGGAATCAGAAGGTGTAACAGAAGTCGTACGAATTATGAGGATGGAAAACGGTCAGAGAGTTCCAACAACATCATTAATCCTGACATTCAGGAAACCATCTATCCCGGAATATTTATATGCTGGCTATCAACGGCTTCCTGTTAGGCCCTTTGTTCCCAATCCACGGCGGTGCTTTAAATGCCAACGTTTTGGACACGTCAGCTCTTCTTGCTCCAAGCCAGAGGTATGCGGACAGTGTGCATCTGAAGGACATACTGAGAAGGTTTGCACAAGTGCTCCGAAATGATCAAACTGTGCTGGTGATCACCCTGCTCGCTCCTTTAACTGCCCAAAGTTCAAGGAGGAGAAAGCGATCCTCAGCATAATGGCGAAGGATAAAACATCTTTCCACGAAGCAAAAAAGAAGTTCAAGTCAACTCAACCTAGACTTGAAACAAAATCTTATGCCTCAGCTACCACCACTGAAAAGTCGTGTTCCAACTGTGTTGAGCTAAATAAAAAAATTGAACTTCTCACTGAGCAAGTTAGTAATTTATTAGCATTAGTGAATAAAAATTTGGTTTCCAACTCAAAGACTAATGTTGAATGTGCGGAAAAATCTCCATTGCCAGTTACCTCTGCGAAAATTAGAAGAAATAAGACACTATTAGAGACAAGTGTGAAAAACGTAAAAACTACACGAAATAATAACAAAGCTGCACCTGTGAAAGTAGGTGCAAAACCACAAGCGACTCAAAAGAGGACCATTTCAAACTCCTCTTCTGAGTCAAAAAACTCTTCAGATTCCACCACTACAATAGTGGTGATGGAATCTGATGACTCTCTGCCTGGAACGTCCAACATTCCAGGCCAGCGAATTTGCAATGACAGCAGTGAGAGCTTGGTGAATCCATTTCACTAAAATACGATGTCCACACCTAAACAATCCGTGATTCAGTGAAACATTAACGGTGTTAAAAGTCACATTGAGGATCTCAAATTAATTGTAAGGGATGTGTCCCCTATGTACATTTGTATTCAGGAGACACATCTCCATGAATCGCACAATTTCCATCTAAGGGAGTATTCAGTTTACAGATCGGACTTCATTACAGAAAATCGAGCTAGAGGTGGCGTAGCCATTCTAGCCCATGACTGTGTCGACGCCGTTTCTCTGAACTTAATAACTCCCTTTCAAGCAGTAGCAATTCAAACAGCTATTCCATACAAACTCACTCTCTGTTGTGTCTACCTCCCACCAAGTGACAACTTGCAACAGAGAGATCTTGTAGACCTTATAAATCAGTTACCGACTCCGTTTTTATTAGTGGGCGATTTCAATGCCCACCATGTTTTATGGGGTTCCCCAGATTGCAACCCGCGAGGTAATCTGATAGAAAACATCAGATCGGAACTGGATTTATACCTGCTAAATGACGGTTCTCCGACACATTTAGCAGCGTCAACAGGTGGATGGACAGCTGTAGACTTGTCATTATGCAGTCCTGCCTTGGCTACAAGGCTAAAATGGTCAGCATTGCCTGATCTTTACAGTAGCGACCACATTCCTATTGAGATCTCTTTGTGTGACTCCTCACCCTGTTGTGTTCGACATCCTCGTTGGATCCTGAAAAAAGCCAACTGGGAACAATTTTCACAAGATCTAGAATCACTGGATGTGGATTACTTGGCTCCCATTGATGACATTGTAAATTCATTTACAAAAACCGTTTTGATTGTCGCCGGAAAGGCAATTCCGAAAACCTCATCCAAACCACGACGACCACCTGTTCCGTGGTGGAATGATGAATGCACTGTGATCCTTCGTCAACGACGAAAAGCTCTGAACCAGTTCAAGAGACATCCAACGAGTGAAAACCTGGAAAAATATAAAATCTTCCGTGCGAAAGCACGGAGAATATTTAGGCAAAGTAAACGAGAATCATGGTCGCAGTACATTGGCACAATTACAAGAACTACAGCTCCATCCACAGTATGGAAGAAATTACGATCAGTCTGTGGCATTTCCGTTCCGATGCCATTAATTTCATTAAGGGATCCGGATGGAGCTATGACCACGGACTGTGATGAAATTGCCAATGTGCTAGCATTATCGTTCTCAAAACATTCTTCATCTTCTGCATACAAGGACGCTTTCCAGGTGTACAAACGTAAACAGGAAGCTTTACCTTTCACCGTTGGAGTGTCTAGAGATTCTTGTTTGAATAACCATTTCTCTATCGACGAACTAGAATCAGCTCTCTCGTCAACGAAGGATTCTGCTCCAGGCCCGGATGATATTGTATACTCCATGATTAAAAATCTACCACCGTCGGCAAAACTAGTTCTCCTTGGGATATACAACCGTATATTCGGGGAGCACGGTTTTCCCGATGCATGGTTAGAAGCGACTATAATTCCTCTTCTAAAACAAGGAAAGGACAAAACTAATCCCAGTAGTTACAGACCCATCTCTCTCACCAGCTGCTTATGCAAACTACTGGAGAAGATGGTCAACCGTCGTCTTGTCTGGTATCTAGAAACAAACAAACTTCTTTCTAACGTTCAGTGTGGTTCCAGACAAGGACGTTCATCAGTTGACCAATTGGTTTTGTTGGAGTCAGCTATACAGAATGCCTTCATCTTACGACAAACAGTGGTAGCGGTTTTCTTTGACCTTGAGAAGGCATATGACATGGCATGGAGAAGAGGAATTTTGAACGTATTGAAATCATGGGGTATACATGGTAACATTCTTGCATTTATACAAAATTATTTGAATAACAGGACTTTCCGTGTACGTCTAGGAGGCATATATTCTGATCGTTGCGAACTAGAGAATGGTGTACCACAGGGTGGCGTATTGAGTGTGACGCTGTTTGCTGTTGCCATTAACAGCGTCACTTCAAACGTACAGTCACCGGTCCACTGTTCCCTGTTTGTAGACGATTTTTGTATATATATGGCTGCTAGAAGTATGGCAACAGCGGAACGATCCTTACAATTAGTCATTAATAAACTGCAAGAATGGACCAAATCTACAGGCTTCAAGTTTTCGGCTTCGAAGACCCAGTGTATAGCATTTAGTCGTCGCAGGCAACGCCAGGAACCTATTCTTTATCTTGATGGTACGCGGCTTCAAACCGCGGATAATGTGAGATTTTTGGGTCTTTTATTGGATAAAATACTTTCATGGAATCCGCATGTGCGTGATTTGAGGACCCGGTGCAGCAAGATATTGGATATGTTGAGAGTTCTAAGTGGTACAAATTGGGGAGCAGACAGAACCTGTATGCTCCGTTTCTATCGCGCCGTCGTAAGATCGCGCATAGATTACGGCTGTATAGCCTATTCATCTCCTCGACCTACGGTTCTGAAACTCCTGGATTCAATACATCACGCTGGCCTTAGACTTTCTACTGGTGCTTTCAGATCAAACCCAATCTCCAGCCTTTTAGTTGAAGCTGGAGAACCATCTCTCTCAATGAGACGTCAAATGCTACAAATTTCATATTACACTGGTCTTCGAAGTAAACCTAAACATCCGGCATTCAAAGCGGTTTTTGATAACTACCTCGAGGATCGTTACAATGTGCGTCAACGTTCAACTGCTCCCTTCGGAATAAGAACGTTGCGCATTTTTAGCAATCTAAATTTAGAACATCCACCTATATTCGAACGAACATCATGCTACATCCCTCCATGGATAATACAAAAGCCAAAATGTGACTTCTCATTGTCCATGTACCTAAAACACAATACTCCTGACGTTATTTATCGTCAGGAGTTTTTGCAGATTCAAGAAACTCACCAACATACTGTGACTATATTCACAGACGGTTCAAAACTGAACAATGGGATAGGTTGTGCATTTTATATGGAAGGACGAACCTTCACTTATGGATTGCCCTCAGCCTGTAGCGTTTTTACTGCAGAACTTTATGCAATTTTCCAAGCTTTAAGATCAATTCCGTCTGCAAAATCTAAATATCTTGTGTGTTGTGATTCCAAAAGTGCTCTCCAGGCTATTCAGGAAATGTACACTAAAAATCCTTTAGTTGGAGACATCTTGTGCTCTATACACAGGCTCCAATTACGAGGTGTCGAGGTGTCATTTCTCTGGGTGCCTGGTCACTGTGGAATATTCGGAAACTCTAAAGCAGATGAAGGTGCAAAATTAGCTACAGGTATGTTGCCATCGACACAATGTGTGATGGCATCAGATTTTGTATGCAAAGTTAAAACTACACTATTCTCTGTTTGGAATGAAGAATGGCAAAATGTAAACAGAAACAAGCTGAGGGACATCAAAAATACCGTCCGACCATGGAGGACATCTGTTCGTTCGAATCATAGGGAGGAAGTGGTGGTTACTCGACTTCGCATCGGCCACTCTTTGTTAACGCATGGATGGTTGATGCGACATGAGGATCCACCACTATGTCCGTTTTGTAGAAATAATATTACAATCAAGCATATCCTGCTTGATTGTGATAAGATGAAAAATTTGTATGTACGTTACGATCTTCGAGGTAGTTTAAAGGTGGTTTTAAGGGACGATGTCACGGCTATCGACCGTATCATCCCTTTCTTACGCCACCTTAATCTATTTAATAATATTTAAATTTTGTATAATTTTAGGTTCTTTAGTTTTAGATAATTACAATTAGTTTTAAACATTTATTTTATTTTATTTTGATTAGTTTTATTTATGTAATATTTTAATATTTATTTTTAACAAACCTTAGTTAGGCGATGATAACCTCAATAGGTTTTTCGCCTGGAAAAAAAATGATAAATGTATTATACTGTATTTTATTGATTCTTATAATATTTTGGCAGGTAACAATTAGAACATAACGTTTATGTATGATTAAATCCCACAATTATGTTGCTCTGAAATTGATAAATGTATTATACTGTATTTTATTGATTCTTATAATTTTTTTCCAGATAACAATTAGAACATTATGTTTATGTATGATTAAATCCCACAATTATGTTGCTCTGAAATTGATAAATGTATTATACTGTATTTTATTGATTCTTATAATATTTTGGCAGGTAACAATTAGAACATTATGTTTATGTATGATTAAATCCCACAATCATGTTGCTCTGAAATTGATCAATGTATTATACTGTATTTGATTGACCCATAATTTTGTCATAGGTACAATTAGAACATTATGTATGATTATATCCCACAATCATGATGCTCTGAAACTGATTAATTTATTTTTGATTCTTATAATTTTTTGAAAGGTAACTATTAGAACAGTAAATTTATGTATGATTAAATTCCAAAATCATGTTGCCCTGAATTTGATCAATGTATTCTACTGTATTTTGTTGCTTCTTATAATTTTTCCCAGGTAAGAATTAGAACAGTATGTTAATGTATTATTAAATCTCACAAATGTGTTGCTCTGATATTGATTAATGTTTTACACTGTATTTGATTGATTCTTATAATTTTTTTCCAGGTAACAATCAGAACATTATGTTTATGGTATTTAAGCCATCGACATTTAGATATTGTCAGCAACATATTTATAAACTCTCAACTGTAACTAGTAATTACAACACATTCACAAGTAATGATAGAAGAATTGAATGCACCAGAGAAGTACAAATTTATCTGAGAAATAATAATAATACATCAAATAAATATTTAGCATTTCCTTACAATCAGTGCACAAGAGTTGTTCATACTTCTGGATCTTTTTATGAAAGTAAAAATTATTTTAATGTATTTAAACAGCAGATTTCAGTTTTCAAAGACATAGATTTCAAAACCCTTGCAGATGCACCTTCTTCTACTCTTATTTTTGGTTTGGGAGGAATAATACCATTTATTGCTGCACCAGTTTCATTTCTGTTTTTTGGGTATAGTGCTAGTATAGCTTTTGCCCAGCTAGCATATGGGGCAACCATTTTAGCTTTTGTTGGAGGAGTAAAATGGGGCTATGCTCTTAATAGCGATAAACCAACTTTAAAAAACATTGGGTTAAGTACTGTTCCTTCATTAGTAGCTTGTGTTGGTTTGATAGTCCCACAGTCTTTAGGATTGCTTGTTATATCTTCTGGTTTGGGGGCAGCTGTTTATGTAGACTTACTGACTAGTCATTACCCTTCTTGGTTTCGAGCTCTGCGTGTTCTACTTACTTCAACAGGCATTATTTCATTGCTAACAACTCTGCTGTGCAGTTTCTAAATATAAGTTATACAATTTGAGATAATTTCTAATGAATTAAGATATAAATATTTGCATTCATAATTAGTAATATTTAAGTAGAATATTTTAATATTTATTACTTCATTATTTTAGTTATAAAATTTAATAACGATTCTTATAGATTCGATGATGTGACAAACACTACTTCTTGTTTATTTATGTACATAATTTTTGTTTAATTTTAAAAATTGTAGGTAATATTTAGAATTTTGTGTCATTGTAAATCTTTGTGGTTTAACAATGATGACATTTTGTATTCATGTAGCAGACAGTTGCAAGTAATCATTCCTTTTGATTAGTAAAATCTAACTTTCGTTTAATACATTTGTTGTCATGCTTACTCATGTGGGTTTGCTGTGGCGAGTGCTGTTGTTGCCCTATGCAGTACCTGCAGTGTGTTTGTTTATCGTGAGCCTAGTAGATACTGCCCATAGTTTAAGTACCTATATATATATATATATATATATATATATATATATATATATATATATATATAGATTTTTTGGACTAGGAGACTGACAGACTTACCTTGGTAAGAGTCCACTCTGTAGTCTTCAAATAGAAACCCATAAAAGCACTTAAACAATGATATATTTCAACCACACAGTGGTCTTTGTCAATCGAAGAGAAAACACATGGGTGTTTTCTCTTCGATTGACAAAGACCACTGTGTGGTTGAAATATATCATTGTTTAAGTGCTTTTATGTGTTTCTATTTCAAGACTACAGAGTGGTCTCTTACCAAGGTAAGTCTGTCAGTCTCTTAGTCCAAAAAATCTAAATAATCTTTACCAACCAAAACTAACCTAAAAATTATATATATATATATATATATATATATATATATATATATATATATATATATTGTAATGTTATTTATAAAACACAATTCAACTATGTTTTATACTATTAAATATTACTTTTATAATATATATCAAATTTCTAGTTAAAACACAAAAACTTACTCAGGAACAATTCATAATTCTTTATTATTACAATTTCTATTTCAACAGTTAAACAATACACACAAAACAAAAATTTCTAACTTAACAATTTTAACAAACTCGGTTTAACTCTTTTTTCTTTTGATTTTACAGTTACACAATTTTAATACCCTTGGCTAATTTTACGATCTCTTACAATCTCGGGGTTTATAACATGGGCTATATTTTTACTTCTTTTGTTAATTAAATAAATTTTGAAAACAATATTAAATTTTGAAATTTGTTTTAATAAATATTTTCCTGATGGAAAAAACTTAAATTTTGAATATGCAAAAAGGCTAAACTATTTGAACTGGATTATTTCTTATTACTTACTATTAATTAACTACAAGATATTCTAATGTACAATTTTAAACTTTCTTATTATCTTAAATGTCCATTAAAGTTTATTTTTTATAGCGCTAGATACTTATCTCATCAAATAATGGCAAATGGCTGTTTGCTCGCACGTGGAATTCCGTTTGTTAATTTCACTTTTTTTACACTTAAATTCGTTTTATTTACTTCACATTATATTACCACTGTATTATATTCTGAAATTCACTTCTCCTTAATTTAGTTTGGCCAATCTTCTTAACAAATCTGTATAATTTTGACGAAGTTCCTGATAAATAGAATTTTGACTGGTCCTGGCAGATCCATCTTGTCGCGTCCCCACGCCATCTCTCACTCAACTAACTCTTCGTTTTTCCTTTAAAATGTTACAAATATGGCGGCCTCCTTCTTCTAAAAAACCAAAAATCAGATGGTTTATAATTTAGTTCGATTCCTTCTCACTAGAGTCAAACTGCACCTGACCGACTTATATTTGTTTACTTTCACATCTGTTAATGTCAACGAACTATTTTCACCAGTTTTAATTTGGTTAAACTTTGGTTGAAACTTACTGTTTCAATTTTCCGATCCTTAATAAAGTTTCCAGTGTTTATTTAATTAATATTATTAGTGTGTGAAGTGTCTTTGTGTTTTACTCTTGTAATATTTTGAATTGTGTGTGTTTTGAGCCCAATTTTTCAAACATAACCTTTCAATTCTCTTTTGTTTACAAACGTGTTCACTTTCTCCTTCAAGTAATTACTTAGGCCCTATGTTACTACAGTTTACAAATTTGTTTACACATAACTATTATTAGATTATCTTGTTTTAATTTATGTGTTAGGTTATTTGATATAACAAATTTCCTAATACATTTCCAGTTCAAAAACCTTGTTTACAATTCTGTGCTTTTACCTCAATTTAGTTTTCATTTAACCTAACCAATCTTTTAATGAATTTCTTTTTAAATTTTGTGTGAGTTATTTCTAATTTATTTTTCCAATTCTTCAAGAACATTATATAGCCCATTCTATAAATGTTACAATATATATATATATATATATATATATATATATATATATATATATATATATATAGAAGAAATATGCTTTCATATAGAATGTGCACTGTTTTTCTAACAAAGTGCATATGTGCAGAATATGAATAGTTATACTCTTTTATAGGACCATAGAATTACCTATATTTAGACTCAAATGAAAGCTCAAAAATACAGGAGTGCAGAATATGTCCGATCTGGGGAAATTTTGGGTTAAATCTAGTTTACACAATTTTTTTAATAATTTGTTTCCTTAAGAAGAAGAATTTATAAACTGTTTCTGAATAAAAAGAATTAAAAATGTACTAAAATTCCTTTAACAAACGGAGCGATAGGTTAGAATTCGTATCTAATTGTCTGTTATTATTTTCTTGCAACTACAAGAGCGTATCGTGTTATCAATTTGGCATCGCAGAGCAGCTCGGCTCCACACAAATGCAAGATTACACCTGATGCTAGAAAAATTAATGGTCTCCTCACTACTGAAATCTAGCATATTACGCACATGTTGATTTTTAAAAATACTTTATTACTATACTTTCAAATTTGTAGTGTATGTAGGGGAATAGTCCTATTGCGAAATTATCACTACATTGGTAATAATATAGAATTTACATAAGCTGCTAAACTTCTATCTATATGTTCCATAGTTCTTGGAGAAATTTGAAATGTCTATATATGGGATTGGGGAAAATATTGCGGGTAAAACATTTTCTGCACTCCTGATAAAATACAGTAATTTTACACAAAATAAAGAACTTTTGCACCTAGGATGAGCCTCCATGTAAATTTCAGCAGTGAATATGTTTTTGAGCAGCTATATTCATGTTACTTATTAAGTAAAGTGAGATTTTAAGCGACCCCCTTTCTGTACACTGTAGATTATATATTGCAAATTATTTTAGATATGCTGTAGATTCATATCATTATTAAATTATACTTAACAAATATCTAAAAAATATAAAAGTAAAGGACAGTTTGTATATACCACACTTGTAAAGGTATTTTGTAAATGTAATGGTTTTAGATTAATAAGTTTGTTTATAGTACAAATATTGAAAAAATACTAAGGTTATCATTATTAAATCGTTATAAACTAAAATGATTTATAAAATAGTTAAATGGTCGTATAAGGTTTTGAAATTGTGAGAGAACTTTATTTTCACCGAGTTCAACATAAGATTGAAAATTCAATAAGCTTCTGCATTATTAAAGTGAGGTTGTAAAAAGATTTAGGCTCAGTGTTAGACTGTATTTAAACATGGATGCTTATTTTTTATAATGGTGATACTGTCTGCAGAATGCTATGAACAATGATGTGTATATTATACTCTTGTTTATGAAAAAGTTAATAGTAATAAATGTACATTGAGAAAATGTCCACATATATATAAATTTATTTATTGAAAAAATATATTTCCATAGTTGAAAGAATTGTGTTAAATAGATATATCCACTTGTACAGAGTCTGATGTCACTATACTGCTGCCGTTCTAAATGCCTTTTTGCCGTTCAGATTATCAGCTGTTGGGTGTCTTTCAACTATTAACTCTAATCTCCTATTCCTCTTCCTATTTTTAAAATTCTCCCTATTAACTCATACTCTCCTGATATATGTCTTGTACACATTTTCAATCATTAATAAAATAATTTTTATTCGTCCAATCATGTTCAAATACATTTTTGTAAACCTGTAGTGGATAACAATTGATGTTAATACAGTTTTTTCAAATATTTATTCAATAATTAAATTATGAAAAATGTAGGGGTCTAGGACGGATTTGAACTGAGTATCTTCAAGTTCAAAGTCTAGCACTTTTGGGACTGAGGCAACTTTTCCATAGCTAGAAGTGTAATTTTCATAGAAATACAGTATATGAATTTTTTTTGCTCCTATCTGGTTATCATCAAAACCTCCATTGTACAACCTTAAATTGTTGCCAAGGTTACCATATAATATTATAAATAATGCTCAAGGATTAAAAATGAATGAAAAGAATAAAATAAAATAACAAACTGGATTAACGCTATTGAGCCTTGCTTCAGAAAGGGACATGGGAAAGGAAAACAAAAAAAAAAACTACAACACAATGTACATGGCGAAACAAAGAAGGCGTATAAATAGTAACAAACAAAAATAATAGTCCAACACCATACATAGAATAGAAAATGGAAAATTGCAAGGAAATTTGCTTTCTATTTTGCCACTTAACCTTAGAGGACTCGCATTAATACCCGTTTCACCAGAGATCACGTAGGGTAATTTTTTAACCCAACTAGTTTTCAGGCCAATATCAATAAAACAGTTGGTGTTATAAAACACAAAATTATTTAAACATATTTTGTTATATTATAAAAGCTATGAACAAAAAATACAATACGAGTTCCTTTTTTATACGTCAAAAACTATTCAAGTACTTCAACTAAATGGTCTTTATAAACACTTTTTCTACAATTAGCACAGCATTTTGTTGCCTTTTATCTAAGTTCCTCTGGCAAAAATCACGCCTGTAATTAAAATATTTTTGTTTACTATTGCCAAATATAAAGCTATAACTATTTATTAGGAATATACTGTGGTTGAATTTAATAATAAATACACAAAAATCTCTTAACCACAAACTTTCTTTATTTTACCCTTATGTACATTTCAGTACCAGTCTTTGTATGTTATCCCTCTGAGGATGGTTACTTTGTAACTGAAATGTACATAAGGGTAAAATAAAGAAAGTTTGTGGTTAAGAGGTTTTTGTGTATTTATTATTATAAAGCTATAGCTTATATTGTAAATAAACTTTTTTTTGTTACAATAATCATGAAAACAAAATATTTTGTAAACAAGAATAGTTTACAAACACCATATACAGCAAAACGCAATACTTACAAGAGCAAATGGAATTTGTGTCTTGATATTGACCACACTGCTATATCCATACCAGTCCCTTCTGTCATCCATATACCTTTAGAATTTTTGTCTGAAGACTTCATCACCCCACAAATATACAAAACCCCAATCAATACTTCAATTTTTCCAAAAGCAGGTTCATTAGAATCAATCTCTCTCCCTTGCAAAATAGTTTTTTAAAATTTTATATATATTGTGCAAAACACTATGGAATGAATCAAGTCTCATTATCAAACAACTGATTCTGTCCTTTCAGGGTTGTATTTGAATTTTTTACTTCTTGTTTTACCCCTGGCAAATGAATTATAATGTTACGCTAAGGGGTTCTTACATTTTAAGAGCCGGTTTGCGATACCATTTTGTCGGTGGCACAATCGCTCTACCCTTGTCAATTTTAGATTTCCCATAGTAAAAAGTAGTGTGTTCTTTATAAGGAGAAAAATCATCTTCGTCAGAAGTGTACTCTTCCAAATTCAGTTCTAAGCGACATTTTTTAGTGTGAATTTCTTCTAAACTATCATTAGAGTTATTTATATGACCAGAGTTACTTGGATTTTCAATTCCAAAATCCAAATCTCTGTCAATGTCTTCATGAACAACATTAGCCTGATCAACATCACTGTAGGCACTTTGTTCATTCTCGGAATAATGAACACTCTCCTAACATTTTCACTCTCTTCACTTGAAGATCATCTATATACTTTATTTTCCGTCTCTTGTAACAAGTGATTTATAAAACTTGTGTCAGCTTCTATCCCCATGACAAAATATGAACGTAGATAATTTAAAATCGATCATCAGGTTTATAAATTGAAACGAAGTTCAGTTATAAAATCTTCACAAAATACATATCAAAATGAAATTCACTCAAAAAAATCTTGCAAAAAACCAAATGAAAATTAATTTATGTTATAAAAACCTTGCAAAATACAATTAAAATTAAACTTCACTTATAATACCTCGCAAAATACAAATAGAAATAGACTCCATTTATAGAAACCAGTAATGTAACGTGAGGTCTCGTGCAGGGTAAAAACCTTCCAAGCTGTTGCAACAATAACTTCAAACTCTTATAGGTAAACAAAAACTGTCAAACTACCTGATCTAGGGACGGACGTAAATAGATACATGGCGAGTCAATTAGAAGGTATGTAAGGGCTGAATGAATTTCAGGATTTGCAACCGTTTGATAATCTTTGTTGGAAACTCACTGGGAGAATAATCACCCGGCACTAGTCCTCCAAGGTTAACAATTCTGGCATATGTATATTATATATAAAAGAAACTGAAATGAAGTTTTTCTTTGTTAACTTGAGTAGGAATTGACTTTAAAAAAATTTTTCTGTATAACTTCTTCTTCTCTCCAGTGGTAGTTAATTCATAATTCTTTTCAGGATTCTTTCTTTGGTAATTCCTTTGGACATAACCAAACAATATGAGCTTTTCAACTTTATTTCACTCATTTGTGTATTCTCTATACACTCTTCATACATTTTAACAATAGTAATTATGACTTGGTTTGATATTTTTGTGGGCTTGCTAATAAAGTCTTTTTCTCTTTTATTTAGTTATTTAGAGCTTAGCTAGTGAGAACTATTCACATAGGTAAAAGTTAAAGTAGTGTACTCAAAATCTCACAAAAATTAGTCTTTAATAAGAACACAAAACAAACTAGTTTCAGCGACGAAGTCGCCTTCCTCAGTGCTTGGCTACTAGTAGTAGCCAAGCACTGAGGAAGGCGACTTCGTCGCTGAAACTAGTTTGTTTTGTGTTCTTATTAAAGACCTCTTTTTCTCTTGTTAACAATCTTCTTCCTTTTGTTATATTCAACTGCTTACAACTCCATACATCATACCTGCTTACTTTTCAAAATAGAATAAATACTATAGTGTTTATTCTTTTTTAAGACATCCTTATTCTATAAAACTAAATTTAACATTCCAGAGACCCTTTTTGTTTTAATCATTTTGGCCTTTATCACCTCCTCAGCCTTCCATTATTACAATTCCAAGGTATTCGTATTTCTCTAAACATCCTATTTATTTGTCATTTAATTTGAAATTCTTGTTCACTCTGGTATACATATAGTTTTTGTTTTGTTTTATGGTTATTTTTTAATTTTTACACCATAATCTTAATACTCTCCTTGTAGTTAGTGTAACTTGAGGAGGATATCAAGTGCAAGGTGTCACAAAACCGTCATTAATGGTTGGAATGTGTGAAGATGTGCTTTAAAAAAGGCAGATACTGACGTTTTGATTGTGTTGTTAGTTCAGTAAGAGTACAAACAGCACAATTGGGTGGGGGTATAGTGTAGGTCACGGTCGTGGTCGATTTCGACGTCCATGTAAATCAAACACACTAACATACGGAGCTGAACATAACGGGTAAGTCAAGGTAGAAGTACATAACAATGCCTTCCAGGATGTTTACATTGATACTTTTTGAAACCAAGCTGATTTGATTTTACATGGATGATTACTTAGTGGTCTAGAAGGCTACTTTGCTCTGATTGGTCCATTCAAGGTCGTCCCATCTCTTCCACACTGCATCACGCCGTCCGAGGAAAATTTAACTATCAACATTGGTAGTTGGTACTTAACTAGTGGCATCCACTCCGACCTACAACTCTATTGCGACCCACTTGTACTGTTCGGACCCTTATGGTGGTGAAGTGTTCAAGAGAGAGTGTGCTTTTGCTGTGGCAACGTACTTATCCAATAGCCGTTACATCAATGTAACACAACATACATTCTGGAGACCATATAATATCGTGCGTATAGGTTGTATACCTGATTAGAAATTGATTCTTCAACAGGTGAAGTTATTTATGGAGTCTGGTAGAGTATAGGCAAAGAGACATGGGCCTTCAAGAACCACCAGAATATTAGAAAAGGTCAAGAGAGTAAAGTAATAGGTTTTGAAATTCCCTAGATGATCATCAAGAAACATGAATCTCCCTATTATACCAATTGCCTGAAGATACTTTCACAATAGCATTCAAGAAGTAATAACACATTTGCTCCCACAGCACAAAATATTTTCTGATAAAATAGGCCAGCTATCTGGGTTTTTACCGTAGACCGGTGTATCGTAAAGTCGTCTGAAACTTGGTATATGGTCTGTAGAGAGGTCTGGCACAACTCTGTGCTGCTAGATTTCTGGCTATGCAGACATATTGGGTTCTACAATGGAGTATGTAACAAACAAGAGGGGAAATAAAGTTTCCAAACCAAGTTTGGTCGTTGCAGACAAGTTAATGAGTGGAATCGACAGAAGCTACCACCAAATGTTGTTATTACTCCACACCCCAATATAACAAAGTATTTTTTTCACCTAATAGATGCCAGCCTGCAGAACAGGAAGTACCTATATTCAAACTTTTGCCCAGAATTTAAAATGACCTATATACAATTTAGAGAAGCCATAATAGAAAATTTGCTCAATGTGCAACGTACCTCTTTTGCAATGTCCACCAAACAAGTTCAAGTTTAACATCTTTCAGTAAAGTTTGAAAAGAGGGTAAGATGCTCAAATTGCCGAGAGTCAGAAAAGAAGAGGAAAACAACCTTTTGAGTATGTAATGTGTGCACAGACAAGGACAACAAAAGCTTTGGTCTTTGTATGCAGGACTGTTTCCAAACATGGCATAAAAAGTAGTATTGCACTTCTAGACTTTGTTTTTTTCCCCAACTTTACAGAATTGCTTACATTCGTTTCAATCAGGCCTACTTTACTTGAGAGTAATAAATAATTTACCTAAAACATTATGTGAATCTGGTTTGGTATTTCACCTCAATTTGATGAATACAGCTGGTTTATGTAGGGTACTTATATTTGCCAGTTGGTCTACAGCAATCAAATTTAATTTTTTAATGCTGTAGACTAAGCGAAAAAAATTGCCTAATAGTTTCAAATAGATTGATACATTTATATGTTATGAAAACCAAGTTTCACAGATTTGAATTTTTTGTTTGAGGAGAGAGTCTTGTCTATGAAGGCTGGTTTGTTAATATGTTATTTAATGTGTAGTGTTGGTTTGTGAATATGATCCACTTGGCACAATTATGTGCCACCTGAGAGTGAACATGTTAACAAACATTTTAAACATACAGGTGTAAGGTGTAAAGGAAGAGAAATAATATATCTTCATTATCTGTTGTTTTATGATTTAAATAATTAAATTCCAACACCACAACCTTTAACTTTAATACTGGTCATCAATGTAATGTATGTTATAATGAATATCATGTCAACACCGGCATCCATTCCTTTTATGATCTATTTTGTAGCGAATTAGGGCTGCATTTATGTATGTTCTGCAAGAGATGGCAATGTGCAACACCCTCTTGTTTACATTAAACAGCTCAGACAATTGTCTTCCTATTTTGATTGTTGATTGAGCTCCAGTATACAATTTTTATTTTAAAGGGAAAACTGTTTTGATTATTGAGGATGACTGTTCTAGGATTGTAGCCGATGGCCCGATGTCCATGATAAATTGTCATCTCAGAGTTCCAATAATTTGTTCTAGGAGATGTGTCGCATTGTAACACCTATCAGAGTTATGTTACTTAATTTATATTAATTGTCATTATTTAATAAAAAATTAGTAAAAAATTTACCTTGACCTAAGTAGGAATTGACTAAAAAAATTTTGTTTATATTACTTGCATTAGTGTAAAATATTTTTCAAAAATTGTATAAAAATGCAAATTTCTAATTAATTGTTATTACTATTTGGTTTTCAATACTTTGGTTATAATTTTATTATCATTTACTGCTCCTTTGAAACAAGCCCGCAGGGGGGTGCGGACTAGCCCTACGACAAACCTACGAGGGGTTTGGCGTCCCTCGAAGTACCCTAGCCTAACACTACACCACTCATATTGCATACACATACACACAACAACACAATCTCTACACATTTCAACACTTACATCTTCTCTTAGGGATTTTTGACTAGTCAGAACCGTTGCGCATTGAGAGTGCTGAAAAGTCCAGAGCTTGACAAACTCTGGTCTGGGACGCTGATGTGAGCTTGCTCTGCCGAAGACGTAAGCGCGGTTTCTAGTCTACCAGCCGCTTCGGTCCTTGGTCAGGGAGTGTCCACGGTGCATGGGTGCCTGTGCACAATATTACGAGTTCTTGACTGATGCCCATCCAGTCGAGCTAAGGAGAAAAGCTATAGAGCTCAGAGTTCTGAGGGTTGCAAATGATCTTAATGTGATCCAAGGGTGTACCCGTTCCTATAGTCTCGCCTGTAACGCTTGACACGATGGCTGGCTTAAAACATTTATGGATTCATCAGCACGACCTACAGTTCTGAAAACTCTTGATACCATCCACCACTCTGGACTTAGACTTGCTACTGGTGTGTTTAGAACTAGCCCAATCCTTAGTCTTCTTGTCAAGGCGGGGGAACCTTCCTTGTCAAAACGACGTCATATGTTACAAATATCATACATTTCTGTTCTTCGAAGCAAACCTAATCATCCGGCATTCAAAATGGTCTTTCATAACCTATATGCATCAAATTATGAAGTACGTAGAAGTTCAACTGCGCCATTCGGCATAAGAATGTAACGCATAATGGATAACTGTGAGTTGACACTGATACGTTTGAACGAACAGTGTGCTATCTTCCTCCATGGATAATAAAAACGCCACGTTTCAATTTCTCATTGTCCAGTTGTATCAAACACACTACTCCTAATGTGGTTTACCACCAGGAGTTTTTGACAATTTACAGATCCTACAAACAGTGAAATTATTATTACTGATTGGTCTAAACTGGACAATGGCGTTGGGTGTGCATTTTATGCGTACCTTCACGTATGGATTACCCTTAGCGTGTAGTGTTTTCACTGCGGAACTGTTTGCCATTTTTAAAGCTTTAACTGTCATCCAATCTACTTTTTCCCATTACCTTTTGTGTTCCGATTCGAAAAGAGCACTTCAGGCCCTTCAGGATGTGTTTTCCGTGAACCCTTTAGTTGGGGATATTTTGTGTGCAGTACACAATCTTCAATTGGGGGGTGTTGGTGTAACATTCTGTTGGGTTCCCGGTCACTGTGGAATTACCTGTAGCTTTTGTGGAAACACAAAAGCGGTGACGAGTGCCACTAGTATGGTGTCATCTACACAACGTGTTATTGCTTCTGATTATATTTATGTTAAACGCTTCATTGGGTGCTGCTTGGAATTATGAATGGCAATGTGTAACTCACAATAAGCTGAGGGAGATTAAGGATACCGTCCATCCATGGAGGTCTTCTATTCGTTCGAAGTGTAGGGAGGAAATAGTGGCAACCCACCGTCCCATTTGCCACTCTTATCTAACTCATGGTTATCTGATGCGTCATGAGGACCCGCCTTTATGTCAGTTCTGTGGAAATACCATCACAATCTGTCATATACTGGTAGATTGTGGTGGTTTGAAGCATGTTCGTGACAGCTTTAATTTACAAGGGAGTTTAAAGGTGGTGTTGAAGGACGATGCTGCGGCTGTCGACCGTGTCATCGCATTCCTTCGCCACCTGAATATTCTATTTAAAATTTAATATATATTTATTATAGTATTCATGTGATTTTGTGTTTAGAGTTTTATTATTGTTAACTTATTTATTTCCTACAGCATGTGTTATTTATATTGTTACGTTGTTTTGTTATTTATTTTTTTGTTGTCTCTTGTTGGTTTTTTTTATTGTTACATATTTATTGTTGCATATTTATTTTTATGTTATTACTGTTTTGTTTTGAAAATTTTGTTTTGTTTTATTTATTTAATTTAAATATATTCTGATTTATTTACCTATTTAAGTATAACTTTTGCTGTTGTTTGGCAATAATAACCACACTTGGTTTTTCGCCAGGAAAAAAAAACCTTTGAAACAAATTTGGATTGAACTATGCCCTGGCTATTGGTAGTATGCTATTAATTTCATTAGATCTACTACTCTTTATTTATAGCATACTAGCTGACCCGGCGAAATTCGTGTCGCCTAAAAGTTAATAAATGTTAACATTAGGTAAACTTAATTTAGTATTTTATTAACACAATAATAGCTGATCTTACAGTAGTCGATCAAGAAAAGTGTGACAATAAAAGTTCTTGATATAATGCTATTTATTGAAGTGCATTTGGATATACAATATTTTTTGTACATTGTTTGAAATGTTTTTGAAAATTATTTAAGATTGTTGAGTGTTGCCTAGCAACCAAAATTTGGAATGAATTCAATGAAATGTCTTAAGGTAAGATAAGATAGAAAGTTGTTTTATGCTATTTTTGTATTTGAAAATTACATGTTGAAAAAATTGTTATGTTGCCATAAACCTTCTCAGCAATATACTCTTCGATTTCCCAAAGTTTCATGGTGATCGGATCAGTGGTTTAGTAACGCATAAGACTCATACAAACATTCATTTTTATATATATATAGACTAGCTGACCCGACAAATTTGTATCGCCTAAAAGTAAATGAATGGCGTGTTAACATTAGCTAAACTTTGTTTAGTATTTTATTAACTTAATAGTTGAACCTATATTAGTTGATCGAAAAAAGTGTGATAATAAAAGTTCTTGATGTAATGTTATTTATTGAAGTGCATTTGGATATACAATATTTTTTCTCTATTGTTTGGAATGTGTTGGAAAATAATTTTAGGTTGTTGAGTGTTGCCTAGCAACCAAAATTTGGAATGAATTCAATGAAATGTCTAAAGATAAGATAGAAAGTCATATTTTATGCTATATTGGCACTTGAAAATTATATGTTTATGTCGCCAGAAACCTTCCCAGGAATGTACTCGATAATTTGACAAAATTTCATGGCGATTGGATTAGTGGTTTAGTATATATACATACATACAAAGATTTATATATATATATATATATATATATATATATATATATATATATATATATTTATTTATTTATCACTTTCACTTATGAAACTTACACCCTAACATACAATTCACCATGGAGGAAGAAATAAACAATAAAATAAACTATCTAGACCTAACATTGACCAGAAATACAAATAACATTGAATATTCTATTTATAGGAAAGCCACACAAACCATTAATACAATACCAAACCACTCCAACCATCCCCCACAACATAAAATGGCCGCTTACAACTCACTTTTATACAAGATGCTAAAATTGCCTCTAAATTATGAAGAAAAAACCAAAGAAAAACAAATAATATATTGAATAGCCCAAAAAAAATGGATACAATAAAAAAACTATAGATAAATTAGAATTTAAAATATTAAATAAGTTAAAACAACCTAAAATCGAACCACAAACAACAAAATGGGCTACATTCACATACACAGGATACAACATAAAAGGAATAACTAAAACACTAAAAATAATAATATTAACATAGCCTACAAAAACACAGGAAACATAATCAACAAAATAAACCAACCAGAAAAAATATGTCCCACACTTAATAACGGAATATACAAAATCGAATGCGCAGACTGTAATAAAATATACATACACAATATCAAGAGCACAGTGGTACAATATATTACAATAAAAATATTGAAAAGAACCCCAATACCACAAAAATAATCAAAAATAACAAATAAGACAAGTTACTTAAGATTAAACCCTTATGTACATTTCGATGACCATGTCATCATCATCAGAGGGTCTAGTTACAAAACACAATCTAGCACACAAGAAGTTACAAACTAGAATGATACCAATCGTTCTCCGCGGTCTCTATATATAGGCGTGAGGTAAGCTCCGCCCCCTCTCCGCCCTCGACCGACAAATAACGATCGGCCATCAGGAACCAAATAGGTTATGTCAAAAATTACATTATAATAATACATATGTAATAAAAACTACAGCAATAACAATTAATAAACTAAAAGTAATTAGATTAAAACATCGTAATTTGAAGAAAGCTATTTAAGTAAAGTATATAATGGTGAGTAAGGAATAGGTCCTTTATCTGCATTCATTAATTTACAATTTGATTTGACTATAAAAACACTTTCATAACTATTAAGTAACTTTTTGGAGTTTATACATTTAGCTAAAATAACATTTTTATCTAAATCATGCTGATTACTAAGGACATGTTCTGCTACACTTGATTTTTCAGGTCGTTCATATTTAATATGGGCAAGATGTTCTTTAAATCTGGTTACAATTTTTCTTTTAGTTTGACCTATATACATCTCGTTACAAGTACTACAAATTATCTTATAAATACCTGATTTTTCCAACATTGGAATTTTATCTTTCGGGTTACACAATAAATGCTTGAGTTTATTTTGAGTTTTATAGGCTATCTTAACATTTACCTTTTTAAAAATAGAGTCTAACCCTTTTGTTAAAATATTATCGAAAGGTAAACTAATAAAAGTACATTTTTTAACTTCTTTTTGAAGAGTGGTAGTTGTGTTCAATACATATTTTAATCTTTGTTTTCTAACAATATTATCTATAATTTTAGCATCAAAATCGTTATATCTAGCCACTCCTTTGATATAATTAATTTCCTTATAAAAACGTCTAGGACTAAGTGGTACATTGATAGCTCTGTTAACCAAACTGTTAAATGCTGCTATTTTATGTGTATAACAATGGTTGGAACTATTTAAAATATATCTGTTATTGTTAGTAGGTTTCCTGTAAATATCAAATTCAATTTTTTCATGATTTTTAATACACAGAATATCTAAAAATGGTAAACGATTATTAGTTTCTAATTCATAAGTAAACTTAATGGAACTATGTATACTATTAAGTTGGTTTACAAAAACATCAACATTACATTTACTGCTATCAAAGATCGCAAAAACATCGTCAACATATCTTAACCAAATCCTAGGAAAATAAGTAATACTATTCTTTAAGTTTTCTTCAAATCTGCTCATAAAAAGCTCAGCAATGAAAGGGGACAAACTGTTACCCATAGCAGTTCCATCACATTGTTTATAAAAATCATTATTAAATTTAAAGAAATTTTGGTACATACATATTTCAGTTAATTTGACATATTCGTTTATTTTAATAGGTTCGATGTTGTTTTCTTTTAAAAAATCTTCAACAAACAATATAGTTTCTTTAACAGGAATGCTAGGAAACAACGAACTTACATCAAAAGATACCATAATATCAGTACTACTAAGTTTTATATTCTTAACCTTGTTGACAAATTCTATGTTATTTTTAATAGGAAACATACCACGTTTTTCTTTTAAAGAAGTAAATTTATAGGCTAACCATTTTGATAAAAGGTAGGTTGGGGAATCAATCCCAGAAACTATAGGTCTCATTGCTTTCCCTTCCTTGTGGATTTTTGGAAGGCAATATAACCTAGGTATAACAGGATTAGAAATTTTAAATTTATAAATATCTTTCTTAGGAATGACTGAACTACAATTCTTAATAGTATCGTTTGTAACTTGAACAAACTTATTAAGTGGGTTTTTAACAATTTTCTGATAAGGGCCTTCTTTTAACATTTTAGTTACTCTATTGACATAATCTTTCTTATCTAAAACTACAATTGTATTACCCTTATCAGCTTTTAAATAATAACAATCTTTGTTACAAAGACCTTTAACTAACTCAAAATTATTTTTAACATTAGCCGGTTTATTGGCCATACGAATATTATTTTCCATTTTAATTTTACAGGCGTTTCTTATGTAATTTTTATCTGACTCTTTTAAATTAGAAATACTACTTTCTATATTAGCTACTATATCAACTACAGTTTTGTTAGTGTAATTACAATGTGCAAAATTTAACCCTTTACTTAATAAATTAATTTCTTCTCTATTAAAAGTTTGGCTAGATTCATTACGAACTAGCGGACAGGTAGGGTTTTTATTATTATTACCTATTTCATCCAAATTTAAATGTTTACTAATTGCTACAAATTTCTTATCCAGATTTTTTACCTTACAATCAATTTTATGCTTATTTATTACATACATTTTTCTACAAAAATTATTCCAAACAATAGCGTTACTATCCTTTGCTAATTTGAGGTGTAAATTGTACTTTTTTAATTCTAAATTAGCTAATTTACTATAAAGATATTTAATTTCTAATTTTAACCATTTGAGTTTCGCAAATTCGATAACTCTCTTGGTACGTGAATTATTAAGATTAATGCGGAAACCGTTTATAAATTTAGGAAAAACTTTAAAACGTTGACATTTTTTCAAAAAACCGATATCTACTTGTAATGAACTTATTTTTAAACTTAACTTACTAAAAAGGTAACTTACCGCGGAGAACGATTGGTATCATTCTAGTTTGTAACTTCTTGTGTGCTAGATTGTGTTTTGTAACTAGACCCTCTGATGATGATGACATGGTCATCGAAATGTACATAAGGGTTTAATCTTAAGTAACTTGTCTTATTTGTTATTTTTGATTATTTTTGTGGTATTGGGGTTCTTTTCAATATTTTTATTGTAATATATTGTACCACTGTGCTCTTGATATTGTGTATTATCATGGCTTCCCGGTCAACTGAGCAAAACCTTTTTAACAAATAACACAAAAAAAACAAATAAGACAAGTTACTTAAGATTAAACCCTTATGTACATTTCGATGACCATGTCATCATCATCAGAGGGTCTAGTTACAAAACACAATCTAGCACACAAGAAGTTACAAACTAGAATGATACCAATCGTTCTCCGCGGTAAGTTACCTTTTTAGTAAGTTAAGTTTAAAAATAAGTTCATTACAAGTAGATATCGGTTTTTTGAAAAAATGTCAACGTTTTAAAGTTTTTCCTAAATTTATAAACGGTTTCCGCATTAATCTTAATAATTCACGTACCAAGAGAGTTATCGAATTTGCGAAACTCAAATGGTTAAAATTAGAAATTAAATATCTTTATAGTAAATTAGCTAATTTAGAATTAAAAAAGTACAATTTACACCTCAAATTAGCAAAGGATAGTAACGCTATTGTTTGGAATAATTTTTGTAGAAAAATGTATGTAATAAATAAGCATAAAATTGATTGTAAGGTAAAAAATCTGGATAAGAAATTTGTAGCAATTAGTAAACATTTAAATTTGGATGAAATAGGTAATAATAATAAAAACCCTACCTGTCCGCTAGTTCGTAATGAATCTAGCCAAACTTTTAATAGAGAAGAAATTAATTTATTAAGTAAAGGGTTAAATTTTGCACATTGTAATTACACTAACAAAACTGTAGTTGATATAGTAGCTAATATAGAAAGTAGTATTTCTAATTTAAAAGAGTCAGATAAAAATTACATAAGAAACGCCTGTAAAATTAAAATGGAAAATAATATTCGTATGGCCAATAAACCGGCTAATGTTAAAAATAATTTTGAGTTAGTTAAAGGTCTTTGTAACAAAGATTGTTATTATTTAAAAGCTGATAAGGGTAATACAATTGTAGTTTTAGATAAGAAAGATTATGTCAATAGAGTAACTAAAATGTTAAAAGAAGGCCCTTATCAGAAAATTGTTAAAAACCCACTTAATAAGTTTGTTCAAGTTACAAACGATACTATTAAGAATTGTAGTTCAGTCATTCCTAAGAAAGATATTTATAAATTTAAAATTTCTAATCCTGTTATACCTAGGTTATATTGCCTTCCAAAAATCCACAAGGAAGGGAAAGCAATGAGACCTATAGTTTCTGGGATTGATTCCCCAACCTACCTTTTATCAAAATGGTTAGCCTATAAATTTACTTCTTTAAAAGAAAAACGTGGTATGTTTCCTATTAAAAATAACATAGAATTTGTCAACAAGGTTAAGAATATAAAACTTAGTAGTACTGATATTATGGTATCTTTTGATGTAAGTTCGTTGTTTCCTAGCATTCCTGTTAAAGAAACTATATTGTTTGTTGAAGATTTTTTAAAAGAAAACAACATCGAACCTATTAAAATAAACGAATATGTCAAATTAACTGAAATATGTATGTACCAAAATTTCTTTAAATTTAATAATGAATTTTATAAACAATGTGATGGAACTGCTATGGGTAACAGTTTGTCCCCTTTCATTGCTGAGCTTTTTATGAGCAGATTTGAAGAAAACTTAAAGAATAGTATTACTTATTTTCCTAGGATTTGGTTAAGATATGTTGACGATGTTTTTGCGATCTTTGATAGCAGTAAATGTAATGTTGATGTTTTTGTAAACCAACTTAATAGTATACATAGTTCCATTAAGTTTACTTATGAATTAGAAACTAATAATCGTTTACCATTTTTAGATATTCTGTGTATTAAAAATCATGAAAAAATTGAATTTGATATTTACAGGAAACCTACTAACAATAACAGATATATTTTAAATAGTTCCAACCATTGTTATACACATAAAATAGCAGCATTTAACAGTTTGGTTAACAGAGCTATCAATGTACCACTTAGTCCTAGACGTTTTTATAAGGAAATTAATTATATCAAAGGAGTGGCTAGATATAACGATTTTGATGCTAAAATTATAGATAATATTGTTAGAAAACAAAGATTAAAATATGTATTGAACACAACTACCACTCTTCAAAAAGAAGTTAAAAAATGTACTTTTATTAGTTTACCTTTCGATAATATTTTAACAAAAGGGTTAGACTCTATTTTTAAAAAGGTAAATGTTAAGATAGCCTATAAAACTCAAAATAAACTCAAGCATTTATTGTGTAACCCGAAAGATAAAATTCCAATGTTGGAAAAATCAGGTATTTATAAGATAATTTGTAGTACTTGTAACGAGATGTATATAGGTCAAACTAAAAGAAAAATTGTAACCAGATTTAAAGAACATCTTGCCCATATTAAATATGAACGACCTGAAAAATCAAGTGTAGCAGAACATGTCCTTAGTAATCAGCATGATTTAGATAAAAATGTTATTTTAGCTAAATGTATAAACTCCAAAAAGTTACTTAATAGTTATGAAAGTGTTTTTATAGTCAAATCAAATTGTAAATTAATGAATGCAGATAAAGGACCTATTCCTTACTCACCATTATATACTTTACTTAAATAGCTTTCTTCAAATTACGATGTTTTAATCTAATTACTTTTAGTTTATTAATTGTTATTGCTGTAGTTTTTATTACATATGTATTATTATAATGTAATTTTTGACATAACCTATTTGGTTCCTGATGGCCGATCGTTATTTGTCGGTCGAGGGCGGAGAGGGGGCGGAGCTTACCTCACGCCTATATATAGAGACCGCGGAGAACGATTGGTATCATTCTAGTTTGTAACTTCTTGTGTGCTAGATTGTGTTTTGTAACTAGACCCTCTGATGATGATGACATGGTCATCGAAATGTACATAAGGGTTTAATCTTAAGTAACTTGTCTTATTTGTTATTTTTGATTATTTTTGTGGTATTGGGGTTCTTTTCAATATTTTTATTGTAAAATATACATAGGCAAAAAAAAAAAAGAAATTAAAAGACAGATATATATGGTAATATATAGAATTGAGGAGTAGAGGGGTTTTCATTATATAATAATTTTAAAGATGTTTCCGAAATATTTTGTTCAGGAGCTGTATATTTGAGTAGGTCCGAGAGTAAATTGTTGAATTCTGTAGTAGGGTTATCTGTAAGTATTTTGTATGTTGTGATGTCTGACAGTTGCTTATTTGCTTCTTTGATGTAGTCTTCTTTGTTCATGATGACTGTGGTTGAACCTTTATCTGCTGGAAGAATCATAATATCTTTATTGTTTTTCAACGAAAATATTGCCGCTTTTTCTAATTTGGTAAGGTTAGGTTTAGTCTTCAGATTTTTAGTGAAATTTATATCGGTGATGCTTTGCATGATAAAGTTGATGTAAAGTTCAATGGGGTGATCAGGTGGTAGTGGTGGTGGATCCCAGTTGGAGGGTGGTTTGAATTTTGCAAGACATACGTCTATGTTTGTATCCGTTTTGAAAGTTGGTGTCTGAGCTATATAATTTTTTATCCTAAGTTTTCTGGCAAAGCTGAAAACATCTTTTCCTAACTTGAATTGGTCTATTTCTTTAGTTGGTGTGAATGACAGGCCCTTAGAAATTACTTGTAGTTCATGTTCCGAGAGTGTGTGGTTGGAAATATTGTGCACGGCAACTGTTTTTGGTGAAGGGTTATTTCTTATATCGGGACTGTTATTATTATTATTTTTGTTATTTAGCAATAATGATTGGGTTGGCAGTTTAGGGAGTTGTCCACAGGGTACTGGTATCTTGAAGAGAGAACTTAGGCTAGGTTTGTCACAAACAAGAGGTGGTTTGTCGGCAGGTAAAACTGGATTATCATATTTTTTGATTTGGCCAAAAAGATTTATTTCTTGAATGCAGAGTTTTGAAAGTTTATGTATTTTATTCTTTGCAAGATTGTCTTGCAGTATGTATGCGTTATTGAGAGTATCTTCCATTTGTTGTATTAGATATGGAAAATTGGAGGTAATTAATTTGGCAGTTGAGGTTAGTAATTCAGATAATTTGACTTGTTCTTGTTTGTGACACTGTAAGACCAAACGTGTAATTTGGAAAGAGTTGTTTTTGTAAATTGGAGAAATAACAGTTTTGATATACTGGGGCATACCTGACAGTGGTGATTTCATATTTAAACCCTTTGGTGTAATGCCTAGATTTAGGCATGCTTCTAAAAACAGTATATGCATGTTTATTTTTGAGATTTTAAAAGCCAGGTTTTTAAGCTGTTTCAAATACAGCTTAGGAAGATTCATTATATATAAGATAGGAAAGGAGGAAAGAACACATACAAAGATAGAGAAGGAATATGAAAATGGAAAGATTAAATATATGTTTATATATTTTTAGGTTAGTTTTGGTTGGTAAAGATTATTTAGATTTTTTGGACTAGGAGACTGACAGACTTACCTTGGTAAGAGTCCACTCTGTAGTCTTGAAATAGAAACACATAAAAGCACTTAAACAATGATATATTTCAACCACACAGTGGTCTTTGTCAATCGAAGAGAAAACACAAAAAGAAATATGAGAGAATGAAATAAAATAATTGTAATCACAGATTGTGTAGAGTAGAAATCAGATGTCACAGATGCACAGATTAAAGATATATATATATTGTTTCCATGAACATATGAATGATTATAGTTTATATAAGTCTGTCAGGGGAAAAGAGATAAGGCTATTTGGGGGAAAAAAAAAAAAAAAAATGAATGGATTAATCTGATGTTGAGGTTAGGGGATTCTCTGGACTTGGTATACCACTGGTATGATAGTTCCCATCTTCTCAGTTCTGAGGGATTGCAATCAGGGGGGAGTGATTTAATTATTTTTGTGGTATAGCATCCCTCATGCACATGGCCTATCTCAATAGAGAATTTTCTAAACAAACGCCCAGGCAAGCCTTCTCCCACTACACCTTTTCTTGTGAACCTGACCAGGTTCATCCTCGAGAAGAACAACTTTCAGTTTGAGGGAAGGAACTACCTTCAAATAAAGGGAACAGCAATGGGTACCAGAATGGCACCATCGTACGCAAATCTGTACATGGGATTGTTGGAAGAAAGTTTTCTAAAGACACAAACACACCAGCCATTATGTTGGTATAGATATATAGATGACATCTTCCTAATTTGGACACAGGGTGCTTCAACACTTGAGACATTTTTAGACAGCCTGACACAATTCTCCACACTTCAATTTACCTGGGAGAAATCTACATCAGCCATCACCTTTTTGGATGTAGAGGTAACACTCCAGAATGGAAATATCAACACAGGAATTCACATCAAACCTACAAACCACCTACAATATCTCCATTTCGACAGCAACCACCCAATAAACATAAAACGATCCATTCCATACAGTCAAGCAATCAGGGGTAAGAGAATCTGTTCGAATGATAGGGAATTGGAAGATTTTAATAGAAAGATATCAACAGCCTTCCAGAGAAGAGGATACCCAAAAAAACTCATTGAAAACCAAATTCATTCAGCACAATCCTCGGTTCACCATAAACCACAAACAGAACAAAATAAACTGTCTTTAATAACAGACTACCATCCTGGTCTACATAAACTCAACAAGATATTGAGAGATGGCTTCAAAATTCTTCAAGCTTCCGTCCACACCAAAAATCTTTTCACCGATCCACCGCAAATTTGGTACAAGCAACCTCCCAACTTGAAAAACATCCTAGTACATCCTAAACTACCAGACCCTGATGCAGAGAAATCACACAAACTTCCTCATGGCTCCTTCCCATGCAATAGACCTAGATGCAAGACGTGTCCAATACACCCCTCAGCAAATAGTTTCAACAGCCAAACAACAAAAATGGTCTTCAAAATACAGGGTAATCATAATTGTACATCGAAAAATGTCATATACCAGCTACAATGTAAACTTTGCTCAGCACAGTACATAGGCCTGACCACGGATGGTCTGAATATCAGAATGAATGGCCACAGACATGATGTTAAAATTATGAATATGGATAGACCAACAGCTCAACATGCTGCGAGTCACAACATCACAACTTTTGATGACTGCTATACCACAAAAATAATTAAATCACTCCCCCCTGATTGCAATCCCTCAGAACTGAGAAGGTGGGAACTATCATACCAGTGGTATACCAAGTCCAGAGATCCCCTAACCTCAACATCAGATAAATCCATTCATTTTTTTTCCTTTTTTTTTTTTTCCCCCAAATAGCCTTATCTCTTTTCCCCTGACAGACTTATATAAACTATAATCACACATATGTTCATGGAAACAATATATATATCTTTAATCTGTGCATCTGTGACATCTAATTTCTACTCTACACAATCTGTAATTACAATTATTTTATTTCATTCTCTCATATTTCTTTTTGTGTTTTCTCTTCGATTGACAAAGACCACTGTGTGGTTGAAATATATCATTGTTTAAGTGCTTTTATGTGTTTCTATTTCAAGACTACAGAGTGGACTCTTACCAAGGTAAGTCTGTCAGTCTCCTAGTCCAAAAAATCTATATATATATATATATATATATATATATATATATATATATATATATATATAAATCTTTGTATGTATGTATATATACTAAACCACTAATCCAATCGCCATGAAATTTTGTCAAATTATCGAGTACATTCCTGGGAAGGTTTCTGGCGACATAAACATATAATTTTCAAGTGCCAATATAGCATAAAATATGACTTTCTATCTTATCTTTAGACATTTCATTGAATTCATTCCAAATTTTGGTTGCTGGCAACACTCAACAACCTAAAATTATTTTCCAACACATTCTAAACAATAGAGAAAAAATATTGTATATCCAAATGCACTTCAATAAATAACATTACATCAAGAACTTTTATTATCACACTTTTTTCGATCAACTAATATAGGTTCAACTATTAAGTTAATAAAATACTAAACAAAGTTTAGCTAATGTTAACACGCCATTCATTTACTTTTAGGCGATACAAATTTGTCGGGTCAGCTAGTCTATATATATATAAAAATGAATGTTTGTATGAGTCTTATGCGTTACTAAACCACTGATCCGATCACCATGAAACTTTGGGAAATCGAAGAGTATATTGCTGAGAAGGTTTATGGCAACATAACAATTTTTTCAACATGTAATTTTCAAATACAAAAATAGCATAAAACAACTTTCTATCTTATCTTACCTTAAGACATTTCATTGAATTCATTCCAAATTTTGGTTGCTAGGCAACACTCAACAATCTTAAATAATTTTCAAAAACATTTCAAACAATGTACAAAAAATATTGTATATCCAAATGCACTTCAATAAATAGCATTATATCAAGAACTTTTATTGTCACACTTTTCTTGATCGACTACTGTAAGATCAGCTATTATTGTGTTAATAAAATACTAAATTTTAAATACTAAATTGTTTAATAAAATACTAAAGTTTACCTAATGTTAACATTTATTAACTTTTAGGCGACACGAATTTCGCCGGGTCAGCTAGTATGCTATAAATAAAGAGTAGTAGATCTAATGAAATTAATAGCATACTACCAATAGCCAGGGCATAGTTCAATCCAAATTTGTTTCAAAGGTTTTTTTTTCCTGGCGAAAAACCAAGTGTGGTTATTATTGCCAAACAACAGCAAAAGTTATACTTAAATAGGTAAATAAATCAGAATATATTTAAATTAAATAAATAAAACAAAACAAAATTTTCAAAACAAAACAGTAATAACATAAAAATAAATATGCAACAATAAATATGTAACAATAAAAAAAACCAACAAGAGACAACAAAAAAATAAATAACAAAACAACGTAACAATATAAATAACACATGCTGTAGGAAATAAATAAGTTAACAATAATAAAACTCTAAACACAAAATCACATGAATACTATAATAAATATATATTAAATTTTAAATAGAATATTCAGGTGGCGAAGGAATGCGATGACACGGTCGACAGCCGCAGCATCGTCCTTCAACACCACCTTTAAACTCCCTTGTAAATTAAAGCTGTCACGAACATGCTTCAAACCACCACAATCTACCAGTATATGACAGATTGTGATGGTATTTCCACAGAACTGACATAAAGGCGGGTCCTCATGACGCATCAGATAACCATGAGTTAGATAAGAGTGGCAAATGGGACGGTGGGTTGCCACTATTTCCTCCCTACACTTCGAACGAATAGAAGACCTCCATGGATGGACGGTATCCTTAATCTCCCTCAGCTTATTGTGAGTTACACATTGCCATTCATAATTCCAAGCAGCACCCAATGAAGCGTTTAACATAAATATAATCAGAAGCAATAACACGTTGTGTAGATGACACCATACTAGTGGCACTCGTCACCGCTTTTGTGTTTCCACAAAAGCTACAGGTAATTCCACAGTGACCGGGAACCCAACAGAATGTTACACCAACACCCCCCAATTGAAGATTGTGTACTGCACACAAAATATCCCCAACTAAAGGGTTCACGGAAAACACATCCTGAAGGGCCTGAAGTGCTCTTTTCGAATCGGAACACAAAAGGTAATGGGAAAAAGTAGATTGGATGACAGTTAAAGCTTTAAAAATGGCAAACAGTTCCGCAGTGAAAACACTACACGCTAAGGGTAATCCATACGTGAAGGTACGCATAAAATGCACACCCAACGCCATTGTCCAGTTTAGACCAATCAGTAATAATAATTTCACTGTTTGTAGGATCTGTAAATTGTCAAAAACTCCTGGTGGTAAACCACATTAGGAGTAGTGTGTTTGATACAACTGGACAATGAGAAATTGAAACGTGGCGTTTTTATTATCCATGGAGGAAGATAGCACACTGTTCGTTCAAACGTATCAGTGTCAACTCACAGTTATCCATTATGCGTTACATTCTTATGCCGAATGGCGCAGTTGAACTTCTATGTACTTCATAATTTGATGCATATAGGTTATGAAAGACCATTTTGAATGCCGGATGATTAGGTTTGCTTCGAAGAACAGAAATGTATGATATTTGTAACATATGACGTCGTTTTGACAAGGAAGGTTCCCCCGCCTTGACAAGAAGACTAAGGATTGGGCTAGTTCTAAACACACCAGTAGCAAGTCTAAGTCCAGAGTGGTGGATGGTATCAAGAGTTTTCAGAACTGTAGGTCGTGCTGATGAATCCATAAATGTTTTAAGCCAGCCATCGTGTCAAGCGTTACAGGCGAGACTATAGGAACGGGTACACCCTTGGATCACATTAAGATCATTTGCAACCCTCAGAACTCTGAGCTCTATAGCTTTTCTCCTTAGCTCGACTGGATGGGCATCAGTCAAGAACTCGTAATATTGTGCACAGGCACCCATGCACCGTGGACACTCCCTGACCAAGGACCGAAGCGGCTGGTAGACTAGAAACCGCGCTTACGTCTTCGGCAGAGCAAGCTCACATCAGCGTCCCAGACCAGAGTTTGTCAAGCTCTGGACTTTTCAGCACTCTCAATGCGCAACGGTTCTGACTAGTCAAAAATCCCTAAGAGAAGATGTAAGTGTTGAAATGTGTAGAGATTGTGTTGTTGTGTGTATGTGTATGCAATATGAGTGGTGTAGTGTTAGGCTAGGGTACTTCGAGGGACGCCAAACCCCTCGTAGGTTTGTCGTAGGGCTAGTCCGCACCCCCCTGCGGGCTTGTTTCAAAGGAGCAGTAAATGATAATAAAATTATAACCAAAGTATTGAAAACCAAATAGTAATAACAATTAATTAGAAATTTGCATTTTTATACAATTTTTGAAAAATATTTTACACTAATGCAAGTAATATAAACAAAATTTTTTTAGTCAATTCCTACTTAGGTCAAGGTAAATTTTTTACTAATTTTTTATTAAATAATGACAATTAATATAAATTAGGTAACATAACTCTGATAGGTGTTACAATGCGACACATCTCCTAGAACAAATTATTGGAACTCTGAGATGACAATTTATCATGGACATCGGGCCATCGGCTACAATCCTAGAACAGTCATCCTCAATAATCAAAACAGTTTTCCCTTTAAAATAAAAATTGTATACTGGAGCTCAATCAACAATCAAAATAGGAAGACAATTGTCTGAGCTGTTTAATGTAAACAAGAGGGTGTTGCACATTGCCATCTCTTGCAGAACATACATAAATGCAGCCCTAATTCGCTACAAAATAGATCATAAAAGGAATGGATGCCGGTGTTGACATGATATTCATTATAACATACATTACATTGATGACCAGTATTAAAGTTAAAGGTTGTGGTGTTGGAATTTAATTATTTAAATCATAAAACAACAGATAATGAAGATATATTATTTCTCTTCCTTTACACCTTACACCTGTATGTTTAAAATGTTTGTTAACATGTTCACTCTCAGGTGGCACATAATTGTGCCAAGTGGATCATATTCACAAACCAACACTACACATTAAATAACATATTAACAAACCAGCCTTCATAGACAAGACTCTCTCCTCAAACAAAAAATTCAAATCTGTGAAACTTGGTTTTCATAACATATAAATGTATCAATCTATTTGAAACTATTAGGCAATTTTTTTCGCTTAGTCTACAGCATTAAAAAATTAAATTTGATTGCTGTAGACCAACTGGCAAATATAAGTACCCTACATAAACCAGCTGTATTCATCAAATTGAGGTGAAATACCAAACCAGATTCACATAATGTTTTAGGTAAATTATTTATTACTCTCAAGTAAAGTAGGCCTGATTGAAACGAATGTAAGCAATTCTGTAAAGTTGGGAAAAAAAACAAAGTCTAGAAGTGCAATACTACTTTTTATGCCATGTTTGGAAACAGTCCTGCATACAAAGACCAAAGCTTTTGTTGTCCTTGTCTGTGCACACATTACATACTCAAAAGGTTGTTTTCCTCTTCTTTTCTGACTCTCGGCAATTTGAGCATCTTACCCTCTTTTCAAACTTTACTGAAAGATGTTAAACTTGAACTTGTTTGGTGGACATTGCAAAAGAGGTACGTTGCACATTGAGCAAATTTTCTATTATGGCTTCTCTAAATTGTATATAGGTCATTTTAAATTCTGGGCAAAAGTTTGAATATAGGTACTTCCTGTTCTGCAGGCTGGCATCTATTAGGTGAAAAAAATACTTTGTTATATTGGGGTGTGGAGTAATAACAACATTTGGTGGTAGCTTCTGTCGATTCCACTCATTAACTTGTCTGCAACGACCAAACTTGGTTTGGAAACTTTATTTCCCCTCTTGTTTGTTACATACTCCATTGTAGAACCCAATATGTCTGCATAGCCAGAAATCTAGCAGCACAGAGTTGTGCCAGACCTCTCTACAGACCATATACCAAGTTTCAGACGACTTTACGATACACCGGTCTACGGTAAAAACCCAGATGGCTGGCCTATTTTATCAGAAAATATTTTGTGCTGTGGGAGCAAATGTGTTATTACTTCTTGAATGCTATTGTGAAAGTATCTTCAGGCAATTGGTATAATAGGGAGATTCATGTTTCTTGATGATCATCTAGGGAATTTCAAAACCTATTACTTTACTCTCTTGACCTTTTCTAATATTCTGGTGGTTCTTGAAGGCCCATGTCTCTTTGCCTATACTCTACCAGACTCCATAAATAACTTCACCTGTTGAAGAATCAATTTCTAATCAGGTATACAACCTATACGCACGATATTATATGGTCTCCAGAATGTATGTTGTGTTACATTGATGTAACGGCTATTGGATAAGTACGTTGCCACAGCAAAAGCACACTCTCTCTTGAACACTTCACCACCATAAGGGTCCGAACAGTACAAGTGGGTCGCAATAGAGTTGTAGGTCGGAGTGGATGCCACTAGTTAAGTACCAACTACCAATGTTGATAGTTAAATTTTCCTCGGACGGCGTGATGCAGTGTGGAAGAGATGGGACGACCTTGAATGGACCAATCAGAGCAAAGTAGCCTTCTAGACCACTAAGTAATCATCCATGTGAAATCAAATCAGCTTGGTTTCAAAAAGTATCAATGTAAACATCCTGGAAGGCATTGTTATGTACTTCTACCTTGACTTACCCGTTATGTTCAGCTCCGTATGTTAGTGTGTTTGATTTACATGGACGTCGAAATCGACCACGACCGTGACCTACACTATACCCCCACCCAATTGTGCTGTTTGTACTCTTACTGAACTAACAACACAATCAAAACGTCAGTATCTGCCTTTTTTAAAGCACATCTTCACACTTTCCAACCATTAATGACGGTTTTGTGACACCTTGCACTTGATATCCTCCTCAAGTTACACTAACTACAAGGAGAGTATTAAGATTATGGTGTAAAAATTAAAAAATAACCATAAAACAAAACAAAAACTATATGTATACCAGAGTGAACAAGAATTTCAAATTAAATGACAAATAAATAGGATGTTTAGAGAAATACGAATAACTTGGAATTGTAATAATGGAAGGCTGAGGAGGTGATAAAGGCCAAAATGATTAAAACAAAAAGGGTCTCTGGAATGTTAAATTTAGTTTTATAGAATAAGGATGTCTTAAAAAAGAATAAACACTATAGTATTTATTCTATTTTGAAAAGTAATCAGGTACTAACAAGCAGGTATGATGTATGGAGTTGTAAGCAGTTGAATATAACAAAAGGAAGAAGATTGTTAACAAGAGAAAAAGACTTTATTAGCAAGCCCACAAAAATATCAAACCAAGTCATAATTACTATTGTTAAAATGTATGAAGAGTGTATAGAGAATACACAAATGAGTAAAATAAAGTTGAAAAGCTCATATTGTTTGGTTATGTCCAAAGGAATTACCAAAGAAAGAATCCTGAAAAGAATTATGAATTAACTACCACTGGAGAGAAGAAGAAGTTATACAGAAAAATTTTTTTTAAAGTCAATTCCTACTCAAGTTAACAAAGAAAAACTTCATTTCAGTTTCTTTTATATATAATATACATATGCCAGAATTGTTAACCTTGGAGGACTAGTGCCGGGTGATTATTCTCCCAGTGAGTTTCCAACAAAGATTATCAAACTGTTGCAAATCCTGAAATTCATCCAGCCCTTACATACCTTCTAATTGACTCGCCATGTATCTATTTACGTCCGTCCCTACATCAGGGATATATATTAAATATGGTGATATGTTTTCTTGTATATATAGTTAATAAATTTAAAATATTTCAAAAACAAGAATACTTTTAGAATATATTTATTCTATGAGAATAAATATATTCATTAAAAGTATTCTTGTTTTTGAAATATTTTTAATTTATTAAATATATATATATATATATATATATATATATATATATATATATATATATATATATATATATATATGTATTTGGAAGTTCTATGGTCGTTTTGAATGTTTTAAAAATAATTTGTAATAACCAAACGGTACTTGTATTGATAGCAGAGTGAACGGGATTTATATATCACAGGTTCGTAACATTTCCGCCAGGGGCCGCTTCCTGTATATAAATTTACTGTATGTTTCAACAATTCCCTAACATTATGGCAGCCACAAACTTGGCAACATTGCTGGCATCCACATAGATATCAATCGTACTACGTAATGTATATATTTGAATTGGACAAAGAATCGCTGGAAAGTGACCACTCGGGGGGTTTTGAGTATGCTGAATTCAATGCCGTCATCGAAAGTCACCGGGGATGTACTGGTGAGGCTATAACCATGTACAAAAGGGGTTGAATTAAGGGTAAAAATGTCAGATGACTAAGAATCGCGGGATAATGACCGTTCGGGAGTTTTTGAGGATGCTAAATTCAATGGCGTCATCTAGGGTCACCGGGGATAAACCGGATGTAACTCTACGTAAGTACCAAAGGGATGATTTGGGGTAAAAAAGTCAAAAAATAACCACTCGGGGTTTTTGGTAAGATGGAATTCAATGTCGTCGCCGGGAATGTACTGATGTGGTTCCACGCGAGTACCAAAGGGGTGAAAAAGTTAGAAGTTAAAAAATCTCTGGAACAACCACTCGGGGGTTTTGAGGATGCTGAATTCAATGTCGCCATCGAAAGTCATCGGGGATGGACGTATGTGTCCACGTGAGTGCCAAAGGGATGATTTGGGGTAGAAATGTCAAAAAAAATACTAGAAAATAACAACTCGGGGAATTTTTATGAGGCGGAATTCAATGCCGTCACCGGGAATGCATTGGTGTGGTTCCACGAGAGTACCAAAGGGGTGAATTGGGGTGAGAATGTTAGAGGTCAAAAAATCGCTGAAAAATATCCACTCGGGGGTTTTTGATGATGCTGAATTCAATGCCGTCATCGGAAGTCTCCGAGGATGTACTTGTGAGGCTAAACCTATGTACCAAAGTAGTTGAATTAGGGTCAAAATGTCAGATGCCTAAGAATCACGGGATAATGACCGTTCGGGGGGTTTTTGAGGATGCTAAATTCAATTGCGTTATCTAGAGTCACCGGGGAATGTGACACTACGTAAGTACTAAAGGGATGATTTGGGGTAAAAATGTCAAAAAATAACTATAAAATAACCACTCAGGGGTTTTTGGTAAGGCGGAATGTAATGCCGTCACCGAAAGTCGCCGGGGATGCACTGGAATGGTTCCACGCGAGTACCAAAGGGGTGAATTGGGGTGAACAAGTCAAAAAATCGCTGGAACATAACCCCTCGGGGTTTTTAGAGGATGCTGAATTCAATGCCGCCATCGAAAGTCACCGGGGATGGACGTATGTGACTCTACGTGAGTTCCAAAGGGATGATTTGGGGTAGAAATGTCAAAAGTCAAAAAAAAATTCTGGAAAATAACAACTCGGGGAATTTTGATGAGGCGGAATTCAATGCCGTCACCGGGAATGCATTGGTGTGGTTCCACGGGAATACCAAAGGGATGAATTGGGGTGAAAATGTCAAAAGTCAAAAAATCGCTGGAAAATATCCGCTCGAAGGTTTTGAGGATGCTGAATTCAATGCTGTCATCGAATGGCTTCAGGGATGTACTGGTGAGGCTAAACTCATGCACCAAAGGGGTTGAATTAATGTCAGATGCCTAAGAATCGCGGGAAAATGACCGAGGGTTTCTGAGGATGCTAAATTCAATGACGTCATCTAGAGTCACCGGGGATGGACGGTTGTGACTCTACGTTAGTACCTAAGGGATGATTTGGGGTAGAAATGTCAAAAGTAAAAAAATTACTAGAAAATAAAAACTCGAGGATTTTTGATTATACGGAATTCAATGCCGTCTCCGAAAACCACCGGGGATCCACTGGTGTGGTTCCACGCGAGTAGCAAAGGGGTGAATTGGGGTGAAAATGTCGTCAGAAGTAAAAAAAATTGCTGGAACATAACCGCTTGGGGGTTTCTGAGCGTGCTGAATTCAATGGCATCATCGAAAGTCACCGGGGATGGACGTATGTGACTCTACGTGAGTCCCAAAGGGATGATTTGGGGTAAAAATGTCAAAAGTCAAAAAATTACTTGAAATTTACCACTCGGAGGTTTTTGAGGAGGCTGAATTGAATGCTGTCGCCAGACATGTACTGCAATGGTTCTACACAAGTACCAAAGGGATAAATTGGGGTATTATACAGTATTGTACTTTCACCCAATATTAACCACACCAATTGTGTTTTATAGGAACTGATGTTAGACGTACAGTACTATACTTTCACCCAATATTAACCACACCAATTGTGTTTTATAGGAACTGATGTTAGACGTACAGTACTATACTTTCACCCAATATTAACCACACCAATTGTGTTTTATTGGAACTTATGTTAGACGTACAGTACTATACTTTCACCCAATATTAACCACACCAATTGTGTTTTATAGGAACTGATGTTAGACGTACAGTACTATACTTTCACCCAATATTAACCACACCAATTGTGTTTTATAGGAACTGATGTTAGACGTACAGTACTATACTTTCACCCAATATTAACCACACCAATTGTGTTTTATAGGAACTGATGTTAGACGTACAGTACTATACTTTCACCCAATATTAACCACACCAATTGTGTTTTATAGGAACTGATGCTAGACGCACAGTACTACACTTTCACCCAATATTAACCACACCAATTGTGTTTTATAGGAACTGATGTTAGACGTACAGTACTATACTTTCACCCAATATTAACCACACCAATTGTGTTTTATAGGAACTGATGTTAGACGTACAGTACTATACTTTCACCCAATATTAACCACACCAATTGTGTTTTATAGGAACTGATGTTAGACGTACAGTACTATACTTTCACCCAATATTAACCACACCAATTGTGTTTTATAGGAACTGATGTTAGACGTACAGTACTATACTTTCACCCAATATTAACCACACCAATTGTGTTTTATAGGAACTGATGTTAGACGTACAGTACTATACTTTCACCCAATATTAACCACACCAATTGTGTTTTATAGGAACTGATGTTAGACGTACATTACTATACTTTCACCCAATATTAACCACACCAATTGTGTTTTATAGGAACTGATGTTAGACGTACAGTACTATACTTTCACCCAATATTAACCACACCAATTGTGTTTTATAGGAACTGATGTTAGACGTACAGTACTATACTTTCACCCAATATTAACCACACCAATTGTGTTTTATAGGAACTGATGTTAGACGTACAGTACTATACTTTCACCCAATATTAACCACACCAATTGTGTTTTATAGGAACTGATGTTAGACGTACAGTACTATACTTTCACCCAATATTAACCACACCAATTGTGTTTTATAGGAACTGATGTTAGACGTACAGTACTATACTTTCACCCAATATTAACCACACCAATTGTGTTTTATAGGAACTGATGTTAGACGTACATTACTATACTTTCACCCAATATTAACCACACCAATTGTGTTTTATAGGAACTGATGTTAGACGTACAGTACTATACTTTCACCCAATATTAACCACACCAATTGTGTTTTATAGGAACTGATGCTAGACGCACAGTACTACACTTTCACCCAATATTAACCACACCAATTGTGTTTTATAGGAACTGATGTTAGACGTACAGTACTATACTTTCACCCAATATTAACCACACCAATTGTGTTTTATAGGAACTGATGTTAGACGTACAGTACTATACTTTCACCCAATATTAACCACACCAATTGTGTTTTATAGGAACTGATGTTAGACGTACAGTACTATACTTTCACCCAATATTAACCACACCAATTGTGTTTTATAGGAACTGATGTTAGACGTACAGTACTATACTTTCACCCAATATTAACCACACCAATTGTGTTTTATAGGAACTGATGTTAGACGTACAGTACTATACTTTCACCCAATATTAACCACACCAATTGTGTTTTATAGGAACTGATGTTAGACGTACATTACTATACTTTCACCCAATATTAACCACACCAATTGTGTTTTATAGGAACTGATGTTAGACGTACAGTACTATACTTTCACCCAATATTAACCACACCAATTGTGTTTTATAGGAACTGATGTTAGACGTACAGTACTATACTTTCACCCAATATTAACCACACCAATTGTGTTTTATAGGAACTGATGTTAGACGTACAGTACTATACTTTCACCCAATATTAACCACACCAATTGTGTTTTATAGGAACTGATGTTAGACGTACAGTACTATACTTTCACCCAATATTAACCACACCAATTGTGTTTTATAGGAACTGATGTTAGACGTACAGTACTATACTTTCACCCAATATTAACCACACCAATTGTGTTTTATAGGAACTGATGTTAGACGTACAGTACTATACTTTCACCCAATATTAACTACACCAATTGTGTTTTATAGGAACTGATGTTAGACGTACAGTACTATACTTTCACCCAATATTAACCACACCAATTGTGTTTTATAGGAACTGATGTTAGACGTACAGTACTATACTTTCACCCAATATTAACCACACCAATTGTGTTTTATAGGAACTGATGTTAGACGCACAGTACTACACTTTCACCCAATATTAACCACACCAATTGTGTTTTATAGGAACTGATGTTAGACGTACAGTACTATACTTTCACCCAATATTAACCACACCAATTGTGTTTTATAGGAACTGATGTTAGACGTACAGTACTATACTTTCACCCAATATTAACCACACCAATTGTGTTTTATAGGAACTGATGTTAGACGCACAGTACTACACTTTCACCCAATATTAACCACACCAATTGTGTTTTATAGGAACTGATGTTAGACGCACAGTACTACACTTTCACCCAATATTAACCACACCAATTGTGTTTTATAGGAACTGATGTTAGACGCACAGTACTACACTTTCACCCAATATTAACCACACCAATTGTGTTTTATAGGAACTGATGTTAGACGCACAGTACTATACTTTCACCCAATATTAACCACACCAATTGTGTTTTATAGGAACTGATGTTAGACGCACAGTACTACACTTTCACCCAATATTAACCACACCAATTGTGTTTTATAGGAACTGATGTTAGACGCACAGTACTACACTTTCACCCAATATTAACCACACCAATTGTGTTTTATAGGAACTGATGTTAGACGCACAGTACTACACTTTCACCCAATATTAACCACACCAATTGTGTTTTATAGGAACTGATGTTAGACGCACAGTACTACACTTTCACCCAATATTAACCACACCAATTGTGTTTTATAGGAACTGATGTTAGACGCACAGTACTACACTTTCACCCAATATTAACCACACCAATTGTGTTTTATAGGAACTGATGTTAGACGCACAGTACTACACTTTCACCCAATATTAACCACACCAATTGTGTTTTATAGGAACTGATGTTAGACGTACAGTACTATACTTTCACCCAATATTAACCACACCAATTGTGTTTTATAGGAACTGATGTTAGACGTACAGTACTATACTTTCACCCAATATTAACCACACCAATTGTGTTTTATAGGAACTGATGTTAGACGCACAGTACTACACTTTCACCCAATATTAACCACACCAATTGTGTTTTATAGGAACTGATGTTAGACGTACAGTACTATACTTTCACCCAATATTAACCACACCAATTGTGTTTTATAGGAACTGATGTTAGACGTACAGTACTATACTTTCACCCAATATTAACCACACCAATTGTGTTTTATAGGAACTGATGTTAGACGCACAGTACTATACTTTCACCCAATATTAACCACACCAATTGTGTTTTATAGGAACTGATGTTAGACGCACAGTACTATACTTTCACCCAATATTAACCACACCAATTGTGTTTTATAGGAACTGATGTTAGACGTACAGTACTATACTTTCACCCAATATTAACCACACCAATTGTGTTTTATAGGAACTGATGTTAGGCGCACAGTACTACACTTTCACCCAATATTAACCACCAATTGTGTTTTGAAATATTTAAAATAAATTTTATAAACAGATTAGTATTATAACACAAAAAATTTGTAACACAATGTTAAAAGTTTTCTTAAAGACTGAACTTTAAATTTTCTCCATTGTAAGTAGGAATTTAATGACGACTTCCACTTTTATTAGTATTTAATAAAACACACTCAAAGCCAGGACTTACTTTAAACATTCATTATGACGTGACATAAAATTTACAGGAATTTACACGTGTGTTGGAATGCAGGTATTTCCTCTTCCTCTTTTAAATTATTCAGGCGACATTCGCGTTTTGCATTTCATCTCTGCATTCTCTAAAGCATTTAAAATATATGGAATTTATTATAAAGATAAAATTACTAATTTTTTTAAATATGCAAGTCAATATTGAAAAGGTATATTAAATGTATTAAATTTTAAAAACATGTATTATTTACTTTTAAATTTGGCTTAGTGTTTGATAATGGCAAAAATAGGTTACAACTGCCTAAATGACAATGTTTGAGATAATTCATAATAGTATTAATTAGAAGAGTCAAAAAAAAAGTTCAAGGTCTGTATTGAGAAAGGTATAGATCCAGTTAGATTGATGTAGGTTTACTACACTTATGTCGGTGCAAGTAACTGGACTTTATTTTCAAAGAAATGTAGCTAGGTATGCTTTTGTAAACTTTTTTTTACAATTATTACTATTAGTTCACACTTTCCCCGTATATATCTTGTTCAAATTTTCAATTGTTCATAAGATATTTTTTATTCATTCAGTCAAACACATTTTTAAAAACTTGTAATGGATGATAGTTGATGTTAATACAGTTTTTTCAAATATTAAATTATTTATTAAAATTAATAATGAATAAATCTTAGTTTTATAGGGGAGAAAAACTTTTCATAAAAGGGACAAGGTACGCAATATAGTTACTCGTCCCATTTGGTTTAAAATAAGTGATAACATAGACTATGGCTTCATAAAACAGCTGATTTTATGTTATAGGTTATGTTGTAGAATAGCTTTTTTAAGGCATAGGTTATGTTACTTTATTTATAATAATTGTAATTATGTAATAAAAAGTAAGTAAAATACAATTTTTCTTTGTTGATTAAGTAGGAATAGACTTTTGAAAATAATTTGTTTATCTTACTTGTTTTTTTTTATTAAGACGCATCTGGAAGAGATATTGTTGGCGCCATTCCGAGCCTATTTATAGTTCTTAAGATTTTTTCAGACGCATTATTTTTAAGGTTTGCCTTCAATCACATTATAATGCTCAAGATAGGTAAATCAAACTTTTAACTAGTAGAGTGAGATAATTATTAAGATTTCGAAGTTATTTATCGCAAATACATATTTTAATGTATAAACATATATATATATATATATATATATATATATATATATATATATATATATATATATATATATATAATGAAAATTGTAAATTTGGGTCTATTTTCAAAGACTGAAGAGTATAAACAATATGAACTATTATATCTAGTAAAAACGTTTTCGTATAGAAATAAGCTTTTTTTAACCAGCTATAAAGAAATAGTCCTTCAGTTTCTATTTCTAGGAAGCAAAATTTACATAATCTTATAAATATAATTTTTAAATAAATTACCTATGTGATTCCTTTGCTCAAAATAATTTATTTTAAAGACAAAAAATAGAATATGATAAAAATAAAATATTACAGAGTAGTTAGATGCTATATGTGAAACAAGTTGTAGTGTCTGTCAGCCAAGTGTAGAGAAGGAAGAGGCTCTGTGGCCCTTGAGGCTATGCAGCCTCTGTCACATGATAATGGCAGTGGGTAGGATTATGGGGAACAGGGATTTAAGTATTAGCCTGAGATTCAGGAGGCCATTTCTCTGGAAAGACTTATTCTTATGGACAATGATTATTTAACTTCGTGGGGACATGGACAACCTGTTCTTTTAACATATTTTCATTTAAAAGAACCAGTTCGACAATTCGCTACTAGATGGCACTAAATGCACCAATTAGACGCTTTCGTGAATGTACTGGAAACGCCTAAAATGTCTAAACGTAATTGAATACATTTTATTATTAAAGGTTACACTTTCAGTTGGCATTTTAGCCTGTCTTTTTTTAATGGTCTAATAGTGTTTCAAGCAGTTACAAAAAAAATTAAATGTAGCAGTAACTCTGAATACATTTTAGAGGGAAATTCAAATAAACCTAATCAGGATTCCTAAATAAACGATTCTTTTTCCTTTGTACAGTTTTTTCATCTACTAAAAAAACGACTTTTAAGCCTGAATCATGTTTTTATTGGAATGTTTAAATTAGGGAGGTAAAATAATTTAGGAATTTTTTTAAACTGACCTTTTCTGAGAAAACAAAAGGTTTTTATAAGAGCCTGAAACGCTTTAGGTTTTCGAAAATTATTAGGTTTTGAATATGGTTTTAATTATTTTACCCATTTAAGTATCATTATTTCGATTTATAACTTTTTATAACAAAAATTAAACTAAACGTAATTATAAAAGGTTTTTTTCAAAATGCAGCACTCTCCTAAAATAAAAGCAAAGCTGACCCAGTGACGTAACCCCCACCACCGCCTCTTCAGACAATATCTGTCCCCGCTCAGCGTTTTCAGGAGCAAAGTTTCCATGTAATAAATCTGCGACGAAAGGCATATTGGAATAACTTCCTCAGAATTTATTGCATAACGCTAAAGATAATTCCCGCTCAACATTTCGCAGTCATTTTAATAAGCCGGCTAAGTTTTCAACAAGTTGCACGGTCTTATAAAACTTTAAAATTACTTCCTTCAGGTTTGTTTGAGTTGACGGTTTGTTTGATTCGTTTATTGTTGAAGGATGTTTTTGCCTAGCATAAACCAAACACTTATTTTGTTTTTACCTGAAGTCCACTTGTTTCTCTTCCATAAAGACGTATAAAAGTTTTGTAACTTGTACTACGCAATTCATCGGATTTCATTATATTTTGTAATTTAAAGGGTTATTGAAGTGCTAACTTATGTAAGCGCTGTGAACAAAGCAGGAGATTAAATCATTGGTTTCGCGTCACGCTGTTTCCGAAACGCATACCTTACAGCATATACCTTACAACATATGATTTCATGTAACAGCTGATCTTGTGGTATAGGTTATATTGTATAGGAGCCCTTTTATACGTAGATTACTATTAAATAGTTTTGATAGGTTAATAAATATTTATTTAAATTTTGATAAATTTCAATACAAATTATTCAATATAACAATAATAGTAAGTTATGCATTTTTAATCCAAGTTTTGAAAGAAAAACATGCTTAGGCCCGTCTTATACTTTTTAAAGAACTGATTTGTATTATTATTAAAAAATTTTGTTTTCAGTAAACATCTAATAAATTTTTTGTTACATTATTTTATAACTAATTACAATAAATGAAAAAGTGAGTGGAAAAAGGGAGTAAGTACAATTTTTTGTCATTAACCATTTTGTCCAAAATATGTCTACTCATCATATCCTGTGAGCAAAAAGGGAATATCTGCACAGCTCCTTGCCTGCATAAAAACGAGTTGAAAACATTGATGAGTGGAAGGAGGGAATATCTGCAGTAGTTGTTTCCTTTTTCCGGGTCGTGAAGATAGCTTAACCCTTTGGACGCCAGCCGCTCGGGCCGCAGCCCAACTCCTGACCGCCAGCCGCTCTGTCAGCGGTACTAGCGAGAACCGCCAAGGCCTGTTTGAACGTTTTTGCACCGGTTTACATTTCGCTCTGTGCTTTCGTTAGTTTTTATGCAAATGTAATGATTTTTTTTGTTTTATAGTTAATTACATGGGCTATCAACATTTAGTAATTAAAAAAGTGTTACTTGTAAAACAACATTATTGATAAATCAATAATGCCTAACAGAAAAAAAAATTATACAAAAAATCTACTTTAGATAAAAAATTAGGTAGTAAAAAAAATATTTTTATATATCGCATAAGTTTTTATTCAATTTAGTAACTAAATATCATACTGTGTGCAAATTTTCACAACTCTACTACAAAAAATAGTTTGTCAAAAACGCATTTGTTGACAAGAGAAGTACTTAAAGCAAATATGTTTTGCGACAGTATTTTGTTTGTCCAACAGGCATTTTTTGCTTCAGGATAGGAGGTATTCATTTTCTGTTTATTCGTAACGTGCCTGTCAAATGAGTCATCTTCGAATACAAATCCTTGGCCAGTGGAAATGAGGTAAAAATATTATCTACGAATACATGAAATCCTTTATTCAAGTAGCTTTCCATGTCTAATAATTTCATAACGACAGTATACCTAAGTCCCTTGTTGACACTTCCATTATTTTTATCTGTATCTCTTTTGCCTTTGTAAATAAAAGGACAAACAGTAATGAGAAAATACTCATGAGTAACGACATCGCGCTATATGAGAGCATGTGACTTATCAGCTCTACCCCCGATGACGACAAAAACAAATAGCTGAGCCAAGGTCACTGGTAGGCCTACTACCATTGTGAAAATTATTTTCCTGTAGTGTTAGTGACTTCAACGAAAGTCCAAAACAATAGAAACAAACTTTAAAAGTGTCTAAATACATCTTAAAAATAATGTTTTCCTGGCGGTCCGATTGATTGGACCTTGGCGGTTTTCGCCTACACATCGTCGGTCCGATAGATCGGACCGTGGCGCCCAAAGGGTTAATTACAAGAGCTGTTATGTTGTGTAATGTTCACGAAGTGAATACGATGTGCATTATTTACATGATTATTTTCTCGTGTAACTTATAGGCAGTAGCTTATGTGAATATTTTGGATGAACTAATCGCCTCAATAGTTTAGATAGTTCAAAGGCAAAGTCGTCTCTCGTTACCTTCTACCATTAAAGGCACTGAACGCATCAGAGTTTGCCGAGCTTATATTCTGTGTCTAATAAAGCAGTTTATTATTGGTTGCCAACAATGAAACCCCAGTAGATAAAAGAGGAAAGCATGGCAACAGAGGTAACTTATTACTTCCAGTCATGTACCTTGGCAGTACTCTTAATGTACGTAAAATGCAGAATTAAAAGCTACTGTAAAATATGAATATTACCTCAATCATTTTAAAACCAACTATGGATACTGTTTTGGGTGGCGCCAAGTCGACGTCTGTTCGACATGTGAGGGACTGAACACAGATAAAATCTACTTTTTGAATGAAAATGCAAAGAGACGGGTGAACAAGTTTTATAACAAGTTGAAAGATTAGAAATTTTTGTAAAGATAGGGAAAACGTAGTTGGTATATCCTTTGACTTTATGCAAAACCTGCCATTGCCGCTCATTCTTGTCCAGCAAATGTTTTTTCTGCAGAAGATTTGGCAATATGTTTTTCTGTACACAACCTTTCTAATAACAAATCGGTGTTTTACACATATCATGAGGGTCTAGGTCGTAAGGGCCCAGATGAAGTTTGTAGCTCCATTTCACACTACATAGAAAACTACATCCCACAGACAGTAACAGAGCTTCACGTGTTTAGTGAGGCCTGAGGAGGCCAAAACTGCAACCACTCTCTCACAAGGTTGTTGATGGCACAAACTTTATTGGGTCGTTGAGCAGTAGGACCCAATAAGGCTGCGTACATGCAGAAGGCAACTGGTGACGGCAACGCAACGCAACGCAGACTTTAGTTGCTTTTTCACAGTGTAGAGAGTGATAGCAGCGCGACTAGTGGGTGATACAGAAACTAGAGTTGCACCGGTCACGACATGCTGTAAACTCGTTACTCAGTTGCCAGCAGTATTTGTATTGTGTATGCGTTTCTCAAGAGTGCTTCCGTATTTAAATAATTATTATTTTTATTTTTCGTGTTTCTGTTTCTTTGAATAGTATTTTATTATACTGCTATAGTATGTCAGAAACACAAAATATTGCTGGTTCTGGTCATGATTTGTGTATCCAACAACTTCAAGACGATACGAATGATTACCAACAATTTTGTCAAAATATATAAAATCGGGGTAAAAATATAGTGTTAATGACGTTGGTTTTTTTCAATTTTTTAAAAAATTATTCGTTTTAATGTATAGAACACGAATATTAACCCTTTTTTCGCGGAAAATACGGAAAGATATTTTTTTTCCATTTTAAATGTTAGGCTGTAATGGCCTGTAGCCCTATAGCGTGAACCGTGCGCGCAGTAGCTGCAGCGCACTGCACTATGTCTAGATTTGGTTGTAATTTTATACAACATTACTATATACCTATATTAAAATATACCTACAAAGTATCTAGTCAGGATAGATATGGTTATAGTTTTATACAACATTATACTCTGAATTGTCTTTTTTTGTAACGTTTTTGTAGCTTGTTTCTTAAAATATAGACAAGGCATCCTCCACCGACGACGATATAACTGACAACTAAACTAGCAACTTCGTATGAACAATCTTGTAAACCGACTTGCAACTTTTGTAATAACAACTCGGGTTTACGTTGCGTTGCTATCACCAGTTGCTTTCTATATGTCCGCAGCCTAAGGGGACATAGTTTCTTACCTTGCGATGGGAACTTTTCTACTATAAAACGAGTGGTACGAAGACATGATCGAATTTTCCTACCAGAACAGTATGACGATGTTATAGCAACAGCTAGGAAAACTGGCGATGCTCTGCTTGTGTTTCAAGTTGCCAATGGAGACATCATGAGCTTAAAGTGGTGGCCTATAGTTTTCAAAAAAACAGCATCCAGTGTCCGAGACAGTAAGGTAGACACTGCTAAAGGGTATGTCGAAGTTTGTGAGTTTGTTGATGGTTTTAGTTCAGAAACACTCAAGTTGCTAAAGGTAAGCTAGTAAGCTTGTAGTTCCAACAGCAAAGTCTTATGACGGACAAGTATCTATTAATCTCAAGATTATTCAATACATCCCAGATGAGTTCAAGCACTGTTACAATAACATTTGTTAATGGAAGACGGCTCAGAACGACAGTGACAATGACGGCTAAAAAGGAATTCATGATTTTCAAGAGAATTATTTGAGTTTTTTATACATTTGTTATTTACTCTGTGTTATATACAAAATATATATAGTATACACAAGCACAATGTTTTACCATTATTAAAACCTGTGATTGGATATTATGTAGACAATTAATTTGGCACAGTTAAATTTTTACTATTAATGAACGGATAAAGGAAATAACATTGTAGATATATAATTACTATAATATGCACGAGAATGGTAAGAGTTACTCTGTATTTGTATCAACATAAATGTCCCCAACGAGTTACTAATGCTTCATTTGGCTGCAAACTCGTAAATAAACACTATAAGAAGTTTTCCAATTTTTTAAAAGTTAAGGGAGACGCACTTATTCCCCATTTCCACTCACCGATTATTAATGTATTTATTAAATACATTCCTCAAATGAAGATGTAATTTTGCGAAAGTAAATTTCGTCGATAATTTTGCGAAAGTATTGCCTCTATTTTGTTAGCACTTCTGTCTGAACTACCCCGAGTGTCATAGCAATTTTTTTGTTATAAATTATTGGACTTCATTATCATACTAATTATATATTCCAAACAAGGTTCAGCCTTGCTAAGCCCTTTTCGGTTCTGAAAAGGGATGGGCCTGTGTGGAACTAAATTAATTTGGCTTGGACATGAAGATGACCCAGGGTTTGGTTAATTAAAGTAAACACTTCTCATTTCATAAGTCAATCAGTTTATTATAAGTTTCACTATTTACGGCTTGGTCGTATATTGTGTTTGAGGCAGTGATTCACGTTTACGGCTCGGTCGTATATTGTGTTTGAGGCAGGGATTCACGTTTACGGCTTGGTCGTATATTGTGTTTGAGGCAGTGATTCACGTTTACGGCTCGGTCGTATATTGTGTTTGAGGCAGTGATTCACGTTTACGGCTCGGTCGTATATTGTGTTTGAGGCAGGGATGCACGTTTACGGCTCGGTCGTATATTGTGTTTGAGGCAGTGATTCACGTTTACGGCTTGGTCGTATATTGTGTTTGAGGCAGTGATTCACGTTTACGGCTCAGTCGTATATTGTGTTTGAGGCAGTGATTCACGTCTACGGCTTGGTCGTATATTGTGTTTGAGGCAGTGATTCACGTTTACGGCTTGGTCGTATATTGTGTTTGAGCCAGGGATTCACGTTTACGGCTTGGTCGTATATTGTGTTTGAGGCAGTGATTCACGTTTACGGCTCGGTCGTATATTGTGTTTGAGGCAGTGATTCACGTTTACGGCTCGGTCGTATATTGTGTTTGAGGCAGGGATTCACGTTTACGGCTTGGTCGTATATTGTGTTTGAGGCAGTGATTCACGTTTACGGCTCGGTCGTATATTGTGTTTGAGGCAGGGATTCACGTTTACGGCTTGGTCGTATATTGTGTTTGAGGCAGTGATTCACGTTTACGGCTCGGTCGTATATTGTGTTTGAGGCAGTGATTCACGTTTACGGCTTGGTCGTATATTGTGTTTGAGGCAGTGATTCACGTTTACGGCTCGGTCGTATATTGTGTTTGAGGCAGGGATTCACGTTTACGGCTCGGTCGTATATTGTGTTTGAGGCAGTGATTCACGTTTACGGCTTGGTCGTATATTGTGTTTGAGGCAGTGATTCACGTTTACGGCTCGGTCGTATATTGTGTTTGAGGCAGGGATGCACGTTTATGGCTCGGTCGTATATTGTGTTTGAGGAAGGGATTCACGTCTACGGCTTGGTCGTATATTGTGTTTGAGGCAGGGATTCACGTTTACGGCTTGGTCGTATATTGTGTTTGAGGCAGGGATTCACGTTTATGGCTCGGTCGTATATTGTGTTTGAGGCAGGGATTCACGTTTACGGCTCGGTCGTATATTGTGTTTGAGGCAGTGATTCACGTTTACGGCTCAGTCGTATATTGTGTTTGAGGCAGTGATTCACGTCTACGGCTTGGTCGTATATTGTGTTTGAGGCAGTGATTCACGTTTACGGCTTGGTCGTATATTGTGTTTGAGGCAGGGATTCACGTTTACGGCTTGGTCGTATATTGTGTTTGAGGCAGTGATTCACGTTTACGGCTTGGTCGTATATTGTGTTTGAGGCAGTGATTCACGTTTACGGCTTGGTCGTATATTGTGTTTGAGGCAGGGATTCACGTTTACGGCTCTGTCTTATATTGTGTTTGAGGCAGTGATTCACGTTTACGGCTCGGTCGTATATTGTGTTTGAGGCAGTGATTCGCGTTTACGGCTCGGTCGTATATTGTGTTTGAGGCAGTGATTCAAGTCTACGGCTTGGTCGTATATTGTGTTTGAGGCAGGGATTCACGTCTACGGCTTGGTCGTATATTGTGTTTGAGGCAGTGATTCACGTTTACGGCTCGGTCGTATATTGTGTTTGAGGCAGGGATTCAAGTTTACGGCTTGGTCGTATATTGTGTTTGAGGCAGGGATTCACGTCTACGGCCTGGTCGTATTTTGTGTTTGAGGCAGGGATTCACGTCTACGGCTTGGTCGTATATTGTGTTTGAGGAAGGGATTCAAGTTTACTGCTAGGTCGTATATTGTGTTTGAGGCAGTGATTCACGTTTACGGCTTGGTCGTATATTGTGTTTGAGGCAGTGATTCACGTTTACGGCTCGGTCGTATATTGTGTTTGAGGCAGGGATTCAAGTTTACGGCTTGGTCGTATATTGTGTCCGAGGCAGGGATGCACGTTTACGGCTTGGTCGTATATTGTGTTTGAGGCAGGGATTCAAGTTTACGGCTTGGTCGTATATTGTGTCCGAGGCAGGGATTCAAGTTTACGGCTTGGTCGTATATTGTGTTTGAGGCAGGGATTCAAGTTTACGGCTTGGTCGTATATTGTGTCCGAGGCAGGGATTCAATTTTACGGCTTGGTCGTATATTGTGTCCGAGGCAGGGATGCACATTTACGGCTTGGTCGTATATTGTGTTTGAGGCAGGGATGCACGTTTACGGCTTGGTCGTATATTGTGTTTGAGGCAGGGATTCAAGTTTACGGCTTGGTCGTATATTGTGTCCGAGGCAGGGATGCACGTTTACGGCTTGGTCGTATATTGTGTTTGAGGCAGTGATTCACGTTTACGGCTTGGTCGTATATTGTGTCCGAGGCAGGGATGCACGTTTACGGCTTGGTCGTATATTGTGTTTGAGACAGGGATTCAAGTTTACGGCTCGGTCGTATATTGTGTTTGAGGCAGGGATTCACGTTTATGGCTCGGTCGTATATTGTGTTTGAGGCAGGGATTCACGTCTACGGCCTGGTCGTATATTGTGTTTGAGGCAGGGATTCACGTTTACGGCCTGGTCGTATATTGTGTTTGAGGCAGGGATGCACGTTTATGGCTTGACCGTATATTGTGTTTGAGGCAGGGATTCACGTCTACGGCTTGGTCGTATATTGTGTTTGAGGCAGGGATTCACGTTTACGGCTTGGTCGTATATTGTGTTTGAGGCAGTGATTCACGTTTACGGCTTGTACGTATATTGTGTTTGAGGCAGGGATTCACGTTTACCGCTTGGTCGTATATTGTGTTTGAGGCAGGGATTCACGTTTACGGCTTGGTCGTATATTGTGTTTGAGGCAGGGATTCACGTTTACGGCTTGGTCGTATGATGTGTTCGAAGCAGGGATTCACGTTTACAGCTTGGTCGTATATTGGGTTTGACTCAGGGATTCAACTTTACGGCTTGGTCGTATATTGTGTTTGAGGCAGGGATTCACGTTTACGGCTTGGTCGTGTATTGTGTTTGAGGCAGGGATTCACGTTTACGTCTTGGTCGTATATTGTGTTCGAGGCTGGGATTCACGTTTACGGCTTGGTCGTATTTTGTGTTTGAGGCTGGGATTCACGTCTACGGCTTGGTCGTATATTGTGTTTGAGGCAGGGATTCACGTTTACGGCTTGGTCGTATTTTGTGTTTGAGGCTGGGATTCACGTGTACGGCTTGGTCGTATATTGTGTTTGAGGCAGGGATGCACATTTATGGCTTGGCCGTATATTGTGTTTGAGGCAGGGATTCACGTCTACGGCTTGGTCGTATATTGTGTTTGAGGCAGGGGTTCACGTTTACGGCTTGGTCGTATATTGTGTTTGAAGCATGGATTCACGTTTACCGCTTGGTCGTATATTGTGTTTGAGGCAGGGATTCACGTTTACAGCTTTGTTGTATATTGTGTTTGAGGCAGGGATTCACGTCTACGGTTTGGTCGTATATTGTGTTTGAGGCAGGGATTCACGTTTACGGCTTGGTCGTATATTGTGTTTGAGGCAGGGATGCACATTTACGGCTTGGTCGTATATTGTATCCGAGGCAGTGATTCACGTTTACGGCTTGGTCGTATGTTGTGTTTGAGGCAGTGATTCACGTTTACGGCTTGTCGTATATTGTATCCGAGGCAGGGATTCACGTTTACGGTTTGGTCGTATATTGTATCCGAGGCAGGGATTCACGTTTACGGCTTGGTCGTATGTTGTGTTTGAGGCTGGGATTCACGTTTACGGCTTGTCGTATATTGTATCCGAGGCAGGGATTCACGTTTACGGCTTGGTCGTATTTTGTGTTTGAGGCTGGGATTCACGTTTACGGCTTGTCGTATATTGTATCCGAGGCAGGGATTCACGTTTACGGCTTGGTCGTATATTGTGTTTGAGGCAGGGATTCATCTTTACGTCTTGGTCGTATTTTGTGTTTGAGGCAGTGATTCACGTTTACGTCTTGTCGTATATTGTATCCGAGGCAGGGATTCACGTTTACGGTTTGGTCGTATATTGTGTTTGAGGCAGGGATTCACGTTTACGGCTTGGTCGTATATTGTGTTTGAGGCAGGGATGCACGTTTACGGCTTGGTCGTATATTGTATCCGAGGCAGGGATTCACGTTTACGGCTTGGTCGTATGTTGTGTTTGAGGCAGGGATTCACGTTTACGGCTTGGTCGTATATTGTGTTTGAGGCAGGGATTCACGTTTACGGTTTGGTCGTATATTGTGTTTGAGGCAGGGATTCACGTTTACGGCTTGGTCGTATATTGTATCCGAGGCAGGGATTCACGTTTACGGTTTGGTCGTATGTTGTGTTTGAGGCAGGGATTTATCTTTACGTTTTGGTCGTATTTTGTGTTTGAGGCAGTGATTCACGTTTACGGCTTGTCGTATATTGTATCCGAGGCAGGGTTTCACGTTTACGGCTTGGTCGTATGTTGTGTTTGAGGCAGGGATTCATCTTTACATCTTGGTCGTATTTTGTGTTTGAGGCAGGGATTCACGTTTACGGCTTGGTCGTATATTGTGTTTGAGGCAGGGATTCACGTTTACGGTTTGGTCGTATATTGTGTTTGAGGCAGGGATGCACGTTTCCGGCTCGGTCGTATATTGTATCCGAGGCAGGGATTCACGTTTATGGCTTGGTCGTATATTGTGTTTGAGGCTGGGATTCACGTTTACGGCTTGGTCGTATTTTGTGTTTGAGGCTGGGATTCACGTTTACGGCTTGGTCGTATATTGTGTTTGAGGCAGGGATTCACCTTTACGTCTTGGTCGTATTTTGTGTTTGAAGCTGGGATTCACGTTTACGGCTTGTACGTATATTGTGTTTGAGGCAGGGATTCACGTTTACGGCTTGTCGTATATTGTGTTTGAGGCAGGGATTCACGTTTACGGCTTGGTCGTATTTTGTGTTTGAGGCAGGGATTCACGTTTACGGCTTGTACGTATATTGTGTTTGAGGCAGGGATGCACGTTTATGGCTTGACCGTATATTGTGTTTGAGGCAGGGATTCACGTCTACGGCTTGGTCGTATATTGTGTTTGAGGCAGGGATTCACGTTTACGGCTTGGTCGTATATTGTGTTTGAGGCAGTGATTCACGTTTACGGCTTGTACGTATATTGTGTTTGAGGCAGGGATTCACGTTTACCGCTTGGTCGTATATTGTGTTTGAGGCAGGGATTCACGTTTACGGCTTGGTCGTATATTGTGTTTGAGGCAGGGATTCACGTTTACGGCTTGGTCGTATGATGTGTTCGAAGCAGGGATTCACGTTTACAGCTTGGTCGTATATTGGGTTTGACTCAGGGATTCAACTTTACGGCTTGGTCGTATATTGTGTTTGAGGCAGGGATTCACGTTTACGGCTTGGTCGTGTATTGTGTTTGAGGCAGGGATTCACGTTTACGTCTTGGTCGTATATTGTGTTCGAGGCTGGGATTCACGTTTACGGCTTGGTCGTATTTTGTGTTTGAGGCTGGGATTCACGTCTACGGCTTGGTCGTATATTGTGTTTGAGGCAGGGATTCACGTTTACGGCTTGGTCGTATTTTGTGTTTGAGGCTGGGATTCACGTGTACGGCTTGGTCGTATATTGTGTTTGAGGCAGGGATGCACATTTATGGCTTGGCCGTATATTGTGTTTGAAGCAGGGATTCACGTTTACCGCTTGGTCGTATATTGTGTTTGAGGCAGGGATTCACGTTTACGGTTTGGTTGTATATTGTGTTTGAGGCAGGGATTCACGTTTACGGTTTGGTCGTATATTGTGTTTGAGGCAGGGATTCACGTTTACGGCTTGGTCGTATATTGTGTTTGAGGCAGGGATGCACATTTACGGCTTGGTCGTATATTGTATCCGAGGCAGTGATTCACGTTTACGGCTTGGTCGTATGTTGTGTTTGAGGCAGGGATTCATCTTTACGTCTTGGTCGTATTTTGTGTTTGAGGCAGTGATTCACGTTTACGGCTTGTCGTATATTGTATCCGAGGCAGGGATTCACGTTTACGGCTTGGTCGTATATTGTATCCGAGGCAGGGATTCACGTTTACGGCTTGGTCGTATGTTGTGTTTGAGGCTGGGATTCACGTTTACGGCTTGTCGTATATTGTATCCGAGGCAGGGATTCACGTTTACGGCTTGGTCGTATTTTGTGTTTGAGGCAGGGATGCACGTTTACGGCTTGGTCGTATATTGTATCCGAGGCAGGGATTCACGTTTACGGCTTGGTCGTATGTTGTGTTTGAGGCAGGGATTTATCTTTACGTCTTGGTCGTATTTTGTGTTTGAGGCAGTGATTCACGTTTACGGCTTGTCGTATATTGTATCCGAGGCAGGGATTCACGTTTACGGCTTGGTCGTATGTTGTGTTTGAGGCAGGGATTCATCTTTACATCTTGGTCGTATTTTGTGTTTGAGGCAGGGATTCACGTTTACGGCTTGGTCGTATTTTGTGTTTGAGGCTGGGATTCACGTGTACGGCTTGGTCGTATATTGTGTTTGAGGCAGGGATGCACATTTATGGCTTGGCCGTATATTGTGTTTGAGGCAGGGATTCACGTCTACGGCTTGGTCGTATATTGTGTTTGAGGCAGGGGTTCACGTTTACGGCTTGGTCGTATATTGTGTTTGAAGCAGGGATTCACGTTTACCGTTTGGTTGTATATTGTGTTTGAGGCAGGGATTCACGTTTACAGCTTTGTTGTATATTGTGTTTGAGGCAGGGATTCACGTTTACGGTTTGGTCGTATATTGTGTTTGAGGCAGGGATTCACGTTTACGGCTTGGTCGTATATTGTGTTTGAGGCAGGGATGCACATTTACGGCTTGGTCGTATATTGTATCCGAGGCAGTGATTCACGTTTACGGCTTGGTCGTATGTTGTGTTTGAGGCAGGGATTCATCTTTACGTCTTGGTCGTATTTTGTGTTTGAGGCAGTGATTCACGTTTACGGCTTGTCGTATATTGTATCCGAGGCAGGGATTAACGTTTACGGCTTGTCGTATATTGTATCCGAGGCAGGGATTCACGTTTACGGCTTGGTCGTATTTTGTGTTTGAGGCTGGGATTCACGTTTACGGCTTGTCGTATATTGTATCCGAGGCAGGGATTCACGTTTACGGCTTGGTCGTATATTGTGTTTGAGGCAGGGATTCATCTTTACGTCTTGGTCGTATTTTGTGTTTGAGGCAGTGATTCACGTTTACGGCTTGTCGTATATTGTATCCGAGGCAGGGATTCACGTTTACGGTTTGGTCGTATATTGTGTTTGAGGCAGGGATTCACGTTTACGGCTTGGTCGTATATTGTGTTTGAGGCAGGGATGCACGTTTACGGCTTGGTCGTATATTGTATCCGAGGCAGGGATTCACGTTTACGGCTTGGTCGTATATTGTGTTTGAGGCAGGGATTCACGTTTACGGCTTGGTCGTATATTGTGTTTGAGGCAGGGATTCACGTTTACGGTTTGGTCGTATATTGTGTTTGAGGCAGGGATTCACGTTTACGGCTTGGTCGTATATTGTGTTTGAGGCAGGGATGCACGTTTACGGCTTGGTCGTATATTGTATCCGAAGCAGGGATTCACGTTTACGGCTTGGTCGTATGTTGTGTTTGAGGCAGGGATTTATCTTTACGTCTTGGTCGTATTTTGTGTTTGAGGCAGTGATTCACGTTTACGGCTTGTCGTATATTGTATCCGAGGCAGGGATTCACGTTTACGGCTTGGTCGTATGTTGTGTTTGAGGCAGGGATTCATCTTTACATCTTGGTCGTATTTTGTGTTTGAGGCAGGGATTCACGTTTACGGCTTGGTCGTATATTGTGTTTGAGGCAGGGATTCACGTTTACGGTTTGGTCGTATATTGTGTTTGAGGCAGGGATGCACGTTTCCGGCTCGGTCGTATATTGTATCCGAGGCAGGGATTCACGTTTATGGCTTGGTCGTATATTGTGTTTGAGGCTGGGATTCACGTTTACGGCTTGGTCGTATTTTGTGTTTGAGGCTGGGATTCGCGTTTACGGCTTGGTCGTATATTGTGTTTGAGGCAGGGATTCACCTTTACGTCTTGGTCGTATTTTGTGTTTGAAGCTGGGATTCACGTTTACGGCTTGTACGTATATTGTGTTTGAGGCAGGGATTCACGTTTACGGCTTGTCGTATATTGTGTTTGAGGCAGGGATTCACGTTTTCGGCTTGGTCGTATTTTGTGTTTGAGGCAGGGATTCACGTTTACGGCTTGTACGTATATTGTGTTTGAGGCAGGGATGCACGTTTATGGCTTGACCGTATATTGTGTTTGAGGCAGGGATTCACGTCTACGGCTTGGTCGTATATTGTGTTTGAGGCAGGGATTCACGTTTACGGCTTGGTCGTATATTGTGTTTGAGGCAGTGATTCACGTTTACGGCTTGTACGTATATTGTGTTTGAGGCAGGGATTCACGTTTACCGCTTGGTCGTATATTGTGTTTGAGGCAGGGATTCACGTTTACGGCTTGGTCGTATATTGTGTTTGAGGCAGGGATTCACGTTTACGGCTTGGTCGTATGATGTGTTCGAAGCAGGGATTCACGTTTACAGCTTGGTCGTATATTGGGTTTGACTCAGGGATTCAACTTTACGGCTTGGTCGTATATTGTGTTTGAGGCAGGGATTCACGTTTACGGCTTGGTCGTGTATTGTGTTTGAGGCAGGGATTCACGTTTACGTCTTGGTCGTATATTGTGTTCGAGGTTGGGATTCACGTTTACGGCTTGGTCGTATTTTGTGTTTGAGGCTGGGATTCACGTCTACGGCTTGGTCGTATATTGTGTTTGAGGCAGGGATTCACGTTTACGGCTTGGTCGTATTTTGTGTTTGAGGCTGGGATTCACGTGTACGGCTTGGTCGTATATTGTGTTTGAGGCAGGGATGCACATTTATGGCTTGGCCGTATATTGTGTTTGAAGCAGGGATTCACGTTTACCGCTTGGTCGTATATTGTGTTTGAGGCAGGGATTCACGTTTACGGTTTGGTTGTATATTGTGTTTGAGGCAGGGATTCACGTTTACGGTTTGGTCGTATATTGTGTTTGAGGCAGGGATTCACGTTTACGGCTTGGTCGTATATTGTGTTTGAGGCAGGGATGCACATTTACGGCTTGGTCGTATATTGTATCCGAGGCAGTGATTCACGTTTACGGCTTGGTCGTATGTTGTGTTTGAGGCAGGGATTCATCTTTACGTCTTGGTCGTATTTTGTGTTTGAGGCAGTGATTCACGTTTACGGCTTGTCGTATATTGTATCCGAGGCAGGGATTCACGTTTACGGCTTGGTCGTATATTGTATCCGACGCAGGGATTCACGTTTACGGCTTGGTCGTATGTTGTGTTTGAGGCTGGGATTCACGTTTACGGCTTGTCGTATATTGTATCCGAGGCAGGGATTCACGTTTACGGCTTGGTCGTATTTTGTGTTTGAGGCAGGGATGCACGTTTACGGCTTGGTCGTATATTGTATCCGAGGCAGGGATTCACGTTTACGGCTTGGTCGTATGTTGTGTTTGAGGCAGGGATTTATCTTTACGTCTTGGTCGTATTTTGTGTTTGAGGCAGTGATTCACGTTTACGGCTTGTCGTATATTGTATCCGAGGCAGGGATTCACGTTTACGGCTTGGTCGTATGTTGTGTTTGAGGCAAGGATTCATCTTTACATCTTGGTCGTATTTTGTGTTTGAGGCAGGGATTCACGTTTACGGCTTGGTCGTATTTTGTGTTTGAGGCTGGGATTCACGTGTACGGCTTGGTCGTATATTGTGTTTGAGGCAGGGATGCACATTTATGGCTTGGCCGTATATTGTGTTTGAGGCAGGGATTCACGTCTACGGCTTGGTCGTATATTGTGTTTGAGGCAGGGGTTCACGTTTACGGCTTGGTCGTATATTGTGTTTGAAGCAGGGATTCACGTTTACCGCTTGGTTGTATATTGTGTTTGAGGCAGGGATTCACGTTTACAGCTTTGTTGTATATTGTGTTTGAGGCAGGGATTCACGTTTACGGTTTGGTCGTATATTGTGTTTGAGGCAGGGATTCACGTTTACGGCTTGGTCGTATATTGTGTTTGAGGTAGGGATGCACATTTACGGCTTGGTCGTATATTGTATCCGAGGCAGTGATTCACGTTTACGGCTTGGTCGTATGTTGTGTTTGAGGCAGGGATTCATCTTTACGTCTTGGTCGTATTTTGTGTTTGAGGCAGTGATTCACGTTTACGGCTTGTCGTATATTGTATCCGAGGCAGGGATTAACGTTTACGGTTTGGTCGTATATTGTATCCGAGGCAGGGATTCACGTTTACGGCTTGGTCGTATGTTGTGTTTGAGGCTGGGATTCACGTTTACGGCTTGTCGTATATTGTATCCGAGGCAGGGATTCACGTTTACGGCTTGGTCGTATTTTGTGTTTGAGGCTGGGATTCACGTTTACGGCTTGTCGTATATTATATCCGAGGCAGGGATTCACGTTTACGGCTTGGTCGTATGTTGTGTTTGAGGCAGGGATTCATCTTTACGTCTTGGTCGTATTTTGTGTTTGAGGCAGTGATTCACGTTTACGGCTTGTCGTATATTGTATCCGAGGCAGGGATTCACGTTTACGGTTTGGTCGTATATTGTGTTTGAGGCAGGGATTCACGTTTACTGCTTGGTCGTATATTGTGTTTGAGGCAGGGATGCACGTTTACGGCTTGGTCGTATATTGTATCCGAGGCAGGGATTCACGTTTACGGCTTGGTCGTATATTGTGTTTGAGGCAGGGATTCACGTTTACGGCTTGGTCGTATATTGTGTTTGAGGCAGGGATTCACGTTTACGGTTTGGTCGTATATTGTGTTTGAGGCAGGGATTCACGTTTACGGCTTGGTCGTATATTGTGTTTGAGGCAGGGATGCACGTTTACGGCTTGGTCGTATATTGTATCCGAGGCAGGGATTCACGTTTACGGCTTGGTCGTATGTTGTGTTTGAGGCAGGGATTTATCTTTACGTCTTGGTCGTATTTTGTGTTTGAGGCAGTGATTCACGTTTACGGCTTGTCGTATATTGTATCCGAGGCAGGGATTCACGTTTACGGCTTGGTCGTATGTTGTGTTTGAGGCAGGGATTCATCTTTACATCTTGGTCGTATTTTGTGTTTGAGGCAGGGATTCACGTTTACGGCTTGGTCGTATATTGTGTTTGAGGCAGGGATTCACGTTTACGGTTTGGTCGTATATTGTGTTTGAGGCAGGGATGCACGTTTCCGGCTCGGTCGTATATTGTATCCGAGGCAGGGATTCACGTTTATGGCTTGGTCGTATATTGTGTTTGAGGCTGGGATTCACGTTTACGGCTTGGTCGTATTTTGTGTTTGAGGCTGGGATTCACGTTTACGGCTTGGTCGTATATTGTGTTTGAGGCAGGGATTCACCTTTACGTCTTGGTCGTATTTTGTGTTTGAAGCTGGGATTCACGTTTACGGCTTGTACGTATATTGTGTTTGAGGCAGGGATTCACGTTTACGGCTTGTCGTATATTGTGTTTGAGGCAGGGATTCACGTTTACGGCTTGGTCGTATTTTGTGTTTGAGGCAGGGATTCACGTTTACGGCTTGTACGTATATTGTGTTTGAGGCAGGGATGCACGTTTATGGCTTGACCGTATATTGTGTTTGAGGCAGGGATTCACGTCTACGGCTTGGTCGTATATTGTGTTTGAGGCAGGGATTTACGTTTACGGCTTGGTCGTATATTGTGTTTGAGGCAGTGATTCACGTTTACGGCTTGTACGTATATTGTGTTTGAGGCAGGGATTCACGTTTACCGCTTGGTCGTATATTGTGTTTGAGGCAGGGATTCACGTTTACGGCTTGGTCGTATATTGTGTTTGAGGCAGGGATTCACGTTTACGGCTTGGTCGTATGATGTGTTCGAAGCAGGGATTCACGTTTACAGCTTGGTCGTATATTGGGTTTGACTCAGGGATTCAACTTTACGGCTTGGTCGTATATTGTGTTTGAGGCAGGGATTCACGTTTACGGCTTGGTCGTGTATTGTGTTTGAGGCAGGGATTCACGTTTACGTCTTGGTCGTATATTGTGTTTGAGGCTGGGATTCACGTGTACGGCTTGGTCGTATATTGTGTTTGAGGCAGGGATGCACATTTATGGCTTGGCCGTATATTGTGTTTGAAGCAGGGATTCACGTTTACCGCTTGGTCGTATATTGTGTTTGAGGCAGGGATTCACGTTTACGGTTTGGTTGTATATTGTGTTTGAGGCAGGGATTCACGTTTACGGTTTGGTCGTATATTGTGTTTGAGGCAGGGATTCACGTTTACGGCTTGGTCGTATATTGTGTTTGAGGCAGGGATGCACATTTACGGCTTGGTCGTATATTGTATCCGAGGCAGTGATTCACGTTTACGGCTTGGTCGTATGTTGTGTTTGAGGCAGGGATTCATCTTTACGTCTTGGTCGTATTTTGTGTTTGAGGCAGTGATTCACGTTTACGGCTTGTCGTATATTGTATCCGAGGCAGGGATTCACGTTTACGGCTTGGTCGTATGTTGTGTTTGAGGCAGGGATTCATCTTTACATCTTGGTCGTATTTTGTGTTTGAGGCAGGGATTCACGTTTACGGCTTGGTCGTATATTGTGTTTGAGGCAGGGATTCACGTTTACGGTTTGGTCGTATATTGTGTTTGAGGCAGGGATGCACGTTTCCGGCTCGGTCGTATATTGTATCCGAGGCAGGGATTCACGTTTATGGCTTGGTCGTATATTGTGTTTGAGGCTGGGATTCACGTTTACGGCTTGGTCGTATTTTGTGTTTGAGGCTGGGATTCACGTTTACGGCTTGGTCGTATATTGTGTTTGAGGCAGGGATTCACCTTTACGTCTTGGTCGTATTTTGTGTTTGAAGCTGGGATTCACGTTTACGGCTTGTACGTATATTGTGTTTGAGGCAGGGATTCACGTTTACGGCTTGTCGTATATTGTGTTTGAGGCAGGGATTCACGTTTACGGCTTGGTCGTATTTTGTGTTTGAGGCAGGGATTCACGTTTACGGCTTGTACGTATATTGTGTTTGAGGCAGGGATGCACGTTTATGGCTTGACCGTATATTGTGTTTGAGGCAGGGATTCACGTCTACGGCTTGGTCGTATATTGTGTTTGAGGCAGGGATTCACGTTTACGGCTTGGTCGTATATTGTGTTTGAGGCAGTGATTCACGTTTACGGCTTGTACGTATATTGTGTTTGAGGCAGGGATTCACGTTTACCGCTTGGTCGTATATTGTGTTTGAGGCAGGGATTCACGTTTACGGCTTGGTCGTATATTGTGTTTGAGGCAGGGATTCACGTTTACGGCTTGGTCGTATGATGTGTTCGAAGCAGGGATTCACGTTTACAGCTTGGTCGTATATTGGGTTTGACTCAGGGATTCAACTTTACGGCTTGGTCGTATATTGTGTTTGAGGCAGGGATTCACGTTTACGGCTTGGTCGTGTATTGTGTTTGAGGCAGGGATTCACGTTTACGTCTTGGTCGTATATTGTGTTTGAGGCTGGGATTCACGTGTACGGCTTGGTCGTATATTGTGTTTGAGGCAGGGATGCACATTTATGGCTTGGCCGTATATTGTGTTTGAAGCAGGGATTCACGTTTACCGCTTGGTCGTATATTGTGTTTGAGGCAGGGATTCACGTTTACGGTTTGGTTGTATATTGTGTTTGAGGCAGGGATTCACGTTTACGGTTTGGTCGTATATTGTGTTTGAGGCAGGGATTCACGTTTACGGCTTGGTCGTATATTGTGTTTGAGGCAGGGATGCACATTTACGGCTTGGTCGTATATTGTATCCGAGGCAGTGATTCACGTTTACGGCTTGGTCGTATGTTGTGTTTGAGGCAGGGATTCATCTTTACGTCTTGGTCGTATTTTGTGTTTGAGGCAGTGATTCACGTTTACGGCTTGTCGTATATTGTATCCGAGGCAGGGATTCACGTTTACGGCTTGGTCGTATATTGTATCCGAGGCAGGGATTCACGTTTACGGCTTGGTCGTATGTTGTGTTTGAGGCTGGGATTCACGTTTACGGCTTGTCGTATATTGTATCCGAGGCAGGGATTCACGTTTACGGCTTGGTCGTATTTTGTGTTTGAGGCTGGGATTAACGTTTACGGCTTGTCGTATATTGTATCCGAGGCAGGGATTCACGTTTACGGCTTGGTCGTATGTTGTGTTTGAGGCAGGGATTCATCTTTACGTCTTGGTCGTATTTTGTGTTTGAGGCAGTGATTCACGTTTACGGCTTGTCGTATATTGTATCCGAGGCAGGGATTCACGTTTACGGTTTGGTCGTATATTGTGTTTGAGGCAGGGATTCACGTTTACGGCTTGGTCGTATATTGTGTTTGAGGCAGGGATGCACGTTTACGGCTTGGTCGTATATTGTATCCGAGGCAGGGATTCACGTTTACGGCTTGGTCGTATGTTGTGTTTGAGGCAGGGATTCACGTTTACGGCTTGGTCGTATATTGTGTTTGAGGCAGGGATTCACGTTTACGGTTTGGTCGTATATTGTGTTTGAGGCAGGGATTCACGTTTACGGCTTGGTCGTATATTGTGTTTGAGGCAGGGATGCACGTTTACGGCTTGGTCGTATATTGTATCCGAGGCAGGGATTCACGTTTACGGCTTGGTTGTATGTTGTGTTTGAGGCAGGGATTTATCTTTACGTCTTGGTCGTATTTTGTGTTTGAGGCAGTGATTCACGTTTACGGCTTGTCGTATATTGTATCCGAGGCAGGGATTCACGTTTACGGCTTGGTCGTATGTTGTGTTTGAGGCAGGGATTCATCTTTACGTCTTGGTCGTATTTTGTGTTTGAGGCAGGGATTCACGTTTACGGCTTGGTCGTATATTGTGTTTGAGGCAGGGATTCACGTTTACGGTTTGGTCGTATATTGTGTTTGAGGCAGGGATGCACGTTTCCGGCTCGGTCGTATATTGTATCCGAGGCAGGGATTCACGTTTATGGCTTGGTCGTATATTGTGTTTGAGGCTGGGATTCACGTTTACGGCTTGGTCGTATTTTGTGTTTGAGGCTGGGATTCACGTTTACGGCTTGGTCGTATATTGTGTTTGAGGCAGGGATTCACCTTTACGTCTTGGTCGTATTTTGTGTTTGAAGCTGGGATTCACGTTTACGGCTTGTACGTATATTGTGTTTGAGGCAGGGATTCACGTTTACGGCTTGTCGTATATTGTGTTTGAGGCAGGGATTCACGTTTACGGCTTGGTCGTATTTTGTGTTTGAGGCAGGGATTCACGTTTACGGCTTGGTCGTATATTGTGTTTGAGGCAGGGATTCACGTTTACGGCTTGTCGTATATTGTGTTTGAGGCAGGGATTCACGTTTACGGCTTGGTCGTATATTGTGTTTGAGACAGGGATTCAAGTTTACGGCTTGGTCGTATATTGTGTTTGAGGCAGGGATTCACGTTTACGGCTTGGTCGTATATTGTGTTTGATGCAGGGATACACGTTTACGGCTTGTCGTATATTGTGTTTGAGGCAGGGATTCACGTTTACGGCTTGGTCGTATATTGTGTTTGAGGCAGGGATTCACGTTTACGGCTTGTACGTATATTGTGTTTGATGCAGGGATACACGTTTCCGGCCTGGTCGTATATTGTATTCGAGGCAGGGCTTCACGTATACGGCTTGGTCGTATATTATGTTTGAGGCAGGGATTCACCTTTACGTCTTGGTCGTATTTTGCGTTTGAGGCTGGGATTCACGTTTACGGCTTGGTCGTATTTTGTGTTTGAGGCTGGGATTCACGTTTACGGCTTGGTCGTATTTTGTGTTTGAGGCAGGGATTCACGTTTACGGCTTGGTCGTATTTTGTGTTTGAGGCTGGGATTCACGTCTACGGCTTGGTCGTATATTGTGTTTGAGGCAGGGATTCACGTTTACGGCTTGGTCGTATTTTGTGTTTGAGGCTGGGATTCACGTTTACGGCTTGTACGTATATTGTGTTTGAGGCAGGGATTCACGTTTACGGCTTGTACGTATATTGTGTTTGAGGCAGGGATGCACGTTTACGTCTTGGTCGTATTTTGTGTTTGAGGCAGGGATTCACCTTTACGTCTTGGTCGTATGTTGTGTTTGAGGCAGGGATTCACGTTTACGGCTTGGTCGTATATTGTGTTTGAGGCTCGGATTCACGTTTACGAATTTGAAAAACGAGTGGAAAGTAGGTGTTACGAATTCTATTAAAGACAGTAAATCCTTTTTTTCTTTGGATATTCTTTGGCCGTTACCGAATAACTAGTAAGGACTGTAGTTTTTCATTTGTTCTGACATTCATTTTCTCAATGTCTACCCGATTAGGTCTGTTACATTTAGCAGTTTAAATATGTTTTGTTATGTTTCTATTTGTTATGGTATAACTATATCATAACAGTTAATTAGAAATAGTTTTTCTTTGCTGCGCTTAATAGAGAAAATTTTTAACCGTTTCAATTTTCCATCATCAATGTTATTCTTACTACTGTATTTGTCTTATTTTCTTACGGATAATTTTTGATTGATAACAAATCGCTTTGCTACTGTTTTTATGTTAATAAAGGTTTTTTCTTCTAAATGTTTTGAGCTGTTGCTAGAGTGGGTCAGCACGATCCGCTCTGGCATCAGCAGTTTATGGACTAATACATATATTTTTTTCCAACCCGGGTCTGGGTCTTTATGATAGCCAAACTCTAGCGAGTTGCTTGTGTCTTATATGCGCACGCGGTTAGTTTCCTTACAGACCCTTTCCATGGAAAATCAGGAGATAGTGAAATGAAACTAAGGTAAGTGGCGCGCAAGAGCTAGATGAGAAAAGCTGGTAAAAAAGAAACCCTGCCAGGAACAAACAATCCTGCGATAGATCACGCCGGGTCCCTGGTGGGCTAGGATATACTAATGGCAAGGGATAAGGAGGGGTTTTACCATGCAAATACCTTGTTATAGAGGCTATGCGAGAAATGACATGCACCTCTTCTTCTTACTCGAAACTGAAATGGCATTTAAGGCAAAATTAGTACTTCCGTTGGAGCTAAGCTGCGACCTTGGGGACGGACCCCTGCGTCACCTGGAACCTAACTATGAAGCAGAATAATATTACGTACATTTTATTTATATTTTATGGTTAGAACTAGACAGTCAGTTGGGACAGTGGCCTTCTGTGTGCGTTGGTGGGGTCGTATCTACCCAGTGAGGAAATGAGTGTGGATGTTGTATGTGCTTGGCCTGTTCGTAGAAGTTTGTTGCTAAGTGTCGGAGGTGTTGTTTGTAAAAGACACTTTCAAGTCAGTGTGATGCAGTGTTAATCCTTTGCATCTATGTGCCGTCATGATTTTTCGCAAAACCTTGAGATTAATACGTATTTTTTTCCAACCCGGGTCTGGGCCCCCAAAACCCGCCCGGCCCTTGGGGCAGTCAAACTCTAGAGAGCTACCTCCGTCTCACATGCGCATGCTGTTAGTATCCTTACCGCGAGTGAAGGAATCGGGATTGATTGCCCATGTACCAAGCTCAGAAGCACTTTCCATGGAGAATCAGGTGATAGTGAAATGAAACAGCTCGGTAAGTCTCCCGCTAAGAGCGCGATGAAAAAACCTGGCAAGAAAGAAACCCTGCCAGGAAAAGTCTGCACGACTGATCATGCAGGAACCCTGGGGGGTTGGTTGGGTCAAAAAGATTTTTCGACACTTTACGCCTCCTTATTAAAGGAAGAGGGAGGTGGTGTCATTGGTTGAGGTAAAAAATGCAGGCTTCCTGATGCTGGGAATGGAAAAACCTATACATTGTGAGGAAATGCACTTTGTTTACCCAGAAAAGTAACAGATTGGCCTTTCGTTGATGCTTTTAAACTTTTTTTTAATGAATGGATTATTATAAAAAATTCAATTGAATTAAAAAATTATTAAAAAAAAAATTGTTCACAATGACTTCCTTAATCTTGCTTACCTGGTTTAAAAGACAAAGTCTGTCTTAAGAAATATAATGGAAAGGTTTCGTGATGGACCTTTTTGTCATCGCAAGTAAAATACATTAGAATTATGTATTAGTTTATTGTCAGGTTTCTAGCAAGATTGCAAGTTTTCCCTTTAAAACTCTAAAATCTTAAACTTGTACTAGATTTGAAACTTCAAACTTAACTTTTATCGTGTTCAGTATATTTTCGTTTCATTTCATAAATTTCTGTAAATTTACTTTTCAAACAGTTTCACTTGGTTTTAATGTTATTGCCAAAGAGCACCTAACCTAGACGGTTATTTGCCCTTTTGCCAGATGTCTCTCAATACCTTCTCTTAGTTCACACTCTCCCTATGTATATATATTGTTCATATTTTCAACCGTTAATAAAATACTTTTTATTCATCCACTCAAGTTCAAATACATTTTTTTTAATTTGTGGGGGATGACACTTGATGTTAAGTTTTTCAAGTATTAATTCTTTCAATAAATTTAATAAATTAATTTTAGTTTTATATGGGAGAAAACTAGCAAAAGGACAAGGTATGAAATATAGTTATTTCGTCCCATTAGATTATGTTACTTAATTTTTATTAATTGTAATTATTTAATAAAAAGTAATTAAAATAAAATTTTTCTTTGTTGGCCTAAGTAGGGATTGTAAAAAATTGTTTCTATTACTTGTTTGTTAATAGTTGTTTAGTTAAATATTTTTCCCTAATGCTTTACAGAGTTCTTTCAGTGATATAAATAGAAAATAGCGCGAAGAGAACAGATATAAAGTGACATAGTAAATTAGTTCAATGGGTAGTAATTGGAATCTGCATAGTCAATGAAAAAATAGAATGGGTAGTGGGAACATATCAGGAATTGCTAAGCTAGAAGAGGGTAAAGGACGAGCACCATATTCATTTCACGTTTAAATATGTTTACATTACAGAGTGACAATAATGGTTTGCATTATTCACACGTGTAACAAAGCATATGTAAATTACCAGCAGGCTGCCTTCGGTTTGTGGAATTGAGAATTTTAACTGAATTACGTTTTGATTTAGCGTTAACCGCAGCCGAGTAAATTAGCATGCAATAAACGGTTCGCAGACGGGTTTTTATCGATTCCATTGAATCAGAACCATTGAACATCAACCAGAACTTAATCATCAGAAGTAACAGAACTAAAAATAAAATATTGAAAATAAGTAACGTAAGCAAATATTTTATAGTAAATTCCTATTTAGGTCAACAAAGAAAAAACTATTTTAGTTACTTTTTATTAAATAATTACAATTAATATAAATAAAGTAACATAACCTATACGTTAAAACAGCTGTTCTACCACATAACCTATAACATAAAATCAGTTTTTTATGAAATCATGTTATCACTTGTTTTAAGCCAAACTATATTAAATATAATAAATGAAATAACTATTGCATAACTTGACCTTTTTCTGAAAAGTTTTTCTCTTACATAAAACTAAATTCAAATTCTTGTAAATTTAATGAATGAATATAAACATCGTGTCATCCCCCACAAGTTAAAAAAAAATGTAAAAAAGTATTTTATGAACGATTGAAAAATAGAGTAATATATATATATATATATATATATATATATATATATATATATAAGTATAGTGTGCACTAATAGAAGACATTGAAAGCAACTTAAACATGAAATAATATTGTAAAAATCCCTGTAATTAATCAACAGTTATTTTCGCCTTAAAAAGTGGGTTTTGTTTAATGGGAATTAAGTTTTCAGTACAACTAAAACCAATTTGCTATATTTAATACTGTAAGTTGTGAGTTTAAGTAAAGTTTATTCTCTTGGAGCAAAATATTGTAATTAGTCGGTGTAAAAAAATCTTTAATTATTTCTTGTGAAGAAAAATTTATTGCAAAGTAGTAAGAAGTACTAGGTATGGGTAACAACGCCATGGCGTACTACGAGTACGTATTTAAATATAAGCCTACCTATAAAGTATCCAGTTAGAATAGATTTGGTTGTAATTTTATACAATACTATATACCTTCATTAAAATACACCTGTAAAGTGTCCAGTCAGGATAGATTTGGTTGTAATTTTATACAACATTACCTAATTAAACGTCTACTTTCGTGGAGTATTACTTAGTCACGTGATCTCTATTCTAGCTTTACATGTGTACATTTGGTTAAACGTATAAAATTACAACCAAATCTATCCTGACTGGATACTTCATAGATATATAAAATTAACCTTCCGTGGCAGTAACAAACAATAATTCTCAATATAGCTTTAGGACATTTTTTTATTCATTCTATATGCATTGTATTGGGCATGGGCAATGTGCATTTTTACCAGCACTATTAGCAACACGTTTGGGGGAAATTAGATTTTTCGTAAACTGTAAACTTTTGGGGCGTGAGTGAGGGTTTTCATAATTTTTTTCGTATATCTGATGACTTTCTTTGTCGCTTTCTTGTCGGTATAATTGTTTTTACTAAAATCGAACACGTGGGAACGGGAAATAAATACCGATTTCAGCTCAATGGGCCTAATAGGTTTTACGTGATAATAGACACACAGACAGACACTATTAGATTTTTATATATTAGTATAGATTAGTTCCTAATAAATATATCAAACTATAAACATACTGATTGTTCTCTTGAAAACCGAGTGAAGGAAAAACTTCTGCTTGTAACATAAAATTTGTAAAGTAAACTAACCTAGGAAGATGAATAACAATCAATTACTATCAGCTGTTTAAATGTGTTTAAAAGTGACTGTACAGGTGATTATCAGCTGATTAAGTCAAGTTGAGTACTAATGGAGTATAGAAAATTTAGTGTAATGGGGTTTTCAAGGCCCGTAGGGCGGTGCCCTGACGGAGTTCCTGAATAAAAACATGCATTTTTTTAACCAGTTATCCTAAACAACGTCTATGTAAAATTTCAACTCTCTGGGTAAAGTCATGTTTACGTGATTGAGGAACACACAGACAAACACCATTAGATTTGTATATTAGTATAGATTAAACTAAGCCGAGTATCTTTATGTTGAAAAGTCTAACGCTTTTGTCACTAAGCCAACTTTCCCATAGCTAAAAGTGTGTTTCTCAAAGAGGTATATGAATTTTTCTTTTGCTTGCATCTGGTTGTCGTCGAAAGCTCCATTGTACAAACTTAAATTTTGGACATGGTTAGCACACAGTATCATAAACAATGCTCAAGGATTAAAAATGAATAAAATAAACAAACAAATTGGATAAATGGTATCGAACCTTGCTTCACTAACGAACAATGAGAAAGGTAAGCGAAAAGAAACTACAACACAACGCAAGCGACGCGACGGTTAGAGAAAGAGAAACAAAAGCGGCAAGAAACGTTTGTAAATGAAATAGAAGAATCTAAGCTCCTACGTCTAATACAGTTTTTTCAAATATTCATTAAATAATAAAAACTTGGAAGTCTAGGTCGGATTCGAACTGAGTATCTCTAGCACTGAGTAAACTTCCCTTAGCTAGAAATGTACTTCTCAAAGGAGTATAATGTTATTATGCATTTTTCTTTTGTCCTCCTCTGGCTTTTGTCGAAACCTCGAAGCAACGGACAATGTGAAAGGAAAGCTAAAAGTTACTACAACACAATGGGAGCGACCAAAAGAAAGAAAGCTTATAAATAGTAACAAACATAAATAATAGCCAACACCACACATAGAAAGGAAATCTAAAAGAAACCACAACACAATGGGAGCGACCAAAAGAAAGAAAGCTTATAAATAGTAACAAACATAAATAATAGCCAACACCACACATAGATAGGAAATTAGAAAATTGCAAGGAAATTGGATTTTTATTTTGCCACATAGTATTCTTATTCTGACGTATGTACATATGTAAAAAAAAGAAAATAATTTTTTTTGACTCGAGTAGGAACTGACTTACATTATTTGTTGTAACAGGCAAACGTTCAACCATCTAAAACAAGTAGGGTAAAGACATGTTTTTTATAGCGCACCTCAGCCGAAGTAGCTTGACTCTAATGTGAGTTAGTGTTTCCAGGAACAAGAATTCAATCTGAGTGGAAAAACTCGTTAAAACTACAAAAGTTATTGATGTCTTTGTTCCTACCAAGGCAAGTTTTAAACAGACTTACAGTTTTTATTTCATCATGCTAAAGATCTATGCAAACCTATTTAATCACCAAATCTACTTTTCGATAGTCGATAAAGAGGAATTACGTTACAATAATTATACACAATAAGTTGAAATTATCACATCAAGCTATATATACATTTATTCATATATATATATATATATATATATATATATATATATATATATATATATATATATATTTTCATATTTTTATTCAAATTTCCTCTCATACGTTAATGCCTGTTGTAGGTTTCTTGCAGTCCTTGCTTCGTCGTATCACGCCAACTTCTCCGTGAGCGTCCTCTCCGTAGGAGTCCCCTCTAGTCCAAACCATGCCTGTTGTAGGTTTCTTGCAGTCCTTGCTTCGTCGTATCACGCCAACTTCTCCGTAGGAGTCCCCTCTAGTCCAAACCATGCCTGTTGTAGGTTTCTTGCAGTCCTTGCTTCGTCGTATCACGCCAACTTCTCCGTGAGCGTCCTCTCCGTAGGAGTCCCCTCTAGTCCAAACCATGCCTGTTGTAGGTTTCTTGCAGTCCTTGCTTCGTCGTATCACGCCAACTTCTCCGTAGGAGTCCCCTCTAGTCCAAACCATGCCTGTTGTAGGTTTCTTGCAGTCCTTGCTTCGTCGTATCACGCCAACTTCTCCGTGAGCGTCCTCTCCGTAGGAGTCCCCTCTAGTCCAAACCATGCCTGTTGTAGGTTTCTTGCAGTCCTTGCTTCGTCGTATCACGCCAATTTCTCCGTAGGAGTCCCCTCTAGTCCAAACCATGCCTGTTGTAGGTTTCTTGCAGTCCTTGCTTCGTCGTATCACGCCAACTTCTCCGTGAGCGTCCTCTCCGTAGGAGTCCCCTCTAGTCCAAACCATGCCTGTTGTAGGTTTCTTGCAGTCCTTGCTTCGTCGTATCACGCCAAATTCTCCGTAGGAGTCCCCTCTAGTCCAAACCATGCCTGTTGTAGGTTTCTTGCAGTCCTTGCTTCGTCGTATCACGCCAATTTCTCCGTAGGAGTCCCCTCTAGTCCAAACCATGCCTGTTGTAGGTTTCTTGCAGTCCTTGCTTCGTTGTATCACACCAACTTCTCCGTGAGCGTCCTCTCCGTAGGAGTCCCCTCTAGTCCAAACCATGCCTGTTGTAGGTTTCTTGCAGTCCTTGCTTCGTCGTATCACGCCAACTTCTCCGTGAGCGTCCTCTAAGTAGGAGTCCCCTCTAGTCCAAACCATGCCTGTTGTAGGTTTCTTGCAGTCCTTGCTTCGTCGTATCACGCCAACTTCTCCGTAGGAGTCCCCTCTAGTCCAAACCATGCCTGTTGTAGGTTTCTTGCAGTCCTTGCTTCGTCGTATCACGCCAATTTCTCCGTAGGAGTCCCCTCTAGTCCAAACCATGCCTGTTGTAGGTTTCTTGCAGTCCTTGCTTCGTCGTATCACGCCAATTTCTCCGTAGGAGTCCCCTCTAGTCCAAACCATGCCTGTTGTAGGTTTCTTGCAGTCCTTGCTTCGTCGTATCACGCCAACGTCTCCGTGAGCGTCCTCTCCGTAGGAGTCCCCTCTAGTCCAAACCATGCCTGTTGTGGGTTTCTTGCAGTCCTTGCTTCGTCGTATCACGCCAACGTCTCCGTAGGAGTCCCCTCTAGTCCAAACCATGCCTGTTGTAGGTTTCTTGCAGTCCTTGCTTCGTCGTATCACGCCAACGTCTCCGTGAGCGTCCTCTCCGTAGGAGTCCCCTCTAGTCCAAACCATGCCTGTTGTGGGTTTCTTGCAGTCCTTGCTTCGTCGTATCACGCCAACGTCTCCGTAGGAGTCCCCTCTAGTCCAAACCATGCCTGTTGTAGGTTTCATGCAGTCCTTGCTTCGTCGTATCACGCCAACTTCTCCGTGAGCGTCCTCTCCGTAGGAGTCCCCTCTAGTCCAAACCATGCCTGTTCTAGGTTTCTTGCCGTCCTTGCTTCGTCGTATCACGCCAACTTCTCCGTAGGAGTCCCCTCTAGTCCAAACCATGCCTGTTGTAGGTTTCTTGCAGTCCTTGCTTCGTCGTATCACGCCAACGTCTCCGTGAGCGTCCTCTCCGTAGGAGTCCCCTCTAGTCCAAACCATGCCTGTTGTAGGTTTCTTGCAGTCCTTGCTTCGTCGTATCACGCCAAATTCTCCGTAGGAGTCCCCTCTAGTCCAAACCATGCCTGTTGTAGGTTTCTTGCAGTCCTTGCTTCGTTGTATCACACCAACTTCTCCGTGAGCGTCCTCTCCGTAGGAGTCCCCTCTAGTCCAAACCATGCCTGTTGTAGGTTTCTTGCAGTCCTTGCTTCGTCGTATCACGCCAACTTCTCCGTGAGCGTCCTCTAAGTAGGAGTCCCCTCTAGTCCAAACCATGCCTGTTGTAGGTTTCTTGCAGTCCTTGCTTCGTCGTATCACGCCAACTTCTCCGTAGGAGTCCCCTCTAGTCCAAACCATGCCTGTTGTAGGTTTCTTGCAGTCCTTGCTTCGTCGTATCACGCCAATTTCTCCGTAGGAGTCCCCTCTAGTCCAAACCATGCCTGTTGTAGGTTTCTTGCAGTCCTTGCTTCGTCGTATCACGCCAATTTCTCCGTAGGAGTCCCCTCTAGTCCAAACCATGCCTGTTGTAGGTTTCTTGCAGTCCTTGCTTCGTCGTATCACGCCAACGTCTCCGTGAGCGTCCTCTCCGTAGGAGTCCCCTCTAGTCCAAACCATGCCTGTTGTGGGTTTCTTGCAGTCCTTGCTTCGTCGTATCACGCCAACGTCTCCGTAGGAGTCCCCTCTAGTCCAAACCATGCCTGTTGTAGGTTTCTTGCAGTCCTTGCTTCGTCGTATCACGCCAACTTCTCCGTGAGCGTCCTCTCCGTAGGAGTCCCCTCTAGTCCAAACCATGCCTGTTCTAGGTTTCTTGCCGTCCTTGCTTCGTCGTATCACGCCAACTTCTCCGTAGGAGTCCCCTCTAGTCCAAACCATGCCTGTTGTAGGTTTCTTGCAGTCCTTGCTTCGTCGTATCACGCCAACGTCTCCGTGAGCGTCCTCTCCGTAGGAGTCCCCTCTAGTCCAAACCATGCCTGTTCTAGGTTTCTTGCCGTCCTTGCTTCGTCGTATCACGCCAACTTCTCCGTAGGAGTCCCCTCTAGTCCAAACCATGCCTGTTGTAGGTTTCTTGCAGTCCTTGCTTCGTCGTATCACGCCAACTTCTCCGTGAGCGTCCTCTCCGTAGGAGTCCCCTCTAGTCCAAACCATGCCTGTTCTAGGTTTCTTGCAGTCCTTGCTTCGTCGTATCACGCCAACTTCTCCGTAGGAGTCCCCTCTAGTCCAAACCATGCCTGTTGTAGGTTTCTTGCAGTCCTTGCTTCGTCGTATCACGCCAACTTCTCCGTAGGAGTCCCCTCTAGTCCAAACCATGCCTGTTGTAGGTTTCTTGCAGTCCTTGCTTCGTCGTATCACGCCAACTTCTCCGTGAGCGTCCTCTCCGTAGGAGTCCCCTCTAGTCCAAACCATGCCAGTTCCCTTCTCTGTATCTACTCCCATATTTTAATATTACTACAATAAAAAGCTAGCAATTAGTGACAGTAGTTAACTACATAATTAACATAAAGACTACATAATTTTCAAAGACTTTTTTTGCCCATTAAATATTAAAACAAGATTATATCTTACTTAACCTAACCTGATTAAGTGCTTCTGTTTTGTTTTAAATTTGGATCTTTATTTTTTCAATTATTTTACATGAGTCGTTTTATAAAATAACAGGTTATAGCGTAGAACTTTACTCTTTTTACTGATTGGAAAGTTATTTCGCTCAACAACTGAAAGTAATAGATTTCCTATTTTACCATGTAAAATATATCATAATAGATCGGTTAAAAAGTAAATAAAGTGGAAATGTAATTTGCAAATAACGTCTGTAAGTATTACTGTAAAGTTTACAGATTCAAGTGGTGAGTTTTTTCTGGAACTAAATCCCACCGACGGACTTGATTCAATGAATGCCCATAAAATAAGCAAACACCGTGTTCGAACCATTACGGGGCGCGTTAATGATGCCCGCGGGATACTGATGTTCAAGTTGCTATAATTGTTCCAAGTGCACTAATTGCCGAAACGCCCTTCTTTAACCTCCGCGAAGCTAAACTTTGTAAATTACGTTAAAAGCAATAGAATTATGCTTGTTGGAATTGTTTGGCTTTTAAACATACGAATATAAGAGTTAATTAATAATCCATTATATTTTTTTATTTTGGCGTTTTAATAGCTTCATATCAAAATAAAGCAATTATATTAATCGATTGTATTTTTTTCAATACCAGTGGGTTTCTACAATTCACTTTTGCTACTTTGATTAATTTTAATTTTTGTTCCACTTAGTTTTAGTTTCATCTGTTTCTTCTCGGAATAGTCACCTACGTCTCAAGTTTGGTTTTTCAAATTTCGTTTTTGTTAGCTTTGATGTAAAGCTATTAGATGGATTTATTTAGTTTGTTGTAAAATCATTAGATTGGTTTATTTTAAATATTTCTGTAGTAAAGATTCTAGTATATTTAATCTCTTAAGCTGTGGTCTAACTTAGAGAAACACAATAACTGAGTTTATATAATGTATATTATGTAAAGTGGCGCAAAAGTGATCTTATACTTGGCTTCCAACGTGCCAATAGCTGCTTCCCTAAAAGCAAATACACACATCTTACACTTGGCTTCCAACGTGCCAATAGCTGCTACCCTAAAAGCAAATACACACATCTTACACTTGGCTTCCAACGTGCCAATAGTTGCTTCCTTAAAAGCAAATACACACATCTTACACTTGGCTTCCAACGTGCCAATAGCTGCTTCCCTAAAAGCAAATACACACATCTTACACTTGGTTTCCAACGTGCCAATAGTTGCTTCCTTAAAAGCAAATACACACATCTTACACTTGGCTTCCAACGTGCCAATAGCTGCTTCCTTAAAAGCAAATACACACATCTTACACTTGGCTTCCAACGTGCCAATAGCTGCTTCCCTAAAAGCAAATACACACATCTTACACTTGGTTTCCAACGTGCCAATAGTTGCTTCCTTAAAAGCAAATACACACATCTTACACTTGGCTTACAACGTGCCAATAGCTGCTTCCCTAAAAGCAAATACACACATCTTACACTTGGTTTCCAACGTGCCAATAGTTGCTTCCTTAAAAGCAAATACACACATCTTACACTTGGCTTCCAACGTGCCAATAGCTGCTTCCCTAAAAGCAAATACACACATCTTATACTTGGCTTCCAACGTGCCAATAGCTGCTTCCCTAAAAGCAAATACACACATCTTACACTTGGCTTCCAACGTGCCAATAGCTGCTTCCCTAAAAGCAAATACACACATCTTACACTTGGCTTCCAACGTGCCAATAGCTGCTTCCCTAAAAGCAAATACACACATCTTACACTTGGCTTCCAACGTGCCAATAGCTGCTTCCCTAAAAGCAAATACACACATCTTACACTTGGCTTCCAACGTGCCAATAGCTGCTTCCCTAAAAGCAAATACACACATCTTACACTTGGCTTCCAACGTGCCAATAGCTGCTTCCCTAAAAGCAAATACACACATCTTACACTTGGCTTCCAACGTGCCAATAGCTGCTTCCCTAAAAGCAAATACACACATCTTACACTTGGCTTCCAACGTGCCAATAGCTGCTTCCCTAAAAGCAAATACACACATCTTACACTTGGCTTCCAACGTGCCAATAGTTGCTTCTATAAAAGAAAATACACACATCTTACACTTGGCTTCCAACGTGCCAATAGCGGCTTCCCTAAAAGCAAATACACACATCTTACACTTGGCTTCCAACGTGCCAATAGCTGCTTCCTTAAAAGCAAATACACACATCTTACACTTGGCTTCCAACGTGCCAATAGCTGCTTCCCTAAAAGCAAATACACACATCTTATACTTGGCTTTCAACGTGCCAATAGCTGCTTCCCTAAAAGCAAATACACACATCTTACACTTGGCATCCAACGTGCCAATAGCTGCTTCCCTAAAAGCAAATACACACACACACACACACACACACACACACACACACACACACACACACACACACACACACACACACACACACACACACATACATACCTAAATATGTATATATATATATATATATATATATATATATATATATATATATATATATATATATATATTACACACTACACATATATACAGGCATCATGTTCATTTATGAGAGACTCACTGTCGGTGAATCGCTGTTGCTGTTTTATTGTTACCCTCGGACGCGAGCAACATTGTTCCCCAAAAACCTCAGACCTACGCCGGGAAAACCACTCTATGAAAACATATGTCATCGGACATCGAACTGAGGATAACTGCGCTAGAGACAATCAATGAATCCAGATCCAGAGTGGCACTCTGGCTCCCAGAGTGTCGGTGATCCATGCCGGAAACAGACAATACCAGAACTGGATATGTTTCCAAGGCTTTTCAAGGATTAGCAGTGGAGGTACCTCTCACAAATTATGACAGGGAGATCGCTGCAATACATGATGCAGCAAAAATGATAGAAAACTAGTAACAGTAATAACCAAAAAGCTGTTTTGCTGATAGACTGCCAGGCTATGATAGTTGCACTCTCAACAGCAAGTTCACCGATTGCAAGGAAACAACTGCATGCCGATTGAGTCTCCAGCTTAATAGAAGGTGGTTGAACCCTACACCTGCAGTGGATCCCAAGTCATGTTGGCGTGGAACGGAACGAAAAAGCCAATGTTCTCGCTAAAAACGCCACTGCTCTCCAGCAACCACCTTGGGCTCAGTCCTACTCTTCTGCAAAGACCGCAATCAACCAAACGGTAGAAAACTGGATTAGGACACGCAGCAGGCATCCCAGCCTAGGGAAGAATTGAGCTAAGCTGATAGACTCTCAAATACCCCGAAACTTGCCTAGAGCTGTAGCAGTAGCAGCTGGGTTTAGAAGCTGGCCACCACTACCTGGCAGCCCATCTGCACCTCTTCGGGATAAGCGCAGATGCGATCTGTACGCTGAACCAACAACACAGGATAAACGCAGCCCACCTACCCTAGTGTTTGGCCCTAGTTGCCAACCCCTTCGTTGGACGAAGAAGAAGACAACTACAGGGCGATTGCCCGCCTCTACTGGCTAACCTGCTGAGGATGGGCGTTGGCTAGTAAGTAAGTATGAGAGGACATATTGTGGTATCTAAATAATTTTATATTTCTTCATCGATGTATTTTGGTTGTGTCATAAATATGTGCAGATATTAGTAGATAGTTACTTAAATTTGTCTGAACAATTAGATAAATCTTACACTATTAAAAAAATAAACGTACAGATCTATAAAATATCTGAAGAAGAAGATGAAAAATATAAGCAATGCAAATAATTTAAGGAAGCAGAGAAATAACGGTTATGAAAGTAAGTATATTCAACGCGGTAAAGGAAAATGTCTAATTATAAACAATATGTTACTACAAATGAAGATACTTAATTACGTAAATAGTAAATAAACAATAATCGAGCTAGCGTGTGAATGAAGGTTATAAACAAAAGAAAAAAATATAGGCTACGACTCATAATTATAAACACTTTAATAACAGACACGTTTCAATGACATTATGTCATCATCTTCAGTGATGCTACACAATCGAAACTTAATTTAAAAAATATAGGTTATGTTCAATGTTTTAATTAAGTTTCGAGTGTGTAGCATCACTGAAGATGGTGACATAATGCCATTGAAACGCGTCTGGTATTAAAGTTTTTATAATTGTGAGTCGTAGCCTATTTATTCTTTTGTTAACGTAAATTATGGTAAAAGGATTGGTTCTTTTTTTATTTTTTTGTTTCTAATTTGTGTTTGTAAATTGGCAGATTTGTCTATATGTTCATTTTTCCACCTATTTATATTTGTTACCTGATTAGATGCAAGTTATTAATGTTTTGGATGATGTGATGTTGATTTATTCAGTGATGTGATGTTCTTTGTATCATTCAGTAAGATTTTCTTTTCTTTTACCCTATATAAAGTTATTGCGTTCGTTGCATTTTAATTTATAAATTGCGTTTTTATTTTGTACGTTAATTTGGTTTGTACTATTTATTTTATAATTATCAGGAGGTGTTTATTGGTAATAGAGGAAACTGATTAGCCGTGAAACTGTATTTTTGTATAATAATTTTAAATCAAATAAACAACTTGACAACTTCAGAAGTCGTTTATTTAACAACAATATCTACACAATCAATTACATTCTCGCACAAAAGCATAAAGCCGTATCGTGTTATTAAACTGACAATCTATTGTTTATTTGTATGTGCTTCTCAATTTCATACTGATCCTGTCGTGAACCTTAATTAAAGCTTAAACCATTAATAAAGTTGAGATGCAAAACATTTTAATGGCGTTCTCTAACGATTCTGTAATTGCGTGTCTAGGCGCTCATTAGGCTCGGAGAAATTTTACGAAAGGGCGCCATTTAATTTACTTTAATTTACTTGCTCAGCGTATGAAACTCCTAATGGATTCTAAGAATAACCCCTTGAGTTTAAAGTGACACTTATGGGAATGTGTTAAGGAGAATTGAGAGCTTTAATTTTGATCTATTATAAAAATGAAAAGAGTTTTTGTTTAATAAATACCGCGATAAATATTTTCGAAAAAGAGATTAGAGTTTCTCTTTTTTATTTTAATAAAAAAACAAATTCTCCACTTTGTGACGTCACAAACGAAAATACAGAAATGTTTGCGACATTTTTAGAGATTTTTCAAGCCAGAAATAATTATCTATAAAAATGTTAATTTTAAGATTGAATTGAATGCAAGGTATTTGTAACTTTTATATCCTCTTGAAAACCAAACACATGGTAGCTCCGAACTAAACAAGATAGCGCCACCTGTTATTGACGCTGCTGCTACTTGCTGGAACGGCACCTGTTTGGGGCACGGCCTCATTAAGTTAGCACTAATTGTACGAGTTTATTCAACAGCTTGAAGCCAATTAGAGGATTTGCTTGTCAAGCTAAGGCTCTGGTTATAGGCCTATACTATGTTGGAGACTAGTATACAGAACGGAACTTCCAGGATCTGTGACTCATTATTCAATTCTTTTTATTAGCTCACACTATCCTGATATATATATATATATATATATATATATATATATATATATATATATATATATATATATATATATATATATATATATATGTTGTGCAAATTTTCAATTATTAATAAAATACGTTTTCATTCATCCAATCAAGTTGAAATAAATTTTATTTAACCTATAGTGAGTGACGATTGATATTAATACAGTTTTTTCAAATATTTATTCATTAATTTAAATTTAAAACTCAATGTCCCGGTGGGTTTCGAACTGAATGACTACATGTTTAGAATCCAGCACTTTGGTACTGAGTCAACTTTTCCTTAGCTAGAAATCAATTACTTAAAGATGTGTATGAAATTATATAAGAAAGGTTCCTTGCAATAATGAAGCAATAGAAGAGTTGGATAGAATGAGAAGTTATATACCACCACCAGCTTTATAAATTGGAAACGGAAATAAGAAACCAAACAAATAGTAAAAAACAAAAATAATAGTTCAACACAATATACTGTATAGAGAGGGAAATGGAAAATTACAAGGAAATCCGCTAATTAAAGTGAGGGCTAATTAGATTCTCCACTAATCAAACATTGTATCGCAAGGGTTAATGCGAATAGAATGAGGAAAAAACCAATAAGGAGGACATTTTAAAGAGAAAGAAAACGTAGAACGTGAGTAAGAGTTGAAGAAAATAAAATAATGAAAAAGCGTAAAGTGAAAAGTCCCATACGAGGCCCTATAGGGCCACGTAAAAAGGACAAATACGAGAATAAAAAAGATAGAAATGGAGTGAAGAAGGAAATAGAAACAACAAAGTTCGAAGAGTAAATTACAAAAATGGGCACAGATAAAGAATGAGGAAAAGAGAAGGCAAAGGTAAGAAATAATGATAGAACGAAAAGGAGATAGAACGAACTGCAAATATATAAGAGAGAATCAGTAGAAAGTGGAAGAGAAGAGAGAAACAAGATTATATAAATATAAGTGAAACACCAGTAAAAGGTTGTGTGTAAGGTTACAAAAAAATAATAGAAATGCAATGATTATAATTTTAATCTGTAAACCTATTTGTTTCTATTGAAGTTGCTCCCATTTTCTCTTCCTGGAGTATAACTTACAAAGTTGGCATACAAGTAAACTAAATGCAAGGTTATTTTAAATAAAGGTTTTGTTGCTGTGATATTTCACATATTTAATTTTTATTAACTGTTTCAGGAATCTCAATTTAACCGAGGCTGGTTTTCATACTCTCATAACATCAAAATGAAAATGTAACCTTTTGTTTCACCGTTTATACAAGCTATCTCTATGCTTACACGTAAACATTTTATAAAGTGAATAATCGTCATACGCTGTTGTCAGATTGTGCAGTAATATACGGCTGCTTCTGGTGGATGCTTCACTGGTCAAAGCGAAGCATTGAACCACAAAGGCCTGAAATATAATGACTGTATTGTAAAGCGGGAAGCGTCACGTTGCAAATATAATTACAAAAACCCGCAAAGTGTCGTGCTCTTTACAAGGGGATGGGGTTAAACTCCAGGAGGCGGAACACGCGCTCACTGAATTAGAATTTGAGTTTTATAAATTCAGAGAAGCATAAAGAAGACAAATTTTTGATGGGGGCTACAATCGTTTTAAAACCTAAAGAAGGTAGTCTGTTTAACGTATAATTAGGTGATTTTAAAACGTATGAAGAGAAAATAGGTGAAATACATAGATTTTAACCAAAACAATTTGCTCATAATTAGTAGTAGTGTAAGAAATTAATTAAATTAAAATAAATGAATAAACCTTAGCATGGTAAGATTGTATGATTTTTAGAATTGCTATTCCGATTTATTTCTAAAAGAAACTAAGTTTTTATTTCACATACCGCGCTAAAAATGGCCCATCTTTCTATATAAGGCGTAGTGAGTAAATTGTAATTAAGAACACAATATGCAACTGTATTCATTTTGTAGATGATGCTAAAGGTGCATGTTCATCCCGGATGTGCGACGCAACTATCAGTGTATTGCAGGCCGTGTAAGTGCTTTAAGAGGACTTCCGGGAGGTTCTTTGTTTATTATTATAAAGCAATAAAGTCTCTAAGGAGTAGTCATAGAATCTTTCTTCTCTAAAAAAATGATCATTATCTCTGACGTAATGTATTCATGGATGCTAAAGCTGCCTGTTCATCCCGGATGTGCAACGCAACTATCAGTGTATTGCAGGCCGTGTAAGTGCTTTAAGAGGACTTCCGGGAGGTTCTTTGTTTATTATTATAAAGCAATAAAGTCTCTAAGGAGTAGTCATAGAATCTTTCTTCTCTAAAAAAATGATCATTATCTCTGACGTAATGTATTCATGGATGCTAAAGCTGCCTGTTCATCCCGGATGTGCGACGCAACTATCAGTGTATTGCAGGCCGTGTAAGTGCTTTAAGAGGACTTCCGGGAGGTTCTTTGTTTATTATTATAAAGCAATAAAGTCTCTAAGGAGTAGTCATAGAATCTTTCTTCTCTAAAAAAATGATCATTATCTCTGACGTAATGTATTCATGGATGCTAAAGCTGCTTGTTAGCTGCTTGTTCATCCCGGATGTGCGACGCAACTATCAGTGTATTGCAGACCGTGTAAGTGCTTTAAGAGGACTTCCGGGAGGTTCTTTGTTTATTATTATAAAGCAATAAAGTCTCTAAGGAGTAGTCATAGAATCTTTCTTCTCTAAATAAATGATCATTATCTCTGACGTAATGTATTCATGGATGCTAAAGCTGCTTGTTAGCTGCTTGTTCATCCCGGATGTGCGACGCAACTATCAGTGTATTGCAGACCGTGTAAGTGCTTTAAGAGGACTTCCGGGAGGTTCTTTGTTTATTATTATAAAGCAATAAAGTCTCTAAGGAGTAGTCATAGAATCTTTCTTCTCTAAATAAATGATCATTATCTCTGACGTAATGTATTCATGGATGCTAAAGCTGCTTGTTAGCTGCTTGTTCATCCCGGATGTGCGACGCAACTATCAGTGTATTGCAGACCGTGTAAGTGCTTTAAGAGGACTTCCGGGAGGTTCTTTGTTTATTATTATAAAGCAATAAAGTCTCTAAGGAGTAGTCATAGAATCTTTCTTCTCTAAAAAAATGATCATTATCTCTGACGTAATGTATTCATGGATGCTAAAGCTGCTTGTTAGCTGCTTGTTCATCCCGGATGTGCGACGCAACTATCAGTGTATTGCAGACCGTGTAAGTGCTTAAAGAGGACTTCCGGGAGGTTCTTTGTTTATTATTATAAAGCAATAAAGTCTCTAAGGAGTAGTCATAGAATCTTTCTTCTCTAAATAAATGATCATTATCTCTGACGTAATGTATTCATGGATGCTAAAGCTGCTTGTTAGCTGCTTGTTCATCCCGGATGTGCGACGCAACTATCAGTGTATTGCAGACCGTGTAAGTGCTTTAAGAGGACTTCCGGGAGGTTCTTTGTTTATTATTATAAAGCAATAAAGTCTCTAAGGAGTAGTCATAGAATCTTTCTTCTCTAAGTAAATGATCATTATCTCTGACGTAATGTATTCATGGATGCTAAAGCTGCTTGTTAGCTGCTTGTTCATCCCGGATGTGCGACGCAACTATCAGTGTATTGCAGACCGTGTAAGTGCTTAAAGAGGACTTCCGGGAGGTTCTTTGTTTATTATTATAAAGCAATAAAGTCTCTAAGGAGTAGTCATAGAATCTTTCTTCTCTAAATAAATGATCATTATCTCTGACGTAATGTATTCATGGATGCTAAAGCTGCTTGTTAGCTGCTTGTTCATCCCGGATGTGCGACGCAACTATCAGTGTATTGCAGACCGTGTAAGTGCTTTAAGAGGACTTCCGGGAGGTTCTTTGTTTATTATTATAAAGCAATAAAGTCTCTAAGGAGTAGTCATAGAATCTTTCTTCTCTAAATAAATGATCATTATCTCTGACGTAATGTATTCATGGATGCTAAAGCTGCTTGTTAGCTGCTTGTTCATCCCGGATGTGCGACGCAACTATCAGTGTATTGCAGACCATGTAAGTGCTTTAAGAGGACTTCCGGGAGGTTCTTTTTTATTATTATAAAGCAATAAAGTCTCTAAGGAGTAGTCATAGAATCTTTCTTCTCTAAATAAATGATCATTATCTCTGACGTAATGTATTCAGATTTGCCTTTGACCGCAAAATGACGACTTCAAAAACAGTCTTTGGAATTAATATGAAGTACTTATTAATATAAAGTGTCTTTAATTAAAATAATTGGCAACAAACTTTAAATATACGTTATAACTTTAAAATATATTTTTGTGAATTAGGAAATTGTTTAACAAGAGATACTAATCTCTGAACAAAATTATGTACACTTTTCTTCTTTTGCTTACTTTCACCGGTATACTGCGTTGGCTTAACATAACGTGCACATTTAGTTGTTGCTATTCCAGGCACAGAAGTAAAGCAATAATCTATAATACGTTAACGGGATCGGCAATTTGTTAAGGTGATCGGCAATATGTCGAAGTGATCGGCGTATGTTGAAGTGATCGTCATATGTTAAGGTGATCGTCATATGTTAAGGTGATCGGCAATATGTTAAGGTGATCGGCAATGTGTTAAGGGGATTGGCAATATGTTAAGATGATCGGCATATGTTAGATGATTGGAAATATGTTAAGGTGATCGGCAATATTTTGGGGCGATTAAATATATGTTAAGGTGATCGGCATATATTAAGGTGATCGGAAATATGTTGAAGTGATCGGCATATGTTAAGGTGATTGCAATATGTTAAGGTAGTCGGCAATATGTTAAGACGATCATCATATGTTAAGGTGATTGGCATATGTTAAGATCAACGATATGTTAAGATGATCGACAAATATTAAGGTAATATGTAAAAGTGATCGAAATATGTAGGATGATCGGGAATATTCTAAAGTGATTGTCAATATGTTAAGGTCATCGTTAATAAGTTAAGGTGATTGGATGCATGTTAAGGCGATCGGCAAATGTTAAGGTGATCGCCATATGTTAAGGTGATCAACATATGTTAAGGTGATCAACATATGCCAAGGTGATCGACAAATATTAAGGTGATCGGCATATGTTAAGGTGATCGGCTATATGTTAAGGTGATCGACGATATCTTAAGGTGATCGGAAACATGTTAAGGTGATCGGCAATATGTTAAGGTGATCGACGATATCTTAAGGTGATCGGAAACATGTTAAGGTGATCGGCAAATGTTAAGGTGATCAGTATATGTTAAGGTGATTGGCAATATGTTAAGGTAACAACGTTAAAGGTATTGCGTTTTGTATGTTTCTATGCTCACATGAATTACACTTCTTCTTAGGGTGCGCATAAAAGTATGGTAGTGACGAATTCCATTTCATTCTAATCGCTAATGTTCTAAGTTAATATAAATTGCTGAGTAACACAGGGGTTCGTAAGTGGTAAATAAGTGTTAATTTACTCTTGTTTACTAAATAGCCAACGCCCAGCGCTTTACCTGTTGCAGATGTTTGTACCCGTCTTGGAAAAACGTTCCTGTTATTCTGTGAGTGGTTGAACTGCACACGATCGGTTGTTATCTTATGTGGGATGAATGTTTCGCACACACCTGAGGGGGATATATTCACACATGTTTGCACTACGAGGTGGTTCATATTTTGTCGTAAATAGCTTTTACGATTTAGTTGTAAACATTATTGATGGTTGAAGCAAATGAACCATTTTTTCAAGGTCAATTAATTCGTTACAGCTGCTGCCAACGTCACTAGGAACCCACTAAAGGCTTAAATGTTATCTGAAGTTCACATTCTGCAATGGCGTGAACAAATCGCAGGCTGACTTAGATCTAATGTCTTAATGATGCCTAGAAACTTGAGAAAGCAAATTCCTAACGGCGTGTCATTGTTTTAAATTACACAATGTGCTATGTTTTAGTAGGTTTATATTCAATATTTTTGGCTGTGACTAAATGAAAATTCACTTATGAGAAATGGTTTTGTCTCAGGTTTTAAAATCACCAATACATATCAATACAATAATACTAAAAGGCAATAATGTTAAATATATAATAATAATTATTAATATATTAATAATAGTAAAATTATTTCAAATAATAATACTTTTCAATTTATTAAAAATAATTTTTATACATGCTTCTTTAAAAACAAGGAAAAATATTTAATACGAGAAATCTGTAGGTATAACGTTTGAATAATTATCATTTGTTTCGTAATGGGTGTATTAGTTTTATTTGTTATTTGGGTATTTTAAAGTTATTTGGTATTAAATGCCAGTATTAGTATACAAACATTTTTAAACGAGGTAGGACGTGTATTGTAACGCACTCACAACTCGCTATATAGGCAATTCAGTGACTTTATATTAGCATAGCTTGAACTGGTAATAGAATTAACCAGTAAGGTAGAAGAAGGAATGTAAAAACAATTAATTCAAAGTTAGAAAGACCTTAAACCAAAAATAATTTTATAATATTATTTTTTTTTAATGTGTAATCCTTAAAATTTATGTATAATAGATACCATAATTTGTTTATGTTAAAAAATTAATTAGTAATGTAATTATTTATAAACAAATAATTGAGTTGTACATACTACGTAATCCACAAATAATATTTACCTTTCTAAATATGGCCCGTAAGTAAGGAAAATCACCACACACACGTCTACAATCACTTGAGGCGTTTAAAAAAAAATTTATAAACACAAAAACGTTTAGGAAGTTATTCAACTTGACTCACAAATATTGGTGTTTAGAGCAGCTGAGATTAAGGAACAGCTAGCTTTGAATCTCTTTGCACTAGGCTAAGCACTTGACAAAGTTAGTTTTAGATCATCTTTTCCCTGAGTGATAGTCGCCATAGTGAGAATGCGTTGGGCAATGCTTCTACTAGTTTCCTTACGCCTTTCATTTAACCGCCGACATTCGCATCCGCATAAGTATTCTCAGTAACGTTAATTGTTCACATATAAGTTACGTGAGTGCGTTGTAAAAGTTTTAACCGCGAATTGACTATGAAACCTTGTGTTTAGTAAAGTGTGCTTTGTGTTAGTGAAACAAAGCAACGTGGTGCAGCCGCGCGAGTTAATACTTTTCGTGCACTAATAAAATGCTTATTATTAGAAACTTTTCCGCTCTTATATGTTATACAAAGCCAATTGTTTAGTGACTAATCCAGGACGTTAAAGAACTTATACTATAAAGTGGATCTAGTTTTACGGGAGTGCACTCCGTCATGACTTTGAGTATAGAATCCTGCTCTAATTTGATATCAAAGTGTTACAGGTACATTCAGTGATCCTATCTAAGTGAAATAGGTATGTATTGGTCCTACCTTCGTATCGCCTAAAATCAATGAGTGGCGTGTTAACATTAACTAAACTTAATTTTGTGTATTTTATTAACCTAATAACAGCTGAAGTTACAGTAGTCGATCGAGAAAAGTGTGACAATAAAAGTTCTTGATTGAATGTTATTTATTGAAGTGCATTTGTTCCCAAGAACAAAGTGAAACCTTCCCAGGAATGTACTCAACAATTTCCTAAAGTTTTAAGATCAATGGTTTAGTAATGCATAAGGCTCACACACGCAAACATTCCTTTTTATATAGATAGGTTAACGTGCTTTGAGTTTCGTGATTAGTCGATACGTAACCCCAATATTTATTTCGCCATTTGACCGCTATGCAGGACTGAGAACGGAGATATACGGTGTGTTGGCAACACGGGTACGTAGGCTGCTTCCCTTCTCGAATTAGCAAAGTTACTTCAGCGAGCAATGCAGACAGTGCTACCAACTTGTGAATTAATGAGACGTTACAAAAAGTATTTAGCTTTATGGTAGTTCTTGAACTTGAATCTTGAGATTGTTTAGACAGATTGTCCATAAAATGGGGTTTTAATTGAAATAGAGATTTATGTTATAAGTAGAACATATGAACATAGATCAATGGGCACGAGTATGGTATTCATAACCTACCTTGAATATTTAGAAGTCAGAGATTAGGTAATAAAATACCAAGCAATTATAAAAGAAGTAGATTTATAAAACTGTAATTATATAAACACTGTTTTCTCGAATATATATTTATCAGTTCCACAATGGATGTATATAAAGAAGAATAGAAGTTGATATTTTTTAAAATCGGCTTTCGGAAAGTCCAATCTTTACATCTTCAAGCGTAATAACTAATGGAAACTAAAATTGAGTTCAACGACTGAAAATGAATGGACTGTCTTCTAAAAGCCGGCTTGATTTCGTTGTACATTAGTGATTTAATATATATACTGTATATATATATATATATATATATATATATATATATATATATATATATATATATAAAATACGTTTTCTTGTTTAATAATTTAAAACAACATAGGTTATTCAAAAACAAGTATATTTATTAATTTATATCCAAAGCTTTTTGTTGGTAAACAGTACCAACGTCATCAGGAATTATTATTGTAATTTTCATTCCTGATGATGTTGGTACTGTTTACCAACGAAAAGCTTTGGATATAAATTAATAAATAATCGTGTATTTGAATAACCTATGTTGTTTTAAATATATATATATATATATATATATTGTAATCCTTGGATGAAATGGGTAGGTTGATTCCGTCAAACTCAATCAATTATCAGTAAATTCTTATATCTAAAAATGTAATGAAATAGTAACTCTTTAATCCTAATAGTGTCATATATTCAATGAAAAAGTAATATATACAGAAATATTTTAAAATCAATTCCTACTTAGGTCTAAAAAATTATTAGAGTTACCTTTAATTAAATAATTACAATTAATATAAATAAACTAACATGACCTATGCGCTAAAATAGCTGCCCTACCTTATGGGCTATAACATAAAGTCAGCTGTTTTATGAAACCATATGAAATCACTTATTTTAAGCAAAATGGGACAAAATAACTATATTGCACACATTGCCCATTTTGTGAAAAGATTTTCTCCCATGTAGTTAATTAATTTACTTTAATTAATAATCTAAAATTTAAAAAAAACTCTATTAACACGAAGTATCATCCACTATATGCTTAAAAAAATGTATTGCAACTTGAGTAAATGAATAAAAAGTATTTTATAAACGTTTGAAAATTTGAACAAGATATATAAATATATATAGGAAGAGTGTGAAATAATAGTAGGGACTGAAAAAAGGACGATAATGTGCGTTCGTTCATAGGTAGGTTGTGTAATAAGTGGCTACAATTTAGATTGACAGATTTGTAGATTAGTTAGAATGTTTCTAATTTAATAAAAGACCTGTGATAAATGATATGTGATAGCATAGGCCTATACTTAAGGTTTTTATCCCGTATGTGCAACGCTGCTATCAGCGTATTGCAGGCCGTGTAAGAGCCTCAAGGAGGCTTCCGGGAGATTCTGTTATTTATTGCTATGTAGCAATAAAGTCCCTAAGTAAGAAGGAGTAATAAAATCTAACTTTTCTGGAGCCAGTAAAAAACAATTACATTTATGCGACTGCTAAAAGTTTTTATAATTTGAATAATTAAATTATTGAAGCAATATAAGTAAGTCATTAGTAATGATAAAAATATTATATAATTCTTATCTTGTTAGATATTATTAGTTATTTTATGTGTACTGTGATGTAGCAGAGGTAGAGTAAAATTAAAACAATACGAATGTAACATTATCTTATAATTTTATAAAATAGGCTCTAGCAAATGAACGTATTCATTGCATACAACTCGTTATGGGTTCACGTTTTTATGTAGTGATTATGTTTAGTGGTCTACGCTCTCTCTCCCTCCCTTTCAGTCTCTCCGACTTCCTGTCTCTTCTTCTCTCTCTCTCTCTCTATCTCATGTGTAGCCTATGAGAGTGTAAGTATACAATATATTTCCTTGTAGTGTAATCAAAACAACTGAAAATATCTAAGTGCAAGAATTATTTAACTATTTTTATTATTACTCTTAGAATAAGAGTCACGTGTGACTAGAAGGCGAAGCGGTCTTTCGGGCATCCCTACAAAAAAAATGTAATGGCTATTCTGCTAATCCTGGCGATGTATGTTTAACTCACCATTATTTGTACACTCACCTACCCGTCCACGTTTACCAATATTTCTTTACACAAATACTGACATTTTGACGTGTAAAGGATACCCATAATTGTAAATAAAACGGTTATACAGTATAAATGGGGCAAAGAAATATTACTAACATTATAATATATATTTCAGTTTCTTCGACATAAATAATGTAGTCAGTTTTTATGGAAACATTTAAAAAAAGCGATTTTCGAAAGATGTTGCTGTATTATTCTTTAAAACGTTATTGGAGATTATAAATAAAAAACACCTCTTGAACCACAATAACGTTTTATTTATATCCTGATGAACAATCCGATTGAAAAGCAATTGTTCAGTACAATTTCCGCAGAAGATGATTCCTTTGCAATCGAAATGTACATCAGGACATACATAAAACGTGTTTCTGCTTTAAGAGGTTTTATTTATGTTTAATTACACCACAGTTGCTTTAAGTTTTTACTTATGGGAGATATTTATATTGCAAACGCGTTCTGTTTCACAAATGCTATGTTCATATAATGTTAAGAAACGAAAATGTATCTAAAAATATAATAGTGTTTATAACTTGAAAAATAGCACCGTATTTATAGAGATAAAATACAAAATCTATTTATTATTTTGGTAATTTAAGGCGGTCATCCTAGTAAGGATTGTATATTGAGATAGGTAGTGTGGGTTACCTTGCAGAGGAAATAGGCTTGGGAAGACTATGGCTGCGTACCAGGAGTAGACCGACTCTAGATCGGAGGGGTCTACCAGTATATATTAGGGTCGATATATTAAAGGTCGCCTTGTAGAGGAAATAGGCTTGGGAAGACTATGGCTGCGTACCAGGAGTAGACCGACTCTAGATCGGAGGGGTCTACCAGTATATATTAGGGTCGATATATTAAAGGTCGCCTTGTAGAGGAAATAGGCTTGGGAAGACTATGGCTGCGTACCAGGAGTAGACCGACTCTAGATCAGAGGGGTCTACCAGTATATATTAGGGTCGATATATTAAAGGTCGCCTTGTAGAGGAAATAGGCTTGGGAAGCCTATGGCTGCGTACCAGGAGTAGACCGACTCTAGATCGGAGGGGTCTACCAGTATATATTAGGGTCGATATATTAAAGGTCGCCTTGTAGAGGAAATAGGCTTGGGAAGCCTATGGCTGCGTACCAGGAGTAGACCGACTCTAGATCGGAGGGGTCTACCAGTATATATTAGGGTCGATATATTAAAGGTCGCCTTGTAGAGGAAATAGGCTTGGGAAGACTATGGCTGCGTACCAGGAGTAGACCGACTCTAGATCGGAGGGGTCTACCAGTATATATTAGGGTCGATATATTAAAGGTCGCCTTGTAGAGGAAATAGGCTTGGGAAGACTATGGCTGCGTACCAGGAGTAGACCGACTCTAGATCAGAGGGGTCTACCAGTATATATTAGGGTCGATATATTAAAGGTCGCCTTGTAGAGGAAATAGGCTTGGGAAGCCTATGGCTGCGTACCAGGAGTAGACCGACTCTAGATAGGAGGGGTCTACCAGTATATATTAGGGTCGATATATTAAAGGTCGCCTTGTAGAGGAAATAGGCTTGGGAAGACTATGGCTGCGTACCAGGAGTAGACCGACTCTAGATCGGAGGGGTCTACCAGTATATATTAGGGTCGATATATTAAAGGTCGCCTTGTAGAGGAAATAGGCTTGGGAAGACTATGGCTGCGTACCAGGAGTAGACCGACTCTAGATCGGAGGGGTCTACCAGTATATATTAGGGTCGATATATTAAAGGTCGCCTTGTAGAGGAAATAGGCTTGGGAAGACTATGGCTGCGTACCAGGAGTAGACCGACTCTAGATCAGAGGGGTCTACCAGTATATATTAGGGTCGATATATTAAAGGTCGCCTTGTAGAGGAAATAGGCTTGGGAAGCCTATGGCTGCGTACCAGGAGTAGACCGACTCTAGATAGGAGGGGTCTACCAGTATATATTAGGGTCGATATATTAAAGGTCGCCTTGTAGAGGAAATAGGCTTGGGAAGACTATGGCTGCGTACCAGGAGTAGACCTACTCTAGATCGGAGGGGTCTACCAGTATATATTAGGGTCGATATATTAAAGGTCGCCTTGTAGAGGAAATAGGCTTGGGAAGCCTATGGCTGCGTACCAGGAGTAGACCGACTCTAGATCGGAGGGGTCTACCAGTATATATTAGGGTCGATATATTAAAGGTCGCCTTGTAGAGGAAATAGGCTTGGGAAGACTATGGCTGCGTACCAGGAGTAGACCGACTCTAGATAGGAGGGGTCTACCAGTATATATTAGGGTCGATATATTAAAGGTCGCCTTGTAGAGGAAATAGGCTTGGGAAGCCTATGGCTGCGTACCAGGAGTAGACCGACTCTAGATCGGAGGGGTCTACCAGTATATATTAGGGTCGATATATTAAAGGTCGCCTTGTAGAGGAAATAGGCTTGGGAAGACTATGGCTGCGTACCAGGAGTAGACCGACTCTAGATCGGAGGGGTCTACCAGTATATATTAGGGTCGATATATTAAAGGTCGCTTTGCAGAGGAAATAGGCTTGGGAAGACTATGGCTGCGTACCAGGAGTAGACCGACTCTAGATCGGAGGGGTCTACCAGTATATATTAGGGTCGATATATTAAAGGTCGCCTTGTAGAGGAAATAGGCTTGGGAAGACTATGGCTGCGTACCAGGAGTAGACCGACTCTAGATCGGAGGGGTCTACCAGTATATATTAGGGTCGATATATTAAAGGTCGCCTTGTAGAGGAAATAGGCTTGGGAAGACTATGGCTGCGTACCAGGAGTAGACCGACTCTAGATCGGAGGGGTCTACCAGTATATATTAGGGTCGATATATTAAAGGTCGCCTTGTAGAGGAAATAGGCTTGGGAAGACTATGGCTGCGTACCAGGAGTAGACCGACTCTAGATCGGAGGGGTCTACCAGTATATATTAGGGTCGATATATTAAAGGTCGCCTTGTAGAGGAAATAGGCTTGGGAAGACTATGGCTGCGTACCAGGAGTAGACCGACTCTAGATCGGAGGGGTCTACCAGTATATATTAGGGTCGATATATTAAAGGTCGCCTTGTAGAGGAAATAGGCTTGGGAAGACTATGGCTGCGTACCAGGAGTAGACCGACTCTAGATCGGAGGGGTCTACCAGTATATATTAGGGTCGATATATTAAAGGTCGCCTTGTACAGGAAATAGGCTTGGGAAGACTATGGCTGCGTACCAGGAGTAGACCGACTCTAGATCGGAGGGGTCTACCAGTATATATATTAGGGTCGATATATTAAAGGTCGCCTTGTAGAGGAAATAGGCTTGGGAAGACTATGGCTGCGTACCAGGAGTAGACCGACTCTAGATCGGAGGGGTCTACCAGTATATATTAGGGTCGATATATTAAAGGTCGCCTTGTAGAGGAAATAGGCTTGGGAAGACTATGGCTGCGTACCAGGAGTAGACCGACTCTAGATCGGAGGGGTCTACCAGTATATATTAGGGTCGATATATTAAAGGTCGCCTTGTAGAGGAAATAGGCTTGGGAAGACTATGGCTGCGTACCAGGAGTAGACCGACTCTAGATCGGAGGGGTCTACCAGTATATATTAGGGTCGATATGTTAAAGGTCGCCTTGTAGAGGAAATAGGCTTGGGAAGACTATGGCTGCGTACCAGTAGTAGACCGACTCTAGATCGGAGGGGTCTACCAGTATATATTAGGGTCGATATATTAAAGGTCGCCTTGTAGAGGAAATAGGCTTGGGAAGACTATGGCTGCGTACCAGGAGTAGACCGACTCTAGATCAGAGGGGTCTACCAGTATATATTAGGGTCGATATATTAAAGGTCGCCTTGTAGAGGAAATAGGCTCGGGAAGATTATGGCTGCGTACCAGGAGTAGACCGACTCTAGATCAGAGGGGTCTACCAGTATATATTAGGGTCGATATATTAAAGTTTTGCTTATAACGTTTGATTAAACGTTTGAAGTTCACACTGAAACAAATAGACGTTATCCCCAACTCAAGTCTATTCAGTTAAATGAATCAGTTAAAAAATGACGGTTATTAAATTATTAAATATAGATCTGCATAAAAAATAAATAACATTAAAAATATGTTTAAAACTGGTTTTCAAAGTTTTGAGATGTTATTCTTCATTTCCTTCTATTAGTTCACAATCTCCTATTTAAATGTACAATGTATCTATCGTACGTTTATATTCATACACCCCAACTTATTCATCCACTTAAACCTGCATTACAGATAGAAAATACTTATATTTAAACCTGTAATGGATGGCAATTGATATAATTACAGTTATTTAAAATTATTTATTGAATAATTAAATATTTTAAAAAAAGCTGATTGTATAGGTCGCATTCGAATTGAATAACTACATGTTTAAAATTCAGAACTTTGGCACTGAGCCAACTTTCCCATTGCTAGAAATGTATATGAACATTTTATCGCCTCTAACAGGTTGTCGTCGAAACCTGCATTGTACAATCTTTAATTGTTACCATGGTTACCACACAGTATCGTCAATAATGCTCTAGGATTCAATACGAATGAAAAAAATAAACTAAACAAACCGGTATGAAACTTTGCTTTACAAACGAACGATGCGAAAGGAAAGTGAAAAGAAACTACAACACCACCCAAACGACGATTAGAGGAAGTAAAAAAGTGCCAAGAAACGCCTGCAATTGAAACAGAAGAAGCTAAGCTCCTACGCTTAGACAAAGAAAAATAGAAAATTGCTAGGAAATTTGGTTTCTATTTTATCACTTGATATTGTGATTATGTCTTATGTATTATAATATTTATATAAACTGTAATGAAAATAAAACGTAACTAAATTAAAATTATTTTGTTTACCAAAGTAGGAATTTACTTGAAATTTCTTACATTACTTTTTTTATTACACAAATAAGGGTTTATATTTCGCGAGCTTTACAATTTCTGACACAGGTTTAAAAGATTTCAGATTTAATTTTAAATTTAGGAATTTGTGTACAAAGCACTGATTTTTTTTACTGTACGTAAAAACCTGTACTACGACAAAATATGTCAAGATAATCGAAGCAAAATTTAATAACATAATTATTTTTAATGCATAAAGTATTAAGAGTTTTATTACTTGCTAGGTATTACTGGCTTAGGCTAAATAATTTTTACTTTTTCTAAATTAACATTTTAAATATTTATCAAGATGTAAGCTTGAGAACCTTTTATTGTTAGCTGCTAGGTGACGGGAACAAGTTTTTAAGTGATAAGGTTTTTAAAATTAAAATAACTATTAAAAATGTGAACAAAATATATATATATATATATATATATATATATATATATATATATATATATATATATATTTATATATGCTGATACGTATTCCTTCACGGATGGAAAAATATGATGAATAGTTACTATTTGGAGTACATCCGTTCATTCCGCAGTTCATAAATTCGCAGTTCCGACGTTTCGCTAGAATCTCATGCAGCATTGACGAGGTGAACCCAACAACAGTAGAAGACTCGCTCTTATTATTATTTTCTTATTTTTCTTTCATTTGAAGAACTTGATGTGTTTCGTAGCTTTGATTCTACGCTTCAGCTAATGGATCGGTATGGGTTGCTACTTCAAACATATCACAAACACGATACCCATCTGATTTGTGTATTACTGAATCCTAAATTGAACTCCACTGCAAACATTTTTTAGTACAGTAAAAAAGATTTATTTACTGGAATGATACTGTCTGCCTTAGCCTTTTCTGTGATTACTGTATACATTTTCATTTTGTTAACGCTAAAGTGGGGTCCTAAAGTATGTTCTTGAAGTGCTAACTTCTTAACGCGCGTGAACAAAAAATGAGATTAAATCATTGCTTTCGCGTCACGCTATCTCTGAAACGCAAAAACCTTACAGCATATAACTTATGTAGCAGCTGGTTTTGTGTTATAGGCTATATTGCAGAACATACATTTTACACGTAGACTATTACTAATTAGGTTTGATCAGTTAATGCATATATTAATTTATTTAAATTTTGATAAATCTCAATATAAATAATTCAATATAACGATAATAATTAGTTATGTATTTGTAAGTCAATTTTCGAAAGGAAAACATTTTTAGACTTTTCTTATATTTTTTAAAATATTAAATTGAATTGAATTCTTAAAAAAAATTTCTATCCAGTAAAAACCTAATAAATGTTTTAGTCACATTATTTTACTATTAACTACAATAAATATTAGTCTTTATTAAATACATTCCTCAATTAAAGATGTAAAAATTGATCTAAGTTGACAGTTTTCCAAAAATTGTAGCTCTATTTTGTTATCGCCTCTGACTACCCCGAGTGCCAGAATCTAATTCTTATTATTATTATTAAATTAAGTATTTTGTAATAATTCACGGGAAATTTAGTTCCAAAATAACTTATGTTTATGTACAGTTACCTTTATGTTTATTTAGAAAATTATTTTCTAAAACTCACAATATTACTTCTTTACAGTAATAATTTCCAATATCCCCATCTGTAACGAGTCATATGCAAATTACCAGCAGGCTGCCTTCGTTTTGTGAAATTGGGAATTTTAACTGAATTACGTTTTGATTTACCGCTAGCCACAGCCAAGTAAATTAGCATGCAATAAACGGTTTACAGTCAACTATTTGATGTAGTGCAATGTATTATTGATCGAAAGTAATTGATTTAACAATAAAATATAAGATAATTGATAATCGAAAACAAAAAGACACGAGTGTAAACTTTCAACTGACAAGCGTGACAAAAAAAAACACACACTGAAAGAAAAATGTTGAAAGAGAAATTAATTTTTAGTATAACTAAAACTGACGCGGTAACGAATCAACTCAATGTCCAACTATACGCTGCACGTTTTCTGTAACAATAATTAAACATAATGTTTGTCTAAAGAAGCTGATAAAATAAAACTTTTATCCAGCAATATTTGTAGGAATTGAATTTCCAAAGACAATTTCTTCTTTAGAGGGTTTCGTTGTACTACAGCTGGTGCTGAATTATAAATGTTTTAGTATTTATTTTGTGTTGGTTCAGTGGGTTAAGGACTGAGATTCAATTTGCGTGGACAAAGACTTTGCCGATAATCCAAAATATGTTGGTATCTCATTTCAAGAAAACTATGATAAGACTAGCAATCAAGAGAAAATTTATTACAAATACAAATTAAACACGACTGCAATATAAAAATATTAATAATACAATTTCTATAATTATTTAATATATATATATATAACTATCTCCCCTCTTATGTATTTTTACAGATTTATATTTACAGTAAAATCTAAAAAGTCTTGAATTTACGAATATTCTCCAAACCACTTTTGGAAAACTTTAAATTAATCTCAATTATTCCTAAAATGTATCCTAAGCTCATAAAATAAAAAAAAAAGACAAACAAATTACCGTTCTTAGTATCAGCGAACCTATGATTGAGTTTAACACTTGATATTAAGAAGTATTTACCTTTTAAAACGACTTGAAGCTGTTAATGCTACGCTTGCATAACAGACCCGAAGAATGCACTTAATTTTATCAACGCCTATAACTTCACACACGAAAACAGTTAATTGAGCTGCAGTGTGTGTATAATAGAAGGAACAGTTCCTAATAAATTAGCAAGCGATGGTTTTGTCGCAGAGTTTGGCATGAAGTCACTGTCATGAGAATAAAGTATTAGACCTTGCTGTTGCCAACATGACAACGAGAAATGGCATACTATGATTGTTTTTGATTATCTAGCTCACGGTTTTGGAAGCATTCAAATATAATTACAAAGTAAAAAAATAATAATATTCCATTGGATAAGAACTGTGAGTGAATCAACTGAAATAGATAATCTAAGTAATTATTTTATTTCGAAATAAAAAAATGAATTTTATTCAAACCAAATTGATTAAAATGATAAAATCTGAATGATTGATTGGACGTTTTACGAAATTGGATTTTCAAATCACTGATGTGCTGATTTTTATATATTGATGATGTATTATAATTCAGTAGTTCAGGAGGTAGAAAACATTTCTTTATAATGCTAAATGCTAATAAAATAGTTTTTAATTATACTGTTATTTTTGTGTATTTTTATATGAGAAGACATAATAAAATGAACTCACACACACACTTACCTCCGCTACACACACACACACACACACACACACACACACACACACACACACACACACACACACACACACACACACACACACACACACACACACACACACACACACACACACACACACACACACACACACACACACACACACACACACACACACACACACACACACACACACACACACACACACACACACACACACACACACACACACACACACACGCACACGGCACACGACACACGACACACACACACACGCACACGGCACACGACACACGACACACACACACACACACACACCCAACACACACACACACATAGTTGGAAGGTAGTTGGTTTTTAAACAAAGTCCAGGGACAAGTTTCACTGGCAGATTCTGCTTAAATGTAAAACAAGAGCCTATAAAAGGTAAAATTAAGCAGAATCAAATTTTGCACGGCTCAACCTGGATCACCTATTAAGAATGAACATGGTAAGATCTTATGTATGTTATGATTGTTCATGCTAATATGTATCTTTTCACCTGACAACATTACTGACATATGACTATATAGCCCTCACAATATTAGTTAACAGAAGGGGCATGTTTAGTCGGCGTGTCGTTGCATGCTCCTAAGTGCATTTTATATAGCAGACAGGTGGTTAAAAATAGATAGAATGCGATATTGGGGGTTCGTTGCAACACACACACACACACACACACACACACACACACACACACACACACACACACACACACACACACACACAGACACACACACACACACACACACACACACACACACACACACACACACACACACACACACACACACACGCACAAAAGGTGAGAAAATACAAATAGAAGAATACTTTACTGTTTCATACAGTTCAAAGCTTTTCGTTGGCAAACAGTAGCAACATCATCAGAAATAATAAAGGCTATCATACAAACTTGTGTTACAGATAGAATCCATATCTGTATATTTATATTTTGATTTTAAATTAAATTATACTAATACGGTATTCTCAATCAAGAACAGATTCAAAACTTTAAAAAAAAAACAAGATAAAAAACAGATCTGGTTCCAAGCAGATTTAAAATATAAAAGTTGTAGGGCGGAAAAATTTATAAAGATATTTGGTTTGTTTGAAATAAAACAACGTTTGTTTATAAAAGCTCAATTTTATGGAAATATGTCCCAAAATAATAAATAAAGTAATACTTAAAAATGTAATTTATAACACAAAGATGAGATTAACTTTGGAGTTTTTAAACAGTTTTGTTGTGCTGGATTTGTATTAAAAGATTTTTAATTGTTGTTTTTAGCTGATTCAATTATATTCTGATTTTATTATCTGTCTCATGAAACTTTCAATTTTTTTTCATATTGGCGGATTCAGAATTAAATAGACGTAGATTAAATCTTGAAATATGTTTTTTCTATTTTTAGAACCATAATATGCTAGCATTTAGAAATTTATTTAAAAGATGAGAATTTTATTTGTAATATATGTAAAATTATTATTTTTGTTTAATTACTAAATTTAATAATTATGAGTAACACTTATAAAATAGGTAAACAGAAAAAAAATACTTTAAAATAATTTAAGCTAATGTAGAAGCTTGTTGATAAAAATATGAACTGAAAAATCCAACTAAGTTTTTATTGTGATGATTTTTAATTCAATTTCTTTGGCTTTTAAGTTTATAATAAAACCTGACTATAGACTATTAAAAATAATACCATTGTTGTGAGTTTATCAAAGTCATAATTACAAGAAATACATATTTTAATTAAAAGCTAATAGAGTTTATCATAAGGTTATATTTGCCATTACTAGCTCTACAGTAGATGGTTTCCGATTGAAGCAAAGCCTAATGCAAGTAAAATAACCATAAATATTAACAACAATCATGTAAATATCAGGGCAAACTAATTACTGACTGCTAGTATATGACATTTAGAAAACGTTTTTATAAAAATACCCTTAGAGGAACGTTTTGCCTCTTTATATTCAAACACAGTTTTCTTGAATATATAAAATTATCATAGATTTAATATTCATGAATATACATACATTTATTTTAAAGATTAAGTAAATATATCACTGTGAAACAATTAACCCTTGCTTGTCTCAAGCTATATTTCATTCAAACTTATCCACACAGTTTCACCAACAATTAAAGCTTACGATTATAAATTTAAATAATTTCATTTAATTTCCGCTAAAGATAGGCAAGAAAAATAAGACGCAGAGTAAAAGTTACCTGGCGTGACATTTATAATATTGAATAAAGTTTTAGTCTCTTTAAACGTAACGTAAGAAAAATATTAAACTAAATTTTTTGCCCCTGACTTGATCTTGGAACTAGTTCAGAAGAATTCAATACAACACAAAGCTGGCTGTTCTCATGTATCTACCTGGTCTGTCATATGTAATTATAACATTCGTAATTACTGTGTAATATTTTTGCAGTTTTACTCATTAGACTAAAAACTTTAATTCAGTATAGATACTGATTTCTTATAAATTAATTAAAATCGTAAATAAAAAATTATTTATCCTTGTATAAATAAAGAACTTTATATTCCACTACCAGGTGTCTCTGGTTTCAGTTCAATAGTGAGTGACGTAAACATTCAAAGGTATTCTAAAAACATTAAACTCGTCACTAAATAAACTTTATTTACTGTATCAAAATAATGATTCAAAATATATATATATTGTAATTTGTAGTCAATAAAGATAAAAAAATATTTGCAATATGTTACACCTCCTAGTCACAAATACAATCTTCATGTTAAACCATAATATACGTTTCAATTGCATAGCAATCGTATTTAAAGGAAGCTATTACCACAATCATCTCAAGTCATTTTGTAATAGTTTTCTCTGAAAATGATTGCTTCTCAATTAAAATGTACGCAAGGGTTCTTTAATACAAAGTTTTTCAATTTTTTGAATTCAGTATTTTTTGAATACAGTATTTTTCAATTCATTCTGTTCACACACACACACACATACGCGCGCGCGCGCGCGCGCGCACGCACACGCACACGCACGGGCGCACAAACACACACACATATCTTGTACAAATTTGCAATCGTTAGTAAAATACTATTTATTCGTCCACTCAAGTTCAAATACATTCTTTAAACCTGTAGTGAGTGCATGATGCTTGATATTAATATAGTTTTTTCAAATATTAATTCATTAAATCAATTAAATGTAATAATTTTAGTTTTATATGGGAGAACCCTTTTACAAAAGGGGAAGTTATGTAATATAGTTGTTTCGTTCTATTTGGCTGGCTTTAAATAAGTGATAACATATGATCCCATAAAACAGCTGATTTCAGGTTATAGGTAAATAAAATAAAATTTTTGTTTTTACCAAAGTAGGAATTGACTTTTGACAACTACCACTGTATATGTAACGACTTGAATGCAAGTCATGAATTAAGGTTTCACAGACAAAATATTTTTCACGTTTTGTGAAGACGCGTATTTTAATCTTCTGTTTCATCAACTTGTCTCTAAATAAGAAGCTTAGGATAATTGCATTTTTTTTGTCTACCTTTAAAAGCAATATTGTTTTTTCTTGGATGTCAAAACAGCAATTTCAAACCAATTAATTTTTAACGGACGTCTAACAATCTTTTGAAAATAAAATTGGTTTAATATAAGTAAAAAGTTAAATGTCAACAAATCGAAAAGACCTTGTCTTTTTTTATTTATTATAATTTAGGGATAGACACATTTCATAGAGCCGTTACTTAATGAGAAGTTCATGAAGTATCTGTGAAGCTAGAAACAAGGAAATAATGTGTATGTTCTGTTACTAATAACAGGTATAAAAGTCAAATCCTACTGAAATCAACAAATAAAGAATTTTATTGTAGTTTCTTTTTGTTATATAATTACAACTAATATATATATATATATAAATATCGCAATATGTATTCTTGTGTATTAATAAAAAACTAAGTCAAAATACAAATACAAGAATTATAATTGAATTTAGAATTCTACAATAATTCTTGTATTTGTATTTTGACTTAGTTCTTTATATATATAAATATCGCAAAATGTATTCTTGTGTATTAATAAAGAACTAAGTCAAAATACAAATACATGAATTATAATTGAATTTACAATTCAAAGCTTTTCGTTGGCTAACAGTACCAACATCATCAGCTGATGATGTTGGTACTGTTAGCCAACGAAAAGCTTTGAATTATAAATTCAATTATAATTCTTGTATTTGTATTTTGACTTAGTTCTTTTATATATATATATATATATATATATATATATATATATATATATATATATATATACATATATATATATATATATAAATTTATATATGTATATATATATATATATATATATATATATAAATAAATATATATATATATATATGTACATATATATATATATATATATATATATATATATATATATATATATATGCATATGTCAGAATAACAATATTAAATGGAAAATAGAAAGCGAACTTTCTGGCAATTTTCCATTTTCCCTCCTATGCATGGTGTTGGGAGTATTATATTTCTTTGTTGTTATTTATACCCTTTTTCTCGTCGCTTGTATTGTGTTGTAGTTTCTTTTCGCTTTCCTATCGCATTGTCCGTTTGTGAAGCAAGGTTCGATACCGTTAATCCAGTTTGTTTGTTTATTTTATTCATTTCGTTCATTTTTAATTCTAGAATATTATTCATGGTTTTCTGAGGTAACGAATGCACCAATTTAACGTTATATAATGGAGGTTTCAACAACAACCAGATGGTGGCATAAGACAAATTCATATACAACTTTGAAATATACATTTCTAGCAATAGGAAAGTTGGCTCAGTCCTAAAAGCTTTAGACTTCGAAATGAAGATACTCAGAGACTTTCCAAGGGTTTAGAATTTAATTATTAATAATTAGCGGTAAGCAGCCAAAGTACAGAGTATATATATATATGTATCTTTTACAAATACGTTAGTATAAACGTGGCGTTTGTTATATGTTTCACACATAGGTATATCTGGATTCCGTACAACAATGGTTTTAAAAGTATTGTTCACGATTGTTAAAGTACATGAATTTCATAATCAAATAAAGTTTATCATAGATTGAATTTATTTTAGAGTTCCCTCAGGTATTGAAATGAAAAAAAAAATATACATTTTCCGCAAACATTTATTAATTTACAAAAACAATCTAGCTTAAATTGATTCTCGTGTAAAATATATTTAAAGAAAAAAATATTTTTGTGAACCTACCTGTAGTCATTGATTTCACAACGAGAAGGATTCTTTTAGTCTGTTAACTTCATCACTTGCCCTCTAGAAAAACACAATAATCCTTGTTTTACGCAAAGCCATTGTTAGCGTAAATTAAACACCCCACCTTTACATCTGGGATTAAAACTTTGCGCCGGTTTATTTGCTCCGGTCATTGTAATGTTTCGGGCAATCTCGGTTCTGTTTGTTATTTTACTCTCATTGTTGGAGGTTTTGTTTTTACGGACCCCATTACAAGCACTCATTGTTGGTTGCAGTATATCGCGAGTCGTGTTTTGTCTTATCACAAATACGTACCTGACAGAAACCGTTAAAAAAGAACTTTGTCTATAAAATGTCGACTCTATTATAAATGGGTCTTATGGAGATGAATGTCATCTCTAAAATAATACCATGTTAGCTTCGTCTTCCAAATGATCCCTGAAGTAAATAAAGGTAAATACCACTTGAAGATCTTGCATTTAAAGCATAATTGAAGCTATTTTACTTACTTTACTTTATACAACGCCAGGTCTTAGCCTCTGACATTCTCCGCCTAGCCTCCCAGTAGAGGCAATGCTCGCTTCATCTTCCAAATGGTTGGCCAAGTAAATAAAGGTAAATACCACTTGAAGATCTTGCATTTAAAGCATAATTGAAGCTATTTTACTTACTTTACTTTATACAACGCCAGGTCTTAGCCACTGACATTCTCCGCCTAGCCTCCCAGTAGAGACAATGCTGGCTTCATCTTCCAAATGGTTGGCCAAGTAAATAAAGGTAAATACCACTTGAAGATCTTGCATTTAACGCATTAATAAAGCTATTTTACTTACTTTACTTTATCAAACGCCAGGTCTTAGTCTCTGACATTCTCCGCCTAGCCTCCCAGTAGAGACAATGCTAGCTTCGTCTTCCAAATGGTTGGCCAAGTAAATAAAGGTAAATACCACTTGAAGATCTTGCATTTAACGCAATAATAAAGCTATTTTACTTACTTTACTTTATCAAACGCCAGGTCTTAGTCTCTGACATTCTCCGCCTAGCCTCCCAGTAGAGACAATGCTAGCTTCGACTTCCAAATGGTTGGCCAAGTAAATAAAGGTAAATACCACTTGAAGATCTTGCATTTAACGCATTAATAAAGCTATTTTACTTACTTTACTTTATCCAACGCCAGATCTTAGTCTCTGACATTCTCCGCCTAGCCTCCCAGTAGAGACAATGCTGGCTTCGTCTTCCAAGTTTAATATTTATTGACATAAAGTGTTTTGAGTAAAGTGTTTTAAGTTTTGCCGTTGAGAAGTACAGTAGTCAATACAGTAACACATTACGAATTACTACAAATAATAATAATTAATCAGACCACAGCCTTCTGATTAATTGTGTTTATTATTGTATTGGCAATGTATAGCTATAGTCCATCTTTCTATTATTTATATTGTATAATTTTACTGTTTTCGAAGTTGAAAATGACAACAAATAAGATGTAGAAAAGTCACGTGACTATTAAACAATCACGTGACTCATTAAAGTCGTCTTTTTATTTTTAAAAGTGTTAATTCTTTAGAAGAATTCATTATAAAATATAGGCATTTATTTAACATAACTACGAATTGGCCATTTTTCAGATTAATGTAAAATTTACAAATATATAATTATTTTTGGGCTTACCTTAGTCAATTTAAATTTTTATTCTAGATGAAGCATAAATTGTATACATTCCTAAAATATATTGTGATAAAAGAGTGTAGAAATACCATTTAATCTCTGTACCAAAAATACTTGTAAAGATACATTGCAAAGAAAGAATTTTGTAAGGACGTAACCGGACTTTTATATGACTGCATGGAACGATACGAGTTATACCACTTGTATGAACACATAAACTCTTTGATTGTTGGAGTTATTTTTAATATGACTTTTATATGACTGCATGGAACGATACGAGTTATACCACTTGTATGAAACACATAAACTCTTTGATTGTTGAAGTTATTTTTAATATGACTTTTATATGACTGCATGGAACGATACGAGTTATACCACTTGTATGAAACACATAAACTCTTTGATTGTGTGCGTTATTTTTAATATGACTTTTATATGACTGCATGGAACGATACGAGTTATACCACTTGTATGAAACACATAAACACTTTGACTGTTGGGGTTATTTTTAATATGGCTTTTATATGACTGCATGGAACGATACGAGTTATACCACTTGTATGAAACACATAAACTCTTTGATTGTTGGAGTTATTTTTAATATGACTTTTATATGACTGCATGGAACGATACGAGTTATACCACTTGTATGAAACACGTAAACTCTTTGATTGTTGGCGTTATTTTTAATATGGCTTTTATATGACTGCATGGAACGTTACGAGTTATATCACTTGTATGAAACACATAAACTCTTTGATTGTTGGAGTTATTTTTAATATCACTTTTATATGGCTGCATGGAACGATACGAGTTATACCACTTGTATGAAACACGTAAACTCTTTGATTGTTGGGGTTATTTTTAATATGGCTTTTATATGACTGCATGGAACGTTACGAGTTATATCACTTGTATGAAACACATAAACTCTTTGATTGTTGGAGTTATTTTTAATATGACTTTTATATGACTGCATGGAACGATACGAGTTATACCACTTGTATGAAACACATAAACTCTTTGATCGTTGGAGTTATTTTTAATATGACTTTTATATGACTTTTATACGCTTTTTGTCGCTTGCTTTGTATTGTAGCATTATTTATGATATTGTGTGGTAACCATGGCAAAGATTTAAAGTTGTACAAAGGTGTTTTCGATGACAACCAGATGGGAGCAAAAAAAGTTCATATACTTTTTTGAGAGATACACTTCTAGCTGTGGGAAAGTTGACTCAGTGCCAATAGTGTTAGACTTTGATACTCAGTATGAAAATACTCAGTTCGAATCCAACCTAGACCTCCGCCTCAAATTTTTATATTAAAATTTTTGAATAAATATTTGAAAAACCCGTGTGGTAACATGAATTGCCATCCACTACAGGTTACAAAAATGTGTATTTAAAGGTGATTAGATCAATAAAAACGTTTTATTAGCGAAAGTTTGTACAAGATATGTATAAAGAGTGACACTTTTCTAGATCGACTACTATAAGTTCAGCTTTTATTATGTTAATAAAATACTACATTAGGTTCAGCTAATGTTAACAGGCCATTCATTGACGTTTAGGTGTTACGAAGCTAGCTGGGTCAGCTAGTATTTATATTTAAAAAAATATGAAGCAAACCATAGCTTAAATACACCAAAAAACATATGTGTCTTAAATTTAGCCATTTTAATTCGACTTATAATTATGTAATACATTTACCATTAACCATTTTTATAGCTAAAATAATATTAAATTGCTGTAAGTACAAACGCAAAAGTGTAAAGTTTGTGACGTAAGCAAGAACCTTACGTTCGTTAAATAATTTAACCAAACCAAAATATTTACTGTTTGTGTTGTACCTAACACAATTTTCAATATTTGCTCAACAGGTCTGAGTAGATTTAAATGCTTTAAAACGACTAAAATGTCTTTCTGAAAACGTTGGATTAATTGAATTTGTGTTTATTTAATTGATTTCAGGTAAATTATTTTATAATCCTTTAAACCTTTAATGACGTCACAATGTTGGTTTTAAGAGACCTGTCTGAGCTTTTTCTAAAACTTTTTTAACGACCTTTTAACAAATTCAGGACAAAAGATATTTTATATTGTTTAATGTTTTATATATAAAAGTAATTATTGATTAAATAATTGTATTAATAATTATTGATAATTACGAATAACGAAAATGAATATTTAAGTACCAGCTGTATCATACTCATCTTTGCTGAGCATATTGTGGTTTCATGGATGGGAAATAAGGAACAAAACAAAGTATACGAGGCTAAAGTAATACAGGCCTACCGTTGCCAAAATCAAGTGATAAGAAGTGTTTTCCCAGTTTTCCCCTAGCTTCGTCATTCGTCATTTTCATTAAACGATCATAAATTCCCTTATATTGTAATTTCGGAATGGTTGATTGGAAATATGACTGGAGTTCACTTGTGCTGTAACCCTCTTCCTATCAGACCAATCAGTAGCAGCTCAGGAGGGCTCTGGCATTCGCAAATAACTCCATACTTTCGACGTGTCGAACGGCGCAGCTCAATCACGACAAGATCACACAAAAACACCTCGATTAAGGTGAATATTAATAAACAATGTAATGTGGAACAGGTAATATTACACACGTGATTGTCGTTTCTTAGTATGGGGAAAGAACCTTACGGCAGATGTCGTATTATACACAGCTGACCTTTTCCCGCGATAGCGGGTATGTTACTGACTCTCTAGAAAACAATAAATACAAACAACCTTAAAAACTGTTTTTGTCGTGTCCAAACTTGAGCTCAATCGCTGATGAACGTCTAAAGCTTTTGAAGCGTGCACTCAACATTTTAATACAAAAAGAGAAAGCTTTCTTGCTTTAAAACAGTGTTAAAATTATAAATTACACACTTCCAAATTGTAGCCCATATTACTAAAGTTAGACAGTCTTTTCAAAGGATATATGCATTAACATTTCTCCTGAAAGTTGGGACACTTTTCCCTATAATGCGTCACCGTACAGCCATTAAATAAATAATTCGTTTAGGGAATTGCATATTTTAAATGTTTTTTTTTAATGTAGTTGCTCCAGAAAAAAACAGTACTAAAAACTTAATCAGCTGTTGTTGCCTTCTCGATCATCTGTACCAACATTTGTTGCCGCGTATTCGTGTTAGGCCACCTTTCATTTTAGGTTAGTTTTTGGGGGCCTATCTACTGTAGAGAAAACCATGAAAAATAATTATATATATATATATATATATATATATATATATATATATATATATATCACTTTCACTTATGTACTTAAACAAGAATCTTACTTGGTATTTATGCGAGCTAACTTTCAATGGCTGGCCGTGCCATCGTCCTCGGGCATACTGAACAGGGTTGTTGAAGACTGCGAGCTGAGTGGATTTCCCGTTGACCTTGTTGTACCTTTATGTTCTATTTTTAGATTCACTGCACTGTGCAAGTTTTTAACGTTTGTTTTGGGGTTAATATTGTCCATTAGATTGAATAATTTATAGTTTTTTATTTTATTTGTATTTGTTCGTTAATGATATTATTTTTATTTTTATAAATTTCTAGTTGTTCCCAGATTGTCATTTTGAGGCCTTTTTGAACCTTTTTTTATTAGATGTACGTTTTTTAATGTGGGGAATGTGTGTTTGTTTTTGATGGCGTGTGTGGCTAAGTTTGAGTTATAAATTTCAGGTTTGATGTATACATTGAGGTGTTCTTGATATCTGTCTTTTGATTTCTTTAAAAAAATTTCTTTTTAAAAATTATTGTTTCACAAGTAGGAATTAACTGTCAAAAGGTTTTTTTAAAACATAGTTGTTTTATGTAAATAAACACTCATTTTTATTGTACTACAAAGATTGTTTTTTTAGATTAAAATGTACACGAATTCACCTTGCAAATTAAATTAATTTAAAAAAACGTGACGAAACCGGAGTTGCGAGATGAGCCACGAGTTGAGACAGAGCTAGAAAGTTAGTTTTATGTTAAAAGTAACATCTGTGAGGGTGGGAGCAAGCCATAATGGCGTCACTGCATTGTGTGTGTAGGTGATGCAACTGTTTATCTTTATTTCATTATTTAAATATATAAATTTAATCTGTCACCGACAGAAATTTAATTTAGAAGTTCAATAATACATTGTAAGTATATTTATTTTCAGTATACATTTATAAGGATGAAGAAAAAAGGTAATTAAAAATGCTTTAAAACACATCGGTATTGACATATATTTTCATTAGGTATTATTTATTTCTATGACAGTAAATAAAAGTGTTATTGCTTTTATTAACTATATTGTCACATAGAAGGACGTATTTTTACACCCGAGGTTATCTAAGAAACAAACCTTGCAAGGTAGGTTATGCCTAAGCAAATCTGACTAGCTATGTCATCGTGTACTTACTGTATTTTACAGTTTTATTAATGAGTTAGATTTTAAATACAACCATCACGAGCTTTCAAGTAAACACTACTGCAATAAAGTAGAGCACTTAACTGTTCAAAGGGAATATCTATGTGCTTCTTGGTTCCCCGACTGTGAGTCGGCTCAGTACTGGTCGCATTACTCAGTCGATTCCTACTTATTTAAACAAAGACAAATTTAACTGTACTTACTTTTTATAAAATAGTTACAATTAATATAAATAAAGTAACATAACATATTCTTTAAAACAATTGTTCTACCACATAACCTATAACATAAAGTCAGCTGTTTAATGAAATCATATATTATCACTTATTTTGAGCGAAATGGGATGAAATAACTATATTGCATACCTTGCCCCTTTTATGAAACTAACATATAAAACGGAAATTAATTCGTTAAATTTAATTCATGAATTAATATTAGAAAAAACCTTTATTACATAAAGTTTAATGGACTACGGGTGTGAAACAATTCATTTTAACTGGAGTGGATGAATAAAAGGTTTTTAGTAAATATTGAAAAGTTGAACAAGATATATATATATTATAAGGTTCTCCTTGTTGTAAGATAATATTCGAACAATGGTTCACTATTTTTCCACTCAACGAGAAATGAGTTTTCATGCATTTTATTAAAATTCAATGGCGAAGACGTTGACATCCTAATATCTCAACGCTTGTGAACATTCCATAGGTCGTTAAGGGAAAGAGTTTTTGCCACAGAGCAGATTTGAAGAAAAATATAATTCTAAAAATAAAAAATAGTACTATAATCTTAAACACTTATAAATTCATTGCTAACTTCTAAATTTTCCTTCCATTTATTGAAGAACTGTTTTCCTTTGATTTGTTTGTTAAATTCCTAGGATACATACTTATTTGGAGCATTATTAATAAGTTTATTAAACTTTATAAAAATAGGTAAACATAGTATAAAAAGGATGTACAAGTAGAATATCTGTATCGTGATATAAAGTGCGTTGTTTCCACTGGAACAGTTTGTTTACGGTACAAACTAAACGTAAATTAAAAGTATGTAGTTTTACTGTACACAAATTTTATTGTTTTTAAATATAAAACATTTGTTATATGACCAATAATATACCTTATAAAATAATATTTTGGGGTATAAAATACAATAAAATTCCGTGATTTAAAAGTAAATGTAAAGCAAACAACCTAATGTACAAAACATGTAAATATTTAGGAGGGAACTAATGTCTGTTACAAACAAACCGTCAACTCAAACAAACCTAAAGGGAGCAATTTTAAAGTTTTATAAGACCGTGCTACTTGTTGAAAACTTAGCTGGCTTATTAAAATGACTGCGAAATGTTGAGCGGGAATTATCTTTAGCGTTATGCAATAAATTCTGAGGAAGTTATTCCAATATGCCTTTCGTCGCAGATTTATTACATGGAAACTTTGCTGAGCGGGGACAGATATTGTCTGAAGAGACGGTGGTGGGGGTTACGTCACTGGGTCAGCTTTGGTTTTATTTTAGGAGAGTGCTGCATTTTGAAAATAACCTTTTATAATTACGTTTAGTTTAATTTTGGTTTTGGAAATCACTAGATTTCGTATTTTACTAATTTTGTATTTTGAATTATATAAATTTATATTATATAAAGTTTAAAAATATCTACTTTTTAAATTTTAACGTGTTCCATACTCTTACAAAAACTGAATTTTAGACTTTAAGAGTTGTAGTTGTGGGACCGAATACACTTTAAAAAAACGCATCTTCTTTTTATCTCATTATTGTTCAACATTCCATTTATTAATACGTTTATTGTAAACAATGCGAATTAGGCTTGGCTGAAAGGCGAAGAAATTGTACGCATTTTGTTGACCCCAACCGGAAACACGTAACTAACATTTGAAAAGAAGGGTTAAGCTGTTGATTATGCAAATTCCTCGCCTCTTATTACCGTGCTTATTTTATTGGGAATATTACATACTTACAAAATATTGCAAATAAAAATTAACTGACGATGGAGGAATTCATTCTTTGTATTGATTATTTTTTTAAAAAATACTACAAATTATATTTCATTTCAATAATGCCCCAAAGCTATGTAACGTTTTTATATTACCTCGGTATCAGAAATAGTAAATAGTTCCAATGGTCGCCACGAGAGAACGCCGCTTATTGCGGACCCGTAATAAAACAGCTGTTTGCCCTAAACGTGTATTTTCCGGTCCCTTAATGAAATTAAAAGAATCAAGGTAAGAAAAGAGACGTCTAGTAGCATTCTGATTGTGAGGTCCTTGGTGTGTTCCTGGAGACCGAAGGAGAACATTCTTCCCGTTTCATACAAGTGGTATAACTCGTATCGTTCCATGCAGTCATATAAAAGCCATATTAAAAATAACGCCAACAATCAAAGAGTTTATGTTTTTTATACAAGTGGTATAACTCGTATCGTTCCATGCTGTCATATAAAAGTCATATTAAAAATAACTCCAACAATCAAAGAGTTTATGTGTTTCATACAAGTGGTATAACTCGTATCGTTCGATGCAGTCATATAAAAGTCATATTAAAAATAACCCCAACAATCAAAGAGTTTATGTGTTTCATACAAGTGGTATAACTCGTATCGTTCCATGCAGTCGTATAAAAGTCATATTAAAAATAACGCCAACAATCAAAGAGTTTATGTGTTTCATACAAGTGGTATAACTCGTATCGTTCCATGCAGTCGTATAAAAGTCATATTAAAAATAACTCCAACAATCAAAGAATTTATGTGTTTCATACAAGTGGTATAACTTGTATCGTTCCATGCAGTCATATAAAAGTCATATTAAAAATAACGCCAACAATCAATGAATTTATGTGTTTCATACAAGTGGTATAACTTGTATCGTTCCATGCAGTCGTATAAAAGTCATATTAAAAATAACGCCAACAATCAAAGAGTTTATGTGTTTCATACAAGTGGTATAACTCATATCGTTCCATGCAGTCATATAAAAGTCATATTAAAAATAACTCCAACAATCAAAGAATTTATGTGTTTCATACAAGTGGTATAACTCGTATCGTTCCATGCAGTCATATAAAAGTCATATTAAAAATAACGCCAACAATCAAAGAATTTATGTGTTTCATACAAGTGGTATAACTCGTATCGTTCCATGCAGTCGTATAAAAGTCATATTAAAAATAACGCCAACAATCAAAGAATTTATGTGTTTCATACAAGTGGTATAACTCGTATCGTTCCATGCAGTCATATAAAAGTCATATTAAAAATAACTCCAACAATCAAAGAGTTTATGTGTTTCATACAAGTGGTATAACTCGTATCGTTCCATGCAGTCATATAAAAGTCATATTAAAAAAATCTCCAACAATCAAACGGTTTATGTGTTTCATACAAGTGGTAAACTCGTATCGTTCCATGCAGTCATATAAAAGTCATATTAAAAATAACTCCAACAATCAAAGAGTTTATGTGTTTCATACAAGTGGTATAACTCGTATCGTTCCATGCAGTCATAGAAAAATTCATATTAAAAATAACTCCAACAATCAAAGAATTTATGTGTTTCATACAAGTGGTATAACTTGTATCGTTCCATGCAGTCGTATAAAAGTCATATTAAAAATAACGCCAACAATCCAAGAATTTATGTGTTTCATACAAGTGGTATAACTCGTATCGTTCCATGCAGTCATATAAAAGTCATATTAAAAATAACTCCAACAATCAAAGAGTTTATGTGTTTCATACAAGTGGTATAACTCGTATCGTTCCATGCAGTCATATAAAAGTCATATTAAAAAAATCTCCAACAATCAAACGGTTTATGTGTTTCATACAAGTGGTAAACTCGTATCGTTCCATGCAGTCATATAAAAGTCATATTAAAAATAACCCCAACAATCAAAGTATTTATGTGTTTCATACAAGTGGTATAACTCGTATCGTTCCATGCAGTCATATAAAAGTCATATTAAAAAAATCTCCAACAATCAAAGAGTTTATGTGTTTCATACAAGTGGTATAACTCGTATCGTTCCATGCAGTCATATAAAAGTCATATTAAAAATAACCCCAACAATCAAAGAATTTATGTGTTTCATACAAGTGGTATAACTCGTATCGTTCCATGCAGTCGTATAAAAGTCATATTAAAAATAACTCCAACAATCAAAGAATTTATGTGTTTCATACAAGTGGTATAACTTGTATCGTTCCATGCAGTCATATAAAAGTCATATTAAAAATAACGCCAACAATCAATGAATTTATGTGTTTCATACAAGTGGTATAACTTGTATCGTTCCATGCAGTCGTATAAAAGTCATATTAAAAATAACGCCAACAATCAAAGAGTTTATGTTGTAACGGACTAGGTTACTTGGGAAATGAAAATATAAAGTTTTAAATTACATAGTTATACAATTTATTAATCAATGACAAATTACAGTAGAACAGAAGACAGCAATGTGTCGAGTAATTATCTTTCAATTACTGCTAGTTATTCCATACATTTGAATTACTTATTGAACTTTAAAATTTATATATATCGACAAGATAGTAACTTAATATTTTCAATTGAATTTTTAGAAATGAATATTCGAAGGACAATTTCTACCGTTCATGTGTTAACCGTTTATCATTTAAAATTCAACTTAGTTAACATTAAAATACATTTTCTTTATAGCTAAAACGTACCTGGTTGTGCACATAAAACACTTTAAAACATATTAAAGATTGCCCATGGCTTTCGGAATCACTAAACACTTAACACATCGCTCTTGCAAATCCGCGCACTTAAACAAAAATTATATAAACATTTACTCGTTTGAAAAACATAAATTATCGCTTCTGACTTCTTCTTTTGTTCCGTTAATAAAATTCGGTACCGGCCTTGACATCTTAAATTTTGAATACTGGAAGCTTATAAATTTCTAAGTTAAGTCCGAAAGTGCCATTACGTGCGTCCGTCTCGTTCAAAGACTTTTGGAGAAGTGGGGTTTCTGAAGGTACAAGCCAGCGGAACTTTCCCACCCTTGGTTATTATTTTGAATATTTTGATTGGTCCGTCAGATCATGCGATATCAGACCATATTACGTCACATGAGGTGATGTGAGTTTTTTTTTAGTTAAGCTACCAACTCGTACGATATTTTACATTTTTACCCGCTAGGGGTGCTACCATCTATGCTAACTTTTTACAAAGTGCACCAAGAAACAAAAATTTTCTTTTATATTGGAACGATATAATTATTAAATAAAAATCAAATATATAAATGAATTTATATGTAACACCTTATTTTTAAGAGTGTTACAATGTGTTTCATACAAGTGGTATAACTCATATCGTTCCATGCAGTCATATAAAAGTCATATTAAAAATAACTCCAACAATCAAAGAATTTATGTGTTTCATACAAGTGGTATAACTCGTATCGTTCCATGCAGTCATATAAAAGTCATATTAAAAATAACGCCAACAATCAAAGAATTTATGTGTTTCATACAAGTGGTATAACTCGTATCGTTCCATGCAGTCATATAAAAGTCATATTAAAAATAACTCCAACAATCAAAGAGTTTATGTGTTTCATACAAGTGGTATAACTCGTATCGTTCCATGCAGTCATATAAAAGTCATATTAAAAAAATCTCCAACAATCAAACGGTTTATGTGTTTCATACAAGTGGTAAACTCGTATCGTTCCATGCAGTCATATAAAAGTCATATTAAAAATAACTCCAACAATCAAAGAGTTTATGTGTTTCATACAAGTGGTATATCTCGTATCGTTCCATGCAGTCATAGAAAAATTCATATTAAAAATAACTCCAACAATCAAAGAATTTATGTGTTTCATACAAGTGGTATAACTTGTATCGTTCCATGCAGTCGTATAAAAGTCATATTAAAAATAACGCCAACAATCAAAGTATTTATGTGTTTCATACAAGTGGTATAACTCGTATCGTTCCATGCAGTCATATAAAAGTCATATTAAAAATAACGCCAACAATCAAAGAGTTTATGTGTTTCATACAAGTGGTATAGCTTGTATCGTTCCATGCAGTCATATAAAAGTCATATTAAAAATAACTCCAACAATCAAAGTGTTTATGTGTTTCATACAAGTGGTATAACTCGTATCGTTCCATGCAGTCATATAAAAGTCATATTAAAAATAACCCCAACAATCAAAGTATTTATGTTTTTCATACAAGTGGTATAACTCATATCGTTCCATGCAGTCATATAAAAGTCATATTAAAAATAACGCCAACAATCAAAGAGTTTATGTGTTTCATACAAGTGGTATAGCTTGTATCGTTCCATGCAGTCATATAAAAGTCATATTAAAAATAACGCCAACAATCAAAGAGTTTATGTGTTTCATACAAGTGGTATAGCTTGTATCGTTCCATGCAGTCATATAAAAGTCATATTAAAAATAACTCCAACAATCAAAGTGTTTATGTGTTTCATACAAGTGGTATAACTCGTATCGTTCCATGCAGTCATATAAAAGTCATATTAAAAATAACCCCAACAATCAAAGTATTTATGTGTTTCATACAAGTGGTATAACTCGTATCGTTCCATGCAGTCATATAAAAGTCATATTAAAAATAACTCCAACAATCAAAGTGTTTATGTGTTTCATACAAGTGGTATAACTAGTATCGTTCCATGCAGTCATATAAAAGTCATATTAAAAATAACCCCAACAATCAAAGAGTTTATGTGTTTCATACAAGTGGTATAACTCGTATCGTTCTATGCAGTCATATAAAAGTCATATTAAAAATAACCCCAACAATCAAAGAGTTTAAGTGTTTCATACAAGTGGTATAGCTTGTATCGTTCCATGCAGTCATATAAAAGTCATATTAAAAATAACTCCAACAATCAAAGAGTTTATGTGTTTCATACAAGTGGTATAACTAGTATCGTTCCATGCAGTCATATAAAAGTCATATTAAAAATAACCCCAACAATCAAAGAGTTTATGTGTTTCATACAAGTGGTATAACTCGTATCGTTCTATGCAGTCATATAAAAGTCATAATAAAAATAACCCCAACAATCAAAGAGTTTATGTGTTTCATACAAGTGGTATAACTCGTATCGTTCCATGCAGTCATATAAAAGCCATATTAAAAATAACCCCAACAATCAAAGAGTTTATGTGTTTCATACAAGTGGTATAACTTGTATCGTTCCATGCAGTCATATAAAAGCCATATTAAAAATAACCCCAACAATCAAAGAGTTTATGTGTTTCATACAAGTGGTATAACTCGTATCGTTCCATGCAGTCATATAAAAGTCATATTAAAAATAACTACAACAATCAAAGAGTTTATGTGTTTCATACAAGTGGTATAACTCGTATCGTTCCATGCAGTCATATAAAAGTCATATTAAAAATAACTACAACATTCAAAGAGTTTATGTGTTTCATACAAGTGGTATAACTCGTATCGTTCCATGCAGTCATATAAAAGTCATATTAAAAATAACTCCAACAATGAAAGAGTTTATGTGTTTCATACAAGTGGTATAACTCGTATCATTCCATGCAGTCATATTAAAAATAACTCCAACAATCAAAGAGTTTATGTGTTTCATACAAGTGGTATAACTCGTATCGTTCCATGCAGTCATATAAAAGTCATATTAAAAATAACCCCAACAGTCAAAGAGTTTATGTGTTTCATACAAGTGGTATAACTCGTATCGTTCCATGCAGTCATATAAAAGTCATATTAAAAATAACTCTAACAATCAAAGAGCTTACGTGTTTCATACAAGTGGTATAACTCGTATCATTCCATGCAGTCATATAAAAGTTATATTAAAAATAACTCCAACAATCAAAGAGTTTATGTGTTTCATACAAGTGGTATAACTCGTATCGTTCCATGCAGTCATATTAAAAATACTCCAACAATCAAAGAGTTTATGTGTTTCATACAAGTGGTATAACTCGTATCGTTCCATGCAGTCATATAAAAGTCATATTAATAATAACGCCAACAATCAAAGAGTTTATGTGTTTCATACAAGTGGTATAACTCGTATCGTTCCATGCAGTCATATAAAAGATATATTAAAAATAACCCCGTCAAAGAGTTTATGTGTTTCATACAAGTGGTATAACTCGTATCGTTCCATGCTGTCATATAAAAGTCATATTAAAAATAACTCCAACAATCAAAGAGATTATGTGTTTCATACAAGTGGTATAACTCGTATCGTTCCATGCAGTCATATAAAAGCCATATTAAAAATAACTTCAACAATCAAAGAGTTTATGTGTTCATACAAGTGGTATAACTCGTATCGTTCCATGCTGTCATATAAAAGTCATTTTAAAAATAACCCCAATAATCAAAGAGTTTATGTGTTCATACAAGTGGTATAACTCGTATCGTTCCATGCAGTCATATAAAAGTCATATTAAAAATAACTCCAACAATCAAAAGAGTTTATGTGTTCATACAAGTGGTATAACTCGTATCGTTCCATGCTGTCATATAAAAGTCATATTAAAAATAACCCCAATAATCAAAGAGTTTATGTGTTCATACAAGTGGTATAACTCGTATCGTTCCATGCAGTCATATAAAAGTCATATTAAAAATAACTCTAACAATCAAAAGAGTTTATGTGTTTCATACAAGTGGTATAACTCGTATCGTTCCATGCAGTCATATAAAAGTCATATTAAAAATAACTCCAACAATCAAAGAGTTTATGTGTTTCATACAAGTGGTATAACTCGTATCGTTCCATGCAGTCATATAAAAGTCATATTAAAAATAACTCCAACAATCAAAGGGTTTATGTGTTTCATACAAGTGGTATAACTTGTATCGTTCCATGCAGTCATATAAAAGCCATATTAAAAATAACTCCAACAATCAAAGAGTTTATGTGTTTCATACAAGTGGTATAACTCGTATCGTTCCATGCAGTCATATAAAAGTCATATTAAAAATAACTCCAACAATCAAAGAGTTTATGTGTTTCATACAAGTGGTATAACTCGTATCGTTCCATGCAGTCATATAAAAGTCATATTAAAAATAACTCCAACAATCAAAGAGTTTATGTGTTTCATACAAGTGGTATAACTCGTGTCGTTCCATGCAGTCATATAAAAGTCATATTAAAAATAACGCCAACAATCAAAGAGTTTATGTTGTAACGGACTAGGTTACTTGGGAAATGAAAATATAAAGTTTTAAATTACATAGTTATACAATTTATTAATCAATGACAAATTACAGTAGAACAGAAGACAGCAATGTGTCGAGTAATTATCTTTCAATTACTGCTAGTTATTCCATACATTTGAATTACTTATTGAACTTTAAAATTTATATATATCGACAAGATAGTAACTTAATATTTTCAATTGAATTTTTAGAAATGAATATTCGAAGGACAATTTCTACCGTTCATGTGTTAACCGTTTATCATTTAAAATTCAACTTAGTTAACATTAAAATACATTTTCTTTATAGCTAAAACGTACCTGGTTGTGCACATAAAACACTTTAAAACATATTAAAGATTGCCCATGGCTTTCGGAATCACTAAACACTTAACACATCGCTCTTGCAAATCCGCGCACTTAAACAAAAATTATATAAACATTTACTCGTTTGAAAAACATAAATTATCGCTTCTGACTTCTTCTTTTGTTCCGTTAATAAAATTCGGTACCGGCCTTGACATCTTAAATTTTGAATACTGGAAGCTTATAAATTTCTAAGTTAAGTCCGAAAGTGCCATTACGTGCGTCCGTCTCGTTCAAAGACTTTTGGAGAAGTGGGGTTTCTGAAGGTACAAGCCAGCGGAACTTTCCCACCCTTGGTTATTATTTTGAATATTTTGATTGGTCCGTCAGATCATGCGATATCAGACCATATTACGTCACATGAGGTGATGTGAGTTTTTTTTTAGTTAAGCTACCAACTCGTACGATATTTTACATTTTTACCCGCTAGGGGTGCTACCATCTATGCTAACTTTTTACAAAGTGCACCAAGAAACAAAAATTTTCTTTTATATTGGAACGATATAATTATTAAATAAAAATCAAATATATAAATGAATTTATATGTAACACCTTATTTTTAAGAGTGTTACAATGTGTTTCATACAAGTGGTATAACTCATATCGTTCCATGCAGTCATATAAAAGTCATATTAAAAATAACTCCAACAATCAAAGAATTTATGTGTTTCATACAAGTGGTATAACTCGTATCGTTCCATGCAGTCATATAAAAGTCATATTAAAAATAACGCCAACAATCAAAGAATTTATGTGTTTCATACAAGTGGTATAACTCGTATCGTTCCATGCAGTCATATAAAAGTCATATTAAAAATAACTCCAACAATCAAAGAGTTTATGTGTTTCATACAAGTGGTATAACTCGTATCGTTCCATGCAGTCATATAAAAGTCATATTAAAAAAATCTCCAACAATCAAAGGGTTTATGTGTTTCATACAAGTGGTAAACTCGTATCGTTCCATGCAGTCATATAAAAGTCATATTAAAAATAACTCCAACAATCAAAGAGTTTATGTGTTTCATACAAGTGGTATATCTCGTATCGTTCCATGCAGTCATAGAAAAATTCATATTAAAAATAACTCCAACAATCAAAGAATTTATGTGTTTCATACAAGTGGTATAACTTGTATCGTTCCATGCAGTCGTATAAAAGTCATATTAAAAATAACGCCAACAATCAAAGTATTTATGTGTTTCATACAAGTGGTATAACTCGTATCGTTCCATGCAGTCATATAAAAGTCATATTAAAAATAACGCCAACAATCAAAGAGTTTATGTGTTTCATACAAGTGGTATAGCTTGTATCGTTCCATGCAGTCATATAAAAGTCATATTAAAAATAACTCCAACAATCAAAGTGTTTATGTGTTTCATACAAGTGGTATAACTCGTATCGTTCCATGCAGTCATATAAAAGTCATATTAAAAATAACCCCAACAATCAAAGTATTTATGTTTTTCATACAAGTGGTATAACTCATATCGTTCCATGCAGTCATATAAAAGTCATATTAAAAATAACGCCAACAATCAAAGAGTTTATGTGTTTCATACAAGTGGTATAGCTTGTATCGTTCCATGCAGTCATATAAAAGTCATATTAAAAATAACGCCAACAATCAAAGAATTTATGTGTTTCATACAAGTGGTATAGCTTGTATCGTTCCATGCAGTCATATAAAAGTCATATTAAAAATAATCCCAACAATCAAAGTGTTTATGTGTTTCATACAAGTGGTATAACTCGTATCGTTCCATGCAGTCATATAAAAGTCATATTAAAAATAACTCCAACAATCAAAGTGTTTATGTGTTTCATACAAGTGGTATAACTAGTATCGTTCCATGCAGTCATATAAAAGTCATATTAAAAATAACCCCAACAATCAAAGAGTTTATGTGTTTCATACAAGTGGTATAACTCGTATCGTTCTATGCAGTCATATAAAAGTCATATTAAAAATAACCCCAACAATCAAAGAGTTTAAGTGTTTCATACAAGTGGTATAGCTTGTATCGTTCCATGCAGTCATATAAAAGTCATATTAAAAATAACTCCAACAATCAAAGAGTTTATGTGTTTCATACAAGTGGTATAACTAGTATCGTTCCATGCAGTCATATAAAAGTCATATTAAAAATAACCCCAACAATCAAAGAGTTTATGTGTTTCATACAAGTGGTATAACTCGTATCGTTCTATGCAGTCATATAAAAGTCATAATAAAAATAACCCCAACAATCAAAGAGTTTATGTGTTTCATACAAGTGGTATAACTCGTATCGTTCCATGCAGTCATATAAAAGCCATATTAAAAATAACCCCAACAATCAAAGAGTTTATGTGTTTCATACAAGTGGTATAACTTGTATCGTTCCATGCAGTCATATAAAAGCCATATTAAAAATAACCCCAACAATCAAAGAGTTTATGTGTTTCATACAAGTGGTATAACTCGTATCGTTCCATGCAGTCATATAAAAGTCATATTAAAAATAACTACAACAATCAAAGAGTTTATGTGTTTCATACAAGTGGTATAACTCGTATCGTTCCATGCAGTCATATAAAAGTCATATTAAAAATAACTACAACATTCAAAGAGTTTATGTGTTTCATACAAGTGGTATAACTCGTATCGTTCCATGCAGTCATATAAAAGTCATATTAAAAATAACTCCAACAATGAAAGAGTTTATGTGTTTCATACAAGTGGTATAACTCGTATCATTCCATGCAGTCATATTAAAAATAACTCCAACAATCAAAGAGTTTATGTGTTTCATACAAGTGGTATAACTCCTATCGTTCCATGCAGTCATATAAAAGTCATATTAAAAATAACCCCAACAGTCAAAGAGTTTATGTGTTTCATACAAGTGGTATAACTCGTATCGTTCCATGCAGTCATATAAAAGTCATATTAAAAATAACTCTAACAATCAAAGAGCTTACGTGTTTCATACAAGTGGTATAACTCGTATCGTTCCATGCAGTCATATAAAAGTTATATTAAAAATAACTCCAACAATCAAAGAGTTTATGTGTTTCATACAAGTGGTATAACTCGTATCGTTCCATGCAGTCATATTAAAAATACTCCAACAATCAAAGAGTTTATGTGTTTCATACAAGTGGTATAACTCGTATCGTTCCATGCAGTCATATAAAAGTCATATTAATAATAACGCCAACAATCAAAGAGTTTATGTGTTTCATACAAGTGGTATAACTCGTATCGTTCCATGCAGTCATATAAAAGATATATTAAAAATAACCCCGTCAAAGAGTTTATGTGTTTCATACAAGTGGTATAACTCGTATCGTTCCATGCTGTCATATAAAAGTCATATTAAAAATAACTCCAACAATCAAAGAGATTATGTGTTTCATACAAGTGGTATAACTCGTATCGTTCCATGCAGTCATATAAAAGCCATATTAAAAATAACTTCAACAATCAAAGAGTTTATGTGTTCATACAAGTGGTATAACTCGTATCGTTCCATGCTGTCATATAAAAGTCATTTTAAAAATAACCCCAATAATCAAAGAGTTTATGTGTTCATACAAGTGGTATAACTCGTATCGTTCCATGCAGTCATATAAAAGTCATATTAAAAATAACTCCAACAATCAAAAGAGTTTATGTGTTCATACAAGTGGTATAACTCGTATCGTTCCATGCAGTCATATAAAAGTCATATTAAAAATAACTCCAACAATCAAAGAGTTTATGTGTTTCATACAAGTGGTATAACTCGTGTCGTTCCATGCAGTCATATAAAAGTCATATTAAAAATAACTCCAACAATCAAAGAGTTTATGTGTTTCATACAAGTGGTATAACTCGTATCGTTCCATGCAGTCATATAAAAGTCATATTAAAAATAACTCCAACAATCAAAGAGTTTATGTGTTCATACAAGTGGTATAACTCGTATCGTTCCATGCAGTCATATAAAAGTCATATTAAAAATAACTCCAACAATCAAAGAGTTTATGTGTTCATACAAGTGGTATAACTCGTATTGTTCCATGCAGTCATATAAAAGCCATATTAAAAATAACTCCAACAATCATAGAGTTTATGTGTTCATACAAGTGGTATAACTCGTATCGTTCCATGCAGTCATATAAAAGTCCGGTTACGTCCTTACAAAATTCTTTCTTTGCAATGTATCTTTACAAGTATTTTTGGTACAGAGATTAAATGGTATTTCTACACTCTTTTATCACAATATATTTTAGGAATGTATACAAACTATGCTTCATCTTGAATAAAAATTTAAATTGACTAAGGTAAGCCCAAAAATAATTATATATTTGTAAATTTTGCATTAATCTGAAAAATGGCCAATTCGTAGTTATGTTAAATAAATGCCTATATTTTATAATGAATTCTTCTAAAGAATTAACACTTTTAAAAATAAAAAGACGACTTTAATGAGTCACGTGATTGTTTAATAGTCACGTGACTTTTCTACATCTTATTTGTTGTCATTTTCAACTTCGAAAACAGTAAAATTATACAATATAAATAATAGAAAGATGGACTATAGCTATACATTGCCAATACAATAATAAACACAATTAATCAGAAGGCTGTGGTCTGATTAATTATTATTATTTGTAGTAATTCGTAATGTGTTACTGTATTGACTACTGTACTTCTCAACGGCAAAACTTAAAACACTTTACTCTAAATCTCACCCCACACTTGTTTATTTAAACAAACACACTAGTTTCGACGATGATGTCGCGTTCATGAATGCCCCACTTAATAAGTCTGCGTGTAGTGAGATTTAGAGTAAAGCGTTTTAATGTTTACCGTTGTGAGTTTTTCTCACTAGCTAAGCCTAATACTTTAGTCCTCTTTATATTTTATACTATGTAATTTTATCGGTTTTAGTCTAGAAAGAAACAAATTTGTTGTACAAAACGTCGTTTTATTAAGTAGGATACTAATTCAGGGTGTCTAGTGACAGGGAAAACCGGGAAAACCTGGAAAAGTCAAGGAATTTTAAGATTCTGGAAAATTCAGGGAAAAGTCAGGGAAAATTTTAAAAAAATCGGGAAAATATTTATTTTGATTAGAAACAAAACTAGTGGCCATTGCTCTCGAATATTTGGTATTGTAAGCCAGCGGTTTAGGGGCAGGGCAGTCAGGAAATAACACTTCTTTATTTAGATGCCCATTATTTATTTGATAAGCCCGTTGCTATGACTTCAGGACTTATGTCAATAAATATTAAACGTGTCGAGTTGGTACAGCTGGGAGGTTTTAGCCTGGACCGTGGCCTTGGGGTGCGCAGTGGTTCTGTTATCATATGGACAGGTGGGGATAACAGATAACTCAGTCTGTTTCTGACCACACAGAACGCTGTGTAAACATTCGTAGCCAGCTATTTGTCTAGATTCGTGATAGTATGTGTTTTATTTGACAGTGATTACTTTTACACTGTTTATTTCAACATGGAAGGTTCCGGTTTTCATTGCCGTAGCGGGCAATCGCGTCATTATCTCCCCCCCTTCCTTAAAATAAATATAAACTGAAAGATGAAGTGACCGAAGCAGAGATTATATGGTGCGTGAATTTAGTAATGCAACACTTCTTTACGCAATACAGAAGGTAGTGTGTGCCTCTTTCCAAGGATGTTCCCTGATAGCACCATTGCACAGAACATAAGATTGCGGAAAGATAAAATTTCCTATAGTGTTGTATTCGGTTTATCAAATTATTTTAAAGACCTGTTACTGATATCATTAAATTCAAATTCTAACTATGTAATTGGCTTTGATGAAAGTTTAAACAAAATATCACAAAGAGCCCAAATGGATTTGAGTGTTAGGTATTGGGATGCAGAGACGGATGAAGTGAAAGCTCGATATTTTGGTTCTGTGTTCCTTACAGACACAAAACCAAAAGAGGTACTCAATTCGTTCTTAAAAGGTGTTCAAAGTCTGGATTTATCCAAGATCCTTCAGATATCAATGGATTTGCCCAATGTAAACTGGGCTCTCTATAGACATCTAAAAGAGGAAAAGTCAGGGAAAACTCAGGGAATTTCTTCAAGCTATTTTACTAGACACCCTGTAATTTCACGTTGAACTACAGGTTTTTAAAATTCTAAACAATTTCATACTAGTATTAAAAGTTTTGTAACCAGTAACTGAAGTTTTTTTAGTTACATTTTATGTAATAAGTTTTCCAACAATTATTTTGTTATAGCACAAAATTAAAAATATTTAGAAGTAATAATTAAATACAAAATTTAAATTGTAATGAGCACAAGTACGTTTTATGTAAACGGAGGTACCCCCGACAGCAACTTGTGTTTAGAGTTCATGTAGCATATGTTCAGCAAAATCTCAACTCATCAAATAAATCTTTGCTTAAATCACGTTTCAGCAGTTTAAAGTTCCCTTAATTTGAAACAAAACGCGCATGGTTCGCTCCATGCTTCAGAGTGCAACAGTTCTGTGATATTAGATGTTAATTTACGTGGTAACTTTCATAATTAATCAAAGCTTCTCCACTTTTTGTTCTCATCTGTTTTATTCTTCTATATTTTCCATTAGAGTAATATACTATATTGCCAACTGTACCAGCTGTGTTAGAGCTGTTTTTTTATTGCCAGGTCTAATAAAACATTTTAGTTATTTTGCTCTTATTTTTCATTGCTCGTCATATCTACTTGTTTTGGCTGTTTAATATTAGTTCACAATCTCCATATATATATATATATATATATATATATATATATATATATATATATATATATATATATATATATATTGTGGATGACAATTGACGTTTATAAAGCTTTTTCAAATATGTATACATTGATTAAATTTGAAAAATTGATGTCTCGGTCGGATTTGAACTGAATAGCTACATGTTTGATATCTACTAGTTTGGCAATGAGCCAACTTTCCCACATCTGGAAATCTATTGCTTGAAGATGTATACCAAATTATAAGAGTAAGATTCTTTGCAAGAGATAGATAGAATAAGGAAATATACCTCCAACAGGTTCATAATTTGGAATCGAAGAAAAGCGAATAAATAGTATCAAAAATAATAGTCCAACACCATGTACAGTACAAATATAATACGAAGGGAAATTCGGTTATTATTTTCCACTTAATATTGTGATTCTGTCATGTGTATAAACATATTTATGTTATTTGTAATAATAAAATAAAAAGTAACTAAATTAAATTTATTTTTTTGACGTCAGTACTTTAAGTGTTTTGAAATTCCTTCTATTAGCTCACACTCTCCTGATCTTATACCAATTTTCAATGGTTAATAAAATATGTTTTTATTCACCACACCAAGTTTAAATACATTTTCTTAACCTATAGCGGATGACAATTGATATTAGTATTTTCAAATATTTAGTCAATAGTTAAATTCTAAAAATTTTAGGGGCTAGGTAGGACTTGGACTGAGTATTTTTATAATCAAAGTCAGATGCTATTGACATTGAGCCAATTTTCCCATAGCTAGACTGTTTCTCAAAGAAGTATATTCATTTTTTTTGCTACCATCTGGTTCTCATTTAAACCTCCACTATACAACCTTAAATTGTTGCTATGGTTACCACATAATATCGTAAATGCTCAAGGATTAAGAATGAATGAAAATAAACGAACAAACTGGATTAACGGTATCGAACTTTGCTTCATAACGGACAATGCGAAAGAAAAGCAAAAAAAAACTACAACACAATGCAAGCGAAGAAAAAAAGAATATAAATAGTAACAAACAAAAATAATAGCCATCTCCTTACAAGGAAATAGAAGCGGATAATTACAAGGAAATTCGCTTTCTATTTTACCATCTAATATTGTGATTCTGACATATGTATATAGATATTTATATTAATTGTAATTATAAAATGGAAAGTAACTAACATAAAATTTGGATTTGTTGACTTCAGTAGGAATAGCTTTAAAATATTTTTTTTACATTACTTGTTTATAACCGCAAAACACATTTTAATATTCTTTGTATACTTTAAATGTTTTAATCTTGTTTATTTAAATGTAAACGTAAAAGAAATACTTTGTAACTTTTGAAACCAAAGTATTAAAATATGTCACCACGGGATTATTCCCTCAATATTCAAAAAATGTATTAACTAATATAATTTATAAGATAATAAAAAATACTCAAGAGAAAGTCATTGAAAAATAGACATAGTTTTCTTTGAAAATCTATTTCTATAAAACACAATTGTTCGTTTCTATATGACAATTAATTAGTAATTACTCGTACGTTTTCAAATTAAACGAGAGATTTGATTTCTAAGTATTTAGAATTGAATTGCAATATTCTAAATTAAGCAAGATGTTGTTCTCCGTTATAAAATTTTGGAATTATTATGTGTCAATATTTTGTAAATAAAAAATTAATAAATTATGTTTTTATTTTTTAAAATGTGATTCAAAATGTTTCAAAATATTATAATATAATTGTTATATTTTAATTCGATATAATAGACTGTTAGTAAATTCGTTTAAAAACAACAAATAAAAACAGCCGAACGTTTTAAGAAAATCAACGTTGCAAGTTTTGTAACCATAAACATATTTAATACTTTGTAATTTCATGAAACTAAACCCTAATGAAACAGAAACGGATATGTTGTCTCCCCGCCATCCTCTACTTTACAAATCCTTCAAACGCCGCATTTTATCTTGTTTTTATCGAGTTTTATGTCTGTTTTTAAGTAAGAGGATTAGGATAATCGAAACGTCTTTTATTCTCGGTTTTTATTCTCGCCCAGTTTGTTTCCTCACAGCTGAGATTACTATAATTGGTTTAAAACTCTTCATTGTCACTGTTAATTGAAAATAAACATTAAAAAAATTAATTAAATTATGGTAGAGCTGTAAGTTAAGTTTTAAAACGAGACTTAAAGTGGACGAAATGTGCTTGACTACAGACGGCTGTTGCAAATATCCTTCTGAACGTTGTCCTTAACAATGTTCAGAGAATTCAGTGACGATGTGATGAGTTTTGAAACATTTTCAAATATTTTGAAGAAGCTTACTTCAACGTAATATGCAATCAGTAACTTTGTCTTCATTTGTACGTCACTGCCCCGCAGGGGGGTGCGGACTAGCCGCACCTACGAGGGATTTGGCGTCCCTCGCGGTACCCTAGCCTAACACTACACCACTCACAAAGCATACACACACACATACACACACCAACACAATCTATACACATTTCAACACTTACATCTTCTCTTAGGGAATTTTGACTGGTCAGAACCGTTGCGCGTTGAAAAAAAAAAATGTACGTCACTGCGCACTTTAAGGGTTACATTTGAAGATATTCCCGCCAGTTAGTTAGTTAACGAACTCTTGAAATTATCCAGTTTTATTTATAAGAGTGTTCAACCTTTATTTCGATTTTGGGGCAGGCAACAAAGTGTTGCATCTTTCCGAATCTTCTTAAGTGGATTTTTAGGTTTAATTTTACACACATACAGAGTTTTCAAAAGATTTGATAAAGCTGAAATTAATTTGAATTAGGAAAAGATACGTTTGTTTTAAATATATAATTGTCTTGAGTTAATTCATAATAAGAGAACTAAGCACAGATCTCACAATAGTAAATATATATGATTTATTTATTATAATTATCATTATTATTATATTATTATTATAAGTATATTATTTATTATATTTTTATTCGTGTAATTATTTAATTCACAATAGTAAATTCAATATTTGAAACGATTTTTGTTTCTGACTACAAACATTAGGATTTATGCATCTATAATCTGCCATAAACACATTTGCTAATTAGTTCTCTTTCCAAGAGCCAATTTTCTAATATCGCCTACAACTAGATATAGAGATTAAGGTATAACAAACTAGGACAACGAAAAAAAAACATAGAGGCCATTGTGTAATATCTCCCACAACTAGAGATTGAGATGAAGGTACAACAAACTAGGAACAAAGTAAAACCAAAGAGGCCATTGTGTAATATCTCCCACAACTAGAGATTCAGATTAAGGTGTAACAAACTAGGAACAAAGTAAAATAAAAGAGGCCATTGTGTAATATCTCCCACAACTAGAGATTGAGATGAAGGTATAACAAACTAGGAACAAAGTAAAACCAAAGAGGCCATTGTGTAATATCTCAAACAACTAGAGATTGAGATTAAGGTATAGCAAACTAGGAACAAAGTAAAACCGAAGAGGCCATTGTGTAATATCTCCCACAACTAAAGATTAAGATTAAGGTATAACAAACTAGGAACAAAGTAAAAAAAGAGGTCTATTGTGTAATATCTCCCACAACTAGATAAAGAGATTAAGGTATAACAAACTAGGAACGACGTAAAAACAATGAGGTCATTGAGTAATATCTCCCACAGCTAGAGATTGAGATTAAGGTATAACAAACTATGAAAAAAGTAAAACCAAAGAGGCCATTGTGTAATATCTCCCACAACTAGAGATTGAGATAAAGGTATAACAAACTAGGAACAAAGTAAAACCAAAGAGGCCATTGTGTAATATCTCCCACAACTAGAAATAGAGATTGAGGTATAACAAACTAGGAACAAAGTAAAACCAAAGAGGCCATTGTGTAATATCTCCCACAACTAAAGATTGAGATTAAGGTATAACAAACTAGGAACAAAGTAAAAAAAGAGGCCTATTGTGTAATATCTCCCACAACTAGATATAGAGATTAAGGTATAACAAACTAGGAACAAAGTAGAAACAAAGAGGCTATTGTGTAATATCTCCCACAACTAGAGATTGAGATTAAGGTACAACAAACTAGGAACAAAGTAAAACCAAAGAGGCCATTGTGTAATATCTCCCACAACTAAAGATTGAGATTAAGGTATAACAAACTAGGAACAAAGTAAAAAAATAGGCCTATTGTGTAATATCTCCCACAACTAGATATAGAGATTAGGGTATAACAAACTAGGAACAACGTAAAACAATGAGGCTGTTGTGTAATATCTCCCACAACTAGAGATTGAGATTAAGGTATAACAAAGTAAAACCAAAGAGGCCATTGTGTAATATCTCCTACAACTAGAGATTGAGTTTAAGGTATAACAAACTAGAAACAAAGTAAAACCAAAGAGGATATTGTGTAATATCTTCCACTACTTGAAATTGAGATTAAGGTATAACAAACTAGGAGCAAAGTAATACCAAAGAGGCCATTGTGTAATATCTCAAACACCTATAGATTGAGATTAAGGTTTAGCAAACTAGGAACAAAATAAAACCAAAGAGGCCATTGTGTAATATCTCAATCATTTAGAGATTGAGATTAAGATATAGCAAACTAGGAACAAAGTAAAACCAAAGTGGCCATTGTGTAATACCTCCCACAACTAAAGATTGAGAAGAAGGTATAACAAATTAGGAACAAAGTAAAAAAAGATTCTTATTGTGTAATATCTCCCACAACTAGATATAGAGATTAAGGTATAACAAACTAGGAACAACGTAAAAACAAAGAGGCCATTGTGTAATATCTACCACAACTAGAGATTGAGATTAAGGTATAACAAACTAGGAACAAAGTAAAACCAAAGAGGCGATTGTGGAATATCTCCCACAACTAGAGGTTGAGATTAACGTATAACAAACTAGGAACAAACTAAAACCAAAGAGGCCATTGTGTAATATCTCAAACAACTAGAGATTGAGTTTAAGGTATAACAAACTAGGAACAAAGTACAACCAAAGAGGCTTTTGTGTAATATCTCCCAAACTAGAGATTGAGATTAAGGTATAACAAACTAGGAACAAAGTAAAACCAAAGAGGGCATTGTGTAATATCTGCCACAACTAGAGATTGAGATCAAGGTATAACAAACTAGGAGCAAAGTAAAACCAAAGAGGCCATTGTGAAATATCTCCCACAACTAGAGATTGAGATTACGTTATAACAAACTAGGAACAAATTAAAACCAAGGAGGCTATTGTGTAATATCTCCCACAACTAGAGATTGCGATTAAGGTATAACAAACTAGGAACAAACTAAAACCAAAGAGGCCATTGTGTAATATCTCAAACAACTAGAGATTGAGTTTAAGGTATAACAAACTAGGAACAAAGTACAACCAAAGAGGCTTTTGTGTAATATCTCCCACAACTAAAGATTGAGATGAAGGTATAACAAATTAGGAACAAAGTATTAAAGAATCTTATGGTGTAATATCTCCCACAACTAGATATAGAGATTAATTTATAACAAACTAGGAACAAAGTAAAACCAAAAAGGCCATTGTGTAATATCTCCCACAACTAGAGATAGAGATTGAGGTATAACAAACTAGGAAGAAAGTAAAACCAAAGAGGCCATTCTGTAATATCTCCCACTACTTGAAATTGAGATTAAGGTATAACAAACTAAGAACAAAGTAAAACCAAAGAGGCCATTGTGTAATATCTCAAACAACTAGAGATTGAGTTTAAGTTATAACAAACTAGGATTAAAGTAAAACCAAAGAGGCCATTGTGTAATATCTCCCACAACTAGAGATTGAGATTAAGGTATAAAAAAGTAGGAAGAAAGTAAAAACAAAGAGGCCATTGTATAATATCTCCCACAACTAGAGATTGAGATTAAGGTATAACAAACTAGGAACAAAGTAAAACCATAGAGGCGATTGTGGAATATCTCAAACAACTAGAGATTGAGATTAAGGTACAACAAACTAGGAACAAAGTAAAACCAAAGAGGCCATTGTGTAATATCTCCCACAACTAGAGATTGAGATAAGGGTATAACAAACTAGGAACAAAGTAAAAACAAAGAGCCTATTGTGTAATATCTCAAACAACTAGAGATTGAGATTAAGGTATAGCAAACTAGGAACAAAGTAAAACCAAAGAGGCCGTTGTGTAATATCTCCAACAACTAAAGATTGAAATTAAGGTATAACAAACTAGAAACAAAGTAAAAAAATAGGCCTATTGTGTAATATCTCCCACAACTAGATATAGAGATTAAGGTATAACAAACTAGGAACAACGTAAAAACAAAGAGGCCATTGTGTAATATCTGCCACAACTAGAGACTGAGATTAAGGTATAACAAACTAGGAACGAAGTACAACCAAAGAGGCTTTTGTGTAATATCTCCCAAACTAGAGATTGAGATTAAGGTATAACAAACTAGGAACAAAGTAAAACCAAAGAGGGCATTGTGTAATATCTGCCACAACTAGAGATTGAGATCAAGGTATAACAAACTAGGAGCAAAGTAAAACCAAAGAGGCCATTGTGAAATATCTCCCACAACTAGAGATTGAGATTACGTTATAACAAACTAGGAACAAAGTAAAACCAAGGAGGCTATTGTGTAATATCTCCTACAACTAGAGATTGCGATTAAGGTATAACAAACTAGGAACAAAGTAAAACCAAAGAGCCTATTGTGTAATATCTCCCACAACTAGAGATTGAGATAAGGGTATAACAATCTAGGAACAAAGTAAAACCAAAGAGGCCATTGTGTAATATCTCAAACAACTAGAGATTGAGATTAAGGTTTAGCAAACTAGGAACAAAGTAAAACCAAAGAGGCCATTGTGTAATATCTCAAACATTTAGAGATTGAGATTAAGGTATAGCAAACTAGGAACAAAGTAAAACCAAAGTGGCCATTGTGTAATATCTCCCACAACTAAAGATTTAGATGAAGGTATAACAAATTAGGAACAAAGTAATAAAGAATCTTATTGTGTAATATCTCCCACAACTAGATATAGAGATTAAGGTATAAGAAACTAGGAACAACGTAAAAACAAAGAGGCCATTGTGTAATATCTCCCACAACTAGAGATAGAGATTGAGGTATAACAAACTAGGAAGAAAGTAAAACCAAAGAGGCCATTCTGTAATATCTCCCACTACTTGAAATTGAGATTAAGGTATAACAAACTAGGAACAAAGTAAAAAAATAGGCCTATTGTGTAATATCTCCCACAACTAGATAAAGAGATTAAGGTATAACAAACTTGGAACAACGTAAAAACAAAGAGGCCATTGTATAATATCTCCCACAACTAGAGTTTGAGATTAAGGTATAAAAAAGTAGGAACAAAGTAAAAACAAAGAGCATATTGTGTAATATCTCCCTCAACTAGAGATTGAGATTAAGGTATAGCAAACTAGGAAAAACGTAAAAACAAAAAGGCTATTGTGTAATATCTCCCACAACTAGAGATTGAGATTAAGGTACAACAAACTAGGAACAAAGTAAAACCAAAGAGGCCGTTGTGTAATATCTCGAACAACTAAAGATTGAGATTAAGGTATAACAAAATAGGAACAAAGTAAAAAAATAGGCCTATTGTGTAATATCTCCCACAACTAGATATAGAGATTAAGGTATAACAAACTTGGAACAACGTAAAAACAAAGAGGCCATTGTATAATATCTCCCACAACTAGAGATTGAGATTAAGGTATAACAAACTAGGAACAAAGTAAAACCAAAGAGGCGATTGTGGAATATCTCCCACAACTAGAGGTTGAGATTAACGTATAACAAACTAGGAACAAACTAAAACCAAAGAGGCCATTGTGTAATATCTCAAACAACTAGAGATTGAGTTTGAGGTATAACAAACTAGGAACAAAGTACAACCAAAGAGGCTTTTGTGTAATATCTCCCAAACTAGAGATTGAGATTAAGGTATAACAAACTAGGAACAAAGTAAAACCAAAGAGGGCATTGTGTAATATCTGCCACAACTAGAGATTGAGATCAAGGTATAACAAACTAGGAGCAAAGTAAAACCAAAGAGGCCATTGTGAAATATCTCCCACAACTAGAGATTGAGATTACGTTATAACAAACTAGGAACAAAGTAAAACCAAGGAGGCTATTGTGTAATATCTCCTACAACTAGAGATTGCGATTAAGGTATAACAACTAGGAACAAAGTAAAACCAAAGAGCCTATTGTGTAATATCTCCCACAACTAGAGATTGAGATAAGGGTATAACAAACTAGGAACAAAGTAAAACCAAAGAGGCCATTGTGTAATATCTCAAACAACTAGAGATTGAGATTAAGGTTTAGCAAACTAGGAACAAAGTAAAACCAAAGAGGCCATTGTGTAATATCTCAAACATTTAGAGATTGAGATCAAGGTATAACAAACTAGGAGCAAAGTAAAACCAAAGAGGCCATTGTGAAATATCTCCCACAACTAGAGATTGAGATTACGTTATAACAAACTAGGAACAAAGTAAAACCAAGGAGGCTATTGTGTAATATCTCCCACAACTAGATATAGAGATTAGGGTATAACAAACTAGGAACAACGTAAAACAATGAGGCTGTTGTGTAATATCTCTCACAACTAGAGATTGAGATTAAGGTATAACAAAGTAAAACCAAAGAGGCCATTGTGTAATATCTCCTACAACTAGAGATTGAGTTTAAGGTATAACAAACTAGAAACAAAGTAAAACCAAAGAGGATATTGTGTAATATCTTCCACTACTTGAAATTGAGATTAAGGTATAACAAACTAGGAGCAAAGTAATACCAAAGAGGCCATTGTGTAATATCTCAAACACCTATAGATTGAGATTAAGGTTTAGCAAACTAGGAACAAAATAAAACCAAAGAGGCCATTGTGTAATATCTCAATCATTTAGAGATTGAGATTAAGGTATAGCAAACTAGGAACAAAGTAAAACCAAAGTGGCCATTGTGTAATATCTCCCACAACTAAAGATTGAGAAGAAGGTATAACAAATTAGAAACAAAGAAAAAAAGATTCTTATTGTGTAATATCTCCCACAACTAGATATAGAGATTAAGGTATAACAAACTAGGAATAACGTAAAAACAAAGAGGCCATTGTGTAATATCTACCACAACTAGAGATTGAGATTAAGGTATAACAAACTAGGAACAAAGTAATACCAAAGAGGCGATTGTGGAATATCTCCCACAACTAGAGGTTGAGATTAACGTATAACAAACTAGGAACAAAGTAAAACCAAAGAGGCCATTGTGTAATATCTCAAACAACTAGAGATTGAGTTTAAGGTATAACAAACTAGGAACAAAGTACAACCAAAGAGGCTTTTGTGTAATATCTCCCAAACTAGAGATTGAGATTAAGGTATAACAAACTAGGAACAAAGTAAAACCAAAGAGGGCATTGTGTAATATCTGCCACAACTAGAGATTGAGATCAAGGTATAACAAACTAGGAGCAAAGTAAAACCAAAGAGGCCATTGTGAAATATCTCCCACAACTAGAGATTGAGATTACGTTATAACAAACTAGGAACAAATTAAAACCAAGGAGGCTATTGTGTAATATCTCCCACAACTAGAGATTGCGATTAAGGTATAACAAACTAGGAACAAACTAAAACCAAAGAGGCCATTGTGTAATATCTCAAACAACTAGAGATTGAGTTTAAGGTATAACAAACTAGGAACAAAGTACAACCAAAGAGGCTTTTGTGTAATATCTCCCACAACTAAAGATTGAGATGAAGGTATAACAAATTAGGAACAAAGTATTAAAGAATCTTATTGTGTAATATCTCCCACAACTAGATATAGAGATTAATTTATAACAAACTAGGAACAAAGTAAAACCAAAAAGGCCATTGTGTAATATCTCCCACAACTAGAGATAGAGATTGAGGTATAACAAACTAGGAAGAAAGTAAAACCAAAGAGGCCATTCTGTAATATCTCCCACTACTTGAAATTGAGATTAAGGTATAACAAACTAGGAACAAAGTAAAACCAAAGAGGCCATTGCGTAATATCTCAAACAACTAGAGATTGAGTTTAAGTTATAACAAACTAGGATTAAAGTAAAACCAAAGAGGCCATTGTGTAATATCTCCCACAACTAGAGATTGAGATTAAGGTATAAAAAAGTAGGAAGAAAGTAAAAACAAAGAGCATATTGTGTAATATCTCCCTCAACTAGAGATTGAGATTAAGGTATAGCAAACTAGGAACAACGTAAAAACAAAAAGGCTAGTGTGTAATATCTCCCACAACTAGAGATTGAGATTAAGGTACAACAAACTAGGAAGAAAGTAAAACCAAAGAGGCCATTGTGTAATATCTCCCACAACTAGAGATTGAGATAAGGGTATAACAAACTAGGAACAAAGTAAAAACAAAGAGCCTATTGTGTAATACCTCAAACAACTAGAGATTGAGATTAAGGTATAGCAAACTAGGAACAAAGTAAAACCAAAGAGGCCGTTGTGTAATATCTCCAACAACTAAAGATTGAAATTAAGGTATAACAAAATTGAAACAAAGTAAAAAAATAGGCCTATTGTGTAATATCTCCCACAACTAGATATAGAGATTAAGGTATAACAAACTAGGAACAACGTAAAAACAAAGAGGCCATTGTGTAATATCTCCCACAACTAGAGATTGAGATTAAGGTATAACAAACTAGGAACGAAGTACAACCAAAGAGGCTTTTGTGTAATATCTCCCAAACTAGAGATTGAGATTAAGGTATAACAAACTAGGAACAAAGTAAAACCAAAGAGGGCATTGTGTAATATCTGCCACAACTAGAGATTGAGATCAAGGTATAACAAACTAGGAGCAAAGTAAAACCAAAGAGGCCATTGTGAAATATCTCCCACAACTAGAGATTGAGATTACGTTATAACAAACTAGGAACAAAGTAAAACCAAGGAGGCTATTGTGTAATATCTCCTACAACTAGAGATTGCGATTAAGGTATAACAATCTAGGAACAAAGTAAAACCAAAGAGCCTATTGTGTAATATCTCCCACAACTAGAGATTGAGATAAGGGTATAACAATCTAGGAACAAAGTAAAACCAAAGAGGCCATTGTGTAATACCTCAAACAACTAGAGATTGAGATTAAGGTTTAGCAAACTAGGAACAAAGTAAAACCAAAGAGGCCATTGTGTAATATCTCAAACATTTAGAGATTGAGATTAAGGTATAGCAAACTAGGAACAAAGTAAAACCAAAGTGGCCATTGTGTAATATCTCCCACAACTAAAGATTTAGATGAAGGTATAACAAATTAGGAACAAAGTAATAAAGAATCTTATTGTGTAATATCTCCCACAACTAGATATAGAGATTAAGGTATAACAAACTAGGAACAACGTAAAAACAAAGAGGCCATTGTGTAATATCTCCCACAACTAGAGATAGAGATTGAGGTATAACAAACTAGGAAGAAAGTAAAACCAAAGAGGCCATTCTGTAATATCTCCCACTACTTGAAATTGAGATTAAGGTATAACAAACTAGGAACAAAGTAAAACCAAAGAGGCCATTGTGTAATATCTCAAACAACTAGAGATTAAGTTTAAGTTATAACAAACTAGGATTAAAGTAAAACTAAAGAGGCCATTGTGTAATATCTCCCACAACTAGAGATTGAGATTAAGGTATAAAAAAGTAGGAACAAAGTAAAAACAAAGAGCATATTGTGTAATATCTCCCTCAACTAGAGATTGAGATTAAGGTATAGCAAACTAGGAACAAAGTAAAACCAAAGAGGCCGTTGTGTAATATCTCGAACAACTAAAGATTGAGATTAAGGTATAACAAAATAGGAACAAAGTAAAAAAATAGGCCTATTGTGTAATATCTCCCACAACTAGACATAGAGATTAAGGTATAACAAACTTGGAACAACGTAAAAACAAAGAGGCCATTGTATAATATCTCCCACAACTAGAGATTGAGATTAAGGTATAACAAACTAGGAACAAAGTAAAACCAAAGAGGCGATTGTGGAATATCTCCCACAACTAGAGGTTGAGATAAACGTATAACAAACTAGGAACAAACTAAAACCAAAGAGGCCATTGTGTAATATCTCAAACAACTAGAGATTGAGTTTAAGGTATAACAAACTAGGAACAAAGTACAACCAAAGAGGCTTTTGTGTAGTATCTCCCAAACTAGAGATTGAGATTAAGGTATAACAAACTAGGAACAAAGTAAAACCAAAGAGGGCATTGTGTAATATCTGCCACAACTAGAGATTGAGATCAAGGTATAACAAACTAGGTGCAAAGTAAAACCAAAGAGGCCATTGTGAAATATCTCCCACAACTAGAGATTGAGATTACGTTATAACAAACTAGGAACAAAGTAAAACCAAGGAGGCTATTGTGTAATATCTCCTACAACTAGAGATTGCGATTAAGGTATAACAACTAGGAACAAAGTAAAACCAAAGAGCCTATTGTGTAATATCTCCCACAACTAGAGATTGAGATAAGGGGATAACAAACTAGGAACAAAGTAAAACCAAAGAGGCCATTGTGTAATATCTCAAACAACTAGATATTGAGATTAAGGTTTAGCAAACTAGGAACAAAGTAAAACCAAAGAGGCCATTGTGTAATATCTCAAACATTTAGAGATTGAGATTAAGGGATAGCAAACTAGGAACAAAGTAAAACCAAAGAGGCGATTGTGTAATATCTCCCAAACTAGAGATTGAGAATAACGTATAACAAACTAGGAACAACGTAAAACCAAAGAGGCCATTGTGTAATATCTCCCACAACTAGAGATTGAGATTAAGGTATAACAAACTAGGAACAAAGTAAAACCAAAGAGGCCATAGTGTATATCTCAAACAACTAGAGATTGAGTTTAAGGTATAACAAACTAGGAACAAAGTACAACCAAAGAGGCTTTTGTGTAATATCTCCCAAACTAGAGATTGAGATATTGGTATAACAAACTAGGAACAAAGTAAAAACAAAGATGCCATTCTGTAATATCTCCCAAAACTAGAGATTGAGAGTGAGGGTAAAGTATACAAAGTTAGAAAGACAGTAAAAACGAAGAACGCTTTGACTAATATCTCCCACAATTATAGATTGAGGTTGAGGGTAAAGTACATAAAGTTAGGCATAAAGTAAAAACAAAGGGGCCATTGTGTAATATTTCCTACAACTAGAGATTGAGGGTAAGGTATACAAAGTTAGGCATGAAGTAAAAACAAAGAGGCCATTGACTATTATCTCCCACAATTATAGATTGAGGGTAAGTGTAAAGTATACAAAGCTAGGCATAAAGTAATACCAAGGAGGTAATTGTGTAATATCCCCCACAACAAGAGATTGAGATTAAGGTATAACAAACTAGGAACAAAGTAAAAACAAAGAGTCTATTGTGTAATATGTCCCACAAGTAGAGATTTAGGGTGAGGGTAAAGTATACAAAGTTAGAAAGAAAGCAAAAACATAGTGGCCATTGTGTAATATCTCCCACAACTAACGATTGAGAATAAGATATAACAAACTGGGAATAATGTAAAAACAAAGAGCCTATTGTGTAATATCTCCCACAACTATAGATCGAGAGTAGGGTAAAGCATAGAAAGTTATAAATAAAGTTAACGCGAAGATCGTATTGACTAATATCTCCCACAATTATGGTTGAGGGCGAGGGTAAAGTATACAAAGTTAGGCATACAGTAAAAACAAAGAGGCCATTGTGTAATATCTGCCACAACTAGATATTGAGTGTGAGGGTAATTTATACTAGGTTAGAAAGAAAGTAAAACAAAGAGCTCATTGACTAAGATCTCCCACAATTATAGATTGAGGGTGAGTGTAAAGTATACAAAGCTAGGCATAAAGTAATACCAAGGAGGTAATTGTGTAATATCCCCCACAACAAGAGATTGAGATTAAGGTATAACAAACTAGGAACAAAGTAAAAACAAAGAGTCTCTTGTGTAATATGTCCCACAAGTAGAGATTGAGGGTGAGGGTAAAGTATACAAAGTTAGAAAGAAAGCAAAAACATAGAGGCCATTGTGTAATATCTCCCACAACTAACGATTGAGAATAAGATATAACAAACTGGGAACAATGTAAAAACAAAGAGCCTATTGTGTAATATCTCCCACAACTATAGATTGAGAGTGAGGGTAAAGCATAGAAAGTTAGAAATAAAGTTAACGCAAAGATCGTATTGACTAATATCTCCCACAATTATAGTTGAGGGTGAGGGTAAAGTATACAAAGTTAGGCATACAGTAAAAACAATGAGAATATTGTGTAGTATCTCCCACAACTAGAGATTGAGGGTGAGGGTAAAGTATACAAAGTTAGAAAGAAAGTAAAAACAAGGAGCTCTTTGACTAATATCTCCTAACATTAAAATTGAGGATGAGGGTAGGTACACAAAGTTAGGAATAAAGTAAAAACAAGAGCCCATTGACTAATATCTCCTACATTTTTAGATTGAGAGTGGGTTAAGGTGACCAATGCTAGCAATAAAGTAAATCAAAGAGGCCATTGACTAATACCTCCTTCAATTAGAGATTGAGGGTGGGGGTTAGTACACAAAGTTGGGAATAAGGTAAAAACAAGAGCCCATTGACCAATATCTCCCACAATTTTAGATTGAGAGTGGGTTAAGGTGACCAATGCTAGCAATAAAGTAAATCAAAGAGGCCATTGACTAATACCTCCTTCAATTAGAGATTGAGGGTGGGGGTTAGTACACAAAGTTGGGAATAAGGTAAAAACAAGAGCCCATTGACCAATATCTCCCACAATTTTAGATTGAGAGTGGGTTAAGGTGACCAATGCTAGCAATAAAGTAAATCAAAGAGGCCATTGACTAATACCTCCTTCAATTAGAGATTGAGGGTGGGGGTTAGTACACAAAGTTGGGAATAAGGTAAAAACAAGAGCCCATTGACCAATATCTCCCACAATTTTAGATTGAGAGTGGGTTAAGGTGACCAATGCTAGCAATAAAGTAAATCAAAGAGGCCATTGACTAATACCTCCTTCAATTAGAGATTGAGGGTGGGGGTTAGTACACAAAGTTGGGAATAAGGTAAAAACAAGAGCCCATTGACCAATATCTCCCACAATTTTAGATTGAGAGTGGGTTAAGGTGACCAATGCTAGTAATAAAGTAAAAACAAAGAGGCTATTGACTAATATCTCTCACAATTAGAGATTGAGGCTGAGTGTAAAGTATACGAAGTTAGGCATAAAGTAAAAACAAGAGCCCAGTGACTAGTATCTCCTACAATTAGAGATTGAGGGAAGTTGTAAGGTTACCAATGCTAGTAATATAGTAAAAACAAAGAACCTATTGAATGTAATGACTTTTATAAATTTTGTAAAACTAATTTTTAAAATCAATGATGAATTAATTAAAACAAAATGATCATAATATTTTTAAATGTATCTTTGTATAAATTTACCTATATTGTTCTTTATAACATAAACTTAATATACTTGAGTCTCTCTCACGTCACGTTTTAATACGTTTACTGCAATACTTGTTTAATAGCGATGCAGTAGTACTCAGTGGAAAATAACAAACTAATAAATTGCTCAACATAACAGCAATTAACAAATAAATAAAATATACGAAACAATCTACAAAGATTGCTGTCTAAGCAAAATAAACAATCCAATCATATGGTTAAAATGCACTAGTTCGATATAAAAATATGAAAAAAGTCTATTTCAACCATTATTTGTTTCACTGAGAAAGCATAAACCTACTAACTTGAGATCTTTGTAAATGATTTATCGCATTTTATTAGTTTGTTAAAGTTGTTTCCACAGCTTAGCGCAAATGTTGAATGTAATGTTATTTTATTGTTGTTTTAAGATAAGGAACAACTTGTCGACTAAATTTATGAGGACTGAGTGTAGCAGACATTTATCCATTGAGACTTGCTTGCTTGGATATTGTAAATGAATTATTCCTGCATCAGATCCCTGCAGACCTACATATCGTTGTTAGGCCTTAATGCGTTTATACCCTTGTATGTCATACTGCTCTTGGGGTTGGAGTCAACTAATTCATATAATGATCTTATATGTTAAGATTTTATTACGTTCTCCTTATGCAGTAATCAATACAAACTGTTATTTTACGATCACTAAAGCAAACAACTCTCCTCACGACAGATCGATTCTGTCAATACGTTGATGATGCTAGAAATCATTCCATCAATCACTTACAAAATACAATACAATCCTGCAATCATAACAAATATTTTACCTTTATATTGAACTTTATTCGAATACCAATAATTTTTCTTTTGTTTTGAAATAAAATAAAATATTTATTCAGTTTATTAAATTTAATTGCTTTATTTATAATTTTATTTCGGATCCTTTTCTGATTGATAGGAGTGAAGAACGTCTAACTGTGTGGTCGCTTTAGGTAATTATGGACTTTCTTGCCGTCCAGCTAACCAAAGACAAGGCGAGATGATGAGGAATATCTACGAAAAATACCAGGAAGAAATTTGTAGAGAAATTAGACAAAGGTAAATTAAACTTCATTGTGGCCCTGAAGAAACCACATGATCTTTAGAAAATCAAAGCTTTTAAGATGAGTTACGTAATCGAAAGCTATTTGAAGCCTCATTGTTTAGTTTAGAGTTTAAGTTTATTGAGTTGTTATTGTTCAAGCTCTTCACCCTCGAACTTTCTTTTTGCATCATCTAGTACCACCGCCTTGTGGCTCCTCTTTATTCCTGATGAAGTTACGGCCAATTTCACTCAAGGATATTCTTAGGTATCTTGGTAAAATGTAAAAAGTGCCGCTAAGATTGTGGTTTATCACTTGTCACGTTGGTTGGGTTTGGAAATAATTTTATAGTATTTTTTAATGTTAAATACTTAACCGTTTTGTATGCTTTAAAATGCAACGACATTAAACATGATTTAGTAAATTTATAGGGCAAATAATTAAAATGGGTCAACTATTAGGTAAGAGCAATCTCAAAGTAACTACGTCTGTTATTCCTTCATAATAGAAACTAGGTTTTAATAAATTAATAAGGCAAGTATTAAAATGAGTTAACTATTAGGTTATAGCAATCTCAAAGTAACTACGTCTGTTATTCCTTCATAATAGAAACTAGGTTTTAATAAATTAATAAGGCAAGTATTAAAATGTGTTAACTATTAGGTTATATCAATCTCAAAGTAACTACGTCTGTTATTCCTTCATAATAGAAACTAGGTTTTAATAAATTAATAAGGCAAGTATTAAAATGAGTTAACTATTAGGTTATAGCAATCTCAAAGTAACTACGTCTGTTATTCCTTCATAATAAAACTAGGTTTTAGTAAATTTACAGGGCAAGTAATTAAAATGTGTTAACTATTAGGTTATATCAATCTCAAAGTAACTACGTCTGTTATTCCTTCATAATAGAAACTAGGTTTTAATAAATTATTAAGGCAAGATATAAAATGAGTTAACTATTAGGTTATAGCAATCTCAAAGTAACTACGTCTGTTATTCCTTCATAATAGAAACTAGGTTTTAATAAATTAATAAGGCAAGTATTAAAATGAGTTAACTATTAGGTTATAGCAATCTCAAAGTAACTACGTCTGTTATTCCTTCATAATAGAAACTAGGTTTTAATAAATTAATAAGGCAAGTATTAAAATGAGTTAACTATTAGGTTATAGCAATCTCAAAGTAACTACGTCTGTTATTCCTTCATAATAGAAACTAGGTTTTAATAAATTAATAAGGCAAGTATTAAAATGAGTTAACTATTAGGTTATAGCAATCTCAAAGTAACTACGTCTGTTATTCCTTCATAATAGAAACTAGGTTTTAATAAATTAATAAGGCAAGTATTAAAATGAGTTAACTATTAGGTTATAGCAATCTCAAAGTAACTACGTCTGTTATTCCTTCATAATAGAAACTAGGTTTTAATAAATTAATAAGGCAAGTATTAAAATGAGTTAACTATTAGGTTATAGCAATCTCAAAGTAACTACGTCTGTTATTCCTTCATAATAGAAACTAGGTTTTAATAAATTAATAAGGCAAGTATTAAAATGAGTTAACTATTAGGTTATAGCAATCTCAAAGTAACTACGTCTGTTATTCCTTCATAATAGAAACTAGGTTTTAATAAATTAATAAGGCAAGTATTAAAATGAGTTAACTATTAGGTTATAGCAATCTCAAAGTAACTACGTCTGTTATTCCTTCATAATAGAAACTAGGTTTTAATAAATTAATAAGGCAAGTATTAAAATGAGTTAACTATTAGGTTATAGCAATCTCAAAGTAACTACGTCTGATATTCCTTCATAATAGAAACTAGGTTTTAATAAATTAATAAGGCAAGTATTAAAATAAGTTAACTATTAGGTTATAGCAATCTCAAAGTAACTACGTCTGTTATTCCTTCATAATAGAAACTAGGTTTTAATAAATTAATAAGGCAAGTATTAAAATGAGTTAACTATTAGGTTATAGCAATCTCAAAGTAACTACGTCTGTTATTCCTTCATAATAGAAACTAGGTTTTAATAAATTAACAAGGCAAGTATTAAAATGAGTTAACTATTAGGTTATAGCAATCTCAAAGTAACTACGTCTGTTATTCCTTCATAATAGAAACTAGGTTTTAATAAATTAATAAGGCAAGTATTAAAATGAGTTAACTATTAGGTTATAGCAATCTCAAAGTAACTACGTCTGTTATTCCTTCATAATAGAAACTAGGTTTTAATAAATTAATAAGGCAAGTATTAAAATGAGTTAACTATTAGGTTATAGCAATCTCAAAGTAACTACGTCTGTTATTCCTTCATAATAGAAACTAGGTTTTAATAAATTAATAAGGCAAGTATTAAAATGAGTTAACTATTAGGTTATAGCAATCTCAAAGTAACTACGTCTGTTATTCCTTCATAATAGAAACTAGGTTTTAATAAATTAATAAGGCAAGTATTAAAATGAGTTAACTATTAGGTTATAGCAATCTCAAAGTAACTACGTCTGTTATTCCTTCATAATAGAAACTAGGTTTTAATAAATTAATAAGGCAAGTAATAAAATGAGTTAACTATTAGGTTATAGCAATCTCAAAGTAACTACGTCTGTTATTCCTTCATAATAGAAACTAGGTTTTAATAAATTAATAAGGCAAGTATTAAAATGAGTTAACTATTAGGTTATAGCAATCTCAAAGTAACTACGTCTGTTATTCCTTCATAATAGAAACTAGGATTTAATAAATTAATAAGGCAAGTATTAAAATGAGTTAACTATTAGGTTATAGCAATCTCAAAGTAACTACGTCTGTTATTCCTTCATAATAGAAACTAGGTTTTAATAAATTAATAAGGCAAGTATTAAAATGAGTTAACTATTAGGTTATAGCAATCTCAAAGTAACTACGTCTGTTATTCCTTCATAAAAGAAACTAGGTTTTAATAAATTAATAAGGCAAGTATTAAAATGAGTTAACTATTAGGTTATAGCAATCTCAAAGTAACTACGTCTGTTATTCCTTCATAATAGAAACTAGGTTTTAATAAATTAATAAGGCAAGTATTAAAATGAGTTACTATTAGGTTATAGCAATCTCAAAGTAACTACGTCTGTTATTCCTTCATAATAAAACTAGGTTTTAGTAAATTTACAGGGCAAGTAATTAAAATGAGTCAACTATGGGGTTATAGCAATCTCAAAGTAACCAGGTCTGTTATTCCTTCATAATGGAACTATGTTTTAGTACATTTATAGGGCAAGTAATTAAAATGGGTTAACTACTAGGTTATAGCAATCCCAAAGTGACTACGTCTGTTACTCCTTCATAATAAAACTAGGTTTTAGTAAATTTACAGGGCAAGTAATTAAAATGAGTCAACTATGGGGTTATAGCAATCTCAAAGTAACCAGGTCTGTTATTCCTTCATAATGGAACTATGTTTTAGTACATTTATAGGGCAAGTAATTAAAATGGGTTAACTACTAGGTTATAGCAATCCCAAAGTGACTACGTCTGTTATTCTTTCATAATGGAACTAGGTTTTAGTAAATTTATAGGGCACGTAATTAAAATGGGTTAACAATTAGGTAATAGCATTCTTAAAGTAACTTCGTCTGTTATTCCTTTATAATGGAACTAAGGTTTTAGTAAAATTATAGGGAAAGTAATTAAAATGAGTTAAATATTAGGTAATAGCATTCTTAAAGTAACTTCGTCTGTTATTCCTTTATAATGGAACTAAGGTTTTAGTAAAATTATAGAGAAAGTAATTAAAATGAGTTAAATATTAGGTAATAGCATTCTTAAAGTAACTTCGTCTGTTATTCCTTTATAATGGAACTAAGGTTTTAGTAAAATTATAGGAAAGTAATTAAAATGAGTTAAATATTAGGTAATAGCATTCTTAAAGTAACTTCGTTTGTTATTCCTTTATAATGGAACTAAGGTTTTAGTAAAATTATAGAGAAAGTAATTAAAATGAGTTAAATATTAGGTAATAGCATTCTTAAAGTAACTACGTCTGTTATTCCTTTATAATGGAACTAAGGTTTTAGTAAAATTATAGGGAAAGTAATTAAAATGAGTTAAATATTAGGTAATAGCATTCTTAAAGTAACTTCGTCTGTTATTCCTTTATAATGGAACTAAGGTTTTAGTAAAATTATAGGGAAAGTAATTAAAATGAGTTAAATATTAGGTAATAGCATTCTTAAAGTAACTACTTCTGTTATTCCTTTATAATGGAACTAAGGTTTTAGTAAAATTATACGGAAAGTAATTAAAATGAGTTAAATATTAGGTAAAAGCATTCTTAAAGTAACTTCGTCTGTTATTCCTTTATAATGGAACTAAGGTTTTAGTAAAATTATAGGGAAAGTAATTAAAATGAGTTAAATATTAGGTAATAGCATTCTTAAAGTAACTACGTCTGTTATTCCTTTATAATGGAACTAAGGTTTTAGTAAAATTATAGGGAAAGTAATTAAAATGAGTTAAATATTAGGTAATAGCATTCTTAAAGTAACTACGTCTGTTATTCCTTTATAATGGAACTAAGGTTTTAGTAAAATTATAGGAAAGTAATTAAAATGAGTTAAATATTAGGTAATAGCATTCTTAAAGTAACTACGTCTGTTATTCCTTTATAATGGAACTAAGGTTTTAGTAAAATTATAGGGAAAGTAATTAAAATGAGTTAAATATTAGGTAATAGCATTCTTAAAGTAACTACGTCTGTTATTCCTTTATAATGGAACTAAGGTTTTAGTAAAATTATAGGGAAAGTAATTAAAATGAGTTAAATATTAGGTAATAGCATTCTTAAAGTAACTTCGTCTGTTATTCCTTTATAATGGAACTAAGGTTTTAGTAAAATTATAGGGAAAGTAATTAAAATGAGTTAAATATTAGGTAATAGCATTCTTAAAGTAACTACGTCTGTTATTCCTTTATAATGGAACTAAGGTTTTAGTAAAATTATAGGGAAAGTAATTAAAATGAGTTAAATATTAGGTAATAGCATTCTTAAAGTAACTACGTCTGTTATTCCTTTATAATGGAACTAAGGTTTTAGTACAATTATAGGTAAAGTAATTAAAATGAGTTAAATATTAGGTAATAGCATTCTTAAAGTAACTACGTCTGTTATTCCTTTATAATGGAACTAAGGTTTTAGTAAAATTATAGGTAAAGTAATTAAAATGAGCATTCTTAAAGTAACTACGTCTGTTATTCCTTTATAATGGAACTAAGGTTTTAGTAAAATTATGGGGAAAGTAATTAAAATGAGTTAAATATTAGGTAATAGCATTCGTAAAGTAACTACGTCTGTTATTCCTTTATAATGGAACTAAGGTTTTAGTAAAATTATAGGGAAAGTAATTAAAATGAGTTAAATATTAGGTAATAGCATTCTTAAAGTAACTGCGTCTGTTATTCCTTCATAATGGTACTAGGTTTTAGTAAACTTATTGTTCAAGTAATTAAAATGTGTTTACTATTAGGTAATATGCAATCTCAAAGTAACTACGTCTGTTAATCCTTCATAATGGAAATAGGTTTTAGTAAACTTATTGGGCAAGTAATTAAAATGTGTTTACTATTAGGCTATAGCAATCTCAAAGTAACTACGTCTGTTAATCCTTCATAATGGAACTAGGTTTTAGTAAACGTATTGGGCAAGTAATTAAAATGTGTTTACTATTAGGCTATAGCAATCTCAAAGTAACTACGTCTGTTAATCCTTCATAATGGAACTAGGTTTTAGTAAACTTATTGGGCAAGTAATTAAAATGTGTTAACTATTAGGCTATAGCAATCTCAAATTAACTACGTCTGTTATTCCTTCATAATGGAACTAGGTTTTAGTAAACTTATTGGGCAAGTAATTAAAATGTGTTAACTATTAGGCTATAGCAATCTCAAAGTAACTACGTCTGTTATTCCTTCATAATGGAACTAGGTTTTAGTAAACTTATTGGGCAAGTAATTAAAATGTGTTAACTATTAGACTATAGCAATCTCAAATTAACTACGTCTGTTATTCCTTCATAATGGAACTAGGTTTTAGTAAACTTATTGGGCAAGTAATTAAAATGTGTTTACTATTAGGCTATAGCAATCCCAAAGTAACTACGTCTGTTAATCCTTCATAATGGAACTAGGTTTTAGTAAACTTATTGGGCAAGTAATTAAAATGTGTTAACTATTAGGCTATAGCAATCTCAAATTAACTACGTCTGTTAATCCTTTTAAATGGAACTAGGTTTTAGTAAACTTATTGGGCAAGTAATTAAAATGTGTTAACTATTAGACTATAGCAATCTCAAAGTAACTACGTCTGTTAATCCTTCATAATGGAACTAGGTTTTAGTAAACTTATTGGGCAAGTAATTAAAATGTGTTAACTATTAGGCTATAGCAATCCCAAAGTAACTACGTCTGTTATTCTTTCATAATGGAACTAGGTTTTAGTAAACTTATTGGGCAAGTAATTAAAATGTGTTTACTATTAGGCTATAGCAATCTCAAAGTAACTACGTCTGTTAATCCTTCATAATGGAACTAGGTTTTAGTAAACTTATTGGGCAAGTAATTAAAATGTGTTAACTATTAGGCTATAGCAATCCCAAAGTAACTACGTCTGTTATTCCTTTATAATGGAACTAGGTTTTAGTAAACTTATTGGGCAAGTAATTAAAATGTGTTTACTATTAGGCTATAGCAATCTCAAAGTAACTACGTCTGTTATTCCTTCATAATGGAACTAGGTTTTAGTAAACTTATTGGGCAAGTAATTAAAATGTGTTAACTATTAGGCTATAGCAATCTCAAAGTAACTACGTCTGTTAATCCTTCATAATGGAACTAGGTTTTAGTAAACTTATTGGGCAAGTAATTAAAATGTGTTAACTATTAGACTATAGCAATCTCAAAGTAACTACGTCTGTTAATCCTTCATAATGGAACTAGGTTTTAGTAATCTTATTGGGCAAGTAATTAAAATGTGTTAACTATTAGACTATAGCAATCTCAAAGTAACTACGTCTGTTAATCCTTCATAATGGAAATAGGTTTTAGTAAACTTATTGGGCAAGTAATTAAAATGTGTTAACTATTAGACTATAGCAATCTCAAAGTAACTACGTCTGTTAATCCTTCATAATGGAACTAGGTTTTAGTAAACGTATTGGGCAAGTAATTAAAATGTGTTAACTATTAGACTATAGCAATCTCAAAGTAACTACGTCTGTTAATCCTTCATAATGGAACTAGGTTTTAGTAAACTTATTGGGCAAGTAATTAAAATGTGTTAACTATTAGACTATAGCAATCCCAAAGTAACTACGTCTGTTAATCCTTCATAATGGAACTAGGTTTTAGTAAACTTATTGGGCAAGTAATTAAAATGTGTTAACTATTAGGCTATAGCAATCTCAAAGTAACTACGTCTGTTAATCCTTCATAATGGAACTAGGTTTTAGTAAACTTATTGGGCAAGTAATTAAAATGTGTTAACTATTAGGCTATAGCATTCCCAAAGTAACTACGTCTGTTATTCCTTCATAATGGAACTAGGTTTTAGTAAACTTATTGGGCAAGTAATTAAAATGTGTTAACTATTAGGCTATAGCAATCTCAAAGTAACTACGTCTGTTATTCCTTCATAATGGAACTAGGTTTTAGTAAACTTATTGGGCAAGTAATTAAAATGTGTTTACTATTAGGCTATAGCAATCTCAAAGTAACTACGTCTGTTATTCCTTCATAATGGAACTAGGTTTTAGTAAACTTATTGGGCAAGTAATTAAAATGTGTTAAGTATTAGGCTATAGCAATCTCAAAGTAACTACGTCTGTTATTCCTTCATAATGGAACTAGGTTTTAGTAAATTGATTGGGCAAGTAATTAAAATGTGATAACTATTAGACTATAGCAATCTCAAAGTAACTACGTCTGTTAATCCTTCATAATGGAACTAGGTTTTAGTAAACTTATTGGGCAAGTAATTAAAATGTGATAACTATTAGACTATAGCAATCTCAAAGTAACTACGTCTGTTAATCCTTCATAATGGAACTAGGTTTTAGTAAACTTATTGGGCAAGTAATTAAAATGTGTTATTTATTAGGCTATAGCAATCCCAAAGTAACTACGTCTGTTATTCCTTCATAATGGAACTAGGTTTTAGTAAACTTATTGGGCAAGTAATTAAAATGTGTTTACTATTAGGCTATAGCAATCTCAAAGTAACTACGTCTGTTATTCCTTCATAATGGAACTAGGTTTTAGTAAACTTATTGGGTAAGTAATTAAAATGTGTTAACTATTAGGCTATTGCAATCTCAAAGTAACTACGTCTGTTAATCCTTCATAATGGAACTAGGTTTTAGTAAACTTATTGGGCAAGTAATTAAAATGTGTTAACTATTAGGCTATAGCAATCTCAAAGTAACTACGTCTGTTAATCCTTCATAATGGAACTAGGTTTTAGTAAACTTATTGGGCAAGTAATTAAAATGTGTTAACTATTAGGCTATAGCAATCTCAAAGTAACTACGTCTGTTATTCCTTCATAATGGAACTAGGTTTTAGTAAACTTATTGGGCAAATAATTAAAATGTGTTAACTATTAGGCTATAGCAATCTCAAAGTAACTACGTCTGTTAATCCTTCATAATGGAACTAGGTTTTAGTAAACTTATTTGGCAAGTAATTAAAATGTGTTAACTATTAGGCTATAGCAATCCCAAAGTAACTACGTCTGTTATTCCTTCATAATGGAACTAGGTTTTAGTAAACTTATTGGGCAAGTAATTAAAATGTGTTAACTATTAGACTATGGCAATCTCAAATTAACTACGTCTGTTATTCCTTCATAATGGAACTAGGTTTTAGTAAACGTATTGGGCAAGTAATTAAAATGTGTTTACTATTAGGCTATAGCAATCCCAAAGTAACTACGTCTGTTAATCCTTCATAATGGAACTAGGTTTTAGTAAACTTATTGGGCAAGTAATTAAAATGTGTTAGCTATTAGGCTATAGCAATCTCAAAGTAACTACGTCTGTTAATCCTTCATAATGGAACTAGGTTTTAGTAAACTTATTTGGCAAGTAATTAAAATGTGTTAACTATTAGACTATAGCAATCTCAAAGTAACTACGTCTGTTAATCCTTCATAATGGAACTAGGTTTTAGTAAACTTATTGGGCAAGTAATTAAAATGTGTTAACTATTAGACTATAGCAATCTCAAAGTAACTACGTCTGTTAATCCTTCATAATGGAACTAGGTTTTAGTAAACTTATTGGGCAAGTAATTAAAATGTGTTAACTATTAGGCTATAGCAATCCCAAAGTAACTACGTCTGTTATTCCTTCATAATGGAACTAGGTTTTAGTAAACTTATTGGGCAAGTAATTAAAATGTGTTAACTATTAGGCTATAGCAATCTCAAAGTAACTACGTCTGTTATTCCTTCATAATGGAACTAGGTTTTAGTAAACTTATTGGGCAAGTAATTAAAATGTGTTAACTATTAGACTATAGCAATCTCAAAGTAACTACGTCTGTTAATCCTTCATAATGGAACTAGGTTTTAGTAAACTTATTGGGCAAGTAATTAAAATGTGTTAACTATTAGGCTATAGCAATCCCAAATTAACTACGTCTGTTATTCCTTCATAATGGAACTAGGTTTTAGTAAACTTATTGGGCAAGTAATTAAAATGTGTTAACTATTAGGCTATAGCAATCTCAAAGTAACTACGTCTGTTAATCCTTCATAATGGAACTAGGTTTTAGTAAACTTATTGGGCAAGTAATTAAAATGTTTTAACTATTAGACTATAGCAATCTCAAATTAACTACGTCTGTTATTCCTTCATAATGGAACTAGGTTTTAGTAAACTTATTGGGCAAGTAATTAAAATGTGTTAACTATTAGGCTATAGCAATCTCAAATTAACTACGTCTGTTATTCCTTCATAATGGAACTAGGTTTTAGTAAACTTATTGGGCAAGTAATTAAAATGTGTTAACTATTAGGCTATAGCAATCTCAAAGTAACTACGTCTGTTATTCCTTCATAATGGAACTAGGTTTTAGTAAACTTATTGGTCAAGTAATTAAAATGTGTTTACTATTAGGTAATAGCAATCTCAAAGTAACTACGTCTGTTAATCCTTCATAATGGAACTAGGTTTTAGTAAACTTATTGGGCAAGTAATAAAAATGTGTTTACTATTAGGCTATAGCAATCCCAAAGTAACTACGTCTGTTAATCCTTCATAATGGAACTAGGTTTTAGTAAACTTATTGGGCAAGTAATTAAAATGTGTTAACTATTAGGCTATAGCAATCTCAAATTAACTACGTCTGTTATTCCTTCATAATGGAACTAGGTTTTAGTAAACTTATTGGGCAAGTAATTAAAATGTGTTAACTATTAGGCTATAGCAATCTCAAATTAACTACGTCTGTTAATCCTTCATAATGGAACTAGGTTTTAGTAAACTTATTGGGCAAGTAATTAAAATGTGTTAACTATTAGGCTATAGCAATCTCAAAGTAACTACGTCTGTTAATCCTTCATAATGGAACTAGGTTTTAGTAAACTTATTGGGCAAGTAATTAAAATGTGTTAACTATTAGGCTATAGCAATCTCAAATTAACTACGTCTGTTATTCCTTCATAATGGAACTAGGTTTTAGCAAACTTATTGGGCAAGTAATTAAAATGTGTTAACTATTAGGCTATAGCAATCTCAAAGTAACTACGTCTGTTAATCCTTCATAATGGAACTAGGTTTTAGTAAACGTATTGGGCAAGTAATTAAAATGTGTTAACTATTAGGCTATAGCAATCTCAAAGTAACTACGTCTGTTAATCCTTCATAATGGAACTAGGTTTTAGTAAACTTATTGGGCAAGTAATTAAAATGTGTTAACTATTAGACTATAGCAATCTCAAAGTAACTACGTCTGTTAATCCTTCATAATGGAACTAGGTTTTAGTAAACTTATTGGGCAAGTAATTAAAATGTGTTAACTATTAGACTATAGCAATCTCAAAGTAACTACGTCTGTTATTCCTTCATAATGGAACTAGGTTTTAGTAAACTTATTGGGCAAGTAATTAAAATGTGTTAACTATTAGGCTATAGCAATCTCAAAGTAACTACGTCTGTTATTCCTTCATAATGGAACTAGGTTTTAGTAAACTTATTGGGCAAGTAATTAAAATGTGTTAACTATTAGACTATAGCAATCTCAAAGTAACTACGTTTGTTAATCCTTCATAATGGAACTAGGTTTTAGTAAACTTATTGGGCAAGTAATTAAAATGTGTTAACTATTAGGCTATAGCAATCTCAAAGTAACTACGTCTGTTATTCCTTCATAATGGAACTAGGTTTTAGTAAACTTATTGGGCAAGTAATTAAAATGTGTTTACTATTAGGTAATAGCAATCTCAAAGTAACTACGTCTGTTAATCCTTCATAATGGAACTAGGTTTTAGTAAACTTATTGGGCAAGTAATTAAAATGTGTTTACTATTAGGCTATAGCAATCCCAAAGTAACTACGTCTGTTAATCCTTCATAATGGAACTAGGTTTTAGTAAACTTATTGGGCAAGTAATTAAAATGTGTTAACTATTAGGCTATAGCAATCTCAAATTAACTACGTCTGTTATTCCTTCATAATGGAACTAGGTTTTAGTAAACTTATTGGGCAAGTAATTAAAATGTGTTAACTATTAGGCTATAGCAATCTCAAATTAACTACGTCTGTTAATCCTTCATAATGGAACTAGGTTTTAGTAAACTTATTGGGCAAGTAATTAAAATGTGTTAACTATTAGGCTATAGCAATCTCAAAGTAACTACGTCTGTTAATCCTTCATAATGGAACTAGGTTTTAGTAAACTTATTGGGCAAGTAATTAAAATGTGTTAACTATTAGGCTATAGCAATCTCAAATTAACTACGTCTGTTAATCCTTCATAATGGAACTAGGTTTTAGTAAACTTATTGGGCAAGTAATTAAAATGTGTTAACTATTAGGCTATAGCAATCTCAAAGTAACTACGTCTGTTAATCCTTCATAATGGAACTAGGTTTTAGTAAACTTATTGGGCAAGTAATTAAAATGTGTTAACTATTAGACTATAGCAATCTCAAAGTAACTACGTCTGTTAATCCTTCATAATGGAACTAGGTTTTAGTAAACTTATTGGGCAAGTAATTAAAATGTGTTAACTATTAGACTATAGCAATCTCAAAGTAACTACGTCTGTTAATCCTTCATAATGGAACTAGGTTTTAGTAAACTTATTGGGCAAGTAATTAAAATGAGTTAACTATTAGGCTATAGCAATCTCAAAGTAACTACGTCTGTTAATCCTTCATAATGGAACTAGGTTTTAGTAAACTTATTGGGCAAGTAATTAAAATGTGTTAACTATTAGACTATAGCAATCTCAAAGTAACTACGTTTGTTAATCCTTCATAATGGAACTAGGTTTTAGTAAACTTATTGGGCAAGTAATTAAAATGTGTTAACTATTAGGCTATAGCAATCCCAAATTAACTACGTCTGTTAATCCTTCATAATGGAACTAGGTTTTAGTAAACTTATTGGGCAAGTAATTAAAATGTGTTAACTATTAGGCTATAGCAATCTCAAAGTAACTACGTCTGTTATTCCTTCATAATGGAACTAGGTTTTAGTAAACTTATTGGGCAAGTAATTAAAATGTGTTAACTATTAGACTATAGCAATCTCAAAGTAACTACGTTTGTTAATCCTTCATAATGGAACTAGGTTTTAGTAAACTTATTGGGCAAGTAATTAAAATGTGTTAACTATTAGGCTATAGCAATCTCAAAGTAACTACGTCTGTTATTCCTTCATAATGGAACTAGGTTTTAGTAAACTTATTGGGCAAGTAAATAAAATGTGTTTACTATTAGGTAATAGCAATCTCAAAGTAACTACGTCTGTTAATCCTTCATAATGGAACTAGGTTTTAGTAAACTTATTGGGCAAGTAATTAAAATGTGTTTACTATTAGGCTATAGCAATCCCAAAGTAACTACGTCTGTTAATCCTTCATAATGGAACTAGGTTTTAGTAAACTTATTGGGCAAGTAATTAAAATGTGTTAACTATTAGGCTATAGCAATCTCAAATTAACTACGTCTGTTATTCCTTCATAATGGAACTAGGTTTTAGTAAACTTATTGGGCAAGTAATTAAAATGTGTTAACTATTAGGCTATAGCAATCTCAAAGTAACTACGTCTGTTAATCCTTCATAATGGAACTAGGTTTTAGTAAACTTATTGGGCAAGTAATTAAAATGTGTTAACTATTAGGCTATAGCAATCTCAAAGTAACTACGTCTGTTAATCCTTCATAATGGAACTAGGTTTTAGTAAACTTATTGGGCAAGTAATTAAAATGTGTTAACTATTAGACTATAGCAATCTCAAAGTAACTACGTTTGTTAATCCTTCATAATGGAACTAGGTTTTAGTAAACTTATTGGGCAAGTAATTAAAATGTGTTAACTATTAGGCTATAGCAATCCCAAATTAACTACGTCTGTTATTCCTTCATAATGGAACTAGGTTTTAGTAAACTTATTTGGCAAGTAATTAAAATGTGTTAACTATTAGGCTATAGCAATCTCACAGTAACTACGTCTGTTATTCGTTCATAATGGAACTAGGTTTTAGTAAACTTATTGGGCAAGTAATTAAAATGTGTTAACTATTAGGCTATAGCAATCTCAATTTAACTACGTCTGTTATTCCTTCATAATGGAACTAGGTTTTAGTAAACTTATTGGGCAAGTAATTAAAATGTGTTAACTATTAGGCTATAGCAATCTCAAAGTAACTACGTCTGTTATTCCTTCATAATGGAACTAGGTTTTAGTAAACTTATTGGGCAAGTAATTAAAATGTGTTAACTATTAGGCTATAGCAATCTCAAATTAACTACGTCTGTTATTCCTTCATAATGGAACTAGGTTTTAGTAAACTTATTGGGCAAGTAATTAAAATGTGTTAACTATTAGACTATAGCAATCTCAAATTAACTACGTCTGTTATTCCTTCATAATGGTACTAGGTTTTAGTAAACTTATTGGGCAAGTAATTAAAATGTGTTTACTATTAGGTAATAGCAATCTCAAAGTAACTACGTCTGTTAATCCTTCATAATGGAACTAGGTTTTAGTAAACTTATTGGGCAAGTAATTAAAATGTGTTTACTATTAGGCTATAGCAATCCCAAAGTAACTACGTCTGTTAATCCTTCATAATGGAACTAGGTTTTAGTAAACTTATTGGGCAAGTAATTAAAATGTGTTAACTATTAGGCTATAGCAATCTCAAATTAACTACGTCTGTTATTCCCTCATAATGGAACTAGGTTTTAGTAAACTTATTGGGCAAGTAATTAAAATGTGTTAACTATTAGCCTATAGCAATCTCAAATTAACTACGTCTGTTAATCCTTCATAATGGAACTAGGTTTTAGTAAACTTATTGGGCAAGTAATTAAAATGTGTTAACTATTAGGCTATAGCAATCTCAAAGTAACTACGTCTGTTAATCCTTCATAATGGAACTAGGTTTTAGTTAACTTATTGGGCAAGTAATTAAAATGTGTTAACTATTAGGCTATAGCAATCTCAAAGTAACTACGTCTGTTAATCCTTCATAATGGAACTAGGTTTTAGTAAACTTATTGGGCAAGTAATTAAAATGTGTTAACTATTAGACTATAGCAATCTCAAATTAACTACGTCTGTTATTCCTTCATAATGGTACTAGGTTTTAGTAAACTTATTGTTCAAGTAATTAAAATGTGTTTACTATTAGGTAATATGCAATCTCAAAGTAACTACGTCTGTTAATCCTTCATAATGGAACTAGGTTTTAGTAAACTTATTGGGCAAGTAATTAAAATGTGTTTACTATTAGGCTATAGCAATCTCAAAGTAACTACGTCTGTTAATCCTTCATAATGGAACTAGGTTTTAGTAAACGTATTGGGCAAGTAATTAAAATGTGTTTACTATTAGGCTATAGCAATCTCAAAGTAACTACGTCTGTTAATCCTTCATAATGGAACTAGGTTTTAGTAAACTTATTGGGCAAGTAATTAAAATGTGTTAACTATTAGGCTATAGCAATCTCAAATTAACTACGTCTGTTATTCCTTCATAATGGAACTAGGTTTTAGTAAACTTATTGGGCAAGTAATTAAAATGTGTTAACTATTAGGCTATAGCAATCTCAAAGTAACTACGTCTGTTATTCCTTCATAATGGAACTAGGTTTTAGTAAACTTATTGGGCAAGTAATTAAAATGTGTTAACTATTAGACTATAGCAATCTCAAATTAACTACGTCTGTTATTCCTTCATAATGGAACTAGGTTTTAGTAAACTTATTGGGCAAGTAATTAAAATGTGTTTACTATTAGGCTATAGCAATCCCAAAGTAACTACGTCTGTTAATCCTTCATAATGGAACTAGGTTTTAGTAAACTTATTGGGCAAGTAATTAAAATGTGTTAACTATTAGGCTATAGCAATCTCAAATTAACTACGTCTGTTAATCCTTTTAAATGGAACTAGGTTTTAGTAAACTTATTGGGCAAGTAATTAAAATGTGTTAACTATTAGACTATAGCAATCTCAAAGTAACTACGTCTGTTAATCCTTCATAATGGAACTAGGTTTTAGTAAACTTATTGGGCAAGTAATTAAAATGTGTTAACTATTAGGCTATAGCAATCCCAAAGTAACTACGTCTGTTATTCTTTCATAATGGAACTAGGTTTTAGTAAACTTATTGGGCAAGTAATTAAAATGTGTTTACTATTAGGCTATAGCAATCTCAAAGTAACTACGTCTGTTAATCCTTCATAATGGAACTAGGTTTTAGTAAACTTATTGGGCAAGTAATTAAAATGTGTTAACTATTAGGCTATAGCAATCCCAAAGTAACTACGTCTGTTATTCCTTTATAATGGAACTAGGTTTTAGTAAACTTATTGGGCAAGTAATTAAAATGTGTTTACTATTAGGCTATAGCAATCTCAAAGTAACTACGTCTGTTATTCCTTCATAATGGAACTAGGTTTTAGTAAACTTATTGGGCAAGTAATTAAAATGTGTTAACTATTAGGCTATAGCAATCTCAAAGTAACTACGTCTGTTAATCCTTCATAATGGAACTAGGTTTTAGTAAACTTATTGGGCAAGTAATTAAAATGTGTTAACTATTAGACTATAGCAATCTCAAAGTAACTACGTCTGTTAATCCTTCATAATGGAACTAGGTTTTAGTAATCTTATTGGGCAAGTAATTAAAATGTGTTAACTATTAGACTATAGCAATCTCAAAGTAACTACGTCTGTTAATCCTTCATAATGGAAATAGGTTTTAGTAAACTTATTGGGCAAGTAATTAAAATGTGTTAACTATTAGACTATAGCAATCTCAAAGTAACTACGTCTGTTAATCCTTCATAATGGAACTAGGTTTTAGTAAACGTATTGGGCAAGTAATTAAAATGTGTTAACTATTAGGCTATAGCAATCTCAAAGTAACTACGTCTGTTATTCCTTCATAATGGAACTAGGTTTTAGTAAATTGATTGGGCAAGTAATTAAAATGTGATAACTATTAGACTATAGCAATCTCAAAGTAACTACGTCTGTTAATCCTTCATAATGGAACTAGGTTTTAGTAAACTTATTGGGCAAGTAATTAAAATGTGATAACTATTAGACTATAGCAATCTCAAAGTAACTACGTCTGTTAATCCTTCATAATGGAACTAGGTTTTAGTAAACTTATTGGGCAAGTAATTAAAATGTGTTATTTATTAGGCTATAGCAATCCCAAAGTAACTACGTCTGTTAATCCTTCATAATGGAACTAGGTTTTAGTAAACTTATTGGGCAAGTAATTAAAATGTGTTAACTATTAGGCTATAGCAATCTCAAAGTAACTACGTCTGTTAATCCTTCATAATGGAACTAGGTTTTAGTAAACTTATTGGGCAAGTAATTAAAATGTGTTAACTATTAGGCTATAGCATTCCCAAAGTAACTACGTCTGTTATTCCTTCATAATGGAACTAGGTTTTAGTAAACTTATTGGGCAAGTAATTAAAATGTGTTAACTATTAGGCTATAGCAATCTCAAAGTAACTACGTCTGTTATTCCTTCATAATGGAACTAGGTTTTAGTAAACTTATTGGGCAAGTAATTAAAATGTGTTTACTATTAGGCTATAGCAATCTCAAAGTAACTACGTCTGTTATTCCTTCATAATGGAACTAGGTTTTAGTAAACGTATTGGGCAAGTAATTAAAATGTGTTAACTATTAGGCTATAGCAATCTCAAAGTAACTACGTCTGTTATTCCTTCATAATGGAACTAGGTTTTAGTAAATTGATTGGGCAAGTAATTAAAATGTGATAACTATTAGACTATAGCAATCTCAAAGTAACTACGTCTGTTAATCCTTCATAATGGAACTAGGTTTTAGTAATCTTATTGGGCAAGTAATTAAAATGTGATAACTATTAGACTATAGCAATCTCAAAGTAACTACGTCTGTTAATCCTTCATAATGGAACTAGGTTTTAGTAAACTTATTGGGCAAGTAATTAAAATGTGTTATTTATTAGGCTATAGCAATCCCAAAGTAACTACGTCTGTTATTCCTTCATAATGGAACTAGGTTTTAGTAAACTTATTGGGCAAGTAATTAAAATGTGTTTACTATTAGGCTATAGCAATCTCAAAGTAACTACGTCTGTTATTCCTTCATAATGGAACTAGGTTTTAGTAAACTTATTGGGTAAGTAATTAAAATGTGTTAACTATTAGGCTATTGCAATCTCAAAGTAACTACGTCTGTTAATCCTTCATAATGGAACTAGGTTTTAGTAAACTTATTGGGCAAGTAATTAAAATGTGTTAACTATTAGGCTATAGCAATCTCAAAGTAACTACGTCTGTTAATCCTTCATAATGGAACTAGGTTTTAGTAAACTTATTGGGCAAGTAATTAAAATGTGTTAACTATTAGGCTATAGCAATCTCAAAGTAACTACGTCTGTTATTCCTTCATAATGGAACTAGGTTTTAGTAAACTTATTGGGCAAATAATTAAAATGTGTTAACTATTAGGCTATAGCAATCTCAAAGTAACTACGTCTGTTAATCCTTTATAATGGAACTAGGTTTTAGTAAACTTATTTGGCAAGTAATTAAAATGTGTTAACTATTAGGCTATAGCAATCCCAAAGTAACTACGTCTGTTATTCCTTCATAATGGAACTAGGTTTTAGTAAACTTATTGGGCAAGTAATTAAAATGTGTTAACTATTAGACTATAGCAATCTCAAATTAACTACGTCTGTTATTCCTTCATAATGGAACTAGGTTTTAGTAAACGTATTGGGCAAGTAATTAAAATGTGTTTACTATTAGGCTATAGCAATCCCAAAGTAACTACGTCTGTTAATCCTTCATAATGGAACTAGGTTTTAGTAAACTTATTGGGCAAGTAATTAAAATGTGTTAGCTATTAGGCTATAGCAATCTCAAAGTAACTACGTCTGTTAATCCTTCATAATGGAACTAGGTTTTAGTAAACTTATTTGGCAAGTAATTAAAATGTGTTAACTATTAGACTATAGCAATCTCAAAGTAACTACGTCTGTTAATCCTTCATAATGGAACTAGGTTTTAGTAAACTTATTGGGCAAGTAATTAAAATGTGTTAACTATTAGACTATAGCAATCTCAAAGTAACTACGTCTGTTAATCCTTCATAATGGAACTAGGTTTTAGTAAACTTATTGGGCAAGTAATTAAAATGTGTTAACTATTAGGCTATAGCAATCTCAAAGTAACTACGTCTGTTATTCCTTCATAATGGAACTAGGTTTTAGTAAACTTATTGGGCAAGTAATTAAAATGTGTTAACTATTAGACTATAGCAATCTCAAAGTAACTACGTCTGTTAATCCTTCATAATGGAACTAGGTTTTAGTAAACTTATTGGGCAAGTAATTAAAATGTGTTAACTATTAGGCTATAGCAATCCCAAATTAACTACGTCTGTTATTCCTTCATAATGGAACTAGGTTTTAGTAAACTTATTGGGCAAGTAATTAAAATGTGTTAACTATTAGGCTATAGCAATCTCAAAGTAACTACGTCTGTTAATCCTTCATAATGGAACTAGGTTTTAGTAAACTTATTGGGCAAGTAATTAAAATGTTTTAACTATTAGACTATAGCAATCTCAAATTAACTACGTCTGTTATTCCTTCATAATGGAACTAGGTTTTAGTAAACTTATTGGGCAAGTAATTAAAATGTGTTAACTATTAGACTATAGCAATCTCAAATTAACTACGTCTCTTATTCCTTCATAATGGAACTAGGTTTTAGTAAACTTATTGGGCAAGTAATTAAAATGTGTTAACTATTAGGCTATAGCAATTTCAAAGTAACTACGTCTGTTATTCCTTCATAATGGAACTAGGTTTTAGTAAACTTATTGGGCAAGTAATTAAAATGTGTTTACTATTAGGTAATAGCAATCTCAAAGTAACTACGTCTGTTAATCCTTCATAATGGAACTAGGTTTTAGTAAACTTATTGGGCAAGTAATAAAAATGTGTTTACTATTAGGCTATAGCAATCCCAAAGTAACTACGTCTGTTAATCCTTCATAATGGAACTAGGTTTTAGTAAACTTATTGGGCAAGTAATTAAAATGTGTTAACTATTAGGCTATAGCAATCTCAAATTAACTACGTCTGTTATTCCTTCATAATGGAACTAGGTTTTAGTAAACTTATTGGGCAAGTAATTAAAATGTGTTAACTATTAGGCTATACCAATCTCAAATTAACTACGTCTGTTAATCCTTCATAATGGAACTAGGTTTTAGTAAACTTATTGGGCAAGTAATTAAAATGTGTTAACTATTAGGCTATAGCAATCTCAAAGTAACTACGTCTGTTAATCCTTCATAATGAAACTAGGTTTTAGTAAACTTATTGGGCAAGTAATTAAAATGTGTTAACTATTAGGCTATAGCAATCTCAAATTAACTACGTCTGTTATTCCTTCATAATGGAACTAGGTTTTAGCAAACTTATTGGGCAAGTAATTAAAATGTGTTAACTATTAGGCTATAGCAATCTCAAAGTAACTACGTCTGTTAATCCTTCATAATGGAACTAGGTTTTAGTAAACGTATTGGGCAAGTAATTAAAATGTGTTAACTATTAGGCTATAGCAATCTCAAAGTAACTACGTCTGTTAATCCTTCATAATGGAACTAGGTTTTAGTAAACTTATTGGGCAAGTAATTAAAATGTGTTAACTATTAGACTATAGCAATCTCAAAGTAACTACGTCTGTTAATCCTTCATAATGGAACTAGGTTTTAGTAAACTTATTGGGCAAGTAATTAAAATGTGTTAACTATTAGACTATAGCAATCTCAAAGTAACTACGTCTGTTAATCCTTCATAATGGAACTAGGTTTTAGTAAACTTATTGGGCAAGTAATTAAAATGTGTTAACTATTAGGCTATAGCAATCTCAAAGTAACTACGTCTGTTATTCCTTCATAATGGAACTAGGTTTTAGTAAACTTATTGGGCAAGTAATTAAAATGTGTTAACTATTAGACTATAGCAATCTCAAAGTAACTACGTTTGTTAATCCTTCATAATGGAACTAGGTTTTAGTAAACTTATTGGGCAAGTAATTAAAATGTGTTAACTATTAGGCTATAGCAATCTCAAAGTAACTACGTCTGTTATTCCTTCATAATGGAACTAGGTTTTAGTAAACTTATTGGGCAAGTAATTAAAATGTGTTTACTATTAGGTAATAGCAATCTCAAAGTAACTACGTCTGTTAATCCTTCATAATGGAACTAGGTTTTAGTAAACTTATTGGGCAAGTAATTAAAATGTGTTTACTATTAGGCTATAGCAATCCCAAAGTAACTACGTCTGTTAATCCTTCATAATGGAACTAGGTTTTAGTAAACTTATTGGGCAAGTAATTAAAATGTGTTAACTATTAGGCTATAGCAATCTCAAATTAACTACGTCTGTTATTCCTTCATAATGGAACTAGGTTTTAGTAAACTTATTGGGCAAGTAATTAAAATGTGTTAACTATTAGGCTATAGCAATCTCAAATTAACTACGTCTGTTAATCCTTCATAATGGAACTAGGTTTTAGTAAACTTATTGGGCAAGTAATTAAAATGTGTTAACTATTAGGCTATAGCAATCTCAAAGTAACTACGTCTGTTAATCCTTCATAATGGAACTAGGTTTTAGTAAACTTATTGGGCAAGTAATTAAAATGTGTTAACTATTAGGCTATAGCAATTTCAAATTAACTACGTCTGTTATTCCTTCATAATGGAACTAGGTTTTAGCAAACTTATTGGGCAAGTAATTAAAATGTGTTAACTATTAGGCTATAGCAATCTCAAAGTAACTACGTCTGTTAATCCTTCATAATGGAACTAGGTTTTAGTAAACTTATTGGGCAAGTAATTAAAATGTGTTAACTATTAGGCTATAGCAATCTCAAAGTAACTACGTCTGTTAATCCTTCATAATGGAACTAGGTTTTAGTAAACTTATTGGGCAAGTAATTAAAATGTGTTAACTATTAGACTATAGCAATCTCAAAGTAACTACGTCTGTTAATCCTTCATAATGGAACTAGGTTTTAGTAAACTTATTGGGCAAGTAATTAAAATGTGTTAACTATTAGACTATAGCAATCTCAAAGTAACTACGTCTGTTAATCCTTCATAATGGAACTAGGTTTTAGTAAACTTATTGGGCAAGTAATTAAAATGTGTTAACTATTAGGCTATAGCAATCTCAAAGTAACTACGTCTGTTAATCCTTCATAATGGAACTAGGTTTTAGTAAACTTATTGGGCAAGTAATTAAAATGTGTTAACTATTAGACTATAGCAATCTCAAAGTAACTACGTTTGTTAATCCTTCATAATGGAACTAGGTTTTAGTAAACTTATTGGGCAAGTAATTAAAATGTGTTAACTATTAGGCTATAGCAATCTCAAAGTAACTACGTCTGTTATTCCTTCATAATGGAACTAGGTTTTAGTAAACTTATTTTGCAAGTAATTAAAATGTGTTAACTATTAGACTATAGCAATCTCAAAGTAACTACGTTTGTTAATTCTTCATAATGGAACTAGGTTTTAGTAAACTTATTGGGCAAGTAATTAAAATGTGTTAACTATTAGGCTATAGCAATCTCAAAGTAACTACGTCTGTTATTCCTTTATAATGGAACTAGGTTTTAGTAAACTTATTGGGCAAGTAATTAAAATGTGTTTACTATTAGGTAATAGCAATCTCAAAGTAACTACGTCTGTTAATCCTTCATAATGGAACTAGGTTTTAGTAAACTTATTGGGCAAGTAATTAAAATGTGTTTACTATTAGGCTATAGCAATCCCAAAGTAACTACGTCTGTTAATCCTTCATAATGGAACTAGGTTTTAGTAAACTTATTGGGCAAGTAATTAAAATGTGTTAACTATTAGGCTATAGCAATCTCAAATTAACTACGTCTGTTATTCCTTCATAATGGAACTAGGTTTTAGTAAACTTATTGGGCAAGTAATTAAAATGTGTTAACTATTAGGCTATAGCAATCTCAAAGTAACTACGTCTGTTAATCCTTCATAATGGAACTAGGTTTTAGTAAACTTATTGGGCAAGTAATTAAAATGTGTTTACTATTAGGCTATAGCAATCCCAAAGTAACTACGTCTGTTAATCCTTCATAATGGAACTAGGTTTTAGTAAACTTATTGGGCAAGTAATTAAAATGTGTTAACTATTAGGCTATAGCAATCTCAAATTAACTACGTCTGTTATTCCTTCATAATGGAACTAGGTTTTAGTAAACTTATTGGGCAAGTAATTAAAATGTGTTAACTATTAGGCTATAGCAATCTCAAATTAACTACGTCTGTTAATCCTTCATAATGGAACTAGGTTTTAGTAAACTTATTGGGCAAGTAATTAAAATGTGTTAACTATTAGGCTATAGCAATCTCAAAGTAACTACGTCTGTTAATCCTTCATAATGGAACTAGGTTTTAGTAAACTTATTGGGCAAGTAATTAAAATGTGTTAACTATTAGGCTATAGCAATCTCAAATTAACTACGTCTGTTATTCCTTCATAATGGAACTAGGTTTTAGCAAACTTATTGGGCAAGTAATTAAAATGTTTTAACTATTAGGCTATAGCAATCTCAAAGTAACTACGTCTGTTAATCCTTCATAATGGAACTAGGTTTTAGTAAACTTATTGGGCAAGTAATTAAAATGTGTTAACTATTAGGCTATAGCAATCTCAAAGTAACTACGTCTGTTAATCCTTCATAATGGAACTAGGTTTTAGTAAACTTATTGGGCAAGTAATTAAAATGTGTTAACTATTAGACTATAGCAATCTCAAAGTAACTACGTCTGTTAATCCTTCATAATGGAACTAGGTTTTAGTAAACTTATTGGGCAAGTAATTAAAATGTGTTAACTATTAGACTATAGCAATCTCAAAGTAACTACGTCTGTTAATCCTTCATAATGGAACTAGGTTTTAGTAAACTTATTGGGCAAGTAATTAAAATGTGTTAACTATTAGGCTATAGCAATCTCAAAGTAACTACGTCTGTTAATCCTTCATAATGGAACTAGGTTTTAGTAAACTTATTGGGCAAGTAATTAAAATGTGTTAACTATTAGACTATAGCAATCTCAAAGTAACTACGTTTGTTAATCCTTCATAATGGAACTAGGTTTTAGTAAACTTATTGGGCAAGTAATTAAAATGTGTTAACTATTAGGCTATAGCAATCCCAAATTAACTACGTCTGTTATTCCTTCATAATGGAACTAGGTTTTAGTAAACTTATTTGGCAAGTAATTAAAATGTGTTAACTATTAGGCTATAGCAATCTCACAGTAACTACGTCTGTTATTCGTTCATAATGGAACTAGGTTTTAGTAAACTTATTGGGCAAGTAATTAAAATGTGTTAACTATTAGGCTATAGCAATCTCAATTTAACTACGTCTGTTATTCCTTCATAATGGAACTAGGTTTTAGTAAACTTATTGGGCAAGTAATTAAAATGTGTTAACTATTAGGCTATAGCAATCTCAAAGTAACTACGTCTGTTATTCCTTCATAATGGAACTAGGTTTTAGTAAACTTATTGGGCAAGTAATTAAAATGTGTTAACTATTAGGCTATAGCAATCTCAAATTAACTACGTCTGTTATTCCTTCATAATGGAACTAGGTTTTAGTAAACTTATTGGGCAAGTAATTAAAATGTGTTAACTATTAGACTATAGCAATCTCAAATTAACTACGTCTGTTATTCCTTCATAATGGTACTAGGTTTTAGTAAACTTATTGGGCAAGTAATTAAAATGTGTTTACTATTAGGTAATAGCAATCTCAAAGTAACTACGTCTGTTAATCCTTCATAATGGAACTAGGTTTTAGTAAACTTATTGGGCAAGTAATTAAAATGTGTTTACTATTAGGCTATAGCAATCCCAAAGTAACTACGTCTGTTAATCCTTCATAATGGAACTAGGTTTTAGTAAACTTATTGGGCAAGTAATTAAAATGTGTTAACTATTAGGCTATAGCAATCTCAAATTAACTACGTCTGTTATTCCCTCATAATGGAACTAGGTTTTAGTAAACTTATTGGGCAAGTAATTAAAATGTGTTAACTATTAGCCTATAGCAATCTCAAATTAACTACGTCTGTTAATCCTTCATAATGGAACTAGGTTTTAGTAAACTTATTGGGCAAGTAATTAAAATGTGTTAACTATTAGGCTATAGCAATCTCAAAGTAACTACGTCTGTTAATCCTTCATAATGGAACTAGGTTTTAGTAAACTTATTGGGCAAGTAATTAAAATGTGTTAACTATTAGGCTATAGCAATCTCAAATTAACTACGTCTGTTATTCCTTCATTATGGAACTAGGTTTTAGCAAACTTATTCGGCAAGTAATTAAAATGTGTTAACTATTAGGCTATAGCAATCTCAAAGTAACTACGTCTGTTAATCCTTCATAATGGAACTAGGTTTTAGTAAACTTATTGGGCAAGTAATTAAAATGTGTTAACTATTAGGCTATAGCAATCTCAAAGTAACTACGTCTGTTATTCCTTCATAATGGAACTAGGTTTTAGTAAACTTATTGGGCAAGTAATTAAAATGTGTTAACTATTAGGCTATAGCAATCTCAAAGTAACTACGTGTGTTATTCCTTCATAATGGAACTAGGTTTTAGTAAACTTATTGGGCAAGTAATTAAAATGTGTTAACTATTAGGCTATAGCAATCTCAAAGTAACTACGTCTTTTATTCCTTAATAATGGAACTAGGTTTTAGTAAACTTATTGGGCAACTAATTAAAATGTGTTAACTATTAGGCTATAGCAATCCCAAAGTAACTACGTCTGTTATTCCTTCATAATGGAACTAGGTTTTAGTAAACTTATTGGGCAAGTAATTAAAATGTGTTAACTATTAGGCTATAGCAATCTCAAATTAACTACGTCTGTTAATCCTTCATAATGGAACTAGGTTTTAGTAAACTTATTGGGCAAGTAATTAAAATGTGTTAACTATTAGGCTATAGCAATCTCAAAGTAACTACGTCTGTTATTCCTTCATAATGGAACTAGGTTTTAGTAAACTTATTGGGCAAGTAATTAAAATGTGTTAACTATTAGGCTATAGCAATCCCAAAGTAACTACGTCTGTTATTCCTTCATAATGGAACTAGGTTTTAGTAAACTTATTGGGCAAGTAATTAAAATGTGTTAACTATTAGGCTATAGCAATCTCAAAGTAACTACGTCTGTTATTCCTTCATAATGGAACTAGGTTTTAGTAAACCTATTGGGCAAGTAATTAAAATGTGTTAACTATTAGGCCTTAGCAATCTCAAAGTAACTGCGTCTGTTATTCCTTCATAATGGAACTAGGTTTTCGTAAACTTATTGGGCAAGTAATTAAAATGTGTTAACTATTAGGCTATAGCAATCCCAAAGTAACTACGTCTGTTATTCCTTCATAATGGAACTAGGTTTTAGTAAACTTATTGGGCAAGTAATTAAAATGTGTTAACTATTAGGCTATAGCAATCTCAAATTAACTACGTCTGTTATTCCTTCATAATGGTACTAGGTTTTAGTAAACTTATTGGGCAAGTAATTAAAATGTGTTAACTATTAGGCTATAGCAATCTCAAATTAACTACGTCTGTTATTCCTTCATAATGGTACTAGGTTTTAGTAAACTTATTGGGCAAGTAATTAAAATGTGTTAACTATTAGGCTATAGCAATCTCAAAGTAACTACGTCTGTTAGTCCTTCATAATGGAACTAGGTTTTAGTAAACTTATTGGGCAAGTAATTAAAATGTGTTAACTATTAGGCTCTAGCAATCTCAAATTAACTACGTCTGTTATTCCTTCATAATGGTACTAGGTTTTAGTAAACTTATTGGGCAAGTAATTAAAATGTGTTAACTATTAGGCTATAGCAATCTCAAAGTAACTACGTCTGTTAATCCTTCATAATGGAAATAGGTTTTAGTAAACTTATTGGGCAAGTAATTAAAATGTGTTAACTATTAGGCTATAGCAATCTCAAATTAACTACGTCTGTTATTCCTTCATAATGGAACTAGTTTTCCATGAAATAACCTCAACTATATACAATAATAGAAACATATCCATTTATGAGAGTTTTATTCTCTACAGAGTTTTTATTAATTCATTTGTAACAGATAGCAATTTTATTTTTGGAAATAATGTAAACTGTCAAAGAGTGGGAAAACAAGAAAATGAAACCAATTTTAGGGGACGGATTTCGTTATTCAATCATGTATACAATTTTCTAACAATGAGAATAATGTAACATTACTAATGAATATTTACGCATTTCTACTAGCTATTACTTTTTGCACATTCTATTACTTAATAATACTTGTATTAGTAATAATGATAAACTTGCTTATTCGTCTTATTATTTTAAGAAAGTAATAAAATGTTTCATATTATTGTTTCATCGCGACAGATGTAATGATTACAAAAGGCATAGTAGAGGTCTTTAGCATGATTGAATAAAAACTAATTTTTGTTCTCCACAAAACCATTTAACAAATGTCTTGGTATGGACTCTGACTTCAATAACTTTTGTAGTCTTAACAAAGTTTTTGCACAAGTGAACTACATTGGAACTTTCTACAATAGGTATTCTGTTTGGTGTATATGTCTTGCATAAAAGTTTGTGTATGTTTTAGATTCATTCCAACAGTTTTTTGGACAAAATATTTATTGTTCTAAGAATGTTACTTTTTATATTTTTCTATATCTCCTCCAGGTCAGTCAGAAAAGTTCAAATATCGTCTGTAAGATATGCAATAAAATATAAACCATAAATTAAAAATTTAGCCATTGAAAGACGTAATTTAGTTACTGTAGTATCTAAATACAAGATGTAAATTCAAGAAAAACCTAAAAATAGGAACTAAAAGGAGATAAATATACTGTTAAAGGCAGGGGGCTGATGGAATCTACATTAAACAGCTCGAATCGAACACACGTCCTACGGCTAACACAATTACATTACTTTATAATCATAAAACTCGTCCCAAAAGAATGTTTCCTTCAAATTGTAGCCCTATATTATAACATATTAAATCTAGTTCTGCTGCAAATTGAATTTAAAAAAAAATCGCTCACTATATTGTCCAAAAAGCAATGCCAAACATGTCTGTTAATAATTGAAGATTGTATTTTTAGTTTTCGATTAGCATTTTTCTAACGACCTATTACAAAACTCATTACCTCCGCGATTAAGTTGGATATCATTGATCGATAAAAATGTGAGTGACATTTTACTGTATGCTAATTCACTTGGCTGTGGCTACAGATAAATCAGTGACGCAATTAAACTCCAGAAATATGAAGCCTCCCGCTGACAATTTGCATAACTTTGTTCCATTACTGCAAGCTGTAATGTTTTATTATTGAATCAAGGTATTTTTTAAAAACTTTTCATGAAATCGATATTAGCAGAAAGAAGGTAATACCTAGGAATCCAGGAATACGGAGAACATAACAATTGCTAACGTAAATTCGAATGTGAAACCACTTTACACCTCAGACAAAACGTTATAAAATAACGTGTACTTATAAAACAGAGCCCTTTCATACATTGCATTCGAATATAGATAAAAGTACCTACTTGGGGAGTTTAAGGTTTTTGAAAAGAATAATGTCTTCTCATGGAAGAGGTAAACAATTGAGAGTGTTAAACATGGCCCTGTCTAGCGATGCAGAAACGTACCGAGACACTTGTCAAAAGTTACACTTCTTAGCAAACGTTATTTTTTTTCATGTAACCAAATACATCCTAACCGTGTACTTTGCAACTATGTTCGAATGTGGTACTCTGCAGTGATTTGTTTTGTTAGATCTAAAGTACTCTGCGTGTATTTTAGAATAGAATTATTCAATTCCTTATGTTAGTTCACACTATATATATATATATATATATATATATATATATATATATATATATATATATATATATATATATATATATATATAGGAAATGTTTGTAGGAAAGTATTTATACTGACCCTTTACTTCCCGTCTCGCCTACTGCGATCTCTCAAGTCCAAGTGCACGGTTATGAGGCTCACACTATATAGATGTGAGCCCCCAAAAACTTATCGAGTGTACAAAGAGACAAAACTGAGGCGTTTAAAAGTAAACAAATAATTAGTACGTAGTTAGTATTAATAATGTCTTGGAATTTATAATATTTGGTTTATCCAGTCTATTAGGCGTATTTAGTGAAATTAGAAACTTATGTTATGAAATATTGTCTATATTATTATTTTTACCTAGTCTAGAGAGCTGAGTTTTGGGGAAAAGCTCTGGCCTGCAGCCTAAAACATTTATTATAATTTCACTCCCCCCAAGTACATACTCATCGAACTTAAAAAAGCTTTAAATATTTTTTCAACCGTTACTCTATGTTGAAAAATAATACATAACTTACAAGTCTGCAAAACATCGAAAAATAGTGTTCCAATTCATTAAACTGTCGATGTTTCAATTAAATGAAACAAATAATTTACAGAGTATGAGTTCTAAGGGTGACATTCCGTGTAAGATAAACTAATCTTACAGATTATTGTGTGGTGGGTAAGTCTGTTAAACAATGACCTCTGCGTGAGAGAGATCGTAACAGGTGATTTCAATGTTCCAATCCAATGCAACAATCACCCTTCGCACAGTGGAATTGCCGAAATTAACTGAATTATGTTTTGATTTGCAAATTGTTGCAACTAACTAGATTTGCCAGTCTTTATTGGACGTTGTGCATTTCGTTATTGTAAAGTGATTAAATTTGTTGACGTATGAATAATAAGAACATGTATTATTCACAACGCATATTGAATAGTATATATATATATATATATATATATATATATATATATATATATATATTCAACAAATTATTGCAATGGACGTGTTATGGACATGTACAAATATCTGAAAACATTACATAAGCGAAATTCCAAATTACCATTTGTTGTTGTCGTGTGACAAGTGCAATAAAAACAATAAAAAAAAGAAAAAAAGTGTTCAGAGAAAAGTAGAGAGAGCACAGTTACACGGGTCCAAAGGCGCGAAGCACTGCACTGGCCACATCTGCAGCTTTGTCCGTATAAAGGGTCTCCCTAGAACAGTTCAAGTCAATTTTAAATAGTGCTGCAATGATGGACGGGCAGTTGAAGAGATGATCGGGATCAAGCTGTATCCCTGGGCAGTGCCTACATTCAGGGTATGTTCTTGATCCACCAGGCAAGATTTTCATGTCTTTGAGGTGCATTGTCCTCAGTCTGGCAATTGTTTTTGTTATTTCCCTGTCGAAGTTAAGCTCGGGAAGTGATGATTTTCTTCGGTTGTTATGGCAGAGCTTCTGTTTTGCAACGGCATTGACGTCGGAAGACGTTGTAATCACAGGGCTGGTTCGATGGTCCTCTCTTCCTTGGCCAGACATCCCTTTGATGTCGACGTGTGTTGGGATCCATTGAAGCTTACAAAGCTTCTTCTTTTCCTCTATTAAGGACAGGAGGGTATTGATCTTTTGGGCGAGGTTTGTATTTCCTTTTGGAGAGCCTGAAGAGCAGATCTGCAGTCCGTGAAGATTATTATGCCATCAGAGGGGTTGAGTGTTGTCCAAGTGAGGTAAATACTCAGAGCTTCTTTGATTGTGATGAGTTCGCTTGTGAAGTTGGAGGCGATTTTGCCTGCTGCAATTTTGTGTTTGGAAGTTGAGCCATCAGGGTAGGTTATAAAGAATTCGAAGAGCCGTCGGTGTAAGCAGCGACCAAGTGTGGTTTTAAAATCTCAGTAATAGTTTCCATTCCTTTCCTCTTGATTGTTTCTTGAGGCTCTTTTTTGGAGCAGGGTTCGAGGAGATTCAAGTTTATATTCACAAAGGAGGGTAGTTTGACCGGGAACCTGGGTTCTTGAAAGATGTCAAGGTTCGTGTGCTGTAGGTTGATGTCCTGTCTTGCAATTTTCCATTTTCGTTTCCATGTATGGTTTTGGAATATTGTTTTTATTAATATTTATATACTTTCTTTTTTCGTCGCTAGCATTGAGTTGTAGTTCTTTTTCGCTTTCCTTTCTCACTGTTTGTTTGTGAAGCAAGCAAATCCGATATTGGAAAGTTGGCGCAGTGCCAAAGCGCTAGACCTCGAATATGAAGATTCTTAGTTAGAATCCGACTTAGAACCCCCACATTTTTATAATTTAATTGTTGATATATATTTGAAAATTAACTATAATTAATTATAGTTAATTACAGTTAATTAATTATATATTTGAAAAATACTGTATTAACATCAATTGTCATCCACTATAGGTTAAAGGAAATGTATTTCAACTTGTTTTGATGAATAAACACATATTTTATTTAGGATTGAAAGTTTGTACAAGATATATAAAAGGAGAGAGTGGGATAACAGAAGGAATTGAAAAAGTGTTTTGGTTCCTTATTATGTACCACCAAATTCTGTGTCCATGGTGGATATTTTTCTCTTCAGTTTTAGAGAATATATATCTACACATGTATGTCGCCAAGTTTGTATCATACTGTGAAGATGTTTGTTAATACTAGTGACCAACAAACAATACTTGTATTGTAGGCCCGCAGACGTATTGGGTGAAAGGGTTTAGGCCATTTGTTCAAGAAATTGTTTTATAAATAGCATACATAGTAATTTAATTAATAAAAATATTGTTATTTATAATTTTACTTACAGTATTGCAAAGACGAGTTGCTCCTGTATTTCTACTTTAAAGAAATTAACCTTTCCAATTCATAATTAACAAATAAGGTTCGATCATAAAAACATTCGGAAAAATGAAAAACATGAAAATACCTTAAGTTTTAAACCTATATTGCAATCTTGAGTAAGATAATACACAGTATAGTATAGTGTTTAAACTTATTACAGTTTTTTTTGTCAATTTGACATTATTTTTACTTGGTAATTACGAATGAAATAAATTGGAAACTGATTTCTAATGCGATCAATAAGCATTGGACGACGAACCGTACCATTTAATAGCTTTGAGTTAATATACTAGACAATATGTTTGTTGATATTTGTCAGTTCTAAAGGCTTTTGCTAAACGATAAACCTTTTACCTATTTTTGTGTGTTGTATATTTGTATGACCTGTTTTTACATGCATATAAGCATATAAATTTGTCTCATATTTATGCATATGTTAGAATTCTAAGAACCGACGTTGAGGAACAAACAGTTTTATAATATTATTAATTTTAATTTGTATATATATATATATATATATATAATGATTTTTTGATATATTGATCTTGAGAAAAAACACCCTACATCCTTACAATACTAACTTCCTCCGTCCTTAAAACCTTTGCGTGTCTGAGGGTAGTCGCAGACTGAGTAACCTCAACCATTTTCTCTATTTTATCTGTACTCAAGACTTTTACGACAAGATGTACCCGTGGCTTAAAGTCTCTTTCCCCTCGTCGTTGATGGCTGTAGCTTATTTTAGTGACATTTTCTTCCGAAGACACGACGTAATAATGTGGTTTCATGGCTTAGAACACGCTGTAATTGTTATCGCTCGTTTGGTAAGTTTTTATAATGTAGTGAATTATAGATAAGGTTAAGTGGAAATGCTAAACGACCATGGAGGATCTACTTGTACCACTAGTTCTAGAGTAAACACGACTACTGGGCACAAGTGTTCCGCCGGCGGTAACTCGCTAACGAACTGTTTTCGGACTTGTGTTTGCATAACGTGCTGAAATAAATAATAAACAGTATCTAGTAATGTAATTATTTACTAAAGTAAAACTTCCTATGGCGCGTCATATCAAAAGGTTTATATGTGAATAAATCAGTGCTCCATGGCGCATCATATCAAAAGGTTTATATGTGAATAAATCAGTGCTCCATGGCGCATCATATCAAAAGGTTTATATGTGAATAAATCAGTGCTCCATGGCGCATCATATCAAAAGGTTTATATTGTGAATAAATCAGTGCTCCATGGCGCATCATATCAAAAGGTTTATATGTGAATAAATCAGTGCTCCATGGCGCATCATATCAAAAGGTTTATATGTGAATAAATCAGTGCTCCATGGCGCATCATATCAAAAGGTTTATATGTGAATAAATCAGTGCTCCATGGCGCATCATATCAAAAGGTTTATATGTGAATAAATCAGTGCTCCATGGCGCATCATATCAAAAGGTTTATATGTGAATAAATCAGTGCTCCATGGCGCATCATATCAAAAGGTTTATATGTGAATAAATCAGTGCTCCATGGCGCATCATGTCAAAAGGTTTATATGTGAATAAATCTGGCGCGTCGTCACTACACAATGTTACCGGGGATTTATATCAATTTTATATTCTCAAAATCCATATAGCATTTATAATCTCTCTGTTTCTCTTTCTCACTCTCTCTCTCTCTCTCTCTCTCTCTCTCTCTCTATATATATATATATATATATATATATATATATATATATGTGCGCGCATGTGTGTGTGTGTGTATAAATAAATATGTAACCAATGCAATAGTGTAACGAATATTTTAATTTAAGATTAAATAAGTTTTCATAGTCATGACACGGGTAGGATATTAAATATTTTTAATTTTTTGGAACTTTATTTTGTTAAATCGTTTTTCTTACTTCATCTTTAAAGCCGTGTACATTTATCTGAAATGAATATACTATTTATATTCTCTAGTCTTCACCTTTTGAAGAGATTAGATTTACAAAACCTTACTTGGTCATAAATATGCAATTCCCGTCAGTATAAGTTTCGTCAGTTTAGGCTATGAGTTGCCTCAAAGTGAATTAAATGATGACATATGATTTCATGCGACAGCTGATGTTATGTTATAGGTTATGTTGTATAACAACGGTTTTACTGGTACATGTAGGTTACATTTTATTATTTATTGAACATTGATAAGGAAAAAGATTAATTTATTGAAATTTTTATCTGAATTCATTATAACGATAATAATAAATAATGTATTTTATTTGCAATTTTTGAAACGAAAACATTCTTAGGCGCGTCTGATACTTTTTAAGAGCTGATTTCAAATGAACTTGTTAAAAAGATTCAGTAAGCATCTAATCAATATTTTTGTTACCCACATTATTTTATTATTAACTGCAATTAATAGCAGTCTTTCTTAAATACATTAGTCAATTGAAGATGTAAATATTGAATGATAATTGAATAAATTAATGTTTATATGGAAATTTTCATTATAATTTGCATGGAACATTTTGTATATATATTAGTTGTAATTTGTTATTTGTGGTTCATTTATGTTGTTCAATGTAAACATTCTGTATTATTGTTTCTTATTTTATAACAAATCTTCAGTAAATTCCCATTTCGCAATATTAAATGTTTTCCTCAATTGAAAATTTCTGTAGACGTGGCTATAAAAGTTTTCACTTCTATCGCCATTCCTCGCGTGCCATAACCTAATTCTCTTTAGCTTATTTTTTTCCTATGTGCAAGTAATGAACACTTATTTTTGATAGTAGACAATGGCATAGACGTTAATAAAAAAATAACTAATACAAAAACTACCAATATTAATCCCTCACATTAATATAGTATATTTTCTATAACCATGTCATCCTCATCAAAGGGTCCTATTACAAAATACAATCTATAAGATATATTACAATAAAATTACTCAATGTCGTATTTGTATTGTAATAGGACCCTCTGATGATGGGGACATGGTATCGAAATGTTTAAGCTTGATAATTTCATGTATTAGTTATTTTCTATGAATTTTTGTAGTGTTGGAATTATTGTCAACGTTATACTGCAATAATGCGACTGTACTCGTGTTATATAGTACTACCAGCTTTTCATTTCACAATCTAACTTTTGGAAAAGTAGAATATATATATATATTATACATTAAAGAAATTTGTTTTTGGAATGTGTCAGAGGATATGTTCCCCCAACCCAACTAGAATTAAGACGAAAGCGATTGTCTTAGTGATTAAAATTAACTTATATAATTTATTCACTGTAATTTATGGTAACCGAATTATATTTTCCAAAGGGTATTAAAAAGACATAAAATCCAATTACTTAGAGATTATCTTAAGGACATTCAAAGAGATGATATTTTTAATAAAAAAAAAAACAGGGAAAATTCCATTATTTTAATCCTCTTATGGTAAGAGACAGAGAGAAATTAATGAAAGACAAGATTAAAGTCTGCTTCTTTACTAAACTTAAAAATGGGGTATTCGTAAAACACCAAAAACATAGCAGATTTTACAGTTTTGGTTGAGATACAATTAAAAATCCGTGATCAAAAAATGATCAAGAAAATGACATTATAAGATTACTCGCACGTGTTTTGTAAATACGTGTATTTATTTCCCCTTCACTGGAAATATTTGATCAGCAGAAATTTATTGCAGCATTGGTCAGGCAGTGATTTCCCTTCGGGTTGCCCCCTGCGTCAGTTACTAACATTTCTGAATAAGTAATTTCAAAGCGCAGATCCAAGGGGTGTTAAACAAAATCAGTTTATATGCTTTGTTGAGTAATAAACACAGTATATTCTTATTAATCACGTTTAGACTCCCAGAGACTATTGTTTAAACAAAATCAGTTTATATGCTTTGTTGAGTAATAAACACAGTATATTCTTATTAATCACGTTTAGACTCCCTGAGATTATTGTTTAAACAAAATCAGTTTATATGCTTTGTTGAGTAATAAACACAGTATATTCTTATTAATCACGTTTAGACTCCCAGAGACTATTGTTTAAACAAAATCAGTTTATATGCTTTGTTGAGTAATAAACACAGTATATTCTTATTAATCACGTTTAGACTCCCTGAGATTATTGTTTAAACAAAATCAGTTTATATGCTTTGTTGAGTAATAAACACAGTATATTCTTATTAATCACGTTTAGACTCCCTGAGATTATTGTTTAAACAAAATCAGTTTATATGCTTTGTTGAGTAATAAACACAGTATATTCTTATTAATCACGTTTAGACTCCCAGAGACTATTGTTTAAACAAAAGCGCTTGACTTGCGAGTCAGGTACAACTATTTATTTGTACAGGCAACGTTTCTAACAGGTACGCTATCGTCTTCAGGCATACAATACATAAGCACACAACTAAAAATAACAGCAATAATAACACAGTTCACAAATAGCCACAGCACAGTGAAATTTTAATTGATAATTATAAAACAATAACTATATCACTAAAATGGGTGACGTCAAAACAAAAATTTAAAAAAAAACGTTATTAACATAACCATTACAAACTATTACATATTTAATTGCAAAAAAACATGAAAACAAACTAACCCCTACCACAGGTACAATGAGCACCAAGTCACGAATAGATTATATTTATAGTTTTAAAATACACAAATTATATCAAATTAACATTACAAAACATTCTGCCAACCTCAATTATTTAACCTAACCATAACTAAATTTAAAAGGTGGTGTATAAACGTTGCCAATTTTTTAGTGTCCTTAATATCAACAGCATTCTTCTGTAAATTAATATGAATTATTTAGGAAAAAATACGTCATTGCCAATTACTTTCATAGCCCAAAACCTCTGGATTTGTATTACTACTAAAACTATGATCAAACTTCTTGATGTGACAGGCGTGGAGGTCACTCACGCGTGCATGCAACTGCCTCTTGGTTTCACCTCACAGACATTACATTGTATTTTGTACAGTTTTTACGTAACATAGGAGTTTATTTTGCATTAACAGGGGGCTGATGATAATATTTTATGTTTTAAAACAGATCTTCTATCGGTATTCTTGCTAACTCCTATCACTGAGCAGTATTGTAGTAACTTTATGTATTAGGAGTTGTAAACATACTATATACAGGGAAGTATATCTGCATTACATCAAGCGTTGGGTCAAGCTTTGCTGTATGATATAAAACTATTCTTTGAGCTTAGCTTGTCAGGTTATATTAAATCAAATAAAACACGTATACAAAACTGACAAATTAATCATTTACTGACTCATACGCGTTTCAATGACAAAGTCATCATCAGTGAGTGTTGCTACTACACACTCTAACTTACAACTAACTTGTTAGAAATGCGTATGAGTCACTAAATTTATGAGTCTTGAGTATGTCTTTTATTTGTTTTGCTATATGAGTTTAAAAATTAAAGAATCTAAAATTATAGAATCTTATTTGATAAGATTTATTTGGGATAAAATTTATCAAACTAAGAAATAACTTTTAAAGTAAGATTTGAATTATATAAATATATTCGTAATTTATTTTTTTATGTTTTTAGATTAGGTATTTGTCTATATAGACAAGTAGGTATTTAAACCTATACAAGTAGGTATTTAAACCTATATTTATATTTTGTCTATTTGTATAAATATATACACTCACAGGTCTTGATATTAATAAAAGACGGTTGATATATGGGTCAATAACATTTAATTTCAAAATAACGATGACGTTTCGACATCTAGTCTGACATCTTCATCAGGCCAATACTTTCGTAATACTATGTTACTAAACTAGCGTTTATTACACTAGTAATAAGAAATTTGTCTACCCTTTTGTAAGTAATGACACAAGTTCTCAGTACACTAAACGCAGTTATTATAGGCCTGAAAAAGATGGCAAACTATCTGTCGAAACGTCGCCGTCATTTTGAAAATGAATTTCGTTTACTCATATAGCAACCGTCTTTTATTAATAGACTTTGTCCATATTCAAAAAAAATTGCGTATGTGTGTTTGTACGCGTGAAAGTATCGGATGTGAATAGAAATTTTTTATGTGTGAAAGGTGATTAAAGTGTAGTCTTGAATTTGTATTTACATAGTTTTATGTAAGAACTCGGTATTTCACAACTTAAAGTAATTTAATACTTTACTAGTCGTAACAAGGGAAGGTTAGGTATAGGAGAAAATTCCTGGAGAATTCAGGAGTTGAAAAGTTTTAAACGAAAAAACCAAACAACACTTACTTTGGATTTCTTTAAAATAAATGTGATTAAGTAGGCTTGTATTTGTCCTCGTGTGGAAAATGTTTGATAAAATATATATCTAATACAAATTTATTTAAACACATTTTTTGTATTTTGATCAAAGTTTGCTTAACTTTTTATATATTTAAACGGTTTTTGCCAAATTCAGACTAATTTTCTAAATTAAATTTGTATTATGTAGCAAAATATACTTAAAACATTATAAGGTAAATAATGAAAAAAGGTAAATGCATCCAGTTTTGTTACAAGCAGTTGTGACAACATTACGGTTGGACTCGTCCCTCCCGTCACAGATGGCACTTCGGTCATAAAACAAGCTTTTTAAGTTTGTTCCACCTCGTTTCACCTTTCGCTCAAATCACTGACTTTATCGCATTTTTTGTAAAAAAGTTTAATAAATTCTTAATTTAATTTTAAAAAAAATATTGCAAAAACTGAAATTAGTTTACAATAAAAATAATCGAAAAGTATTTATGCACAAAAGATGAAGTGAGAACGAAGATCTACATGCTACATAATTTATTTTCCGTTTTAATGTTGTACATCTTGAAGTTTTTATAACAATTATTTTATTTTATCAGTGACTGACTTAGTCTTGTCTGTGACTTACAGCATTTGAACAAGGCACTGATCTAGTGCGAAACCCGCCTGGTGAAAAATATCAGTAGCCTAAGTAGTGTTTTTGTCAAGTGAACAATAATGTTGTGGTTATAGTTATTGCCAAGTATTGTAAAACAATGTCATACATGTTTATAATGTTTGTTTATAAACATTGATTAAAAATCTAAAGTACTTACAAAGGTTTCATATTTCGAAGTTTTTAACTTTTTAATTTGTATATTAAAGTTCTTTTAAAAGAAACCTAATCTGTTTACTAGACAATTTAAAAAATACACTCACAAAAATTAAAAAAAGGATTTTCTAAATATTACAAATAAGACATAGTTTCTAATTAGATTTAATCTTGTTTTGCCTTGCCAAATTACATTTAGAATTAGACGCGTTGACTTGGATCTTCTACGTATTCTACTGGTTACCTCAGGAAAGTTCTCAAAGTAGGGTAATTCATAAAATAAGGCTCCCATGACCAGCTTTATTTTTGTTCTTAATGTAATACATCATTTTAAAGCTTAAAACTTACGCTATTTTTCCACATAATCACCGTTTCTGTCCAAACACTATTGCAAACGATGCTGCAACTTTTCTATCCCCATTTTATAGAATTCTGCCGCCAAACCTTTGAGGAATCGAGCAACCTCTTCCTTGACTTCATCATCGGTACTGAAGTGTAAGCCAGCAAAGAGTTCCTTGAATTTTGGGAATAAATGATAATCACTTGGGGCTAGGTCCGGACTGTAGGAGGGTGGGGCACAACAGTCTAGGCAAAATCTGGCAGCGGTTCTTGAGTTTGATGTGAGACATGAGACCGAGGGTTGTCATGGATAAGCCTTACACCTCTGGACAATCTTCCTCTCTGGCGGTTCTGGTCGATTAAAAGCAGACCCTTCCTGTCCCAAAAGACGATTTCTATGACGTTCCCACCAGACTGCGTTTGTTTAAAGGCGAAGTAGTGTGACGTCATTCACGTGATTGATGCTTGGTTTCGGGGGTAAAGTGAAACGCCCAAGTTTCAAAGCAAGTTCGTTAATATCAATCTTCCTATCTTCAAGCAACATTCTTTCAACTTTATCATCAATTCCGTCTGAAACTAAAGGCCTTACTCTCCGGTCTTCATCATGAATTTTCGTGCGGCCTTCACTGAATTCTCTACACCATTTGCGAAAATATTGAATAGATATAGACTTTTCCCCATACACTTCGATTAACTGACGATAAATGTCAATAGGGGAAATCCGTTTTGCATTTAAAAAGACGTATCACATCACGAATTTCGCAACTGGCGGTAACAGCAATGGTAAACTCAATTTTCGAGGGGGCTAGCCCAGCTCAGAACAATGTAGCGAGGCGGGAGTGGTGGGGACAGAGAGAGGGGGAGTTGGTAAGTAAGACAGTGTTACCACATTTCTCCTAGCACGTCGCATTCTTTCTTAGCAGCATAGGGAACCTTATTTTATGAATTACCTTAATGTCTTGAGATACTGTTTTTATATAGAAAACTTACTTAAAAATATTTATTAAGTTAAAAATAACACTTGCAGTTTATAATGTTGAGAAGGGGTTTTCCGTTTATCGGGAAACTGAAAATATGCAATTATCGTATTATAAGTAGGGATTAAAGGATGAAACGTGAGGGGTAGGGTGAAAGTAGGGATATGAAGCCTTCTGTGATATTCGTCGAATATTCACTTCGAAAGTACATAGCATCAATAGTAAATTCATCAGCTAACCGAGCACAAATTTTAACTTGACTTTTTTGTATATGGTCATACATTATGTAATACATAAACGTTATGTATAGTCATATAATACATTTGCCATGGACTCTTTTTACAAGAATAAAGGCCTACAGAGGTATAAGTGCAAACATAGATAAAAAAGTAGACAGGGTGTGTGTTACCTTTGTTAAATAATTTAACCAGAGTGAAGTATTTACAGACGGAACTAGCACGATGTAAAGCATCTGTTCAACAGGCAAGTCTCCGCTGTAAATATTTAAAACGGCCAAAATGTGCTCTAAAAACGTTTGGTTTGATTGGATTTGTGTTTGTTTAATTGATTTCAGGTAAATTATTCTCTAGCAGCTCTAATTTTTAATGGTGTCACGATGTTGGAAGCCAAACTTTGTCCAAGCATTTTGTCAAAAATTTAAAATTCAGTATTTTAATAGATTTTAAATAAATTTAGGGTAACAGATATTTTACAGCACCAAATATTTTAAATTAGAAAAAATCAAACTATACTGATACATTAATAAATAACTTTAATACTCTGGACTAATTTCAACTAAATAAAAACGCACCAACCCAAATATAAAAATCTTTTTTTTATTTTACTACAATTACTTTATATACATTTCGATTATATTGTAAACATCTTCAGAGGTACTTTTTATATTGTGGTTAATGGATTTTTATCTATTTAGTTATACTGGTTCATGTATATTTTATTTCTTGCGATTAAGTTCGGTAGAATGCTATAGTTTTAACTAAAGCAAATGTGCATGTTTGAGGTAGTCCGCGAATATCTACTATGCATCAGAGAGAGAGAGAGCATAGGACAATCGCTTCTTGCTCGAACTACTCTAAAACATTATATTAAAGTGTAGTATGTTTATATTGAGCGTTTGAAATTATACAACTTTCCAAAAAAAATATTTTTGAACGAAGACGCCCTCATTATGTATTCCATAACGTTGAACTCGTATTTAGAGAACTTTTTTGAGTTGGGTGAAAAAGGTAATAATTATTAACATGAAGAATTAAATGTTGACGAGCTGGACAGTTTGGGGTTTAATTAATGAAAAATACATTTTTACATGGTTATATGAAGTGTGCCTGTACAGGTACATATTTCGAACGATTGACAACTCGAATAAGGTTGAGTTGCTAAGCGAAGCCAAATATTCTCTTTGAATAAGACTTTGTTTATATCTGTGCAAAGCGATATCTGTGCGTGGAGGTTTTCATACTTGTATCACAATTTAGTTTTGTAAGACCACAGATAATTTGAAGAAAACACGGCTTGCAGCGATACGATATTAAAAGATAATCGTAAATACGGTAGTTCAATCACTAGATCCTAGGATCGCTACGGTCAATATGCATCACCCAAAGCAGTAAATGGTACCAAGTATAACTACTGACAGCGCGCTTCCCATTCCTCCATACTAACCATAAGGGTAAGTGAAGCGCCGATAGTAGTGATCCTAGGATCTAGTGATTGAACTAGCGTCCAAACGATTTTATATTAGTAACTTTACGCCGACTCTATTTTCTTTGGTGAAACGATAACTGTAGCTACTGACATTAAAATTAATTCCTGTATTGAAAAAGTGTTTTAAAAATCTCGAGATCAATGTTTTCGAGTTTTTGTTTTTGTTTTTGATGTAGTTAAGTTTCTCTTTAAAATTTTATCCAATCTACGATTTTAACTTTGTGTCAATGGTTTCATAAACGTTTAAGACATTATCCAGATGCAAGTTTGGAACAACATGTTTCTACGAAAGTACAGGAGACTGAGCGCGTTCGGATTAGCCGGGGAATCGAGTAAAATATACTGCAAATACCACCGAAAATTCAGAATACCCCTTTAATATAAACCAGGCGTATATAGTTTTGATTTTCATACCTCTAATGGATAACCGGAAATCCGCAAAGCTCCGTGCTTTGACAAATGAATTCTTCCAGTTATGTGTAGAAATCAAAAGGAGGCCTGGTTGAACAAGGTAAATCAGCTCATCAAGGAATGGCTCCTTCAGATACAAAATGTCCCAGCTAAGCCTTACTTTGCATTGACAACGCAACCGTCGTGATGTTTATTCGGCGCGGGCACAATGTCGCATCGTCAAGCAACCTTAGCGCCTTACACAAGAAGACGATGAGTGAATTCTTTCCAACTACAAATGCTTTGCAAATACTCTACTAAAGATAAGGTAAAGATAAGATAATAAGATCTACTAAAGATGTTAAAAGATAAATATTAACAAATATAACTATACAACTAAATTACTCTAACTAAAGATAAACAAAATATATAGTTTAATATAATTTTATTTAATAAATCAAGGTTGCATAAGAAAGAATAAGAAATGAAGAAGGGAAGGAAAGAAGCCAAGAAAGATTAATTCATGCTACGTTCTTAGAATGAAGGTTAAACTGTAAAGCCTATGATACATTATAGGTTAATTGTAAACATACATACTCCCAGATCTCAGCAACAGTTAAAGATTCATCCATTTCCTGTGCCTCCTTTATCCAAACTCACTGAAACACTTACTAAACTGTAAAGCCTATGATACATTATAGGTTAATTGTAAACATACTTACTCCCAGATCTCAGCAAGAGTTAAAGATTCATCCATTTCCTGCGCCTCATTTAGCCAAACTCACTGAAACACTCACTTAACTGTAAAGCCTATGATACATTAGGCCTATAGGTTAATTGTAAACATACTTACTCCCAGATCTCAGCAAGAGTTAAAGATTCATCCATTTCCTGCGCCTCATTTAGCCAAACTCACTGAAACACTCACTTAACTGTAAAGCCTATGATACATTAGGCCTATAGGTTAATTGTAAACATACTTACTCCCAGATCTCAGCAAGAGTTAAAGATTCATCCATTTCCTGCGCCTCATTTAGCCAAACTCACTGAAACACTCACTTAACTGTAAAGCCTATGATACATTAGGCCTATAGGTTAATTGTAAACATACTTACTCCCAGATCTCAGCAAGAGTTAAAGATTCATCCATTTCCTGCGCCTCATTTAGCCAAACTCACTGAAACACTCACTAAACTGTAAAGCCTATGATACATTATAGGTTAATTGTAAACATACTTACTCCCAGATCTCAGCAAGAGTTAAAGATTCATCCATTTCCTGCGCCTCATTTAGCCAAACTCACTGAAACACTCACTAAACTGTAAAGCCTATGATACATTATAGGTTAATTGTAAACATACATACTCCCAGATCTCAGCAACAGTTGAAGATTCATCCATTTTCTGCGCCTCATTTAGCCAAACTCACTGAAACACTCACTAAACTGTAAAGCCTATGATACATTATAGGTTAATTGTAAACATACTTACTCCCAGATCTCAGCAACAGTTAAAGATTCATCCATTTCCTGCGCCTCATCTAGCCAAACTCACTGAAACACTCACTAAACATTAACGTGAAAAAATGTCCCTTGATTTCCCGTCACCTCAATTATTAGTTACGGAAATTAGAGTTTATTATTAAAATTGACAGACTTGACTTCCTATCGAACGAAATGAGATATTTTACTCCAATTATCCAACTACAAACATCTTTAGACACTTTTAACACCTTTTTAGATATTTTAGAGATATAGTTTTAGGATTGAATTGTTTGTCAGTCTCGTCTTTTCTTCTCTCTTTTTTACTTTTCTGCTCTTCTTGTGTTAATTATTCTGGTGCTTTACTCGCAGGGAAATCAGCGATTGATGAAATTCTAAACATAACTATGATCATATATACTTTGTGAATTATCAATTGGAAATTATTTAAGTTCGAAATTAACTAAATGTATTTTAGAAATTAGTGTCGATAAAACAAGAAATATCTGAATAAATTAAAGAGAAAAATAGAAATATATGCTACAGCCTAAATAATTATGTGAAAACTAATTCAAAATGTAAATTGTATCTGTTCAAATTATTCTTATTTAAACTCCATTTCTTTATTATAACTCCCATTACACGTATAATGTGCCCGCCCAAAAAAAATTATTTGTTGAAGACAAACCAATATTTTATTTGTTTCCGATTTAGTAGTCACGAGTGAGGGTGTGAGGGTGGGTCGAACTTCATGATTCTTGTAGGTTTATTTGTTTCCGGTTTAGTAGTCACGAGTGAGGGTGGGTCGAACTTCATGATTCTTGTAGGTTTATTTGTTTCCGGTTTAGTAGTCACGAGTGAAGGTGGGTCGAACTTCATGATTCTTGTAGGTTTATTTGTTCCCGGTTCAGTAGTCACGAGTGAGGGTGGGTCGAACTTCATGATTCTTGTAGGTTTATTTGTTTCCGGTTTAGTAGTCACGAGTGAGGGTGGGTCGAACTTCATGATTCTTGTAGGTTTATTTGTTCCCGGTTCAGTAGTCACGAGTGAGGGTGGGTCGAACTTCATGATTCTTGTAGGTTTATTTGTTTCCGGTTTAGTAGTCACGAGTGAGGGTGGGTCGAACTTCATGATTCTTGTAGGTTTATTTGTTCCCGGTTCAGTATTCACGAGTGAGGGTGAGTCGAACTTCATGATTCTTGTAGGTTTATTTGTTCCCGGTTCAGTAGTCACGAGTGAGGGTGGGTCGAACTTCATGATTCTTGTAGGTTTATTTGTTTCCGGTTTAGTAGTCACGAGTGAGGGTGGGTCGAACTTCATGATTCTTGTATGTTTATTTGTTTCCGGTTTAGTAGTCACGAGTGAGGGTGGGTCGAACTTCATGATTCTTGTAGGTTTATTTGTTCCCGGTTCAGTAGTCTAGAGTGAGGGTGGGTCGAACTTCATGATTCTTGTAGGTTTATTTGTTTCCGGTTTAGTAGTCACGAGTGAGGGTGGGTTGAACTTCATGATTCTTGTAGGTTTATTTGTTTCCGGTTTAGTAGTCACGAGTGAGGGTGGGTCGAACTTCATGATTCTTGTAGGTTTATTTGTTTCCGGTTTAGTAGTCACGAGTGAGGGTGGGTCGAACTTCATGATGCTTGTAGGTTTATTTGTTTCCGGTTTAGTAGTCACGAGTGAGGGTGGGTCGAACTTCATGATGCTTGTAGGTTTATTTGTTTCCGGTTTAGTAGTCACGAGTGAGGGTGGGTCGAACTTCATGATTCTTGTAGGTTTATTTGTTTCCGGTTTAGTAGTCACGAGTGAGGGTGGGTCGAACTTCATGATTCTTGTAGGTTTATTTGTTTCCGGTTTAGTAGTCACGAGTGAGGGTGGGTCGAACTTCATAATGCTTGTAGGTTTATTTGTTCCCGGTTCAGTAGTCACGAGTGAGGGTGGGTCGAACTTTATGATTCTTGTAGGTTTATTTGTTTCCGGTTTAGTAGTCACGAGTGAGGGTGGGTCGAACTTCATGATTCTTGTAGGTTTATTTGTTCCCGGTTCAGTAGTCACGAGTGAGGGTGGGTCGAACTTCATGATTCTTGTAGGTTTATTTGTTTCCGGTTTAGTAGTCACGAGTGAGGGTGGGTCGAACTTCATGATTCTTGTAGGTTTATTTGTTCCCGGTTCAGTAGTTACGAGTGAGGGTGGGTCGAACTTCATGATTCTTGTAGGTTTATTTGTTCCCGGTTCAGTAGTCACGAGTGAGGGTGGGTCGAACTTCATGATTCTTGTAGGTTTATTTGTTCCCGGTTCAGTAGTCACGAGTGAGGGTGGGTCGAACTTCATGATTCTTGTAGGTTTATTTGTCCCGGTTCAGTAGTCACGAGTGAGGGTGGGTCGAACTTCATGATTCTTGTAGGTTTATTTGTTTCCGGTTCAGTAGTCACGAGTGAGGGTGGGTGTAACTTCATGATTCTTGTTGGTTTATTTGTTCCCGGTTCAGTAGTCACGAGTGAGGGTGGGTCGAACTTCATGATTCTTGTAGGTTTATTTGTTCCCGGTTCAGTAGTCACGAGTGAGGGTGAGTCGAACTTCATGATTCTTGTAGGTTTATTTGTTCCCGGTTTAGTAGTCACGAGTGAGGGTGGGTCGAACTTCATGATTCTTGCATGTTTATTTGTTCCCGGTTTAGTAGTCACGAGTGAGGGTGGGTCGAACTTCATGACTCTTGTAAGTTTATTTGTTTCCGGTTTAGTAGTCACGAGTGAGGGTTGGTCGAACTTCATGATTCTTGTTGGTTTATTTGTTTCCGGTTTAGTAGTCACGAGTGAGGGTGGGTTGAACTTCATGATTCTTGTAGGTTTATTTCTTTCCGGTTCAGTAGTCACGAGTGAGGGTGGGTCGAACTTCATGATTCTTGTAGGTTTATTTGTTTCCGGTTTAGTAGTCACGAGTGAGGGTGGGTTGAACTTCATGATTCTTGTAGGTTTATTTGTTCCCGGTTCAGTAGTCACGAGTGAGGGTGGGTCGAACTTCATGATTCTTGTAGGTTTATTTGTTTCCGGTTTAGTAGTCACGAGTGAGGGTGGGTCGAACTTCATGATTCTTGTATGTTTATTTGTTTCCGGTTTAGTAGTCACGAGTGAGGGTGGGTCGAACTTCATGATTCTTGTAGGTTTATTTGTTCCCGGTTCAGTAGTCACGAGTGAGGGTGGGTCGAACTTCATGATTCTTGTAGGTTTATTTGTTTCCGGTTTAGTAGTCACGAGTGAGGGTGGGTCGAATTTCATGATTCTTGTAGGTTTATTTGTTCCCGGTTCAGTAGTCACGAGTGAGGGTGGGTCGAACTTCATGATTCTTGTAGGTTTATTTGTTCCCGGTTCAGTAGTCACGAGTGAGGGTGGGTCGAACTTCATGATTCTTGTAGGTTTATTTGTTTCCGGTTTAGTAGTCACGAGTGAGGGTGGGTCGAACTTCATGATTCTTGTAGGTTTATTTGTTCCCGGTTCAGTAGTCACGAGTGAGGGTGGGTCGAACTTCATGATTCTTGTAGGTTTATTTGTTCCCGGTTCAGTAGTCACGAGTGAGGGTGGGTCGAACTTCATGATTCTTGTAGGTTTATTTGTTCCCGGTTTAGTAGTCACGAGTGAGGGTGGGTCGAACTTCATGACTCTTGTAGGTTTATTGGTTTCCGGTTTAGTAGTCACGAGTGAGGGTGGGTCGAACTTCATGATTCTTGTAAGTTTATCTGTTCCCGGTTTAGTAGTCACGAGTGAGGGTGGGTCGAACTTCATGATTCTTGTAGGTTTATTTGTTCCCGGTTTAGTAGTCACGAGTGAGGGTGGGTCGAACTTCATGACTCTTGTAGGTTTATTTGTTTCCGGTTTAGTAGTCACGAGTGAGGGTGGGTCGAACTTCATGATTCTTGTAGGTTTATTTGTTCCCGGTTTAGTAGTCACGAGTGAGGGTGGGTCGAACTTCATGATTCTTGTATGTATATTTGTTCCCGGTTTAGTAGTCACGAGTGAGGGTGGGTCGAACTTCATGACTCTTGTAGGTTTATTTGTTTCCGGTTTAGCAGTCACGAGTGAGGGTGGGTCGAACTTCATGATTCTTGTAAGTTTATTTGTTCCCGGTTCAGTAGTCACGAGTGAGGGTGGGTCGAACTTCATGATTCTTGTAGGTTTATTTGTTTCCGGTTTAGTAGTCACGAGTGAGGGTTGGTCGAACTTAATGATTCTTGTTGGTTTATTTGTTTCCGGTTTAGTAGTCACGAGTGAGGGTGGGTTGAACTTCATGATTCTTGTAGGTTTATTTGTTTCCGGTTCAGTAGTCACGAGTGAGGGTGGGTCGAACTTCATGATTCTTGTAGGTTTATTTGTTTCCGGTTTAGTAGTCACGAGTGAGGGTGGGTCGAACTTCATGATTCTTGTAGGTTTATTTGTTTCCGGTTTAGTAGTCACGAGTGAGGGTGGGTCGAACTTCATGATTCTTGTAGGTTTATTTGTTTCCGGTTTAGTAGTCACGAGTGAGGGTTGGTCGAACTTCATGATTCTTGTAGGTTTATTTGTTTCCGGTTTAGTAGTCACGAGTGAGGGTGGGTTGAACTTCATGATTCTTGTAGGTTTATTTGTTCCCGGTTCAGTAGTCACGAGTGAGGGTGGGTCGAACTTCATGATTCTTGTAGGTTTATTTGTTTCCGGTTTAGTAGTCACGAGTGAGGGTGGGTCGAACTTCATGATTCTTGTAGGTTTATTTGTTTCCGGTTTAGTAGTCACGAGTGAGGGTGGGTCGAACTTCATGATTCTTGTAGGTTTATTTGTTTCCGGTTTAGTAGTCACGAGTGAGGGTGGGTTGAACTTCATGATTCTTGTAGGTTTATTTGTTTCCGGTTTAGTAGTCACGAGTGAGGGTGTGAGGGTGGGTCGAACTTCATGATTCTTGTAGGTTTATTTGTTTCCGGTTTAGTAGTCACGAGTGAGGGTGGGTCGAACTTCATGATTCTTGTAGGTTTATTTGTTTCCGGTTTAGTAGTCACGAGGGAGGGTGGGTTGAACTTCTTGATTCTTGTAGGTTTATTTGTTTCCGGTTTAGTAGTCACGAGTGAGGGTGGGTTGAACTTCATGATTCTTGTAGGTTTATTTGTTTCCGGTTTAGTAGTCACGAGTGAGGGTGTGAGGGTGGGTCGAACTTCATGATTCTTGTAGGTTTATTTGTTTCCGGTTTAGTAGTCACGAGTGAGGGTGGGTCGAACTTCATGATTCTTGTAGGTTTATTTGTTTCCGGTTTAGTAGTCACGAGTGAGGGTGTGAGGGTGGGTCGAACTTCATGATTCTTGTAGGTTTATTCTACATTTATACATTATGATAACACTGTAATATTTACCAAGTTATTGATGAATGGGTTCTCATCTGGTTTAACAGATCTTTTCTTCTGCGTCAGTTTTATTAATACAAAGTTAATTTAATTAACGAATTCCTCATGGATAAACTGTCTCTAAATAGTTGTGGATGGTTTGGAAAAGTTTATAGCCTAATACGAAACCAATAATCTATTACGAACGTAATGTAATTGTTCGATTACATTTTTCTGATTTCATTAATGTTACAATATTTTCCTCTGTTGACGCGTTTCGGAATGAGTTCATTTTCAAAATTTAAATCGTACACCTTAAATCGTATTGTTAGGAAAGGTGAAAAAATGTACTCAAATATACAGAAATATTCCTAACAAACATGAAGATAAGTATATTAAGAATTTGATAGTAATGTAGTTTATAATTTTAAATGTATTTTCATTATAGAACCAATAACATTGTTATTATGTTGTTACAGTTATTCTTGAGATGTACGAGTAGGAGTTCTAACAAGAGCAATCTCCAATCACTTGCTTGCTTGGGTATTGTAAATTAATTATGTCTACATCAGAGTTGTGCGCTTAGGTCCCTGCAGACCTACATATCGTTGTTTGGCTTTAATTGGTTTATGCCCTTGTAAGTCATACATCGTGGCTTCTAATTCTGGGCATATTTCAATACATTTTATTACGTTCTTTGTATTTATCCATGACTATTATGAAACCACAAACTATTCTTTAACTCCAAGAATGAATTGTGTAAATATAATTTCATTGTAGCTTCCAAGATAATGTCAATATTATATTTATAAAATTCTGTATAGAGTAGAGTCGAGGTGGATGGAACCGAGACCCCCTCGGACTACCAAAAACTCTAATTACACGGAAATAAGTTTATGTGCATTAGAAAAAAAAGGTTTGTTGTCATTTGTTCTTTTGTAATTTGTCATTGATTAATAAATTGTATAACTTTGTATTTTAAAACTTTCAATTCTTATTTCACAAGTAACCTAGTTCTAGCTTCAAGATATGAAGACCGTTGCAGACAGACAGTACTTACCTGAGCTGTAACGTTAGAACTAGAAGTCCTGGTAAGTAAAATTAATTATGTTGGTAATTAACAATTAATAATAACACATTTCAAATAAAAAGAATACTTACCCCCAGGTAAAAGGGCTAGAACGTTACAATATATATATATATATATATATATATATATATATATATATATATATATATATATATATATATATGTATATATATACACATATATATATATATATATATATGTGTATATATATACATATATATATATATATATATATATATATATATATATATATATATATATATATATATATATATATATATATATATAGCTCCTTCCACCAGTTCAATATAAAACACACCTTTTACTATATATAGTGCAGACCACGTAACCGTTCACTTGACCTTGAGAGATCGCAGTAGGCGAGACAGGAGGTAGATCGTCAGTATAAATACTTTCCTACAAACATGACAAGACCCACAGGACGGTCAAAACACTGACTTGCATGAGACGGCCGATATTAGATAAATTCGATGATAAAGGAATTAGCTTCAGTATGAAATAACAACAATATCCAAATACTTGAGACATATCGGATGCAGAAGCTGTTGATGTATAGAACATTCTGAATATGTGGTGTAACTTGATAAATCTCACAAAGCCAAGTGCAAAGATGCTTGGTCCGCACTATAACCTAACATACTCATAATGAAAATATATTACACATAAAAGGGTAAATTGGATTGCAATATACCCATTATTATTCGTAACAGTTAGTATAGAGAAATGTTTGTTTAATTTTGAAAAGTTACTCTCACACTAACCTTTGTGGTTTGTTAAGGGATGGGCTTCAGTGATGCCACTTTGAAAGTACTTATCTGGTGGAATATTAAGAATGCTATTCGTTAATTTACTTCACCAAATCTAGGCAATTGTGATCGTATTGAGCTCAATAAATAATAATAAATTATATAAATAATAAAATAAGAATAAATTATCTTCGCCATTGCCTATAATCACATAGTAACAGATATTATAGGTTTAGTTACATTTTTTTGAAGTCTTAGAGGATGACAGTGATTAGTTTACGTCTCACCTGGAGCCCATAGCTTGAACGAAAGTAATTGGTGACACATCATAGTGCAATGGGTACGCTCCACTCTAGATCGACAAGCGTGTGTCGCTAGATCGATTCTGGAGGCATTAATGGATGAAAATACGGTCTTCTTAGGTCTGTGACAAAGTAATACTTTAGACAAATTTACGTCAGGGAGTGAACAGCAGTTTTATTTTGACTTTGGCTTCTTAAAGACGACATAACTTAGGGTACTTTATCTAATGCGATAACCACACTCGGTCCAGCTTGCCTTCGGTCTCTCAGCAATAAGTGACGTAACAGTACAAAAGGATGCTCAGTGAAAAATGTAATGAAAATCATAAAAAAAATCCGAAATAGTATTAGTTTAATAGAATAAAAGTTCAATTACTTTGCGATATAAATAAATCATAACCAAGAGAAAATATGAACAATAACGCCATGTAGAGATTTTTAAAACAATTAATTAAGTTTTAAGCAGTCTAAAAACCTCTTCAGTCTTTACTAAAAATAGAAGCGGAAGCAACATGGTTGCGTGTGCTTCATATATTAATGCGTTAAAGGAGTGAAAAGGAGTGCGAACTAAGCTTTATAAAGAGATCAGAGATAGTCAAAACCTTCCCTAATATTATGCTCAATGAATTATTCATTGCGCTCAATAACAGAGCCTGACTTTCTCTTTCAAGTGTCTGGAAAAGATAAAAACATTATTCTTTAACGATACATGCACAAAAGTGATACCGGTAGTAATAAAATGACGCTTTTAATCAATAATTATAAAGGAATAGTTTATTAAAAAAATCCTTTAGTGTTATAACACGATGCTAATTAGCTAAGGAAGAACGAAAAGAAGAAAAGAGAGTAAAAAAAGAAGAATAAAATTATTTATTCAGCTCAGTGTTATGCAATATTGATTATTTAAAGTAATAAAGTTTGAACGATTTTTCTCTTGGACCTTATTCGAAGAAGGTAACGTAGTCAAGGCCCCACTTACGTATTTTCACGCCGAGACTACTTCAGGTTGGGAAAACCACACAGAAATTCTTTGACGTTCCTGGGGTTCGAACGTAGAACTTTTAAGTTAACAATAAAGACGCAACTTCTACTCATTACAACACCCAAGCATTGATTATTTTCGACCAGTATTTTTAAAATGTTTTCAACATCCGTCAATAATGTCGTTACAAAATAATTTGTTTGAATAAAAATACGGTTGTTCTAAAAAGTCAAGAATAATCAATTTATTAAGACGATCTACAAATAATTTGTTGGACTTTTCAAGTAATTATTAAACTTATGACATAAAGAAAGTTTAACTCACGCATCGAACCTTTAGCCTCACGTAGATAAGAAGAAATAAAAATTGAAAGGAATGAATACTGACAAAAATTAAAAGACATGAAAAATTAAATACATTCGAACAAAAATGAAGAAACAAAATACAAAATAAATCTTTATATACACATGTGAGACTCGACATGAGCTGTAAGAAATCAAAAGTTGGAGAGAGGTCTAAAGATTAAAATGACATATAAAACCAATAAATAACTAGAAAATAGAAGAAATAGCATAGAACAATCTAATAAATATATTGAGTTAAAAATAAGACTAGAAAAAGCTAGAGGGACAATCTAGAGATATGACATGAATGATTAACCTTGAAAAATAAAACAAATTCGTCGTGTATATATATTGCACTTATTTCACATATATAATGAGGAAGGAGAAGAAGAGAAGAAAAAAAAATATATCCAAATATGAATAGGAAAGTAAGGTAAGAAAATCTTCTTTCTTAAAATAAAGATTCATAAAGAGTTTCCTGTCTAAGGTTGTTCGCTACTTCTAAGCAATCGTAAATGTTCCTTGTCTGCCTTGTCTTTATTCCAGAAAATGATCACCTTAGCAATTTATCTTTATTTACTCACTCTCGAGCTATCCTGAGGATATTCGCCTCATAAAGTTTAGTGTTTCTAATTATTGATGTAAGTGTATTAAGTGTATAATTTGGCTGAAACTGTATAGGTTTATGTGGGGTGTTGGATTTTGACTTACTCGAAAAGAGGGTTTTCCCAAAATTTGCCCAAGTTCCATAACAGATTCAATTGAGGTAAGAGATCCTACACACGCCATGTGCTTTTGTACATTGCAAAACCGGAAGGCCGGTTTACACTCTACGTCTTACTGCACGCTTTGTGGTACAGGACAAATCCTCTTCAATAAAACGTGGCGTGTAAACGTCTGAGACAAGACGTCCAATTTTGGCTCAGTTTACGACTAGCTCCATTCCAGTTCGCTTTGTTTCCCCTTGTCGGACTTGCAGCAATGCACCCACGACTTTATCGGGTGTATACAAGTTTTCCGTGTTTGTGGCCAGTGAAAAATGAAGACTATAGTAACCGTATTAAAATAGGATGCAAATGAGGGACTTGTAAAACAATACAAAGAAATAGACACGTTGGCAAATAATAAACTTGTTGAGGTAGGTTTACTTTGTTATACCTCGACCTACTGAAATTTTTAAATGATCAAGATACCACGGATACTTCCTTAAAACCAAGTAGATTGGATCATAGGTTTCAGAAATTATTTGGCTTAGCGCTGGTCTGGATATTGTGAAGTCTTTATGAAAACTCTTTTTCCTCTTCAGCCCTTTCCCTCTCGGTCGTTATAAACACTTTGTACAGTTGAAAGAATAAAAGAAAGCAGCCGTATTTGTTCCATAATAAAAACAAAAATATCTTTAAAAAAGATTCACTAAACAAATCTTCACCAAAAGCAAACGTCTGGATCGGAACTGAAGTAGAAAGCGGAACGGACGTAGTGTTTACAATGGACAAAACATACAATAAAACGTAGCGTAGAAACCTCCCTTTACGCTTATCCTTAGAAGGATATAGTTTATATATCCTTATCCTTAACAAATACCTGTTTATACCCCGATGAAGAGTAGGTGTACTTCGAGTAACACTTTTCACACGTAACGCTATATCTTAAAAATTACTGAAACAAGTTATTCTATGTCGTAAACTTAGATTACCTATATTCACAATAAAATCCAACGATTCGTGGACGATAGTAATCCATTATAAAACAAATCCACTATTGCTTACATCATAATGAATTATTTTCATATAATTTTGTGGCTCTTCTACCAACAGACACAAGTATAGAACTCAGAGGCGATTCTGTCTTATTCATAGGAAAATAAATGGTACTTCAAAATCGCGTGACTAAAGCGGTGAAGTGATTTCTGCTCGCGTAATACAATTACAGTCATTATAGTCATTGATACTGTTCTCACGACAGCCGGAAGTGAAGCCGAAGTGGAACTTGGACACGAGGAAGTAGGTCTAACCTAGAGTAGGATACAGGTATGACTCAACATATTACAGTATCCCCCAACCTTACTGCAAAGGGAAGTGGCATTATAGTCTTCGATACTGTTCTCACGACAGCCGGAAGTGAAGCCGAAGTGGAATTTGGACACGAGGAAGTAGGTCTAACCTAGAGTAGGATAAGGGTATGACTCAACATATTACAGTATCCCCCAACATTACTGCAAAGGGAAGTGGCATTATAGTCATCGATACTGTCCTCGCGACAGCCGGAAGTGAAGCCGAAGTGGAACTTGGACACGAGGGAGTAGGTCTAACCTAGAGTAGGATAAAGGTATGACTCAACATATTACAGTATCCCCCAACCTTACTGCAAAGGGAAGTGGCATTATAGTCATCGATACTGTTCTCACGACAGCCGGAAGTGAAGCCGAAGTGGAACTTGGACACGAGGAAGTAGGTCTAACCTAGAGTAGGATACAGGTATGACTCAACATATTACAGTATCCCCCAACCTTACTGCAAAGGGAAGTGGCATTATAGTCTTCGATACTGTTCTCACGACAGCCGGAAGTGAAGCCGAAGTGGAATTTGGACACGAGGAAGTAGGTCTAACCTAGAGTAGGATAAGGGTATGACTCAACATATTACAGTATCCCCCAACATTACTGCAAAGGGAAGTGGCATTATAGTCATCGATACTGTCCTCGCGACAGCCGGAAGTGAAGCCGAAGTGGAACTTGGACACGAGGAAGTAGGTCTAACCTAGAGTAGGATACAGGTATGACTCAACATATTACAGTATCCCCCAACATTACTGCAAAGGGAAGTGGCATTATAGTCATCGATACGGTTCTCACGACAGCCGGAAGTGAAGCCGAAGTGGAACTTGGACACGAGGAAGTAGGTCTAACCTAGAGTAGGATACAGGTATGACTCTACATATTACAGTATCCCCCAACATTACTGCAAAGGGAAGTGGCAATATAGTCATCGATACTGTCCTCGCGACAGCCGGAAGTGAAGCCGAAGTGGAACTTGGACACGTGGGAGTAGGTCTAACCTAGAGTAGGATAAAGGTATGACTCAACATATTACAGTATCTCGCAACCTTACTGCAAAGGGAAGTGGCATTATAGTCATCGATACTATCCTCACGACAGCCGGAAGTGAAGCCGAAGTGGAACTTGGACACGAGGAAGTAGGTCTAACCTAGAGTAGGATAAGGGTATGACTCAACATATTACAGTAACTCGCAACATTACTGCAAAGGGAAGTGGCATTATAGTCTTCGATACTGTTCTCACGACAGCCGGAAGTGAAGCCGAAGTGGAATTTGGACACGAGGAAGTAGGTCTAACCTAGAGTAGGATACAGGTATGACTCAACATATTACAGTATCCCCCAACATTACTGCAAAGGGAAGTGGCATTATAGTCATCGATACTGTCCTCGCGACAGCCGGAAGTGAAGCCGAAGTGGAACTTGGACACGAGGAAGTAGGTCTAACCTAGAGTAGGATAAAGGTATGACTCAACATATTACAGTATCCCCCAACATTACTGCAAAGGGAAGTGGCATTATAGTCATCGATACTGTTCTCACTACAGCCAGAAGTGAAGCCGAAGTGGAACTTGGACACGAGGAAGTAGGTCTAACCTAGAGTAGGATACAGGTATGACTTAACATATTACAGTATCCCCCAACCTTACTGCAAAGGGAAGTGGCATTATAGTCATCGATACTGTCCTCGCGACAGCCGGAAGTGAAGCCGAAGTGGAACTTGGACACGAGGAAGTAGGTCTAACCTAGAGTAGGATACAGGTATGACTCAACATATTACAGTATCCCCCAACCTTACTGCAAAGGGAAGTGGCATTATAGTCTTCGATACTGTTCTCACGACAGCCGGAAGTGAAGCCGAAGTGGAATTTGGACACGAGGAAGTAGGTCTAACCTAGAGTAGGATAAGGGTATGACTCAACATATTACAGTATCCCCCAACATTACTGCAAAGGGAAGTGGCATTATAGTCATCGATACTGTCCTCGCGACAGCCGGAAGTGAAGCCGAAGTGGAACTTGGACACGAGGAAGTAGGTCTAACCTAGAGTAGGATACAGGTATGACTCAACATATTACAGTATCCCCCAACATTACTGCAAAGGGAAGTGGCATTATAGTCATCGATACGGTTCTCACGACAGCCGGAAGTGAAGCCGAAGTGGAACTTGGACACGAGGAAGTAGGTCTAACCTAGAGTAGGATACAGGTATGACTCAACATATTACAGTATCCCCCAACATTACTGCAAAGGGAAGTGGCAATATAGTCATCGATACTGTCCTCGCGACAGCCGGAAGTGAAGCCGAAGTGGAACTTGGACACGTGGGAGTAGGTCTAACCTAGAGTAGGATAAAGGTATGACTCAACATATTACAGTATCTCGCAACCTTACTGCAAAGGGAAGTGGCATTATAGTCATCGATACTATCCTCACGACAGCCGGAAGTGAAGCCGAAGTGGAACTTGGACACGAGGAAGTAGGTCTAACCTAGAGTAGGATAAGGGTATGACTCAACATATTACAGTAACTCGCAACATTACTGCAAAGGGAAGTGGCATTATAGTCTTCGATACTGTTCTCACGACAGCCGGAAGTGAAGCCGAAGTGGAATTTGGACACGAGGAAGTAGGTCTAACCTAGAGTAGGATACAGGTATGACTCAACATATTACAGTATCCCCCAACATTACTGCAAAGGGAAGTGGCATTATAGTCATCGATACTGTCCTCGCGACAGCCGGAAGTGAAGCCGAAGTGGAACTTGGACACGAGGAAGTAGGTCTAACCTAGAGTAGGATAAAGGTATGACTCAACATATTACAGTATCCCCCAACATTACTGCAAAGGGAAGTGGCATTATAGTCATCGATACTGTTCTCACTACAGCCAGAAGTGAAGCCGAAGTGGAACTTGGACACGAGGAAGTAGGTCTAACCTAGAGTAGGATACAGGGTATGACTTAACATATTACAGTATCCCCCAACCTTACTGCAAAGGGAAGTGGCATTATAGTCATCGATACTGTCCTCGCGACAGCCGGAAGTGAAGCCGAAGTGGAACTTGGACACGAGGAAGTAGGTCTAACCTAGAGTAGGATACAGGTATGACTCAACATATTACAGTATCCCCCAACCTTACTGCAAAGGGAAGTGGCATTATAGTCATTGATACTGTCCTCACGACAGCCGGAAGTGAAGCCGAAGTGGAACTTGGACACGAGGAAGTAGGTCTAACCTAGAGTAGGATAAAGGTATGACTCAACATATTACAGTATCCCCCAACCTTACTGCAATGGGAAGTGGCATTATAGTCATTGATACTGTCCTCGCGACAGCCGGAAGTGAAGCCGAAGTGGAACTTGGACACGAGGAAGTAGGTCTAACCTAGAGTAGGATAAAGGTATTACTCAACATATTACAGTATCCCCCAACCTTACTGCAAAGGGAAGTGGCATTATAATCATTGATACTGTCCTCACGACAGCCGGAAGTGAAGCCGAAGTGGAACTTGGACACGAGGAAGTAGGTCTAACCTAGAGTAGGATACAGGTATGACTTAACATATTACAGTATCCCCCAACCTTACTGCAAAGGGAAGTGGCATTATAGTCATCGATACTGTCCTCGCGACAGCCGGAAGTGAAGCCGAAGTGGAACTTGGACACGAGGAAGTAGGTCTAACCTAGAGTAGGATAAAGGTATGACTCAACATATTACAGTATCTCGCAACATCACTGCAAAGGGAAGTGGCATTATAGTCATTGATACTGTTCTCACGACAGCCGGAAGTGAAGCCGAAGTGGAACTTGGACACGAGGAAGTAGGTCTAACCTAGAGTAGGATACAGGTATGACTCAACATATTACAGTATCCCCCAATATTACTGCAAAGGGAAGTGGTATTATAGTCATCGATACTATCCTCACGACAGCCGGAAGTGAAGCCGAAGTGGAACTTGGACACGAGGAAGTAGGTCTAACCTAGAGTAGGATAAGGGTATGACTCAACATATTACAGTATCCCCCAACCTTACTGCAAAGGGAAGTGGCATTATAGTCATTGATACTGTCCTCACGACAGCCGGAAGTGAAGCCGAAGTGGAACTTGGACACGAGGAAGTAGGTCTAACCTAGAGTAGGATACAGGTATGACTTAACATATTACAGTATCCCCCAACATTACTGCAAAGGGAAGTGGCATTATAGTCATCGATACTGTCCTCGCGACAGCCGGAAGTGAAGCCGAAGTGGAACTTGGACACGAGGAAGTAGGTCTAACCTAGAGTAGGATAAAGGTATGATTCAACATATTACAGTATCCCCCAACATTACTGCAAAGGGAAGTGGCATTATAGTCATCGATACTGTTCTCACTACAGCCAGAAGTGAAGCCGAAGTGGAAATTGGACACGAGGAAGTAGGTCTAACCTAGAGTAGGATACAGGTATGACTTAACATATTACAGTATCCCCCAACCTTACTGCAAAGGGAAGTGGCATTATAGTCATCGATACTGTCCTCGCGACAGCCGGAAGTGAAGCCGAAGTGGAACTTGGGCACGAGGAAGTAGGTCTAACCTAGAGTAGGATAAAGGTATGACTCAACATATTACAGTATCCCCCAACCTTACTGCAAAGGGAAGTGGCATTATAGTCATCGATACTGTCCTCGCGACAGCCGGAAGTGAAGCCGAAGTGGAACTTGGACACGAGGAAGTAGGTCTAACCTAGAGTAGGATAAAGGTATGACTCAACATATTACAGTATCCCCCAACCTTACTGCAAAGGGAAGTGGCATTATAGTCATTGATACTGTCCTCGCGACAGCCGGAAGTGAAGCCGAATTGGAACTTGGACACGAGGAAGTAGGTCTAACCTAGAGTAGGATAAAGGTATGACTCAACATATTACAGTATCCCCCAACATTACTGCAAAGGGAAGTGGCATTATAGTCATCGATACTGTCCTCGCGACAGCCGGAAGTGAAGCCGAAGTGGAACTTGGACACGTGGGAGTAGGTCTAACCTAGAGTAGGATACAGGTATGACTCAACATATTACAGTATCCCCCAACATTACTGCAAAGGGAAGTGGCATTATAGTCATCGATGCTGTCCTCGCGACAGCCGGAAGTGAAGCCGAAGTGGAACTTGGACACGAGGAAGTAGGTCTAACCTAGAGTAGGATAAGGGTATGACTCAACATATTACAGTATCCCCCAACATTACTGCAAAGGGAAGTGGCATTATAGTCATCGATACTGTCCTCGCGATAGCCGGAAATGAAGCCGAAGTGGAACTTGGACACGTGGGAGTAGGTCTAACCTAGAGTAGGATAAAGGTATGACTCAACATATTACAGTATCCCCCAACATTACTGCAAAGGGAAGTGGCATTATAGTCATTGATACTGTTCTCACGACAGCCGGAAGTGAAGCCGAAGTGGAACTTGGACACGAGGAAGTAGGTCTAACCTAGAGTAGGATAAAGGTATGACTCAACATATTACAGTATCTCGACACATTACTGCAAAGGGAAGTGGCATTATAGTCATCGATACTGTCCTCGCGACAGCCGGAAGTGAACCCGAAGTGGAACTTGGACACGAGGAAGTAGGTCTAACCTAGAGTAGGATAAAGGTATGACTCAACATATTACAGTATCCCCCAACCTTACTGCAAAGGGAAGTGGCATTATAGTCATTGATACTGTCCTCACGACAGCCGGAAGTGAAGCCGAAGTGGAACTTGGACACGAGGAAGTAGGTCTAACCTAGAGTAGGATAAAGGTATGACTCAACATATTACAGTATCCCCCAACATTACTGCAAAGGGAAGTGGCATTATAGTCATTGATACTGTCCTCACGACAGCCGGAAGTGAAGCCGAAGTAGAACTTGGACACGAGGGAGTAGGTCTAACCTAGAGTAGGATAAAGGTATGGCTCAACATATTACAGTATCGCCCAACCTTACTGCAAAGGGAAGTGGCATTATAGTCATCGATACTGTTCTCACGACAGCCGGAAGTGAAGCCGAAGTGGAACTTGGGCACGAGGAAGTAGGTCTAACCTAGAGTAGGATAAAGGTATGACTCAACATATTACAGTATCCCCCAACATTACTGCAAAGGGAAGTGGCATTATAGTCATTGATACTGTTCTCACGACAGCCGGAAGTGAAGCCGAAGTGGAACTTGGACACGAGGAAGTAGGTCTAACCTAGAGTAGGATACAGGTATGACTCAACATATTACAGTATCCCCCAACCTTACTGCAAAGGGAAGTGGCATTATAGTCATCGATACTGTTCTCACGACAGCCGGAAGTGAAGCCGAAGTGGAACTTGGGCACGAGGAAGTAGGTCTAACCTAGAGTAGGATAAAGGTATGACTCAACATATTACAGTATCCCCCAACATTACTGCAAAGGGAAGTGGCATTATAGTCATTGATACTGTTCTCACGACAGCCGGAAGTGAAGCCGAAGTGGAACTTGGACACGAGGAAGTAGGTCTAACCTAGAGTAAGATAAAGGTATGACTCAACATATTACAGTATCCCCCAACCTTACTGCAAAGGGAAGTGGCATTATAGTCATCGATACTGTTCTCACGACAGGCGGAAGTGAAGCCGAAGTGGAACTTGGACACGAGGAAGTAGGTCTAACCTAGAGTAGGATACAGGTATGACTCAACATATTACAGTATCCCCCAACCTTACTGCAAAGGGAAGTGGCATTATAGTCATTGATACTGTTCTCACGTCAGCCGGAAGTGAAGCCGAAGTGGAACTTGGGCACGAGGGAGTAGGTCTAACCTAGAGTAGGATAAAGGTATGACTCAACATATTACAGTATCCCCCAACATTACTGCAAAGGGAAGTGGCATTATAGTCATCGATACTGTCCTCGCGACAGCCGGAAGTGAAGCCGAAGTGGAACTTGGACACGAGGAAGTAGGTCTAACCTAGAGTAGGATACAGGTATGGCTCAACATATTACAGTATCCCCCAACCTTACTGCTAAGGGAAGTGGCATTATAATCATTGATACTGTCCTCACGACAGCCGGAAGTGAAGCCGAAGTGGAACTTGGACACGAGGGAGTAGGTCTAACCTAGAGTAGGATACAGGTATGGCTCAACATATTACAGTATCCCCCAACCTTACTGCAAAGGGAAGTGGCATTATAGTCATTGATACTGTCCTCACGACAGCCGGAAGTGAAGCCGAAGTGGAACTTGGACACGAGGAAGTAGGTCTAACCTAGAGTAGGATACAGGTATGACTCAACATATTACAGTATCCCCCAACCTTACTGCAAAGGGATGTGTCATTATAGTCATCGATACTGTCCTCGCGACAGCCGGAAGTGAAGCCGAAGTGGAACTTGGACACGAGGGAGTAGGTCTAACCTAGAGTAGGATACAGGTATGACTCAACATATTACAGTATCTCGCAACCTTACTGCAAAGGGAAGTGGCATTATAGTCATTGATACTGTCCTCACGACAGCCGGAAGTGAAGCCGAAGTGGAACTTGGACACGAGGAAGTAGGTCTAACCTAGAGTAGGATACAGGTATGACTCAACATATTACAGTATCCCCCAACCTTACTGCAAAGGGAAGTGGCATTATAGTCATTGATACTGTCCTCACGACAGCCGGAAGTGAAGCCGAAGTGGAATATGGACACGAGGAAGTAGGTCTAACCTAGAGTAGGATACAGGTATGACTCAACATATTACAGTATCCCCCAACCTTACTGCAAAGGGAAGTGGCATTATAGTCATCGATACTATCCTCACGACAGCCGGAAGTGAAGCCGAAGTGGAACTTGGACACGAGGAAGTAGGTCTAACCTAGAGTAGGATAAAGGTATGACTCAACATATTACAGTATCCCCCAACCTTACTGCAAAGGGAAGTGGCATTATAGTCATCGATACTATCCTCACGACAGCCGGAAGTGAAGCCGAAGTGGAACTTGGACACGAGGAAGTAGGTCTAACCTAGAGTAGGATAAAGGTATGACTCAACATATTACAGTATCCCCCAACCTTACTGCAAAGGGAAGTGGCATTATAGTCCTGGATACTGTCCTCGCGACAGCCGGAAGTGAAGCCGAAGTGGAACTTGGACACGAGGGAGTAGGTCTAACCTAGAGTAGGATAAAGGTATGACTCAACATATTACAGTATCCCCCAACCTTACTGCAAAGGGAAGTGGCATTATAGTCATTGATACTGTTCTCACGACAGCCGGAAGTGAAGCCGAAGTGGAACTTGGACACGAGGAAGTAGGTCTAACCTAGAGTAGGATAAAGGTATGACTCAACATATTACAGTATCCCCCAACATTACTGCAAAGGGAAGTGGCATTATAGTCATCGATACTGTCCTCGCGACAGCCGGAAGTGAAGCCGAAGTGGAACTTGGACACGTGGGAGTAGGTCTAACCTAGAGTAGGATACAGGTATGACTTAACATATTACAGTATCCCCCAACCTTACTGCAAAGGGAACTGGCATTATAGTCATCGATACTGTTCTCACGACAGCCGGAAGTGAAGCCGAAGTGGAACTTGGACACGAGGAAGTAGGTCTAACCTAGAGTAGGATAAAGGTATGACTCAACATATTACAGTATCCCCCAACATTACTGCAAAGGGAAGTGGCATTATAGTCATCGATACTGTCCTCGCGACAGCCGGAAGTGAAGCCGAAGTGGAACTTGGACACGTGGGAGTAGGTCTAACCTAGAGTAGGATAAAGGTATGACTCAACATATTACAGTATCTCGCAACATCACTGCAAAGGGAAGTGGCATTATAGTCATCGATACTGTCCTCGCGACAGCCGGAAGTGAAGCAAGTGGAACTTGGACACGTGGGAGTAGGTCTAACCTAGAGTAGGATAAAGGTATGACTCAATATATTACAGTATCTCGCAACCTTACTGCAAAGGGAAGTGGCATTATAGTCATCGATACTGTTCTCACGACAGCCGGAAGTGAAGCCGAAGTGGAACTTGGACACGTGGGAGTAGGTCTAACCTAGAGTAGGATAAAGGTATGACTCAACATATTACAGTATCTCGCAACCTTACTGCAAAGGGAAGTGGCATTATAGTCATCGATACTGTCCTCGCGACAGGCGGAAGTGAAGCCGAAGTGGAACTTGGACACGAGGGAGTAGGTCTAACCTAGAGTAGGATAAAGGTATGACTCAACATGTTACAGTATCTCGCAACCTTACTGCAAAGGGAAGTGGCATTATAGTCATCGATACTGTCCTCGCGACAGCCGGAAGTGAAGCCGAAGTGGAACTTGGACACGAGGAAGTAGGTCTAACCTAGAGTAGGATAAAGGTATGACTCAACATATTACAGTATCTCGCAACATCACTGCAAAGGGAAGTGGCATTATAGTCATTGATACTGTCCTCGCGACAGCCGGAAGTGAAGCCGAAGTGGAACTTGGACACGAGGGAGTAGGTCTAACCTAGAGTAGGATAAAGGTATGACTCAACATGTTACAGTATCTCGCAACCTTACTGCAAAGGGAAGTGGCATTATAGTCATCGATACTGTTCTCACGACAGCCGGAAGTGAAGCCGAAGTGGAACTTGGACACGAGGAAGTAGGTCTAACCTAGAGTAGGATAAAGGTATGACTCAACATATTACAGTATCTCGCAACATCACTGCAAAGGGAAGTGGCATTATAGTCATTGATACTGTCCTCGCGACAGGCGGAAGTGAAGCCGAAGTGGAACTTGGACACGAGGGAGTAGGTCTAACCTAGAGTAGGATAAAGGTATGACTCAACATGTTACAGTATCTCGCAACCTTACTGCAAAGGGAAGTGGCATTATAGTCATCGATACTGTTCTCACGACAGCCGGAAGTGAAGCCGAAGTGGAACTTGGACACGAGGAAGTAGGTCTAACCTAGAGTAGGATAAAGGTATGACTCAACATATTACAGTATCTCGCAACATCACTGCAAAGGGAAGTGGCATTATAATAATTTCAGCTGACAGTATTTTCAAGTTGCAAAATACGAGTTGTAATAATTCTGTATGAATATAAAGATAATGCAAATCAAAGCCTTTGTTTCTACTCATGATATTCCCTGTAAATGATATTCCCTGGTAATGATAAACCTTGCTCATAATACTCCCGACTCATGATACTGCTTGCTCTTGATACCTCCTGCTCTAGAGACTCTCTGTTCAAGACACTACCCGTCATGATACTCCCTACTCAAGATACGTCCTGCTCACGATATCCTTTTCTCACTATACTTCATGCTCTTGAAACAATCTGCTCATTACGCTTTGCTCAAGATACTCCCTGCTCAATATACTTCCTATTCAATATATTAGCTGCCTATGATTCTCCCTGCCTACGATACTCCCATCTCACGATATTTCTTACTCATGTTACATCCTGTTTATGATCAAGAAATAGCAGGAGGAAACGGTTCAGAATAGCAGAAATAGCACGGTTCACGATGCCTCCCTCTCTCGATAGACCATACTAATGATACTCCCTGCTTATGAAATCTGCTCATGATACTAACTGCTCGAAATGCTTCCTACTAATGATACTCCCTGCTTATGAGACACTTTGTTCATGTTACTTCCTGCCCTTGACACTTTCTACTCATGTTACTCCATGCTTATGAGGCTCCTTGCTCATGATATTCCCTTCTTTTGAGTCTTCCTGCTCACGATACTCCTTACTCATGATAGTCCTTGTTTATTATACTCCCTGCTCTTGATACTTCCTACTCATGATACTCCCTGCTTATAAGACTCCCTGCTCATGATACGCCCTGCTTATGAGACTTCTGACTCATGATACTCCCTGCTCGTGATACTCTCTGCTTATGATACTTCCTGCTAATGATACACCCTGCTTATGAAACTCTTTGTTCATGATACGATCTACTCATGATACTCCCTGCTTATGAGACTTCCTACTCATGATACTTCCTGCTCAAGATACTCTCTTTTCAAGATAATAGCTGTATATGATACTTCTTGCTTACGATACTCTCTGCTCACGATACTCTCTGCTTACGATACACCTTCTCACGGTACGTCCTGCTCATTTGACACCCTGCTCATGATACCCCTAGTTCATGATACTTCCTGCTCTTGATACTTCCTTCTCACGTTACACCTTGCTTTTGATACTGCCTGCTAATGATACACACTGCTCATGTTATCCTTGTTCACAATGCTCCCTTCTCCTGCCTATAAGACTCCCTACTCATGATACTCCCTGCTAGACATTCTCCGTATTTAAATTACTAGCAGCTCATGATACGCCCTGCTCTCGGTACTTCCTGCTTATGATATTCCCTATTCAAGATACTCCCTGTTCACGATACTCTCTGCTCACGATAATCCCTTCTCGCGATACTTCCTGCTCACGATACTCTATTCTCACTTTACTACTTGCCCACGATACACTCTGCTAATGATACTCCATACTCACGATACTCTAAGCTTATGAGAATCTCTACTCATGATGCCCTCTGATCATATAACTCCCTGCTCACAATACTCCCAGCTCACGATACTCCCTTCTCACGATAATCCCTTCTCACGATATTTCCTGCTCACAATACTCCCTGCTCACGATATTTCCTGCTCACAATACTTCCTTCTCACTATACCTCCTTCTTATGAAACACACTGCACGTGATACTCCTTGTTTACAATACTCCCTGTTTATGATACTCCCTGGTAATGCTACTACGTGGTCATGATACCTCTTGATAATAATACTCCCTACTCATGGTACTCTCTATTCAAGCTCCTACATGTTCATGATACTAGCTGCACATGATACTCCTTGTCCATGATAGTCCCTGCTCATGATAATATTTGCTTATAGTACTCCCTGCTCATGATACTTCCTGCTCATGATACTCCCTGTTTAAGATACTCCATAATCAAAATACTAGCTGCTCATGATACTCATTGCTCACGATCCTCCCTTCTCACGATACTTCCAGCACATGATACATTATGGTCATGATAATACTTGTTCTTTATACTCTTTACTCATGATACTCCCTGCTTATGAGAATCCTTGTTGATGTTACTCCCCGCTCTTGAAACTTTTTACTCTTGATAAACCCTGCTTATTAGACTCCCTACTCATGATAATCCCTGCTCATGATTCTCTTTCTCAAGATACTCTCTTATCAAGGTAGTAGCTGCTCATGATACTCCCTGCTGACGATACTTTCTGGTCTTAACACTCCCTACTCATGATACGCCCTGCTCATGATACTTCCTGCTCACGATACTCTTTTTTCACGATACTTCCTGCTCATGAAACAACATGCCTATGAAAATCCTTGTTCATGATACTTCCTGCGCATGATACATGATACTCCCTGCCTAAGAGACTCCCTACTCATGATAATGCCTGCATATGAGACTCCGTGCTCACGATACTCTCTACTTTTGATACTCCCTGCTTATGAGATTCCCTGTTCATGATACGCCTTGTTCAATAAGCTCCCCCTCCTCATGATACTCCCTGCTTATGATACTCCCTTCTTATGATACTCCCTCCTCATGATACTTCCTGCTTATGATACTCCCTGCCTATGATACTCCCTTTTCATGACACTCCCTGCTCACGATACTCCCTGATCACGATACTCCCTTCTCACGATACCTTCTGCTTATGATACACCCTGCTCATGATACTCCCTGCTCATATTACTACCTGCTCGTGATACTCCCTGGTCAAGATACTCCCTATTCAAGACACTTGCTGCTCATGATACTCCCTGCCAAGATACTCCCTTCTCACGATACGTCCTGCTCATGGTACACCCTGCTCATGATACTCCTTGATAATGACACTCCCTGCTCAAGATACTCCCTATTCAAAATACTTGCTGCTCATGATACTCCCTGCCAAGATACTCCTTA